>CM022297.1:326804095-327405437 GCA_011799875.1 Thinopyrum elongatum | reverse complement strand
CAAGGAGGGGAGGGGACCACTCAAGACGAGCCCCTCCAGGAGGGGCCCATCCTGCCCGTCGACAGAGTTGATGGATCCCCGCCAAGGGTTTCCACGGAAGAGTCCAGCCTCGACCCGGCAGCTAACGTTGCTGGGGAAACTGAAGCTTCTACCCGGCAGACTCCTCCGGGTAATTTATCTGTTCTCTTCTCATGACTTCTCTTATCATGTTGCTTTGTGTCTCTGTCTTGTCAATAATTCTGTCCTTCCGCCATTAACTGCTGGATCTGCTTACAGCCCCTTTGAGTGAGGGGTCAGACTTGCTGGACGAGGTGGCCAACATTGGGAAGGACGCCGCGGATGAAGCCGCCAAAATTGCTGCTGCAGAGGAGCAGGAGCATGTTGCCGGGGGCGCCCTGGGTCCCCTAAAGGAGCCCAAGGAAATACCCGGTAGCGTGTCTGGATCAGGGGTCGTGGTCGAGGAGAAGATACCCCTCCAAACCATGGGCCCCCTTCCCTCATTTGGCACCTCAGTGGAAGTCCCGCCACCATCTTTGAGCAACCTGGCGCTAGTGCTCGCACAGCCAGGGGTTGGAGCCCTTGGCTTGTCAATGGCGACGAGCACAAAGCTTGACAAAGAACTCCAGCGCATCCTGACGTCGCTGTACCAGGGAGTCGATGAGGTGGATGATTCTGCCGCCGTTGCCATGGACCTGTCCTTCATGGAGTCCGTGGTGATAGGCATTAAAGAGATGCGGGAGCGGCATAGCCGGAAGTGGCAGGAGCTCAAGGAGCAGCGCCAGTCCACCAACAAGGTGGACCAGAAACTGAAGGATAAGGGGATGGAGCTGCGTGACTGGCACGGCAAGTAGTTCCGGGCCCTTATGAGGCAGCAGGAGATGATCTCGATGACAAGGGAAGATGTCATTGCCCGGGAAGCACGCCTGGCTGAGCGTAAGGCGCTTCTGGATGCCAGGGAGTAGGAAATTTCTCTTCGGGAGGAGAGGCTCGAGGCCACTCTCCATGCCAAAGATGCCGAGCTGGAGATCCTTGTGCAGCAACGCACCAAAGATCTGGGGGACAAGCACAAGGCTGCCCTGGATGCCCTCACCGCGGACTCTGCTACCCAGCTGAAGAGGCTTACTGATGATCTTGCTGCTGCTTCCTCCGCCAAGTTGGACCTCGACCGGCAGGTGGTCGAGCTGACAGAGAAACTTGCCGGGAGCGCCAAGGAGGTTTCAGCCCTCCAAAAGGAGGTGCTGAAAACAGGGTCCCTCCTAGAAAATACCCAGTTGCAGCTCTCCTCCAAGAGCCAGGGCCTTGAGACCGCCAACAGCACCATCGAAGACCTGAAGGCCAGGATCGGCTCCTTGGAAAGCTCAAGGGAATCCGTTGTGGCCCGCGAGCAGCAGCTGCCAAACAATCTGGACACGGTGAGGTGCCTCTGTAAGGAAGCGGAAGACAAGCTGGAGAACCACTCCACTCAAGTTGACCTCTGGATCAAAAGCTTGATAGATGTGGCCGAATGCCTCGCTGCCCAGACTGCGGCCATGGGCATGGAGGGGCCGGTCTACCCGGCCGAAAAGCATCAGGCCCCCAGTGTCAAGCTGGGGATTTTCTTCAACGAGTTGATTGCCAAGCTGAGGACGCACGAGGAGGGTAGAGCTGGCCACTTCGAGGCTGAATCCCGGAGGCTTGCCTGCAATTCCCTCTTCATGGTCCTGAGCAACATCGCTTGCCGCCACCCGGATCTCGACCTCGCTGATGGTTTCCGGAAGCCACCACGGGGTGCTGACGTCTTTGCCGCCGAGGAGAAGGCCACTCCCTTTGCCGACAGGGTTCTCGTCATACGAGCCCGATAGGACCGCCCTTGAATTATTCCCGCCATCGTGCGGTCCTGTAATCAAAACGATGACGCATGTCTTGTGTTTAGACTTCGTACGATTTATGCTTTATGCGGGGCCTGGTACTTTTGCTTAATCTGAATTGCGTGTTTATCCCTTTTTGAGTGTTATCCATACAGTGTCCGCATGACTAGTCTCTATGCACATTTAGGTTGCCTGCCGGTATCATATTGCCGCAAAGGTCGTAAGGGTCTGGCCCTTAACAGTCATTTGGCGTGGATGCATCCCAACAGGTTTTTCCTCAGTAGTTTCCGACGCAGCCACTCGTTTCGCGAGCAGGCTCTGACCGGAACGAGGGTGCAGACAAGAATCTAATAGAGGTACCATCTTGTGAAAGATTTCATCGCACGAACACTTAGGCACTCAAGGGATAAACAAGCATACAGATCCAAAGAATCCGTAATAATGCAAAGGTAGCATGAACTTAGCTCTTATCTGCGCCCCCATTTATCCCTTTCAGCTGCGGCTGTTCATTGGGCTCGCATGTTCCGGGAAGGACTACATTGCTTTTATATTGACCTCTAGTCCCCGGCACGGGTCGGCTAGAAGTGCATGTAACTTGGGGCAGCAGGACGCGGCGCTAGGTACGGCTGGTTTCTCTCTCTTCCTCTCTGCACCTCTTGACCAATCCAACGGTAGAAGGCACAAAAGCCACGCAAGCGCGGGGGCCTTGCCGGTGCATACTTGCCGGGGCATCAATCAACGGACTCGCACTGGCGATCTACTCAGGATTTCCCTAAGTAGGGTAAATGCTGGACCAAGCATCGCGCGGGCTCGTCGACATTGATGATGCTAAAACCCAGAGTAGCACGATTGTCAAAGAGTGAGAGTGACAGAGAGAGAAAACCTGGTGTCCTTGCACATCGCTCCTTTCTCCCGAACGGGATTTGAAGGGCATTCCTGTTGCCTGGCCCATTCGGGGTGATATTGTTGCCCTTGCCGCTAGCTTTCGTGGCCGTTGCACCCACGGCGTGTGGAGATGGCAAAGAGCGGGCGAGGTTGGTGCGGGAGCAATGTTGCTCCTCCGCTCCACCTCAGCCACTCCCTTGGGCGTCACGAAGGGTGACACCATTGACGAATGATGACGCGCTGCTTATGCCCTCGGGTTCGCGCAAGTGATGCCCCCTACCTGGCGTGCCAAAGATGTCGTGGGAAACCACGGCCACCTATGGGGACATGAGCCCCTTTTGGTTCGGCGGGGGGATGGGCACGTTGCACAAAGAACGGAGAAGCGTCACACAGTGTGGCAGAGATCGCACGGGTAGTTTTTACCCAGGTTTGGGCCGCCGTGAGGCGTAAAACCCTACTCCTGCTTTGGTGGATTGATGGTGGAAAAATGGTGGATGAACGCAGCGCTCTTGCCCAGCAAGGTCGCCTCGGGGCGAGAGCAGCTACGCGCGTATGAGTGTGTAAGGGTCCGGATCAGCCAACCCTTTCTACGGTTGCCATGGGCCTCCTTTTATAGATCAAGGGGTCACTACAGTGGAAAATTAGCCATTACATACTGGTTAGATAGCAAACAGTGCTATCATACCTAACTTTGTAGGCTGACAGAGCGCATTAAATTCGTCGCTCAATGTCACATCTCAGCTTGCCCGGTAGGCCTTGCCGGGCTGTTTTGCCAGCTTCGCGCCTGCTTGCTTGACACGTCTCAGGACGGGTGTCGCCTGGGGGTGTTTTCTATAGGGAGCGGCTGCCATGTGGCAAATAGCAGCCACTTAGTCACTTTGGAGCTTGACACCGCACTGATCGATGATGTGTGTCGTGATGAGGTGGTGCGGTGGAGTGGTTTGCCTCCGTAAGCCCCGGCAGGCCGGCCGGAACGATCTGGAGACTTGCTTCCGGGGCAAACCCAACCTTGCCAGGCTTGCCTGTCTGGCAAGGGAGGTTCTTTCCTTAGTGATATCTTGCATCTCTAGCTCCTCTTGGTCTTCTTGATCTGCACTTTGGCCCGTCCGTGCACGAGTCAGGGGAAAACACACACCCCTGTTTGTGTTCCCCGACACAATATTAGGAAACCTTTGGGCCGGGTAGGATAACATCATAAGAAACAATAGTTAAGCAACCGTTTAACTATATCAAAATGTTTTTTTCTCCTTTGTGGTACAACAATGTCCCTTCCAAAGGAGCCTATCTCCTCCTGATAATGATCAATCTCATTAATGATTTCTTCGTGAGTGATAGGATCTTCAATCATCTTTGAAATACAAGTTATTAGTCCTTTTTTAAACTGGCATCAATCTCAATATCCAGCTTCTTTGGATAATAATAGTATGGGTCCTAGTAGTATCCAGGCATATGCAATGTTGTCTTGAGTTTGTTGTCCCATCTCTTGTCAATAATGTTCCATACTTCTAGAAATCAAGACTTCTGATTGTCAATCCTCACTGAGATATCCTTCTTTGCATCCAACAATCGTCCATGAAGAAATCCCATTGCTGGAACATCACTATCCATTCTTCCCAAACATTTGCCATTGGCTCAAAGAAATTGAGAATGACATCTATTGCATTGCAAAAAGTTTCAGGGAAAGTAGTTTTAGTTGCATTCTTCCCCTTTGCCTTTTTAGGTGGTCCATCTCATTGAGTTCATCGGACTTGAAAAAAAATTGCAGCTCCTTTTTGTTGTCCTGCAAGCTCTTCAAGTTCAAATATGTTGTAGCAAACCTAGTAATACTAGAACAAAGCATATATTTTCCAAGAAATTTCGTCATTAATGCTAACACTATTGTATGTGGGCATACAGGAACACACTCACATCCCTTCCTTTGACAATGGTTTGCTCACTCCAGCATTAAATCAATTGTTTGGGCTGACAGTGCAAAATACCATCAGATCCCTCGGTAGGGTCCAAGCGCGGCTAGGAGTCTGGGATCGGAGATCACACGAGGGATTTACCCAGGTTCAGGCCTCCGTAGACTATACCTACCTCCTGCTTGTTTTTGTTATTCATGGTGGAGGGATACCTCATGCGAGTGGTTATAATAGTGTTTGAGGTTAGTACCGAGAGTTTCTATCTGAGATTAGATGGGATTGAGGTTTTCTCGCCCTCCCCTTGTATAGACGGAGGAGGCCTAGGCTTTACAGAGAGGTAGATGTGATCTCCTCCGCCGCCCTTGCCTTGGTGGTCAAGAAGGTCTTTAGCGCCCTCCTTATAGTTTTCACCCCCGTCTTAGGCCTATCGGGCCCTGGTGGAGCTCAAGGTCGGGCTCCCTCAAATGAGCCACCCCCGATGTATGACACCGTCAGTAGCCCCCGGGCATGGTGGAGGTCGCATGAGTGGTCTTCGAGACCTTCAGCGGGTTTCCAAGGAGGCTTCTAAGGAGGAGCAGGAGGAGGAAGAAGAGGTCTCCGACATGGAGGCCTCAGATAACGTGGATGGGGAAGACCCTGTTGACCAGGAGGGTGGCGAAGCTGCGACCTATTCACCCGAGGGCCGCGATAGCGGCAACGGCGACGATGGTGGTAATGAAGATGATGACGCTAAGGATGGTTCTCATGGATTTAACACGGCAGATGCCCTTGTGAAAGGACTTAGGTGTGGAGCCATTGCAATGTAGGTTAGCTCGAAGGGGTTGAACGGGACAAAGGACACAGAGGTTTACCCAGGTTCGGCCCCTCACAACGAGGTAAAAGCCTACGTCCTTCTTCTAGTTGCATTGCTTGAGTATCGATTACAAGGGAGCAATCACGCTTGACCTAGCTATTGATTCGTTATTTCTTGAGTCTAACCCGCCGCCGGGTCTCGCCTTTATATACACAGGTTGAGGCTCCGGGGCTTACAAGAGTCCGGGCCGGATCACACAACATGACCAGCTCGATTTCCAAGTTGCCTTGCCTTACCGAGCAAGTCACTATCGTGGCGGCTCACACCTTCCGGGTTTTGGTAAACCGTCGGGTCTTTGGCCTTCAACAAGCCCAACTTGTAAGCCAACACCAATCTTCATGTCCCATCTGGGTTCTACCTGGGCCTTCGGCGCATTGAGTCGCCAACGGTGTGACCCGACCCCTCCTGGGCGGGTCATACCTCGGGGTTATATCCCCAACATTAGGCCCCAGATTGATTTGAACTTGTTCATGTCAATCTTCACTGCTCCAAGTTGGCGATCCTTCCTTTCAAAGTTTAATACTAAACAAATCATATAATCCATCGTGACGTCATGCAAAGTAAATATAGAAAAAAAAACCATGACATCACAATGGATCTTTTCGTATTAATTAGTCATCTGAGAATCAAGGCGCCTTCGGTGTTTAGATCATCATGACATCTCCTCGATTCCCGCACCTGCCATTTCACTGTTTCACGTTTTTCCTTATAAATAGGCCTGAGGGGGTTTCTTTTTCACTTCTACCCCCCTTTCGCTTCCACTTCTTCTTCCTTTTCATGACCTCTGCCACCAGAGCTCTGCCACTCCAGCCGACCTTCACCGGCGACTCCAACAAGGGCCGCTGCATCAACCTGAACGAACCAGAAAACTGCGGCACACTCCCGCTCTTCATCAACTCCATTAGGTATTATCCTATCTTCTTCTAAGATCCACATTATAATGCCCTAGTTTGTCGAGTTCATCGTCGTTCCATCAAGCTCCTCCAAGTTCATCCAATGTTACTTAGAAAACATAGTTCAATCCGTACCCCAGGAAAAATAGAAGCGGTATTCGCCTTAGTTGTTATTTCAATCTCAGGTAGATCCATTTTCTTTCACAATCAACATACAATGCCTCAATTCTTCCGTGGCCATACGTTTAGATTTAAATTTCTTCTTTTTTCCTAAACTGCGGTAGATCTGCAATTGTAGCCGCCATTTGTGAAATCTGTTTTATCCACAGTTAGCGAAAATTTCAATAACCTTGCAACTTTTAGACAAATGATCCGCCATCCCTTGCCCAGACGACTTACAACAGCCATTTTGCACTCTACCAATACTTATCTGATTTTAATCATGAATCGGTAACCCGCCGTGATCTTTCCGGCTTATCCATGTAGTTTATAACCTTTTTCATAACCTGCCATAATGATTGTCCCTGATAACCACGACTTGTAACCCGCCAGTATATAACTAGCTTATTTAGGCAGTTTATTCTTACTCATCATTGTGATGGATTTTGCACCTTATAACCAGTCATTAATCATTGGGCGGCTTAATGTCATAATATTAACCCGCCAATTCTTCATTCTCAGGCATCCACTGCCAAAAATGACTAAGACCACCACCTCTTGTGATTGGGTTGCTTCCACTGTCACTGAACAATCTCTCAATGAGTATGTTGGGATGGGCGTTTTGCCAGCAAAAAACGTCATCCACTGGCGAGTTCCAGGGGTCGAAACTAAGCCTCAACCTAAAGAGGGCGAAGTTATAGTCTTTTCAGATCACCTCCTCCGTGGATTCTCACCACCCTGGTCCAAATTCTTTCGGAATGTTCTGAACTTCTACAAGCTGCACCCCCAAGATATTGGCCCCAACTCTGTTTCCAATATATGCAACTTTCAAGTCTTCTGTGAGGTGTACCTTCAAGAGGAGCCCAGCGTTGACTTATTTAGAGAGTACTATTACCTGAACCGCCAGACCGAGATGACAGACAGGCCTAGCCTTGAACTCGGCGGGATTTCTATCCAGAGGTGGAGAGACGCCGTTTTCCCTGCAGCTGCACTACCCAATCACCCCAAGGACGGGAATCAGACTTGGTTCTACTGCCAAGATACCTCTCCAGCTGATGAAAATCCTCTGCCGGGTTTCCGCCCCTTTCGGCTTAGCCCTAGGCATGAACTCCCTGACCGGATCACCACTGCAGAACGGGCCAAGTACGCGCCTACCTTTTCAAAATAAGGGCTTTATTAGCCAACGGCTTAACTGGAGTTGACCTGGTCCGCTACTGGGTCGCCTGGAGGATTTTGCCTTTGAGCCGCCGCACCGGCTTAATGTACCAATATACATGTGATGTAAAGGACCCGCAGCGATACAACCAAGTACATCTTGAGGATCAACAAATCAATGAAATGACCAAGACACTGCTCGGGGAGACCTTAGAAAGCTGCAGTAAAACGGGACTGAACCCTTTCTGCGCTCTTAATCCGGCTCCCGACGTAAGTATTTTAAGCCATTCTTTAACTCATTTATCATTCTCTCATAAACTGCATATCTTCTCATTGTCATTTATGTTCTCAGGCCGGCTCTTCCTTCTGGAACAAGAAACTGCAAGATAAGCCGGCCAAAAAGGCCAAAGTAAAATCTCGAGCTCCAAAAAAGACCAAAGGAAAGAAACAGGATGCTGAAGACTTATTTGCCCTTGACCATGAGTCGGAGGTAGAACTTGATTCTCTTGGCTTTCTTTTTATGCAACATATTGACGCTGACTCCTCTTAGGATGATGCGGAGACCAGCCATGCAGACGCAGCAGAGGTAACCATAATATCCTCCGACTCAGCACCTTTGCCAAGACAAAAAACTTAGCGGGTCTCCCAAAAAGTAAGATTTTCTCATCCTCTTGCTTATCTGGACCCCAATTTTCTTTTGAAAAAACAGCAGCACAAGGCAGGCGTACAACCCGGAGCAATGGTGGTGGAGACCTTGCCACCGGCTTACCCAACACGCCTGCCCCTCACAAACGCCGTAATGAGGTGCTTCATGATCCATCTTTCTCCTTTCCAAAGGCGGGTCTTATTCGTCAACCTCTTAATTCTTCCATCTCAAATTACCAGGGAACACCTCACTCATCCTCTGGCGACTCTACTGGGACCCAGATGCCTGTCTCCAAGATTGCTCAGGGGTAAGTATTTTCATTTGTTGATCAATAGTTTGTAATGATATGCTCATGCTCTTATATCTTTGTCACAGAGGCATAGCAAAGGCGGGCAAATTTTTTAAAGCGGATGGTTCTTCAAAGGATCCCAAAGTTGCTAAACCGGAGAAGCAAATGCTAGAAGCTTCAAAAGCTTCATCTCAAGATCCTGAAGACCTTGCTAATGATCCGCCACCACAAACTGATACCTCAGCCTCTGATCCAATGAACACTGAGGTTGACCCGGCCATCACACATAACCCGCCAAGTCCTAAACCGCCCAGCCCTGCCAAGCTTACTGAAGAATTCCCTCTGGACAAGACCGCTGAGGATGTCATCATCACTGGAACAGGCTATATAGAGCCGGGAAATCCTACTGTCTTGGCCAGACATAGCACTAAAGAAGAGCCGCCAGTAGAAGACAAAGGCAAATTAAAGCTGGATCTGGAGAGCTATGCTGGCTTCATCGCAAGTGACATCCACACAGGATATCTAAACTGCCTCCATACCAGCCGTGATCTGGAAGCCGGCTTAGTGAACCTTATGAAGGAACGCTATGTGGTATGTTGCTAACCCCTTTCCATATGTATTCATATAGCCGCCAAGTCTAGAGGATAGGAAAAGGTTGAGTATGATGTAGACTTGATAATAATCTTCAAACTATAGCCTTTTAGGGCCGGTTTACCCTATCTGGATGAGCCGGGTCTTTAAGATATTAACCCTTGAATGAACTTTGTACAGCTTTTCAACCATAATCTCATAGTAACAAGATGAGCCAGACCGATAATTAACTCTAAGATCCCAATATGTAGCCCCCAAGGGACGACTTAACTTAACAAGATGAGCCGGGACTTATAGTTGCTATAGTTTGAAAAATTCCAATATGTAGCCCCCACGGGCCGGTTCAAACTGACAAGTTGAACCGGGTCGTAATTTTTTTTGAAACGACGTGCATTAGCACCCAAGTGCCAAGTATATTGCTTGCAATGTGCTCGGGACTTAGGAAATTACCCTGAATAACTTTAATGAATTCTTACTTTGAGCCGCCATTCCCAAACCTGCTGCAGGAAGCTTTGAATCTGAAGGATTTGGAGCTAGGCGAGCTAACAAAGAAAATTAAACATCAAGAGGCTGAAACTATGAAAGCTGAGTCCAAATTCCAGTTTGCGTTGAAGGAGAACGAGGAACTCAAGGCTAAAGTTGCTACCGAAAGAGCCGCCTTTGAAACCGAGAAGGCAGGCTTAGTCAAATGCGCCGAAGAAGCGGAAGCACAATTTAAGCCGGTTGCTGACGAGCTTGCCGGCTTAAAACAACATATCATCCACATGACAGCCGCCATCTTTGGTAAGACTCATATGCACTTCAACATCTGTTTTGATATTGCTTTAAACCGCCTGGCCCTTCAACTTTTTAATCCGCTTATCACTTATGAACAGGCCCCAGAAGTGCTAGTCTTGGTGAGAATGTGCTAATGAAGCTCAAGGCAGTATATTCATTGACTGAGCAGCTATACGCTGGAACATTACGAAGCCTTGTGGCCTTATCAGGTGGGAAGAGACCTCCAACACTTCTCAAGACCGTGCTAGAGCAGTTCTCAACAGCACCGGCTCAAATCAAAGAGTGCCGTCTGTCAGCCGCCCGAGCTAGAGCCATTATCGCTCTAGGTCGAGCCAAAGCATGGCAAGCAGAACTTGACCCGGAAGAGATAGCCACCGGATGTCCCGAATATAAAGATGACGGGTCAAGTTTTGAAGAACAAGATTTTAACAAGTGCGTCAGGGAGATGCGGCCCGTGGCGTGCAAACTTATTGAAGAACTGAATCTGAAGCACTACACTCCGGCTTATGATGATCAGAAAAACAAAATTAAGCCGCCCACCCATGAAGTGATGAATCTTGTTCCCGCCAGGCGTAAGCACCTCTTTGCCCCTGACCTTGACTCTGCTCCAGTTATAAATGACGAAGCCATATTCGAGGCCTTAACCGGCATCGACTGGATGTCACCTGACCTTCAGATGACCGAAGAAGAAGAAGAAGAAGAAGAAGATGAGCCGGCGCGGGATGACCCGAACTCGTCAACTCGCCAAGAAGGAAACTGATTCATAGTAATGATGGTCCAGCGGCTTTCAGGCCAGGGTGTAAGACTGCACCTTCAGAAAACACTTTGTTTCAACCTTGTGGGCTCGTGAAAGCCTTGTAATAGGCTAGTTTAAAACAATGATCTGCCATGTCATGCCTTCGTGCATGTTAACCTTTGACTTTTGAGCCACCGATTTAATCTTTATGACCTGCCTGATGTAATTGCACATACGGGCCATACCAATACTCGTATTTTCCATTTAAAATTTTGCATGTCCTGCATAAAGGTTAAACAACATATGCCCTTGTGACTTAACGTCAACAGCCAGGGCGGGTAACAACCCAAACATAATATAGTCTTATACAATTACTGAAAAGATTATAATCAAGGTCATTCAAGCCGAAACATACTAGCGACTTAAAATCAAAAACCAGGGCGGGTTACCAAACCTCAAATATTCATAATTGAAAACATACCTGTAGATTTGGACCATACTGATGTCTTAAACATCAATATCCAGAGCGGGTGACAACCGAAAGTCATGTAATCACATAACCTCAATTATTCAAACCAAAGCCTAATGGCGACTTAAAGGCCATAGCCAGGGTGGGCTACCAAACCCAAAATACTCAAATATGAGGCATACCATCGGAGATTTATGATCTGGATTGTCAAAATTCTCTTAACAGAAAAAATCTTTAGAAAAAACAAATTCAAAGGACTCGTAAAGAAAAAATTCAAAATTCTCAAATAATATCCTGGCCGGCTTACCAAAGCATGACCAAACAAGTTGGCTCACATGGCCATGTGCTTTCAAGGGCCGCACAGCCTTTGAGTTAATCCTAGCTCACTGTAAGCCGGCTCTCACGTGACACAAGCCACCGTTTTAACCTTAACGAGTTCAGGGTCTTGAAAAAGATTGACTGTTAAGAGTTCGGCGGGTCACCTGGCAGAGTAGCAAGTTGCAAACAGGCAGGATAACTCATAATTTGGTGTCCACGCTAGGTCAAGAGGGTATGAAAGCTAAACCCGGTGGGTTGGAAGCCCCCAAGTGACCTTATGACCAAATAATAAAGACTCAGATACACAGAAATGAAACGACAGAGGCCCTGAATTTTTCAGGGATGCCGGTTTTATTACATTGATCATAAAATATAAATATATATACATTGACAAATATATGTACAAAGACGAGAGCCGGTGGCTCAGGTGTAATAAGGCCGAAGATGAGCAATATTCCAGGGCCGGCGGGTCTCCTCCTCCGACTTGCGTGAATCCTTGTGTTCTCATATATCAATGAGGTAATAAGACCTGTTATTCAGGTTTTTGCTGACCACAAAGGGTCCTTCCCAAGGTGGGGATAACTTGTGCATATCTGTTTGATCTTGGATCAGCCGGAGCACCAAGTCACCTTCTTGAAATGCCCGGGTTTTAACTCTGTGGCTATGATAGCGACGCGGGTCTTGTTGATATATTGCCGAACGAGCCGCCGCAAGGTCACGCTCCTCATCCAAAGCATCGAGTGCATTTTGACGTGCTATCTCATTATCAGCTTCAACATAAGCCACCACGCGGGGCGAGTCATGACGGGTATCACTTGGAAGAACCGCCTCTGTGCCGTAGACCATAAAGAAAGGCGTATAGCCTGTTGAACTGTTAGGGGTGGTATTGATACTCCAGAGTACTGAAGGTAACTCCTCAACCCAACAACCCAGCGTTCGCTTCAAAGGAACCATAAGCCGGGGTTTTATGCCTCTCAAAATTTCTTGGTTAGCCCTCTCAGCTTGACCATTAGACTGCGGACGAGCCACAGAAGAAACATCAAGACGAATATGCTCTCATTGACATAACTCCTTCATAGCACCCTTAGACAAATTAGTGCCATTATCAGTGATGATACTATGAGGGTAACCAAAACGGAAGATCAGTTTTTTAACAAACTGGACTGCAGTCGCCGCATCACACTTGCTGACCGGCTCTGCTTCAACCCACTTGGTAAATTTGTCAACCGCCACCAAGAGGTGGGTTTTCTTATCCTTAGACCTCTTGAATGGTCTAACCATATCAAGCCCCCAGACTGCAAACGGCCAAGTAATTGGAATCATCCTCAACTCTTGAGCCGGCACATGAGCCCGTCGAGAAAATTTCTAACATCCATCACACTTACTGACGATATCCTCTTCATCAGCGTGAGCCGTCAACCAATAAAACCCATGACAAAAAGCTTTAGCCACTAAGGACTTAGAGCCGGCATGATGCCCACAATCACCTTCATGGATTTCTCATAAAATTTCATGGCCCTCTTCAGGAGAAACACAACGTTGGAACACGCCTGTCACACTGCATCGGTGTAACTCGCAATTAACAACAGTCATAGATTTAGATCGCCTGGTGATTTGCCTTGCCAAAGTTTCATCCTCAGGTAACTCACCCCGGGTCATATAAGCCAAGTAAGGAAGTGTCCAATCAGGAATAGCATGGAGAGCCGCCACCAATTGCGCCTCCAGGTCAGGAATGGCAAGATCCTCTTCTGATGGTAACTTGACTGAGGGATTATGCAATACATCAAGAAACACATTAGGAGGCACCGGCTTATGTTGAGACCCAAGCCGGCTCAAGGCATCGGCCGCCTCATTCTTCCTTCGATCAAGGTGCTCCACTTGATAACCCTTGAAGTGTCCAGCAATATTATCAACCGCCCGGCGATAAGCCGCCATGAGTGGGTCTTTGGAATTCCATGTACCTGAAACTTGCTGAGCCACAAGGTCTGAGTCGCCAAAACACCTGACCCAGCTCAAATTCATTTCCTTGGCCATACGAAGGTCATGGAGTAAAGCCTCATATTCAGCTGCATTGTTAGTACAAGGAAACATCAACCTTAACACATAACAAAATTTGTCACCTCGTGGGGAAGTCAAAATAACTCCAGCCCCCGAGCCTTCCAGCTACCTGGACCCATCAAAATGGATCATCCAATATGTGTTATCAGGCGTCTCCTCGGGCATCTACAATTATGTCCAGTCATTGATGAAATCCACCAGAGCCTGAGACTTGATAGCTGTTCTTGGCACATAGTTTAAACCACCATAACAGGATGACCAAGAAAATAATGCTTCAGCTTGTGACTCGCCATGAACACTCCATATACCAATTTCTGCCAATGTGGATATCGTTGCTTGGACTCAATCAACACCTCACTGACATAATAAACCGGCCTCTGGACTGGGTACTCCTTACCCGTCTCCTTGCACTCCACCACAATCGCAACACTGACAGCCTTACTATTAGCCGCCACATACAGAAGCAAAGGTTCTTTCTCAATGGGAGCCGCAAGGATGGGTGGTTCAGCTAACTGCTTTTTAAGCGCCTCAAACGCCTTATCAGCAGCGTCACTCTAGACAAAATGATCTGTTTTCTTCATCATCTGTTATAAGGGAATGGCCTTCTCTCCCAGGTGGCTTATGAACCGGCTTAGAGCCACGATACGACCCACCAGGCGCTGGACGTCATTAACACACTCCGGCTTAGCCAATGAAGTAATAGCCTTAATCTTCTCTGGGTTAGCTTCAATACCTCTCTCTAAAACGAAAAAACCTAAGAGCTTGCCTGCAGGCACACCAAAAACACATTTGGCCGGGTTAAGCATCATCTTATAGACCCGGAGATTATCAAAAGTCTCTCTTAGATCATCCAAGAGCGTCTCCTTTTTCCTAGATTTAACCACAATATCATCCACATAAGCATGCACATTGCACCCAATTTGACTATGAAAGCAATTCTGAACACAGCGTTGATAAGTCGCCTGGGCACTCTTAAGCCCAAAAGGCATAGAGACATAGCAAAAAGCTCCAAAAGGGGTGATAAAAGACGTCTTCTCTTGGTCCTTAACTGCCATCTTGATCTGATGATAAGCAGAATAAGCATCCAGGAAACATAAACTCTCACAACCCGTCATGGCATCAATAATCTGGTCAATACGGGGAAGAGCAAAAGGATCAGCTGGACAAGCTTGTTAAGATCTATGTACTCAACACACATACGCCAAGTGCCATTCTTCTTAAGCACCAGCACCGGGTTAGCCAACCACTCTGGATGAAAAACCTCCATGATAAACCCAGCCGCCAAGAGCCGGGCCACCTCTTCTCCAATGGCCTTACGTCGTTCTTCATTGAAACAATGAAGAAACTGCTTGACCGGCTTAAATTTAGGATCCACATTAAGAGTGTGCTCAGCGAATTCTCTCGGTACACCCGGCATGTCAGAAGGTTTCCATGCAAAGATGTCCCGATTCCCACGGATGAACTCGATGAGCGCGCTTTCCTATTTAGGATCCATAGTAGCCCCCACTGTGAACTGCTGAGATGAGTCACCAGGGACAAAGTCGATTTGCTTAGTATCGTCAGCCGACTTAAACTTCAACAAAGGGTCTTGCTCAGTGGTGGGTTTCTTCAAAGGGGTCATATCCGCCGGGTCAACATTATCCTTATAAAATTTAAGTTCCTCAGTAGCACAGGCTGATTCAGCATAGGCAGCATCTCCTTCTTCACATTCCAAAGCTATCCTTCGATCGCCATGGACTGTAATAGTACCCTTATGTCTCGGCATCTTAAGCTGCAAATAAACATAACAAGGCCGTGCCATAAACTTGGCATAAGCCGGCCGTCCGAACAGGGCATGATAAGGACTCTAGATTTTAACCACTTCAAACCATAACGTCTCTGCTCTGTAGTCATAGTCGTCACCAAAAGCCACTTCCAAGGCAATCTTACCAACTGGATATGCCGACTTACCAGGTACTACACCATGAAAAACTGTAGAGGACGGCTTAAGCTGTTTATCAGTTAAATTTATCCGGCGAAAGGTGTCATAATAAAGGATCTTGATACTGCTGCCACCGTCCATGAGTACTTTAGTGAATTTATAACCCCCAACTTGAGGGGCTACCACCAATGCTAGTTGACCCGGGTTGTCAACCCGGGGCGGGTGGTCCTCTCGACTCCATGTGATTGGTTGCTCTGACCACCGCAAGTATTGAGGTACCGCCGGCTCAATCGCACTGACCGCGCGTTAATGAACCTTCTGATTTCGTTTGCAGAGGCTTGTGGTAAAAACATGATACTGGCCACTGTTAAGTTGCTTTGGAATACTCTGGTATCCTGACTGATGCTGCTGGTTACCCTGACTAGACTGCTGGTTATAACCACCCTGGTTGCCCTGTCCTTGATACCCAGAACTTGAGCCGCCACCACGAAAGTCGGGCCCCTGTGAGCCGAATCCTGACCCGCCAGGCAGGCCATTATTGTTGCCATTATTCTGACTGAAGTTGGAATTCCTGTACTCTCTCATGATGAAATAATCCTTCCAAGCATGAGCTGCCGGTTTATTGGGTAGACTGTGTTTTGGGCAAGGTTCATTCATCATCGCCTCAATGTTAAATTTCGGCCCTCCAAAGGCCTGCTTACCATTGCCATTACGTCATTGGTTTTTATGCCCAGTGTTGGTGTTAGCTACAAGATCTGACCCGCCATTGGGGTGCCTGCGCTTACCATCGTTACCCTGGTTGTGACCATTATGCCCTGTCATGTTCTGCTACTGACCCTTACCATTACCACTCTTCTTTTCCTTGCTGGATTTTTCATCATCAGATCCAGGAACTTTAGTGGTGTCTGAGTCGGCATACTTGATGAGAACTGCCATGAGCTCTCCCATAACGTTGCAATGACGCTTAAGCCGCCCAAGCTTCTGCTTAAGAGGGGTGAAATGACAATTCTTCTCCAAGACCAGAATAGATGATCCTGCCGCAATGCTATCTGATGAATGGATAATAGCTGAGACCCGGCGAACCCAATGGTGGGCCGACTCATCCTCCCGCTGCACACGGTTATCTAGATCAATAATCATCAGAGGCTGCTTACATGTTCCCTTGAAGTTTTGAATGAAGCGTGCCTTCAACTTAGCCCATGAATTGATGGAATTGGTGGGTAATCCTTTCAACCAGGTTCGAGCCGGTCCATCCAACATCATGGTGAAATACTTGGCACATACAGCATCATTAACATCTAGCATCTCCATAGCTAGCTCATAGCTCTCAATACAAGCCTCAGGTGGAAGATCGGCTGTGTAATTAGGCACCTTATGAGGGCCCTTAAAATCCTTGGGTAAACATTCATTACGTAGAGCCGGCACTAGACAAGGCACACCAACTATCCTGGAAGTCATCCCAGCTGTAACAGTTGCCGAAGGGTGTACTAGAGACTGCTGATGAGCCCCCAATTGAGCCACCAATTCCACCTCCCGACGGGCTCTAGCCTGATCCACAAGGTCCTGAGCATTATTATCATCACGGGGCGGGTTATGTCCACGGGGCGGGTCATCAATGCGGGGCAGGTTACGACGCCGTTCGCTGCTGGAAACTGTCGGCGACTCAGTCCGCCGGCTGTAACTTCGACTTGGGCGGGGAGTTGAATGAACACGCTCACGACTGTACGAATAAGCCGCCTGCTGTGCCATAGCCATCTGAAGAAGTTCCACAGCATTCCGGGTCTCTATCGCTGCTGGAGACTCGCCTTCGATCGGTATAGCAGCCAGCCATGTAGCCGCTGCTATCATGTTATTGACCGGGTTAGAATAATGGCCAGAGGGTGTTGGAACCCGTTGAGGTGGGGTCGGATCCCTACGAAGCTGGTCTGGCACACGAGGCTGGGCCGCCGCCCTTGTCCCTGGCGCCTCAACAGCCCGGGTTACAACGGGCGGGTTACTCGTCCCTGCACAGGGTGTGTTAAAAAGATTTTGCCCCTCAAACTGTGAAGGCAGGCGGCTCTGGTGCCTTCTTTGAAGAACAGCATTGGACGCATTCTGATCTAGACTTAGGTGGAAAGCTTCTGCCCTTATCCGCTGTGACTCGGCGTCCATCGAAGCTCGCTCTGTCGCCATCCTGGCGTTCTTTGCATTAAGATCCTCTTGGGCCTTGGCCACCTCATCTCGCACCTTTGCAACTTCTGCATTATGCTGTACTTGATTCGTTGGAGTCACCTCCATAGCTAACAGAGTTGTTAGGGTGCCCAAGAGATCAGATAAAACCTGAGCCAGCGGCCGAACTGAACTGCTCGCCCCAGCTATCGCAGCAGCCGTTGACCCGGATGTCATGGCGGCAGCTGTTGATGAGCTTACCACTGGTTGCGTACCAGCCATAAAAATAGCAGCCCTGCTCGGCGGCTCATAGGGGTCTGGAATATTGTCACCATCGAAATCGCCCCCAAGCCCGCCATCCTAAAGCTGATAGATTGATTCGGTTTCTCCGGACGATGACTCATCACCTGAATAGATGGTCATCTCACCACCAGATACAGAACCTTCCTCAAGATCCGCCCCATGAACAAAGCCAACAAAAACGTGCCTCCGGCCGGGTTGAACCCTGGTGGGGCGCGCGCGCTAAGCCGTCCCAACGATGTCCATGCAGGTGTCTGGCTCAGGCTCTGACTCGCCGATCTTGCCGATGAAGACATGAATTCCGTCAAAGGGGACCCGGTACCCGTACTCGATTGAGTCGACCTCGGGGCCCTAGCCAGTGTCATCGATGTAGATCTTGCCGCGGTGACTCTTAGTCATCCGGCCTACGACGTATCCTTCGATCCCCGAGAAGTTGCCCTTCAAGAACTCGAAACCACCATGCTCTAGCCCCACGGTGGGCACCAACTGTCGTGGATTTAACACAATAGATGCCCTTGTGAAAGGACTTAGGTGTGGAGCCATCGCAACGTAGGTTAGCTCGAAGGGGTTGAATGGGACAAAGGACACGGAGGTTTACCCAGGTTCGGCCCCTCACAACGAGGTAAAAGCCTACGTCCTGCTTCTAGTTGTATTGCTTGAGTATCAATTACAAGGGAGCAATCACGCTTGACCTAGCTATCGATTCATTGTTTCTTGAGTCTAACCCGCCGTCGGGTCTCGCCTTTATATACACAGGTCGAGGCTCCGGGGCTTACAAGAGTCTGGGCCGGATCACACAATGTGACCAGCTCGTTTTCCAAGTCGCCTTGCCTTACCGGGCAAGTCACTATCATGGAGGCTCACACCTTCCGGGTTTTGGTAAACCGTCGGGTCTTGGGCCTTCAACAAGCCCACCTTGTAAGCCGCCACCAATCTTCATGTCCCATCTGGGTTCTACTTGGGCCTTCGGCGCATTGAGTCACCAACAGTGTGACCCGGCCCCTCCTGGGCAAGTCATACCTCGGGGTTATATCCCCAACAATGGTGATGATGATAGGGACAATGACGATGGTGACGAGGAAAGCAAGGAGGACAAGGTCGGCGAAGATGAACTGGGGAGGCTGAGGATGAGATGCCATGCCAGCCCCTCAAGAAATTCCGCTGAGGCCCGCGAGAGGAGTCCCCGGCCCACAGCAGCGGCCACGTGCTTTGAGGGAGCTCCCAAAAATCCCTAGGCTTGCAGATTCCCGTGCACGTCCCGGTGCTGCCACGGAGGCGCCATGCTCCAGCGACCATCATGTAAGTTGTGTCTTACCATATCTTGGTCTGACCTCCACCAGCTTTCATGGTGTTTGATCTTTGGTTTGCTTTTCTCAGGGCTGCCTCTATGGAGCGGGGACCTCCTCTACTGCGACACTACTAGGAGAAAGCCTACTAGCAGCGCTAGAAATACCTATAGCAATAGCGCTGGGGGCAGCACTAATGCTAACGCGCTACAGCTAAGTTATAGCAATAGTGCTGCTTGGACCAGTGCTACTGGTAAGTATTGTTAGCAGTAGCGCTGCTCCAGCCAGCGCTACTGCTAATTATCTGTAGCGCTGCAAGGAAGCAAATGCTGCTGCTAAACCAGCGCTGCAGCTAGACGCCTACCAGCGCTACTGCTAATATTGCTGCTTTCATATTTTTATTTCCCCTCTACGTATTTTTGATGTATTTGTGCATGCTCTATACAGTAGTCTCATCATATCATAACAAACATACATTATTCTCATCATATCATACACATACAGTAGTCTCGTCATACCATCATCATCATCATCCAACACAAATATCATCACATCTCGAAAATAGCGATACACAAGTCATGTCATGTCTCGAATAAATGCAACTGCATGGTCATGGCACACACATAAGTTTCATCATCTCTATCTAAACTATGATGTAGAAGAGAAGAGCGAACAGCATGAGCAAGAGCGCGACTATGTAGTACTTCTTGAGGCACTGGTTTCGCTCCCTCTCTTGCCGGAGCATCCACCTCAAGCAACTATTTTCTGCTTCGGCTCTACTGTCGAACCCTCTGTGGCTAGCGCCCGGGTACCTGTCCACCTGGGCCTGAGCGTCTGGCCAGTGGTCGTACACTCCTGGAACCTTCCCAACGAATACGGCGTAGCAGTCCTTCGCCATCTCTGATCTATGTACCTGCATCGTCAGTTGATGAATTCAACGATAATATGCAACATAATGTACTTAAGAAACACAAAGAGGCATAATTAGCAAAATACAAGCAACCTATAGTAAACATAAGGGCCATTTGCATTTCTATCCCTAACTCGAACCACCCACTCAGATTTGCCCCTAACTTCGAAGCCTACTCAAATTTGCCCCTCTGCCGTTAGGTGCTCTTACAGAAATGCCCTTCCACGCTGTTACCGTCCGGTTAACGGGCTTTGACCATCCTGAAATAAATAGCAAAAAAATCTAAAAAATCTAAAATTTTGTGGGGTTGAAGATACTCATGTATGCAACGTGCGTGCAAATATTCGTGCTATTTGGACATTCTAGGAGCTCATGGCGAGGAAAAACAGTTAATATGTATACTTGTGAACAGTAAATTTAAAATAAAATACCAAGAAAATTCAAAAAAATATGAAACTTTTTGGCATCAAAGAGGCTTGGGTGCACAAGGTGCTTGCAAGTTTTTGTGATCAAATGACATGCGAGGAGCTCTAGCAAAAAAACAAAATAGTCATTTTTTCCAAAGTTTTTTCCCGAGCCAAATTTTGTTTTTTCTCCACAAGCTCCTACAGTGTCCAAACACAACAAATTTTTGCACGCACCTTGTGAACCCGAGCCTCTTTGATGCCAAATTTTTTCATATTTTTTTGAATTTTCTTGCTATTTTTTTGAATTTACTGTTCACATGCGTACATATTTACTGTTTTTTCTTTGCCACGAGCTCCTGGAATGTCCAAACAGCACGGAAATTTGCACTCATCTTGCGAGCTGAGTATCTTTGATCCCACAAAAATTCAGATTTTTAATATTTTTTTGCTATTTTTTCAGGACGGTCAAAGCCCTTTGATCGACTTTGACCGGACGGTAACGGCACAGAAGGGCATTTCTATAAGTGCACATAACGGCAGAGGGGCAAATTTGAGCAGGCTTTGAAATTAGGGGCAAATATGAGTAGTGGGTTCTAGTTAGGGACACAGATGTAAAAGACCCTAAACATAAATAACGAAGTTCCTCATACCCAAACTAATTAACTAGAGCGATCTACGCTAGTTCAGGAGGACGGTTTAATTACATCATAGAGTTTCGGCGTGCATAAATTCAAAGTTTTGCCATAGAAAGACAGTAGTAACACATTGTCATCGACAATCAGTACTCCATGTCGGCGGTCCAATCTTCATAGTCAGGGAGGAAGCACCCGAGCTTGTTGAAAGGCTTCAGGTCCAGACGCTGAGCAAGTAGCAGTGCTCGGACATCATCCCGCGTGATTGGCCCATGGTAGAACATCCCTGTTGGTTCGAGGACCTCCTTCATGATCACTTGGGCAAGTTCACACTGTACATGATAAAACTCAGCTCAGATTCGATGATCCGATGTCTTTCCTATGCTTGTGGCCCAGTTGACAATCTCGGCATCGTTGGTAGTAGTTGACATGCGAAGGCGTTGATTATCCCTTCTGTACTCGATCAGGTGATGCATGAGGTAGAATCCATCAGCCTTACTGGTGTACGGTTGCTGGATGCAGTAGAAGTCGGTCTTATGGCCGAAACCCAGCCCATTCTTCCTGTACTTTTTCACCTTGATATATCCACCAGACAGGCTGAACGTTAACAAGGCACTATCGAGAACACTCTTTATGTGCGTGTAATCCTTTTTCTTGATGTTCTTCGATGAGTCCAAGTACAAAATTGGGTTTCCTCCCAACAGGCGCTATTGTTTAACGCCCCTAGCTAGACCATCACAGAAAATGATTTTAGGCGATTGTTCCTATTTCGTCACCAGGGTTTTTATCACTGAATAGAGCCAATTTTGTAGTGTAATAAAGTTTTGCAGGGGACACACTCCTGCAGCTCAGCCCGGGCGTTCGGTCTTTTCGGTTTGTTCGGTCCGGTCTTTTCGGTCTTCCAAGAATTCGGTCTTCCATAATTGAAGACCATAATAATTTCGGTCTTTTCGGTTTTTCACTATTCGGTCTTCGGTCTTTGTTATTCGGTCTTCGGTCCTGACCAAACAGACCAAATTAATTGCTACAACTCATATTCATATTATTTCCAATAACAAACTGCATGTGTGTATAGATGTGCATCTGTACATAAGAAAGTTCAGACAAGTAGAAGTTGTATTGTATGCTTTCTTACCTTCAGATGCGTGATGGAGCACGAGAAGAAGACAGTAGACAGCGAGCCGGTGACCAACGTGTAAGAGGACAAGGTAGTGATGAACTGCAGCTCGGATGGTTGTGAAGAAAAGGAGGAATGAGAGTGCAGCAGTTTTTTTTTTGAGAATTACGAGAGTGCAACAGCTGGTTGCCTGTAAATCATGAGATGTGTGTATCTCGCTCATGACCTTGGGCTGGCCGGATGGGCCTTTGGTAAATATGGTCTTGCACTCTTGCGTATGGGCTTTTTTAGTTCGGTCTATATGGTCTATTCGGTCTGGAAGACAGGAGGACCAAACAGACCGTAATTAGTTCGGTCTTCTGTTTGTGCAGACCGTATTTTATTTGGTCTTTTCTAGTTCGGTCTTTTCGGGTTCGGTCTCGGTCTTTTCGGGTTCGGTCTTCGGTCTTCGGTTTTTATGCCCAGGGTGACCTGCAGCGTACTCGACCTCTTTAGCGACCTCCTCCAAGAATTGCTACGGATTAGGACTCACCGACGGAGGCCTCACCAGAGAACACAAGTTTGTGTTAGGATGATGCATCCTCACACCGACACAAACTTGGCGAGCTCCTTCAAAGGCCGCGAAGTAGATCCAGTCCTCTAGCTAACCAGGAGACCTCGGAGTAGGTCCAGGATAGTCTTGATGTTCTTCGATGAGTCCAAGGTTAACAGGGCACTATCGAGAACACTCTTTATGTGCGTGTAATCCTTTTCTAGTCATTAGTTTTCTTTTCTTTTATTATTTTCCTTTACTTCTCTTTTTCTTTTGTATTGCTTTCTCCCTTTTGTTTTTTGTTTTTCTCCCGACGGCCTCGCACGCAGTCGGCGAGAATGTCTCTCCCTCCCACACTGCGCGAATATCACCGGAACCCCCACAATTGAAGGGGATACGATGTATACATCATTTGACCGATAACGGTTAATTAAGTGCGTACACAAAATAGATACATATATATAAATGATGGTTTCTCAGCTGCGTCGATGACGTTTCACATTGAGCTTCTTCCCTTTCTTGTTCGTTGTCTGATAATTGAGCCCCTCCTTGTGACTTTTCTGGCACCATGGAGTACGATCTTTCTTAGATAATGTAGTATTGATTTTTCTTTTCACGTATGCTTCATCGTCATCGTCATCTTCCCTCACCGGGTTGCCGTATTGGTCGTAGTCTTCCTCGTTGGCGACTCCATCCATTCCGAAAATGCTCATTTTGCCTCTCCTCATGACAACACGGCTGGGATTGGTCGGGTCGGTTATGAAGAAGCATTGTGTCACGTGCTTAGCGTGTACCCATGGCTCAGTTTTGGCGATGACGTTAACGTTCACGGTAGCGCTCTTCGCGTCGAGTATAGACATGGTAGTGAAATACTTGTTTTCTCTTACGACGTCCTTAGCCCATCTGACATGGAACATCGTCGCATCATGCATTCCATCGTAGTCAAGCTCCCAGATCTCTTCGACCCTTCCGTAGAATCTTTCAGTTGTGTCGTTGGCGTCGGTCACGCATTCAATCGTCACCCCTGAGTTCTGGTAATCACTGTCCATGTCTTTGGCCTCCGTGTAGAATGTGTACCCATTGATATCGTATGCCTGATAGGCCGCGAGTTTGGGCGCGGGGCCATGTGCTAAGGTGTGTATGAGCAATCCGTCCGAACTGCCCTCTTCCGGGGGATTAGCAAGAACTTGCTCTTTGAACCAACGCAAGAAAGTGGCGTTGTGCTCTACAGTAACTTTGTCGTTCGTCTTGCACATTCCTTTATCACGGTACTTCTTTGCGATGGTTTCTTTGTGCTGTGTCACATAATCTTCTACCACATCTAGGTGTTGTAGCACTACTAAGTTAGCCATGTCAAAGTCGTTCCGTCGATCTGAGTAGTCCACATGCAATTCCCTCCGGCCGTTGTTGTGACCTTCTCCTCCGAGCCTCACATTGTGCTTCTTGACGGGCAAACCAACAACAGGGTCTCCGACGCCTATATAATTCTCGCAAAAGGAGACGCACTCATGCGTCAGATACCCTTGGACGATGCTCCCATTGGGACGGGACATGTTACGAACGAATCCTTTGATGACCCCATTCATCCTCTCGAACGGCATCATGTTGTGAAGGAATGTCAACCCGAGGTCGATGATGTTGTCCACGATGTGGACACACATATGCACCATGACGTCAAAGAACGCGGGCGCGAAGTACATCTCAAGCTCACATAGTATGACAATGATCTCTTCCTGTAGCCTTCGGAGCTGCTTCACACTGATGGACTTTCGAGAGATAACATCGAAGAAGTTGCAGAGACCAGTAAGCGTGTCACGGACGTGCTTGTCCATTATCCCTCTAATGGCAACCGGGAGTATCTGCGTCATCATCATGTGACAGTCATGAGACTTCATCCCGCTGAACCTTTTCTTCTTGGTGTCTAGAAATCTGCTTATCTTCCCACAGTAACCGGAACTGACTTTGATTCCCGTAAGGCACTTGATGAATTGATCGATCTCCTTTGCACTTAAGGTGAAGCAAGAAGGGGGGCAATAATTCTCCTCCTTCTTGTTGACTTTTCTGCCCCTTTCCCCCTCCTCCGTCTCCTCCGTCGACTTTTTACGGGGCGGCATGTGGAGATCTTTCCTGATCTTGAAATCTTCCAAGTCTTTCCTTGCCTTCGACCCATCCTTGGTCTTCTCTGGCATGTTCATCAGTGTGCCAAGCAAGCTCTCGAGGACATTCTTCGTGATATGCATTTGATCAAGGCAATGAGGCAGGTCGTGATTGGGCCAGTACTCCAAGTCCCAGAAAACAGACCTCGTTTTCCATACCTTCAGCAGCGGCTCCGGCGCCTTTTTCATCTTTCCCGGCGCGGGGCACTGTTCCCAGTTTTTCAATAGCTCGTTGATTTTGGCGCCGCTCCTCTTACGTGGAGGTCCTCGATGCTCAGCCAACCCATTTAATAGATCTCCACGTTTTCTCCACGGGTGATCCTTCTCAAGCCATCTATGATGCCCCATGTACACGATTTTTCCAGACCCGCCATCTTTCGTTGACGTAAGCTGCTGAGATGTTGTATCATCCATGCACCTCATGCATCCGTAGTATCCGTGGCACACCTGGCCTGAGGTGTACCCGTAACCGAGATAGTCGTGCACCGTCGTCATCAGCGCGGCTCTCATATAGAAATACTCTCCTTTGCTGGCGTCCCATGTCCATGTCGGTATTTTCCATAATGTGTCTAGCTCCTCTTTCAGAAGCCCCATATACAGGTTAATATTATTTCCTGGTTGTTTCGGCCCTTGAATCAGCATGCTCATGTGTATGTACTTTGTCTTCATGCACTTCCATGGGGGGAGGTTGTACATCCATACAAAGACGGGCCATGTGTTGTGGTTGGTGTTCTGGTTTCCAAACGGATTCATGCCATCGGTACTCGCACCAACCATGATGTTCCTTGGATCTTCTGCAGCAAATCCATATACTGCGTTGAATGCTCTCCACTGGCTAGCATCTGCGAGGTGTCTCAGCTTCGGATCATCTCCATCGTCGGGCTTCTTTCTCTCCGCGTGCCAGCGCATGAGCTTTGCTTCCTTAGGATCTACGAAATACCGCTGCAGACGGGGAGTGATCGAAAAGTACCATACAACTTTCTGAGGAGCTTTCTTTCCTGCCTTCTTGTATTGAGAAGCATTGCACACTGGACAGCTGGTTTTTTCCGCGTGCTCCCCCCGATCAATGATGCAATCATTGATGCATGCATGGTATCTAATGTGTGGCAAATCAAAAGGGCAAACGATTTTCTTGGCCTCCTCGACACTAGTAGGACATAGGTTCCCCGCGGGAAGGACTTTATTATGTAGATACTTCAAATGCTCATCGAGGCTTTTGTCTGTCCATTTGTTTTTGGCCTTCGTCTTTAGAAGTTCGAGCGTGAAACTCAAGCGGGTCACCTCAGGATCGCAACCGTCATACAATGGAGTCTTCGAGTCTACTTCAAGTTGCGCCAGCTTGGCCTCCTCTCTAGAAGCAGCTCTCTCGCTAGTCGTACTCTTGCGAAGGAGGTCTCGAACATGAGAGTCCTACACGACTGCACTTAGTAGCGTCGAAGACTGCGGCGTGACCACCTCCTCTTCTCCGCCATGTCCGGACTCTTCTTTGCCATTTCTGGAATCTTCTTTGCCGTGTCCGGACTCTTCTCCGCCGCTGCCATGTCCGGACTCTTCCCCGCCGCCATGTCCGGCGCCATCATCTTCGCGTCGATCGGTCATCTCTTCGTCTAGCCCCATGTCGTTATTCCCTGCCATGTGGATGTCCTCATCATCATCTTCACTTATCCACCGAGTATAGCCATCCATGAAACCATTCATCAGCAGGTGCGCCTTCAAACTGCCACGATCAAAAGGGTCCAAAAGGACTCCTTCTTTGCATCTTGTACACGGACATCTAATCCTAGTCTGATTATTTGCATACATGTACATCACAGCGGATTGCAAGTATCGCTCCACGTTCCATCCACTCACCTTCATGACCGACTGCACGGTATAACAAGCAAAAGGGTTATAAACAAAATGCATGCATGCATCAAAGTCATATAAAAATTTGGCATGACCTTGCCTAAAAATAGGACATATCGAGTTTGCTCGAAATTCACCGAAACGGAAATAAATCGACATTTCGGCAAAACATAAGAAACTCGGGGGCATGTCACTCGCACAAATCTCTCCATATCTCAAACACACATATTCCCATTCTTGAAATGCACAACTTTTCACTCACCTATCTCCCGAGAGAGATCGAGAACGGTTAGATGAGGCCGACCTTCGCTACCTAGGGATGATCGAAAGTGTGTGGATGGCTAAATAGCTAGCTAGATCTAATTGTTTGGAGGAGAGATGACTCTAGCTAACTAATGGAGAGGGAGAGAGATGAGCTAGCTAGATCTATATGTATGGAATGAAGGGAGAGCCAAATAAATGAGGTAGCTAGATAGAGAGAAGGCCATTTATGGAGGTGAATTATGGTGGAGGGGGGCATTAATGGGGAGAGAAGAGAGATAGGAGGAAGAGAGAAGGGCAACAGTGGTGGAGAACTAACTTAGAGAGGGGAGAGGGGAAAGGAGGGGGAGAGAGGGTAAAGGGGGGAGGAGGGGGAGAGGGGTGAAAAGGTGGCACCAGCCACGCCTAGCAGTAGCGCTGTTTTCTAGAAAGCGCTGCTTCTATGGAACTTAGTAGTAGTGCTTGCCAGGAAAAGCGCTACTATTAAGTGGGGCCCATTAGCAGTAGCGGTGCTGTCAAATAAAGCGCTACTGCTAAAATCTTAGTAGTAGCGCTGTATTCTGGACAGCGCTGCTACTACAGCTAGCGTCGGTGGGCTCGTTGGGTCCCACTTAGTAGTAGCGCCTTTTCCTTTTCCAGCACTACTGCTAATTAGCAGCAGCGCCTGTTATTTTCCAGTGCTACTACTGATGTCCTACCTATAAGCATTTCCCTAGTAGTGCGAGGTCCTCTGCGGCTGTTGCGATTGCGGCCACATTTCTCGTGACTTTGCCCGGCACGCCCTTCCGGAGCCCCCTTCTTCGGAGGCTGGACGCCAGTCCACGAGTACGTATTTTACTCGAGCTCCCTATGCCTTTAACATGTGTAGTAGAGCTCTTAATGAATCCACCTGTTTGCAGTAGGGCCCTCCGTGGAGCCTGTGGTGGTCGCGGACATGGAGAGCACCGCCAAGGACGATGGGGATGTGTACCCTCCTTTGTACGCGAGGCCCACATGTTCATTGACTGTCTGTGTGGAAGGACTACACTCCCCTAGATTACTTGTCTTTCCTTTGGCAAGCGTGATGGCGACACTTATGATTGCGAAGGCCAAAACTGGTGGCATTGACCAGTCGGTCACGCCCTTGGCCAACACACTGTTGGGGGTCTCCAATAGCCTGTCCAGAGGGGAGGGAGTTCATCCTCTGTCGAATGCACTAGAGGTCCCTTCCTTTCTACATGGGGGCTTCGTGCTGGAGGTCACCCGAGAGGTTGTGGCGTCCTTAGGGCCGGCTGACAAGGCGCTGAAGCGCCTGTGGCCAGTCCTGAAGGAGGTGGGGCTTTCTCTAGAGCCCAACTTCAAGGAAACTTTTTCTCTTAAATTGTAGTGATAGTAGCCCCTGGGATCGAGTATGGTGGTAGTTCGAGCGGCATGCTTGGTTCCGCATATGTCTTTAGTAGATGACCTGGATGATATCTTACCCTGTGTTTTTGTGTAGGTGCTCGTTGAGGAGAACCATAGCCTTGCTGTGCAGGTCTCGGAGCTGGAGGAGCAGCTGGGAGCTCTTCAGTAGAAGGCCGGTGGCTTGCAATGTGCGAGGGATGCCGCCTCATGTAAGTGACCACTTTGAATTGTAACCAGCGTGGTCATGCCTTTTAGTTTGACGTGTGTGACTTGGGGAGGGGGGGTATTGTATTATCTTCCTTGTGTAGCCCCTGGGGATGCTGCAACCCTTTGTTTGGAATTGGATGACGCCTCCTAGGATCGTAAATAGGCGGAGGAGGTGGAGCACACCGCCATGAATGAGCTGGAGATAGTGTTCTCCTCCAAACGTTATTTGGAGGCCGCCCTTCAGTGGGAGCAGGAGGCCTGGCGCGCCCTTTGTAATGACTTAAGAGGAGAACAAGGACAGCCAGAGTTTGATTCAACGTGATCTGGAGGACGCGGAGAAGAAACTGACATAGCAAGCTAGTGCGGCCCGGGAGGCCGAACAGAAGGTTGCCCAGCTTCGGCGGGAAAGCGAGGAGATGGCTACGCAGCTTCCCGAAGCATAGTAGAACTACCGCAACTTGGAGGTTGCTGCTAAGGGTACATGCCTTAGGGGTTGCCTTGAGTGCTCTTTAACCTTCTAGGCTACCTCCTCTTTGATATGCTCTTTGTTTTCCTTTTGCAGCTCTGCTACCAGAGATCCAGAATGATGATGCGGAGGTCCGGCTCCAAGAGGTTGCGGTGGTGGCTGAGAAGATGAAGACCGCCCTTGGGGTTGTCATTTGTACTTTATACCGTGATGATATCCAGTTGAAGTCTGACATTGAGACTGTCCTGGACCTACTCCAAAGTCTCCTGGTTAGCTAGAGGACTGGATCTACTTCACGGCCTTTGAAGGAGCTCGCCAAGTTTGTGTCGGTGTGAGGATGCATCATCCTAACGCAAACTTGTGTTCTCTGGTGAGGCCTCCGTCGGTGAGTCCTAATCCGTAGCAATTCCTAGAGAAGGTCGCTAAAGAGGTCGAGTATGCTGCAGGAGTGTGTCCCCTGCAAAACATTATTACACTACAAAATTGGCTCTATTCAGTGATAAAAACCTTGGTGACGAAACAGGAACAATCACCTAAAATCATTTTTTGTGATTTTCTAGCTAGGGGCGTTAAACAAGAAAGAAAATTAAGTTGCCATATGAATCTATTATGAGGGCTACTTATGGATTGCATACCAAAGATGACAATACCTAGATGTATGTTTTATGCCTAGCTAGGGGCGTTAAACAATAGCGCTTGTTGGGA
This sequence comes from Thinopyrum elongatum, assembly GCA_011799875.1. Lineage (NCBI taxonomy): Eukaryota > Viridiplantae > Streptophyta > Magnoliopsida > Poales > Poaceae > Thinopyrum > Thinopyrum elongatum. The sequence continues at coordinate 327,375,581 of CM022297.1, read as the reverse complement.
GGCAACCCAATTTTTATTTTTGTGTTTTTTGTTTTTGGTTCTATTTTTCAATAAATACACATTATTACCTCTGTAGTAATTGTGTTTTGGTGTTCTAATTAGTATTTGAGCCAAGTAAGACCTTTGGGATGGTCTATGGTGATAGTTGATTTGATCTTGCTGAAAAACAAAAACTTTTGTGCTAATTGCCAGAAATTTAGAAAATCACAGAAACGTGATTTTGATCTGAATTTTTTACACAAGATTTATATACAAATTTTCTAGGTTTTCCTAATTTTTCAGAATTTTGGGAGTTACATAAGTAAACAAAATTTCCAGATTACTACAGACTATTCTGTTTTTGACAGATTCTGTTTTCTATGTGTTATTTGCTTATTTTGATGAATCTATGGGTAGTATCGGGGTGTATGAACCATGGAGAAGTTGTAATACAGTAGATATTACACCAATATAAATTTATAATGAGTTCACAACAGTACCTAAAGTGGTGATTTATTTTATTATACTAACGGATCTTACGAGTTTTCTGTTGAGTTTTGTGTTGTGAAGTTTTCAAGTTTTGGGTAAAGATTTGATGGACTATGGAATAAGGAGTGGAAAGAGCCTAAGCTTGGGGATGCCCAAGGCACCCCAAGGTAATATTCAAGGACAACCAAGCATCTAAGCTTGGGGATGACCGGATGGCATCCCCACTTTTGTCTTCAATCCATTGGTAAATTTACTTGAGGTTATATTTTTATTCACCACATGATATGTGTTTTGCTTGGAGTGTCTTGTATGATATGAGTCTTTGATTTTTAGTTTGCCACAATCATCCTTACTGTACACACCTTTTGAGAGGGACACGCTTTAATCGTGAATTTATTAGAATACTCTATGTGCTTCACTTATATCTTTTGAGCTAGGCAGTTTGCTCTAGTGTTCACTTATATCTTTTTAGAGCATGGCGATGGTTTTATTTTATAGAAATTGTTGAACCTCTCATGCTTCACTTATATTATTTTGAGAGTCTTAAACAGCATGGTAATTTGCTTAGGTTATGAATTTAGGCCTAATATGATGGGCATCCAAGAGGGATATAATAAAAACTTTCATATAAAGAGCATTGAATATATGAGAAGTTTGATTCCTTGCATTTGTTTTGAGATATAAAGATGGTGATATTAGAGTCATGCTAGTGAGTAATTGTGGATTGGTAGAAATACTTGTGTTAAAGTTTGTGATTCTTGTAGCATGCACGTATGGTGAACCATTATATGATGAAGTCGGAGCATGATTTATTCTTTGGTTGTCTTCCTTATGAGTGGCGGTCGGGGACGAGCGATGGTCTTTTCCTACCAATCTATCCCCCTAGGAGCATGCGTATTAGTACTTTGTTTCGATGGCTAATAAACTTTTGCAATAAGTATGTCAGTTCTTTATGACTAATGTTGAGTCCATGGATTACACGCACTCTCACCCTTCCACCATTTCTAGCCTCTCTAGTACCGCGCAAATTTCGCCGGTGCATTAAACCCACCATATACCCTTCCTCAAAACAGCCACCATACCTACCTATTATGGCATTTCCATAGCCATTCCGAGATATATTGCCATGCAACTTCCACCATTCCGTTTTATTATGACACATACCATCATTGTCATATTGCTTTGCATGATCATGTAGTTGGCATAGTATTTGTGGCTTGGCCACTGTTCATATTTTTTATATATGTCACTCTTGATCATTGCACATCCCGGTATACCTTCGGAGGCATTCATATAGAGTCATATCTTTGTTCTAGTATCGAGTTGTAATTCTTGAGTTGTAAGTAAATAAAAGTGTGATGATCATCATTATTAGAGCATTGTCCCATGTGAGGAAAGGATGATAGAAGCTATGATTCCCTCACAAGTTGGGATGAGTCTTTAGACATTAAAAAAATAAAAGAGGCCAAAGAAGCCCAAATAAAAAAGAGAGGCCAAAGAAGCCCAAACAAAAAAAATGAGAGAAAAAGAGAGAAGGGGCAATGTTACTATCCTTTTCCACACTTGTGCTTTGAAATAGCACCATGTTCTTCATGATAGAGAGTCTCCTATTTTGTCACTTTCATATACTAGTGGGAATTTTTCATTATAGAACTTGGCTTGTATATTCCAATGATGGGCTTCCTCAAATTGCCCTAGATCTTCATGAGCAAGCAAGTTGGATGCACACCCACTTAGTTTCTTTTTGAGCTTTCATACACTTATAGCCCTAGTGCATTCGTTGCATGGCAATCCCTACTCACTTGCATCGATATCAATTGATGGGCATCTCCATAGCCCATTAATCTGCCTAGTTGATGTGAGACTTTCTCCTTCCTTTTGTCTTCTCCACAACCACCATATTCTATTCCACACATAGTGCTATATCCATGGCTCATGCTCATGTATTGCGTGAAAGTTGAAAAAGTTTGAGAACATTAAAAGTATGAAACAATTGCTTGGCTTGTCATCGGGATTGTGCATGATGAAATACTTTGTGTGATGAAGATGGAGCATAGCCAGACTATATGATTTTGTAGGGATAACTTTCTTTGGCAATGTTATTTTGACAAGACATGATTGCTTTATTAGTATGCATGAAGTATTATTGTTTTTATGTCAATATTAAACTTTTTTTTGAATCTTATGGATCTGACTATTCTTGCCACAATAAATAAAATTGCATTGATAAATATGTTAGGTAGCATTTCACATCAAAAATTCTGTTTTTATCATTTACCTACTCGAGGACGAGCAGGAATTAAGCTTGGGGATGCTTGATACGTCTCCAACGTATCTATAATTTTTTATTGTTCCATGCTATTATATTATATGTTTTGGATGTTTTATATGCATTAATATGCTATTTTATATTATTTTTGGGACGAACCTATTAACCTAGAGCCCAGTGCCAGTTTCTGTTTTTTCCTTGTTTTTGACTTTTACAAAAAAGGAATATCAAATGGAGTCCAAACAGAATAAAACTTTACGATGATTTTTCTTGGACCAAAAGACACCCAGGAGACTTGGGGAGAGGGCCAGAGGAGTCCCGAGGAGGCCACAAGCCTCTAGGGCGCGCCCCAGGGGGGCGCGCCCCCTGGCTTGTGGGCCCCTCGAGGGTCCTCTAACCCTAATTCTAGCTCTATATAATCTCAAATATTCCCCGAACATCATAAGCATCCACAAAAATACTTTTTCGCCGTCGCAAGCCTCTGTTCTCATGAGATCCCATCTTGGGGCCTTTTTCGGCACTTCGCCGGAGGGGGGTTCGATCACGGAGGGCCTCTACATCAACCTTGTTGCCCTTCTGATGAAGCATGAGTAGTTTACCACAGACCTAAGGGTCCATAGCTAGTAGCTAGATGACTTCTTCTCTCTCTTTGATCTTCAATACAATGTTCTCCTCGATGTTCTTGGAGTTCTATCTGTGTAATCTTCTTTTGTGGTGCATTTCTTGAGATCCGATGAATTGTGGATTTATGATCAGATTATCTATGAATATTATTTGAGTCTTCTCTGAACTCTTTTATGCATGATTAAGATATCTTTGTATTTCTCTTCGAACTATCGGTTTGGTTTGGCCAACTAGATTGGTTGTTCTTGCAATGGGAGAGGTGCTTAGTTTTGGGTTCAATCTTGCGGTGTCCTCACCCAGTGACAGAAGGGGTAACGAGGCACGTATTTTATTGTTGCCATCAAGGATTAAAAGATGGGGTTTATGTCATATTGCTTGAGTTCATCCCTCTACATCATGTCATCTTACTTAAAGCATTGCTCTGTTCTTATGAACTTAATACTCTAGATGCAGGCAGGAGTCGGTCGATGTGTGGAGTAATAGTAGTAGATGCAGAATCATTTTGGTCTACTTGTCATGGGCATGATGCCTATGTTCATGATCATTGCCTTAGATATCATTATAATTATGCGCTTTTCTATCAATTGCTCAACAGTAATTTGTTTACCCACCGTATGTTTTCTTCAAGAGAGAAGCCTCTAGTGAAACCTATGGCCCCGGGTCTATTTTCCATCATATATTTTCAAATCTATAAACCAAAAAACCCAAGAATACCTTGTTGTGATTTATTTATATTTACCTTAGCTTCCTCTTTTATTTATCTTTTATACCTATCTCTATTAGATCTCCCTCTTGTTCGTGACCGTGAAGGGATTGACAACCCCTTTTTTGCGTTGTGTGCAAGTGTTTGTTAGTTTGTGCAGGTGCATATATTGGAGACTTGCTTGTGCCTCCTACTGGATTGATACCTTGGTTCTTAACTAAGGGAAATACTTATCTCTACTTTGCTGCATCACCCTTTCCTCTTCAAGGGAAAAATCAATGCAAGCTCAAGAAGTAGCATGGATCATGAAGAGTAGCCTGTCTCCAACTGCCAATTTGTACAAGGAAAGAAAATCCATCCAACCTTCCATTACAATGAGGTGTCCATCTTTTTCTAACATGGAGTATAACGACTATATGTCAACATCAGGAACCATAATAATTCTCATTTCACCATGTCGATCCATCTGATTAGGAAGAACACGACTGCAGAGTCTATGTTGGTATAACACAATTGTTACGTGGTATGGTAGCATATTTTAAATAACAAATGTTGTACAATGAACGCTGAAACAAATCAAATTCTTACCAACAGTTTCTTCTTAACATTGGTCTCGGTTAGAGTGTGTATCAGCACCTTGTATGGTCTAGAACTTGGTTCATGCGCGTATATTCGAACAAGCATTTCAATATTGTGAGCAAAAATGACGGCATGCCGCATATCTTTCCACGTACATGTGGTTCTAGCAGTGAGTTCCATGTTGTCAACTATCTCTTGTGTTTGTTCCGACATCGCATAGTAAGTTGAGTAGATATACATAAACAAGAATGAGAACATGTGTAGATATTTATATTTAGAACTATTAAGAACACGCAAGTAAATGCAAGTCTACGTAAGCAAGGTATGTATGTCTCAAAACACTTACAAGATGAACCATTGGAACATTGTCCAATTCTACATCGATTTGATATCCATGTGTGCTAATATCAAAGTACAACTTCATACCAACTTGGAATCTGTATACTTTGGAAAATTCTCTCCAAGTTGGTCCAGTGAAAAACGTTTTCCCTTCATAGTTCACGAGACAACAGTAGAAAAGAAATCCATGCTTTTTTTAAGCCTAGGCTTAGCAGAGGAGTTTTGAAATGAATAAACCCCCAGCTTCTTCAGGACTTATTTTTGTTGCAAAGCAGGGGATGAACTGTGGAGAAATGGAAGGATTGGAATAGTTACGCTTACAAGTCATAAATAAGTACATATACCAATTTTCCATTAATTCACAGTGGCTTATGTCAGCATGTTCAGAAATTTAACAATGGCTTGGTCTTTTTACATACTTGCATAAAACAACAAGATGAATGTCCAAGAGATCATTATGCCTATTCAAGCATTAACAAAAATGTGCACTATGTGGCATAAATTTCAGAAAACTGCACTATTATATTTTTAGCATCTTTCCCAATTTATGCATGTATAAGTATTGTTAGGATTTTTCAGAAAGCAATGTGAATGATCTACAATCTGATCAATACTCCTTTGTAATTATGAAGCAATCATGTAAACAAGTTGCTTGTATGTTCACATATCAATTTGACTGCTAGTCAGTTGCATGCAGGCCGGTCATGGTCATGATGTCGTGGGAAAACACGGCTACCTATGGGGCCATCGGCCCCTTGTGGTTTGGCAGTGGGGAAGGATGCATTGCACAAAGAGCGAAGGGCGCGGAGCAGCACGACGGCAATCACACGGGCAGCTTTTACCCAGGTTCGGGCCGCCACGAGGCGTAAAACCCTACTCCTGCTTTGGTGGATTCATGAGAGGACCAAGGTGGAGACGCAACGCTCTAGCCCGGTAGGTTCGCCTTAGGGCGAGAGCAACTACGCGCGTATGAGTGTACAAGGGTCTGAATCCTTTCTAAGGTTGCCATGGCCCTCCTTTTATAGATCAAGGGGTCACCACAATGGCAAATTAGTCATTGCATACTGATTAGATAGCAAACAGTGCTATCATACCTAACTCTGCAGACAGGACAGAACGCATTAAATGCGCCGCTTAGTGTCACATCGTAGCGTAGCCCTGCAAGCCTTGTTGTGCCATTCGGCCACCTTCTCGCCTGCCTGCATGACACGTCCCTGGACGGGTGTCATTTGGAGGTGATTTCCTCTGGAAGTGGCCGCCACGTGCCAAATAGCGGCCACTTAGCCACTTGGGGGCTCGACACTGCACCGATCGATGACTTGCGTTGCTGTGAGGTGGAGCGGTGGAGCCTTGGCGAGGTAATCCGCCCTCGGCGCCCCCGGCAAGCCTGCCGGGGCAATCTGGAGACTTGTCTTCGGGGCAACCTCGTCCCCGCCAAGCTCGCCTGCCCGGCAAGGGAGGTTTTTCCTTAGTGGTATCTTGCTCCTTTGGTTGGACTTGGTCTTCTTGATCCGCCCTTTGATTTCTCAAAGAGTTGATCTCTTCTGCTTGGTCTTGTCTTGGACGCTGCAACCTTGTTCTCGAGCGTGTGTACAGTCTGGGCAACACACCTAGAGTTTGTTGCACCGACAGGAGCCCCCGGGCCTGGCCTGAACGTGCTGCCGAGCATCGTCGGGGTAGGCCCTGTCCAGTACACAAGCGGGGAGGCTGCGGTAGCTCACCCTTTGAGATCTTCTTTGCTTCTTCATTAATCTGAGCTTGAGTCAGTTTCCGTTTTCCCGTGCGTTGTGCAAGACGTTGTGGGGGAGATTATGAGCCATGATCCATGGGCTACCCACGTCCCATGTTCACGGGGTGGTAACTGCCATTCCATTATCTTTCCCACTTGCAGCGCTTCCGCCACGTGTACTGCATGCGTTGAGCGGGGTTGGTGGCGAACGCGGAGGGCATGGAAATGTGTGCCATGGCAGAAACCCAGACGCCATGGATTGGTGCTGAGGGTTGGCCTTGATTCCACGAGCCGTTGGTGGCGCAGGGAAGCCGGATTGGATGAGTAGGGCGACTGCCTTCAAGGAGAGGAGCAAGCCCCCTGCCCCGTTCGCCTATAAAAAGGAACGCAGGGCAGGGTGTTTCTCCACACATCTCACCCCTTCCTTCTCTTTAGTAGTTCTCATCGACCATGGTGAGGGGCCGGGGTCGTGGCAGTTCTTCGGTGGTGGCGACAAGGGCTTCTACTCGACAGCGCCTCCCTCCTCCTGTTGAAAACGCGGGGGCGGAGCCCGCCGCGAGAGGAGGTGGGAGGGGGCGAGGTCGCGGCCGCCGTGGTGCCCGAGGTCGAGGAGGACGGGGTGGTGCTCTGATGGCACCTCCGCCGGCCGCTCATCCTCCAATGGAAGGCCACGTCGGAGACCAACCGCTGGAGTTCATCATCAGGTTGTATAAGCCCCCGCGCGGCCGCCTCCGCCTCCCTACTCCATTTGCGAGGGTGATGGAGCTTGAACAACCGCGCGCACTGAAGCTGCACATGAGGGGTTGCTGTAATGGCAGCATGCGGGTGGATGTGGATTTCCCCGCCCCTCATGTCTTGCTCTTCCGATGCGACTGGAAGACTTTTGCCCGCGCCCACAGCTTGTCGGAGGGGCACGTCCTCCATTGTAAATTAATGGATGCTTAGCTGCTCTCCGTCAAGGTATTCGGATGCTCGGGTGCTCGCTTAGGGTGCTGCACGGAGAGCTCGACCGATGACAAAAGCTCCTCCTCGAGCAATAGCGACGAGGAGGACAATGACGGCGATGACGATGGCGCCGATGGGGAGGACGACGGCTCCGACTCCGGCTGAACACCAGCCACACCATCACCGTCAGGCGGCGGCACCATCATCTGCACCTGCATCTCCTTCCCGGCAAGGCGATTTGCCAGGGGAGTTGGATGCAGAGGTGGGGGTGGTGCCCTCGGCTCCTCCAGCAGCCTTCCAGCTGGACCCCGGTAGGCTTCCTCTCGGGCTGCAGCTTTGTTCGCCCAGCCGCGTCCTGCTAGCCCTGGTGGCGGTGGCCAGGGGGACCCTTCCGCCGCTCTCTTCACCATCACCTTCGCCCGTGCCCTCCCGATCTTGTCGGGCTCCCTGTCATGGGGCCCGACGGGGTAAGGCTGGGCTTCTGCCCAGGCACCCCTTTTGCCCTCTTCTCTTCTCACCGTAGTGCCTAGGAGGAGAGGGACAAGAAAGGGGTTATGGGGCACTTATCTTTTTCAGTTTAAAATGTGCAGGCATCGACCAAACTTTAGCCTAAATAATGTAAACTTCTTTATCCATGTTTGTGTTCTGTAAGATCTGTACTTGCTTATCAGCATATTAATGAAAAAGACAAGCTTTGCCAGGCACTTGTGCACGTACCATATCCATGCAGAGGTGAAATGCCTCTATACATTTAAGTAAACAAGTTTCCCCGGCAGGCTATCCTGCCAGTGCCCTTAGTTTGTTGCCGCGGGGCTAGGCCTGCCGGGCAAAAAACCGTAAAAAGGGACCGGCCCCCCGCCGAACCTTTTCCGCCAAAGGCCACTGCGACCACCCTAACCGAAGCAGCGTTCGAGTCAAAGGGTAGGAGCACCTATGTTTCGAAGGTGGCGGGGTTTTCATATGCACAAGTTTTCAAATTACAGAACAGGTATGGATAAGAAGGAACTTATCTGCTTGGTCTGCCGGGGATCGTCACGTAGGCTCATCTTCATTTCTTCTCTTTGGGATCAAGTCCATGGCAAGAACCCTGCAACTTAGTGCAGATGAAAACAATGCCACATGCGACCTCATCTACATGATCATGCTATGCTCATGATATGCTTATGCATGCATGCAAGTTTTGGGGGCCCCCCGGCGCTTCGTTTATTTCTCTGTTGCTCAGGGTCTGCGCCTGGCTTCATACAAAGGGTCACATGCAACTTCGGCAAAGCTTGTACAAAAGGGTGGCTGCCGGGCAGGGCCCGACAGCCGCGCCTTACGGGTAGAACTTACGGAGATGCTCAATGTTCCATGAGTTTTGCAATTGAATGCCATCTTCGGTCTCCAGACAGACTGCGCCAGGTCTGGTGACTCATACTACCCAGTAAGGGCCTTCCCACTTTGGCGTCAACTTGTTTGCACCCTTGGCGGACTGAACACGCCTAAGGACAAGGTCGCCTTCCTCAAAACTCCGGGCATGAACCCTACGGCTATGATAGCGACGCAGGGCTTGCTGGTAGCGTGCAGCACACGTAGCAGCCCGGAGACGGTTCTCCTCAAGTAGCACAGTGTCGTCATGCCAGTGTTGTTCCTGCACTACTTCATCGTAGGCAAGCACTCGAGGAGACCCGAATATGAGTTCCGTGGGGATAACTGCTTCTGCCCCATAGACTAGGGAGAAGGGAGTCTGCCCGGTAGCTCGATTTGGTGTCGTATGGAGGGACCAAAGAACCACCGGTAGCTCGTCGATCCATCGCCTGCCGCACTTCTGCAGCCGATCAAAAGTTCTTGTCTTAAGACCTCACAGCACTTCAGTGTTTGCCCTCTCAGCTTGCCCGTTGCTTCTGGGACGGGCCACAGAGGCAAATGAGACCTTGCTTCCGAGGGCATGAACGTATTGCATGAAGGCGCGGCTTGTGAATTGGGTGCCATTGTCAGTGATGATTCGGGTAGGTACCCCAAAGCGGCACACCAATCCTTTCAAGAACTTGATAGCTGACTGCGCGGTCACCTTTCTCACGGGCTCTACTTCCGGCCACTTTGTAAACTTGTCGATTGCGACGAACAAGAATATAAACCCCCGGTAGCACGGGGGAAGGGGCCCAAGATGTCGAGCCCCCAGACTGAAAATGGCCATGACAAAGGGATTGTTTGGAGAGCTTGAGTAGGCTGATGGATATTCTTGGAGTGGAACTGGCAGGCTTCACACTTGGTGACTAGTTCAATTGCATCTTGGAGGGCTGTGGGCCAGTAGAAGCCTTGCCGGAAAGCTTTCCCAACCAAGGCCCTTGATCCGATGTGGGAGCCACACATACCCTTGTGTATCTCTGCCAGCAGTTCCTTTCCTTCTTCCCGGCAAATGCACTTCAATTTCACACCGTTGGGCCTTCTTCTGTATAGCGTGTTGTCAATGAACTGATACATACTGGCCCTCCGGGCTACTCTTTCAGCTTCTTCTTTCTCTTTGGGAAGTTCTCCTGTTTGGAGGAAATGAACAATGTGCCGTGCCCAAGTTGGAGCCTGGGGCTCGGCAACAAGGACTAGCGGCACCTCCCCGTCGATGGGAGCGCATGCCTCGACCGCAAAGACTGGTAGTTCGGCGGGACGGTGCAGCTCACTGATCGAAGGGGAGTTGTTCCCACCAAGCTCTCTGCCGGGGGCTTCGGGAAGCTCTGCCGGGAGAGGCTTGCCGGAGTTCAATTTCCTCCTCTTGCTGGCCATTGTTGCTAGGGATATGGAGGGTTGAGTTAGATGGAGAACAAAAGTCTCTGGTTCCACAGGGAGTTTTTACGCAGCGCACTTTGACAGATGATCAGCAATGCTATTTTCCGCACGCGGTATGTGCTCTGTTTGCAATCCAGCAAAGCGCTCCTCCAACTTTCTCACTTCTGTTGACGCCAGATTTTGGCATGGTATGAAACGCAATTAATATGGCCTCATATGAAAAATGTTCTACATGAATTATTTTTTTCTCGTCGAATCGGTTGATTTTGATATAAAAATCATTCCAATCCGAGTTCGTATGCAAAAGTTAGAGGCAAAACTTTGCGGACCGGTCCTGAGTGAAAACGCAAGGGACCAGACACCCACCTAGGTGGTGTCTGATGGGTTGCATGAGTTATTCGGCCTTTGCCGGCTGAATAAAGCTTGCTGGCCGAGTAAAAAGCTTGCCGGCAAAAAATGAAAAGCTTGCCGGTGTAGAAAGCTTGCCGGCGCGAAAAGCTTGCCGGCATGGAAGCTTGCCGGCGCGAAAAGCTTGCCGGTGTGGAAGCTTGCCGGTGTGAACGCTTGCCGGGTGGAAACCTTGCCGGTGTGAACGCTTTCCGGGTGGAAACTTTGCCGGTGTGAAAGCTTGCCGGGGTGGAAACCTTGCGGTGTGGAAAGCTTGCCGGCGCGAAAAGCTTGCAGGCGCGAAAAGCTTGCCGGCGTGGAAGCTTGCCGGTGTGAATGCTTGCCGGGTGGAAACCTTGCCGTTGTGAACGCTTGCCGGGGTGGAAACCTTGTCGGAGTGGAAACCTTGCCGGTCTAGAAAGCTTGCCGGGGTGGAAACCTTGCCGGGGTGGAGAGCTAGCCGGAAAAAAGCTTGCCGGAAAAGTGGAAGCTGTCAAAGTCAATCCGACCAGAAGTTGGAGATGGGCTCGAAACATTAGTCAGATGACCTCGGATGGAAAAGTGCTCTACACGGAAGTTGTGCGTATCATCGAAATGGTCAACTTTGCTTTTGGAGTCATCATCATCGAAGATAGTATACGGCCTGCAAAGTTGTTACAAGACTCGGACAGTTTAGAAAACTGCATAATTGAATCCGACCCATAGTTAAAGATGGGCCCTAAAAGTCATAAAGACAGCCTTAAAAGGAGAAGTGGCCCGCGAATGTTATGCAGATCATCGAGGCGGACAAGTTTGATGTTGAACTCGACTCCATCCGAGTTATTATGCTATTTCTACAGCCCACGCGAGAAGCGGGACAGAAGTATGGGACAGATTCGGGCTGAATCCGAGTTGGACTGAAACTAGAACTGTAGGACGTGAATTGATGTAATTTTCTTGTAAGGAAAGCCTAGATGAATCCTTTACTTGTACGGGAAGTCCAGCTGCCTCTTATATATGTTGGGGGTGACGGCCGATTGAACAACACACAATCGAACAAATCAATATACTACTTTTACCCTAGTTTTACATCTCTTCATTGTTCTTTCTCTCTCGTTCTTAGTTCGTTCTTCGTTAAAGGGCAGCGATCCTCGAGGCTCTAGGGGCGGGCGAACCGACCTAGGGCAGCCCATAGCCGCCTTGCGTCCAGACGGGGTCCCTCCCGGGCGCGTGGGGTTTCGGGTCCTGAAAAGTGCCCGCCGGATTGTCTTGCGTACCGCGCTTCCGGCGGGTCTCCTTCGACGTGAGCTGCGGTGCATCACCCCCGGCGTCGAGGATACACGGTGACGTGTTCATGTGCGAACACACTTTTTAGCGACTTCGCTGGGGACGAAAGATCAAGAATCATCATCAACCATGTCTAATCTCCCCAAGCCCTCAGAAGTTGACGCCGATAATATCATTAAGCCCAGTCTTGATGAACTATCGGAGGAACATCGCCAAGCCTATGAAATGCACAAGAAGCAGCGTGAAGAGGCTTTTGAAGTGCTCAAGAAGAAGCACGACGAGGATGATTTGGAGGCGTTTCTTGCAAGTTTCAAGAAGGACCGTCAAGGCAACATCACTCCGTTTAGAAACGTCAATTTTCCTCCTCTCATTGACGAACAAGATTTAATCACTGTGAGTAAAGTTTTTTCTCCTGAGCAAGTGGCTGTGATTGAAAGTCTTGTCAGTAAGGGTAATGTGATGATGTACAATTCTTTTATGGCAAATACTAATGCTAAGAAAAATATGCCTCCGTCATCTAGTGGTACTGTTGGTGTATCTGAAAACCTTAGTCCAACTTTACCTATTTCATCGGCACCTCCTATGCAACAACAATATAGTATGCCGTTGAATTTTTACCCTAGTCAAACCAACCAGCTTGTGGCTGCACCTACATATCCTAATCCTATTATGAGTGTGCCCAATTCGGCATCAACGCCGAATCACTTTGTCGCACCACCCATAGGCGCAAGCATGTTTGGTCTTTCGCCGAATTATGGTTCGGCGCCCATCCCACAAGTTGCACCACTAGCTAGTACTCAGGTTGCTCCGATGTCATTGCCACAAACATCTTCATCTACCTCAGATCCAATTTTAGCTAAATTAAGGGAGGATTTGCATAAGATGTTTCTAGAAACTTTCGGAAATGAGCTGAAAGTAAAGAGTCGTGTGTACCAAAAGCCTTATCCTGAGCACTTTGATGTAGTTTTGTACCCTCAAGGTTACAAGGTTCCTGATTTTGTTAAATTTAGTGGAGAGGGCACAAAAACAACATGGGAGCATGTTAGTCAGTATCTAGCGCAGTTAGGTGAAGCAGGTTCCATAGAAGAATTGAAAGTGCGTTTATTTCCATTATCTTTAACTGGCACCACATTTTCATGGTTTGCTGCTTTACCACATGGTTCAATTCTCTTATGGTCGCAATTAGAGCAGAAGTTTCATGATCACTTTTATAGCGGCGATAATGAGCTTAAGTTGTCACATCTTACATCAGTTAGGCAAAAATATGATGAATCGGTCACCGATTACGTCAAGAGATTTAGAGATATAAAAAACCGATGTTATAGCTTGATGATAAGCGAGAGAGACTTGGCGGATCTTGTTCTTAGTGGCTTGAAACTCATATTAAAGAGAGGCTAGAAAGTTATGAGTTTTTGAATATTAACCAAGTCTTACAAAAAGCTTTGGCTCAAGAGAGTCGAAGTAAAGAGGTTCATAGGTCTACAACTGATCATCCCAGAATGCATATGGTTGAATACAATGATGATAATTCGGACGATGAGGTTGATGTCTATACTACTGAGTTTGTTTGGTCCTCAAAGGCCAAACCCTATACATGCAATGCTCTTAAGCCGATTCGCAAGAATCGTGATGATGAGATGAAGTTCACTTTTGATATATCTAAGTGTGATAGAATATTTGATGCTCTCTTGCAAGACAAGATGATTAGAATATCACACACCATACCGCCATTTGAGGAGCTAAAACGGCGTGCTTATTGCAAGTACCATAATTCATTTTCTCATGCTACTAACAATTGCAATGTTTTTCGACGACAGATACAATCGGCCATTAATGACGGATGATTGAATTTTGCTGAGATGCAAGTTGATAAACAGCCCTTCCCAATAAACACCATGGACTTGGAGGGAAAGAAAATGTTAATTCGGCCTAGCATAGCCGAATCTGCTAATAAAGATAATGTTGTTATTGGTGAACCCAGGAAAGGCAAAGAGGGCGATAAAGTCTTGAGAAGAGAGGTTGTGCTTGATAAACAACCCGATGGCAAGGAAGTATTGAAGATCACCATAAAAAATCCTGCACTCGGGGGGCAACCACAAGTACAAGAAGATACTTATGTTAAATTTATCAAGCCCAAGAATTCAGAAGTTGGCAAGTGGGAAAAGAGTGAAGCTAAGCGCAAGAGAATCAAGCCAACTTTTGATATGTTGCTATCCAAATATGCAAGTCAAGTGGCCGGTTCTAGCTCTAATCGGCCATCACATTCAAAGCGTTCAAGATCGCCTCGGAAGCAAGAGTTTTGACGTTATGCAAGGCCATATGGGTCATGGACACCGACACCATGGATGTCACAAACCCCGTATGCGCCATATTACATGAGAGACTTCAATGGAGGATGGGGGCAGCCCCCAATGGCTCCTTATGCTTTTCATATGGGATGGGCAGCACCTAGAAGGCTTGCTCGCGAGAGGCTTTATTATCCCACACAAGGCCGTTTGAGCTATGGTGCTAATCGGCCAACAAAAATTTCTCCAAGCAAGGCCAATAAAAAAGTGTGGCGTATTAAGTCACCTAATGTACAAATTTCAGAATGCGACAAGCAAAAGGAGATCAAAAGGCCGATTGTTGGTAATCTGGCCAATTCTAATGGTGATATTGTTATTGTTCAGCAGGGTTCCATGGTTAATGATCATGAGGCTAGCACAAGCAAGGCCAAATCTAGGGATCCCAAATGTACCCAACCTAAGTGGTGTCCTCCCGGTTTAACTAAAACCATGAAAAGGAGATTACAACGCATAAGGAACCACGAGAAGGTGGAGCACAAAGAACAGAAGCAAAGGGATGAATTGTTCAATGAAATTCGGCCTATGGCACTCACAAAACAAGTGTGGAGGCCTAAACAAAAAGAAAATGCAGATGCTTCTACGTTAGCTACAGCAACACCTTCACCACCAAAAGAGGATGATGCGACCCCTATTACATCGTCCACACCAACTAAAACATCCCCTTCAATTGAGGAAACTTTAAGCCCAATATACACATTGGGAGATGAAGATGAGATGGTGGATTACAAATCTACACCGGTTCAGGAAGGTATGGATATTAATATGGTGTATTACTTACCTACCGAGTTTCGTGCTATAGGTGAAGAAGGGGAGGTGGCTCAGCTGGATTTTGGTCCAAAAAACGCTACCTTCGAGAAGCCAAAAGAACCGGTGAAACACTTGAAGCCATTGTACCTCAAAGGTCATATTAACGGATCGCCGGTTGCTAGGATGCTCATTGATGGTGGTGCTGTGGTAAATCTTATGCCCTACTCAGTCTTCAAGAAGTTGGGGTTAGATGATGATGCATTGATGAAGACCAATATGGTACTTAATGGGTTTGAGGGTAAAGAAAAGACAGAGGCCAAAGGTGTGATGTGCATGGAACTCACTGTGGGAAGCAAAACTTTGGCCACCACATTCTTCATCGCCGAGGTGCAAGGTAACTATAATGTTATATTAGGCCACGATTGGGTTCATGCTAACCAATGTGTGCCATCCACCATGCATCAATTCTTAATACAATGGGTCGATGATGAGGTAGAGGTCATTCACGCGGATAATTTGGCTTGTGTTGCTTTGGCCGATGCGTCGGTTGATTGGAATCATCCCAATGTTACTTGCTTAACAGGGCGTGACCTCTCGGAGTTTGATTTCTTTAGTGCTACGAGGAACGGGTTCATTCCCATCTCTTTAATGCCGATTGGTGGTAATCGGTTCCAAGGTATGATGTAAACAAGAACTTAAAATCAATGGCCGATATAGAAATTATCGCCCTAAGCATAAACATGGCCGATATAGAAATTATCGCCCTAAGCACATAAAATGGCCGATGGAGTGTTGACATCGTCCTTAGAAAAAGCAAGGTACAAATTATTTTTCGGCACACAAGCTTTGCCGAAAAACAGGGGGGCATGTGTTGACGCCAGATTTTGGCATGGTATGAAATGCAATTAATATGGCCTCATATTAAAAAATGTTCTACATGAATTGTTTTCGTCTCATCGAATCGGTTGATTTTGATATAAAAATCATTCCAATCCGAGTTCGTATGCAAAAGTTAGAGGCAACACTTTGCGGACCGGTCCTGAGTGAAAACGCGAGGGACCAGACACCCACCTAGGTGGTGTCTGATGGGTCGCGTGAGTTATTCGGCCTTTGCTGGCTGAATAAAGCTTGCCGGCCGAGTAAAAAGCTTGCCGGCAAAAAATGAAAAGCTTGCCGGTGTGGAAAGCTTGCCGGCACGAAAAGCTTGCCGGCGTGGAAGCTTGCCGGCGCGAAAAGCTTGCCGGTGTGGAAGCTTGCCGGTGTGAACGCTTGCCAGGTGGAAACCTTGCCGATGTGAACGCTTGCCGAGGTGGAAACTTTGCTGGTGTGAAAGCTTGCAGGGGTGGAAACCTTGCCGGTGTGGAAAGCTTGCCGGCGCGAAAAGCTTGCCGGCGTGGAAGCTTGCCGATGTGAACGCTTGCCGGGTGGAAACCTTGCCGGTGTGAACGCTTGCCAGGGTGGAAACCTTGCCAGTGTGAAAGCTTGCTGGGGTGGAAACCTTGCCAGTCTGGAAAGCTTGCCGGGGTGGAAACCTTGCCGGGGTGGAGAGCTTGCCGGAAAAGTGGAAGCTGTCAAAGTCAATCCGACCAGAAGTTGGAGATGGGCTTGAAAGATTATTCAGATGGCCACGGATGGAAAAGTGTTCTACACGGAAGTTGTGCGTATCGTTGAAACGGTCAACTTTGCTTTTGGAGTCATCATCATCGGAGATAGTATACGGCCTGAAAAGTTGTTACAAGACTCGGATAGTTCAGAAAACTGCATAATTGAATTCGACCCACAGTTAAAGATGGGCCCTAAAAGTCATAAAGACGGCCTTAAAAGGAGAAGTGGCACACGACATGTTATGCAGATCATCAAGGCGGACAAGTTTGATGTTGAACTCAACTCCATCCGAGTTAGTATGCGATTTCTACAGCCCACGCAAGAAGCAGGACAGAAGTATGGGACAGATTCGGGCTGAATCCGAGTTGGACTGAAACTAGAACTGTAGGACATGAATTGATGTAACTTTTTTGTAAGGAAAGCCTAGATGAATCCTTTACTTGTACGGCAAGTCCAGCCGCCTCTTATATATGTTGGGGGTGACGGCCGATTGAACAACATAGAATCGAACAAATCAATATACTACTTTTACCCTAGTTTTACATCTCTTCATTGTTCTTTCTCTCTCGTTCTTCGTTCGTTCTTCATTGAAGGGCAGTGATCCTCGAGGCTCTAGGGGCGGGCGAACCGACCTAGGGCAGCCCATAGCTGCCGTGCGTCCAGACGGGGTCCCTCCCGGGCACGTGGGGTTTCGGGTCCTCAAAAGCGCCCGCCGGATTGTCTTCCGTACCGCACTTCCGGCGGGTCTCCTTCGACGTGAGCTGCGGTGCATCACCCCCGGTGTCGAGGGTACACGGTGACTTGTTCGTGTGCAAACAACTTCCTCGACGTATGCCTCCATCAATGGGCTTTGATAATTCTTGTTCACTTCTCTCACCACCAGTTGTGAATCTCCGCGGATAATCAGCTTCTTGATTCCCAGTTCTGTTGCAATTCTTTGCCCGGCAAGGAGCCCTTCATACTCTGCAGTATTGTTGGTAGCCTTCTCCTGGGGGAAATGCATTTGAACGACGTACTTAAGGTGCTCCCCAGTGGGAGCAACGAGAAGCACGCCAGCTCCTTCACCTTGTAGGGAGAAGGCACCATCAAAATACATAATCCATTCTTGGGGCGCTTCCTTGCCGGGGATGACTGTCTCCAGTACTTCATCAGGGGTCGGCGTCCACTTCGCAATGAACTCTGCCGGTGCTCTGCTCTGAATAGTTGATGTGCTTTCAAACTTTAAACCAAAGCTGGATAACTCCAAATCCCATTCCATGATCCTGCCAGTGGCCTCGGGGTTTCGGAGTATGCGTTGCAAGGGGAAGCGGGTGACAACCGTGATCTCGTGGGCTTCGAAGTAGTGGCGCAGTTTCCTTGAGGCCATGATGAGTCCAAAAATCAACTTTTGCACGCCAGAGTACCTCGACCTAGCCCCCTACAGCAGGGAGCTGACGAAGTACACTGGGCGTTGCACCACCTTCTTCCTTGTCGTGATCTTGGAACTGTCTCCGCTGCCTTGCTCTTCTTTGTCTTGAACTGCATCTGACCTTGCCGGGACGGATCCACTTTCCTCTCCAGAGGGGATGGCGGTGGCGACTGCTGCATCATCTTCCTCCCGCTGCGCCACCAGCGCTGCGCTAACCACTTGATTGGTCGCTGCTAAATATAGCAGCAACGGCTCTTGTGGTTTAGGAGCGACTAAGGTGGGAACAGAGGAAAGGTAGGTCTTCAAATCTTGTAGCGCAGCGTCCGCCTCCGGGGTCCACTCCACGGGCCCTGCCTTCTTCAATATTTTGAAGAAAGGCAAGGCACGTTCGGTGGACTTGGAAATGAACCTGCTCAGCGCGGCAACACATCCAGTCAAACGCCTCACATCTTTAACTGTCTTGGGTGCTTGTATCTGCTCGATAGCCTTGATCTTGTCGGGGTTGGCCTCTATCCCCCGATGGGACACGAAGAAGCCAAGTAGCTTGTCGGAAGGAACGCCAAACACACACTTCTCCGGGTTCAGCTTCAAGTTGATTCTGCGTAGATTTGCAAAGGTCTCTTCCAAATCCTGAATGAGAGTAAATCTGTGCTGGGTTTTGACCACTATATCATCCATGTAGGCTTCAATATTTTTGTGCAGCTGGGACTCAAAGCCAATCTGTACTGCTCTTGCAAAAGTGGATCCAGTGCTCTTCAACCCAAAGGGCATTCGTACAAAACAGTACGTGCCACATGGGGTTATGAACGCGGTCTTCTCTTCGTCTTCCTTGGACATGAAGATCTGGTGGTATCCAGAGTAGGCATCCAGGAAGGAAAGCAGGTCACACCCGGAGCTGGAATCCACAATCTGGTCGATGTGCGGCAAGGGGAACGGGTCCTTCGGGCCTGCTTTGTTCAGATCTGTGAAATCTATGCAACACCTCCATTTCCCATTCACCTTGTGCACTACCACTGGGTTTGCTAACCATGTTGGATGCAACACTCCTCTGACCAGACCAGCTGCCTCAAGTTTCTTGATCTCCTCGGTAATAAACTACTGCCGCTCCAAAGCTTGCTTCTGGACCTTCTGCTTGACGGGCCGGGAATGTGGGCAGACAGCAAGGTGGTGCTCGATTACCTCCCTGGGAACACCGGGGATGTCAGATGGTTGCCAAGAAAACACATCGACATTCGTCCGCGGGAAGGTAACGAGCGTGCTTTCCTATTTGTCGTCGAGGGTGGCACTGATGGTAAATGTACCGTCCACGCCAGCCAGCCCTACCGGGACCTTCTTCATAGCGGGTGCAGTAGCCTTGGACCTCTTGCTATTGGAACTCTCTGGCAAGTCATCAACAGGCGCAGCGCACTCCGAAGAGGTACGCTTCCCGGATTCCTTGCTGGCATCCTTGCTGGCTTTCTTCCTTTTCTTGCTTTCCTTGGCGGGAGCAGAGGCTTCCACAGCCTCTGCAGCGACTGCTTCCTTGTACATCGTATCCACGCATATGATTGCGTCTTTCTTGTCTGATGGAATGGAAATGATGCCCATTGGCCCTGGTATCTTCAAAGTGTTGGAGGCATAGTGGGATGCCGCCATGAATTTGGCCAGGGCAGGGAGACCAAGGATTCCATTGTACGACAAGGGGAGATCAACCACATCAAACACGATCTTCTCAGTCCGGTAGTTTAATTCCCCCCCCCCCCCCCCCCCCCCCGAATGTTACCGGCAGTGTGATCTTCCCCTTAGGATGACTCCTGCCGGGGTTGATCCCTTGGAACGTACCAATAACCTTGAGCTCTTCATCTGCTATCTGGAGTTTGTTGATGACCTTTGGAGAAATCAGATTCAACCCGGCCCCGCCGTCAACCAACATCTTTGTGACCTTGAGGTTGCGGATCATTGGTGAAACCAACAACGGCAAACACCCTACCGCGGCAGTGCGGTCGGGGTGATCCTCCTCATCAAAGATGATGGGCGTGCGGGACCACTTGAGCGGCTTCCGAGAATCTGCCGCTGGCTCCACGGCATTGACCGCACGTGCCCATCTTTTGAGTTGGCGGTGAGAGGAGTGTAAGGATGCACCCCCCGTCAATGCATAGGGCTTCAGTGGCTTTCTGGAACTCCTGCTCGCTGGTTTCCTCTTCATCTCCTTCATCACTCTCGTCCTCGCAATCCTTCTTCTCATGGCCTTTGGCGGGTTTCCCTTGATACTGAGGAGCCTTGCCGGGGCGACCTGTTCTGCTGCCTCGGACCTTCCCGCCAGCGCCATCTTGGTCTTTCTCTTTATCATGCTTCTTGTACTCAGCCCTCTGCTTCTTGACGAGTTGCTCAACTTGATGACACTCCTGAAGGTCATGGCCCTTGGTCTGATGGATCTTGCAGTACGGCCCATCACTCTTCCCAGCCTTCTCGGCAGCCGCGGCTTCCCGGCAATCAGTGCACAAGGCAGCTTCCTTGCGGGGAACCTCGGTCTTGGCCTTTTTGCCGGTACTAGGTGCACTCAATCCTTCAACGGTCATCACCGCTTTACCCTTGCGCTTCTTGTTGCGCTTCTTGTTCTTCTTCTTTTGGTTGGTGGTGTCGTTGTCGTCCTCTGAATCGATGTCGACGCCATCTTCTTCACCGGGGAGTCATCTCCCCTCTTCTACTCGGGCACACTTATCCACCAGAGTGTATAGCTCATTCACAGTCTTGGGCAACCGAACGTTCATTTTAGAACGTATCCGGCGGTTGCGCACGTTGGACTGGAACGCGGCTATCACAGCTGCCGGGTGGATGTTTGGAATATTCCTGTGCACCCGGCTGAACCTCTGCATGTACTTCCGCAGACTCTCTCCTTCTTTATGCGGAAGGAGCTGCAAGTCACTGAGCCGCCCTGGTTCTTGATGGCCGCCCGTGAAGGCACCAACAAACTCATGGCATAGGTTAGCCCAGGTCGAGATGGAATTCTCTGGCAAGTGCATCAGCCAAGACCTCACATTTGGCTTGAGTGCCAAAGGGAAGTAGTTGGCAAACACTTTCTCATCTCTTCCCCCGGCAGCTTGAACAGCGATGGTGTAGATGCTCAAGAACTCTGCCAGGTTCAATCTTCTGTCGTACTTCTCTGGTATTTCTGGCTTGAATGTGCAAGCAAATGGACAATGGACTTGCCGCAGCTCGCGACTGAATGCGGGGAACCCAACCTCGAAAGGTAGGTACCCACCTTCACCGGGCGTGGGCTCGTCGACGTCGAGGCCATTGCGCCTATCAGACTGGCATTGGGTTTCGCGGCGTCGTTCGATGGTGGCGCGCGTGTCTTCCCTCCGCCTGTCTTCCAGGACTCGCTACTGGTCTCATCGTGCTCGAGGATCGGACGAAGCCATTGATACGTCGTCAGGTTCTTGGTCGCATGGCTCTAGCTGCGGCCCCTGCGCTTGCTGCCGCGAAGGGGATTGCACCATGGGGGTGGCCCCTTCGGTACGGCCAGCAGCTCGGGCCGTTGTCGCTGCCTGCGGAGGCCGTGACGGGCCCGCTCGCTGTGATCCTCCCACCTCGGCAAAACCAATCAGGCTCTGAATGGTGGCTCTCCACTCATCCATCTGATCGGCCATCGGCGGAAATCTCAACAGGAGTTGGGCCCGCGCCATGGCCTCCGAAGCAGTGCTCGCCATGGATGACGATGTAGACCGTAACGTCGCCTGGCTTCTGACGGTGCCGGTAGTGGCAGTGCCGTGCTCTCATCGCCGTGAGCCAGTCGCCAGGGTGGCGTGGTGACGAGATGGTTGTGCTTGGGGATCGGCGGCTTCGTTCAACGCATCGGCTTGGCCAGCCCGTTCCGGGGGTGGAGCATGCCCTGCGGCCGCACCCGCAGCGGGGGCGACCGGAGGGTTGCGGTTCGCCCCAGGGCGAGCGCCACCATTGTGGCTGCGTCCTTCGGTGGGGCGGAGAGGCGCGGATAGGATGATCTCTCCACCCGCACCTTGTGGAGCGTGGCCACTGGGAAGTTGTTGGCGCTGTCCTTCTCCGGTGCCTCCCGCTCCCGTTTCGGCCATAGGGGAGGTGGTGATGATGCCGCCTGCGTCGGCCACGTCCCCCGCAGCGTCTGCGTCCCTGTGCGCCCCCGTAGCCCCCACGGTGTCGGTGGCCGCATGCAAAGGGGCCTTCGAGGTGGACGGGTGATCTGCGGCACCGGGTTTCTTCTTGGGCGCCATGGATGATGAAGCCCTCGATGAAGAGAATGATGATGAAGATGACGCGCTGCGTACGCTCTCGGGTTCGCGCAAGCGCTTCCCCCTACCTGATGCACCAAAGATGTCGTGGGAAAACACGGCCACCTATGGGGCCATCAGCCCCTTGTGGTTCGGCAGTGGCAAAGGACGCATTGCACAAAGAGCGGAGGGCGCGGAGCAGCACGACAGCGATCACACGGGCAGTTTTTACCCAGGTTCGGGCCGCCGCGAGGCGTAAAACCCTACTCCTGCTTTGGTGGATTGATGAGAGGACCAAGGTGGAGACACAGCGCTCTAGCCCGGCAGGGTCGCCTCGGGGCGAGAGCAACTACGCGTGTATGAGTGTACAAGGGTCCGAATCCTTTCTAAGGTTGCCATGGCCCTCCTTTTATAGATCAAGGGGTCACCACAATGGCAAATCAGTCATTGCGTACTAATTAGATAGCAAACAGTGCTATCATACCTAACTCTACAGACAAGATAGAGCGCATTAAATGTGCCGCTTAGTGTCACATCGTAGCGTAGCCCGGCAAGCCTTGCCATGCCATTCGTCCACCTTCTCGCCTGCCTGCGTGACACGTCCCTGGATGGGTGTCATTTGGAGGTGATTTTCTCTGGAAGTGGCCGCCACATGCCAAATAGCGGCCACTTATCCACTTGGGGGCTCGACACCACACTGATCGATGACTTGCGTTGCTGTGAGGTGGAGCGGTGGAGCCTTGGCGGGGTAATCCGCCCTCGACGCCCCCGGCAAGCCTGCAGGGGCAATCTGGAGACTTGTCTTCGGGGCAACCTCGTTCCCGCTAGGCTCGCCTGCCCGGCAAGGGAGGTTTTTCCTTAGTGGTATCTTGCTCCTTTGGTTGGCCTTGGTCTTCTTCATCCGCCCTTTGATTTCTCAAAGAGTTGGTCTCTTCTACTTGGTCTTGTCTTGGATGCTGCAACCTTGTTCTCGAGCCTGTGTACAGTCTGGGCAACACACCTGGGGTTTGTTGCACCGACACATGACCTTAACAAAGGCCTATATCATAGACCACTAGTACAGTTTCATGAAGTAACTAACATCAATTCAGGCACACCATGAATGAAAGAACAACCAATGTAAAAAACATACCGTCATGTCTTCAAAGCCAACTGGAAGTCTTATGAAGAAGGTTTTGGCATACATTATGTGGCGATTTTCACACAAACCCCTGATGTCCAAACAGTTTGGGCACTGTGAATCCAAACAAATGATTCAATACACAGATAGCATCCGTATTTGATTTAAACCAGAATCGGAGATATTGAAGAAGGATTTACCTTCATTTTGTGTCAATGAAACGGCCTGCCTAGGGTTTGTTGATGTCGTCGAGGCGGCGGTAGCGGTAGTAGGCGAAGGCGATCTTCTCCGGAGATGAGAGGCAGTGAAGGGGGCGGCAGCCCTGCACGTGAGTTGGAGAGGAGAGGGGGATTTAGGGATTGGAATAGGGAGAGGACATGGCTTAGTGTGGAAGAAGAGCGGCACCGACGTTGATGTGACTATATGTGTCCCTGCGTGGGGTCACTTGACAGCGACTGAAAACAAATCATTAGCATAAACAATTTGACATCTTGGAGTCGAACCAAGGACCTGATGCACTTAAGGAGTTGCACCTAACTAGCTTGGATCATAAGCCAATATTAACACTTGAACCAGGTTTATGGCAAGTCTATCAGTCGTAGTCTCTTGCTACTATTACTCTAGGGTGCCATCACATGGCCATGATCAAATTGGACGCCATTGCCGTGGTGACCACCTGAATTGGATGCCAATGGCGTGGTCGCCGTCTGAAATTGGATGCCAGTCTCGTGCTGACCGCCTGAGTTGCATGCCAGTGGCGTGGTCACAGCCTGAAATCGGATCCCACTGCCATGGTGACCACCTGAATTGCATGTAAAAAGGGCATGGTCACTGCCTGAACTAGATGCCAGTTCCATGGTGACCACCTGAATGGCAGGAAAAATGGTGTTGTCACTTGCACAAATGGACAGAATGGCAGCACAATAATTAAGTGGATTCCATGGAGAACTACACAAACATATACTAGATAGTAACTAATGTCATTACAATATTAGCAAAAGTACTTACATAAATAACAACCTAACATAACTAGTTGAAATAAATCCTCATCATCGCCTCCGTCATCCTCATCGTCGCTGCCATCCTCATCCTTGCCGCCCCCTCCTCATCCTCACTGCACCCTCCTCCTCCTCCTTACCGCCCCTCCTCCTCCTCACTGTCGTCCTCCTCATCAGCGTAGCATGCATCATTAGTGGCGTCTACTTCCGCGAATGCCTGACGGACCACGTCTTCTGAATACAACGTGGTCACGGACATCTTGATGCCCACCATGAAGACATCGTCATCGACCATGTGTTTAGCCTCGCAGATGATTTCCTCCACGCGCACCATTGCGTTGGAGATATTGTAAGCCTCCTCCAGCTCCAGTGGGGCCACAATGCAGAGGAGCTCTGCTAATATGGGGCCGACTCAGTCAATCTCACATTGCATGTCGTCCACTTGGCGGCAGGCTCTCTCCCGAAGCTGGACGAATCGAGCCAGGAGGCGGTCGCAGTCGCGGCCTACCTCCTCTGCTTGATGGAGCACCTCCTCGGCGGGGGCCTCGACTGTCTCGATGAGGCACCACTGCTGTGCAACATGTCCACGGCCGGCGTCCTCAATCTCCTCTGCCATGGACTTTCTCTTCTACGACGGAGAGTCGAGTGTCTGAGCCGGCGCCGTCACTGAGGGGGATGGATCTGACGCAGCACCCGCTGGTGCCAGGTCAGAGGAAAGAGGGGGGTTGGTTCCGATGGAGCCACCATTGGGGTACGGAGGTGACCGATGCGGCCTGCCGCCGGCCATAGAGACGTGGGGGGAGGAGGGGGTCGTGCGCACCATCGTCGACGGAAAGGTGATTGAGGGTTTTCTTGGATTCGATGGTGAATGAGATGGAACCGCTCCTTTAAAGAGCGGTGGCATAGTTTGGAGTGGTGGGAACTTGAACTATGTGAACACAGTCGAGTTTGACTATGAAGGATTCAAGGAGGCAGATAGAGGCTAGGCCGTCCATCTTCCATCAGATGGTGGAAAGTGTACTGAATTAGGTTTTTCCTCAAATTACTCTTCAATCTGGAGACGACCCTCATTTGAATTCATAGGGCCATAATTTATTTTCACTAGTTAACTTTTGATAAGTTTTTTTAGGAGTAATGTAAATTTTGTAATGTGTAAAATCTATGGTATAAAATATACATGATGAACACCATTATTTCATGGATGGATCAACATGTCCAGATTCAAATCGAAGTACAACCAAACAATGCCCAATTCACTTGAGGCTTCTTCACCAAAAGAAGATGTCGTACGCAGAACACAAGACATGTCTAGACTCAACCATTCTTGAAGTGACATGGTCAAAGCAAGCGACTACTCAGTACAAAAAAATTGAGGGTTGGCTTGTGCAAATTAAACGCACACATGCATGTATGCATCGATCAACATGTCCGGATTCAAATCCAACTACAACCAAACAATGCCCAATTCACTTGAGGCTTCTTCACCAAAATAAGATGCATGTCGTACGCAGAACACAAGACATTTGTAGACTCAACCATTCTTGAAATGACATGGCCAAAGCAAGTGACTGCTCAGTACAAAAAAATTGAGGGTTGGCTTGTGCAAATTAAATGCACACATGCATGTATGCATCGATCAACATGTCCGGATTCAAATCGAAATACAAGCAAACAATGCCCAATTCACTTGAGGCTTCTTCACAAAAATAAGATGCATGTCGTACGCAGAACACAAGACATGTATAGACTCAACCATTCTTGAGGTGACATGGTCAAAGCAGGTGACTGCTCAGTACAAAAAAATTGAGGGTTGGCTTGTGCAAATTAAACACACGCATGCATGTATGCATCGATCAACATGTCCAGATTCAATTCGAAGTACAACCAAACAATGCCCAATCCACTTGAGGCTTCTTCACCAAAAGAAGATGCATGTCATACGCAGAACACAAGACATGTATAGGCTCAACCATTCTTGAGGTGACATGGTCAAAGCAAGTGACTGCTTAGTACAAAAAATTGAGGGTTGGCTTGTGCAAATTAAATGCACACATGCATGTATGCATCGAGCAACATGTCCGGATTCAAATCGAAGTACAACCAAACAATACCCAATTCACTAGAGGCTTCTTCACCAAAAGAACATGTCGTACACATAACACAATGTACTTGTCTAGACTCAATCATTCTTGAAGTGACATGGTCAAGGCAAGTGTCTGCTCACTACAAAAAAAGAAGAGGGTTGGCTTGTGCAAAGTAAACGCACACATATATGCATCGATCAACTTGCCCGAATTCAAATCAAAGTACAACCATACAATGCCCAATTCACTTGAGACTTCTTCACAAAAAGAACACAGCACATCAAACCCACACATGCGCGCGTGCACAAAGAAGATCAGAACAAAAAACATATGCGGGTACAAGTGCCTGAATCATATTTCTGAAAGCATTCACGTTCTTTCTGAAAGTGTTCATGTTCTTTCTAAAAATGGTCACATTCTTTCTGAAAGCTATCATCTCTCTCTTACAAAAAATAGTTTGTACGCTGATTTTTTTTGTTCCCTCCATTTTTCGCTCACTGACTATTTTCCCTTCGCGCCTACAATTCCAAAAGGGGCCACGCTAAATTTTCCTCACCGTAAATAAATACCTCGTTTGTTGCTATTAGTAAACCTCACTCATAAATCATAATTTCCCTCCGCCCTCTCCTCTTGCATTTCCCCTCCAGATCTAGAACCATCCCGTCAGCGTTGGTTTCCCCCACCATCGCCGTCGAGCGACATGACGGCAGGCAACCTTCGCAGCGGCAAGGTCTGCAAGGATTCTGTCAGGCTGAAGCCAAGAACTAATCGTAAACAAACAGGTAACAATCATCTTCCCCTCCCTCACTAGCCCACATGAGTTCAACCTTAGGGTTCGTATCTAGGTGTATCCTGCATGTGTGTCTAGATTTGTTCGCATGTTGCATTCCTCCGAATTATTACAATTTAGGCACCGTACAAGCATTTACAATTCAATGTACTTTGTCTAGTCAATTCAAAACATGATTAAACGTAGTTCTAGGTTTGGAATAGCGTCATTTGCACATCTGTATTCCCTATTCCGGTGATTATGTATTGAGGATGTATCTTTGTGGATTCTTTTCTAGATCTCATTGCTTCGTCTTTGTTATCCAGTTGCTACACCCGACACACCAAATGAGTACGAGAAAAGGACGCCACAAAACATAAGGGAGAATGCTATCCGTATGTAAGAAAAATTTAAGGACAATGGAATGGATTCAAACTCAGTTATAGGGGATATCTCTGAACTTGCATACAAATTTGTATATGGTGTTGCTAACGCTGCTGGAAAGACGTAGGAAAAAGGGTAAACCAGGCAGAAAATATGTGATTTGCAGGAGGAGAAAGATTTAGCGAATGGCCCTGTATATGAACTAGAGGGTTCAGAAGAGGAAAATGATGATGATGAAGGTGACAATAATCCAGAGGGAGGTGATGACGCCCCAGAGTTGCCCCAAGCAGTTGAGGTACCAAAATATACATTTCTAGTATATTTTAATTTTACAGCATCTTGTACCTGCATCATGTTGGTGTTTAAGTACACTCCTATCTTCCAGGCAACACAGGAGAAGCAAACAAATGCTAGTGTTCGTCCAACTCCAGTACGTACAAGATCTAGAGCAGCCATAGACAATGCCCTATATGATTCCCAGATGCCAGAACATCGTCATGACGAGGACATGACACAAGATTTGCAGCTCATGCCAGCAGATAATCTGACCTCTCGAGATAGCAACTCCCATGTAGACAATTCAGATGACAATCATGAAGCAGTTGATCCTGAGGCAGAAAACCAGGATACAGGCATATGCACACAACAACATCTAGTAGAAAGGACAAACCGTTCCAAGGAGAAGAAGAGGCAGGTGAGCACGGACCTACTTGTTCGCATGGTTTAGAAAGATATATTGAAAGGACAGAAAGTAGGATGAAGGTTCACTTTATGGAGGGAGCAAACATGCCTATTGACCCTATGCAAGCAGCAAAACCTAATTCAGAGGTTGGCTATCAAGTCAGACATAAGATGCCCATAAAAACCAAGTGGAAGGAGTACAATGTAGAAGCAAACAAGCATATGCTTCCTGAAGTTTTTAACTCATTGCAGGTTAGCCATGAAAGGAATTTCTTTTGCAATTGTGCCATATCACATCTTTTTATCTTCCCTCTCTAAATGTTGTAACATGCATGTGCGTATGATGTCTCCAGCTAAAGTTTGAGTTTCCAGAGAACGCTAAATTGGCCAAACCAGTGACTGATGGTATCATTCAGAAAAGCGTGCAGTCACACAGGCACCGACTCAAGGTGAAATTTTAAAGTAAGGTTAAAAATCTTACTGAGGAGCAAGCATTGCAGTTGAAACCAATGACTATTACACATAAAGATTGGATAGATATAGTACAACGGTGGAAGAATGAGCACTACCAGGTAATTCGTGCGTAATCTGCCAGATTCAAATTTTACTATACCATGTGGTGAAAACTAAATTTATGCTTCAATCCATAGGAGATATGTGCCAAGAATAAAGCAAACCAAAGTGCCGTGAAGCTCCCCCATAAAGCTGGCTCTAGAAGATACATTGCAGCTTATCATAGTATGGTAAGCACTCCAGCTTCGTACATGCAAATTATCATATATTTTTCATAAGTAAATGGACTGCGGCAATAATGTTCGTCATATCCTGTTTGATGTACTGGTGTAATGAGCAAAACCATAAACCTACACCTGTTCGGTTTTTTGAAGCAACCCACACCAGAAAGAAGAATGGGGTGATGAGTGAGACTGCAGTAATAGCAATCGCAAGCATTCTGCAATTTCTGGATTTCACATGTAATCACAACTGGAAGGAGCTTTTCGTTTTTTAAGGATGCAGGGCGGCTCTGAGAACAGCATGTCGTAGCCTACTTTGGGGGCTGCGACAACAACATATCACAGCTGACGAGTGATATTTTTACACTCATTCACCTTTGTTTAAACTGAGATATTTCATTTAAAAAGAGATATTCGCTCTGATATTGCTACTAATGACTAATGAATGCAAAGGATTCCACAAAATCCTCTCTTTGATGTGTTTCCATAGGAAATGGGCTAAAAGGGGAGAAATCATGTGTGGGAATGGAAAGGAAGGAGAATGGAAGAAGAAGGAATCAACATGAAGTGTTTGTTCGAAGACAGAGCAAAAGACGGCATTCCATTCGGGCGCACGCGCCCGTATGAGCACCTGTTTGGCATGGATTTCGAGGCAGGTCATCCACCTGTACAACTTTTATAAAGGGGACCCCATCGAAATGTCAACAGAACAACAAGCACGGGAGCAGCCAGAACATCTTCATCATCATCTTCATCCACAAACCCTATCCGCTGCCATTTCCATCTCCATAGCCATCACCACCACCATAGTGCTTCCTCATCTAGTTCATACTTGTAATCGTGCATCGCACAAGGCATCCATTGTAAGACATATTTGCAATCAATCAATCTTCAAGATGTGTTCTTCAATGTTTTCTGCTCGCAATCTGATCTCCATGTGTGAGTAGTTTGATAAGGTATGGGTTGAGGCATGAGCCTTGCAACCCAAGGTATTTGTTGAGGGGATCAATGGAAGGGCTTTGATATAACGTCCCGTATGTGTGAAATAAAATTGTTCCATGAAGATGTCTCTTGTCTTGTCCGTGATCCTCATCCCTGCAGGTACCCAGGATCATGGAGATCGAGCGCCAGTGAGGCTAGGAGCAAGGAGACCGTGCAGTGTTATACCAAACACTGGTGACAGTAAGGTTCAATAGAGTAACATGGATCATATCCTTGGGGATAAATGAGGTGTAGTCATTAAACGCCCAAAGCTCTTGTCTGGTTTCATTATCTTAATTATCGAGGCAACCCCGTGCAATGGATAGGGCTTGCGGTAGGACAACTAATTCTTGATGTAGGACTCATGCCGGTGAAGATGTTATTTGGACATCCCCCACTTCGATCTATAACAAGCACATCTTGATGGGTGACTTCCAGTGCACAAATTAATGTCCTATTTGATCCCACCGCAAATACAAGGTTGTAAGCATTAAGACCTCATACCCATACCTCTTTTTATTATAAGTGTTTGAATCACTATTTGCTTGCTTGATCCGGCCAAAAGCTGGATTTGGCACTTGGACAAAATCTTGCTAGCACTACTACAGGATGCTGCTAACGCGACACTGCAATCAGAGACCCTTTGACGAAACCATGTGCGATGCACTAATCACAAACAGCGTTGTTATAAAACTGTCAAAATGATACGAACCTTTTGTGATGGAGGAGACATCAAACACGGTTCAGATTATAGTTGTGTGTGCGATGTGTGGCATACAGTTCACTCGAATGAACTATTTGTGATGAGCATAACAACATAAACAGTCGACCAGATAAGGGTGTGTGCGATATGCGGCATACAGTTCACCGAGATGAACTGTTTGTGATTAGGCAACACAACAGAAACGATCGGGCAGATCAAGGTGTGTGTGACAAACAGCATATAGTTCACTCGGATGAACTGTTTGCGGTAAGGCAACACAAAAGAAACGATTCAACTTACCAAGATGTGTGTGATATGTGGCAAACACATTCGTAATCAGAAATGTGTGCAAAGACCGATAATAACACAGACGATTTATGCTAATAAGCCGTGTGTGTTGTGGGAAAACGCTTGCTAGTATACAATTGTCAGCGATTGATGAATTTGTCACCGACGGGTTCCCTAGTATGGTCCGTGGGTGATTTCATTGCATACAAAACAACAATATATCTACTTATAACTTATAAGGACTTGATTCCATAACCAAATTGAACATCCAATTACATAGGTGGCTAGTACACACATGACATTTGTACACACCAAAGTATGTTCCATAATGCCTAGAAAACTGAAATAATGTATAAAAAGGCAAAATGAACCGAATAATTTCATATTTTTAGGACGACACTCCTATAGTAGCATGTTGCCTCTGTAAAATAAATCAAGGCGGGAAGAGACAACGTATGTCATTTCGCACACATAGGTGACAAGTTCCCTCTCGGAACCATGAGGCTTCTTGAGAAAAGCTCCGGTTTGTAAGAAGTTTATACCAAAACTTGTCCCAAATTGGACAATTTTTTTACCACAACATGTTGGTGCCATGTCATAACAGTGTGCCAAGTTTCATGATTTCCAGGCGAGTTTTGGATTTACAGTAATTTTAAAACCAGGTTTCTCAATGTTTACTATCGAGCCGACACCGCCTTGGATAGGCTTTTTCCTCGTGGGTCCCAAATGTCGGAATCCAAATCTGTCAGTACCATGCAGCTTTTCTTATTAAGAATTACAACCATTTGGTGTGCTAGCTGAAAATAAGTTTGTGGGTGCTGGCGGGCGCTAAGAACTTGCGGGTTCTGTAATGAACAATGATCTCAAGGATCCCGCGAGAGTGGTGTTCTTTCCCTAAGTTGCGATTGCTTATAATATTTATGTCTTAATTAAAGAAATGGCAAGCCATTGGCCCGGTATGAAAGAAAATATGGGTCAAAGCCGAGTTGAAAAGGGCAACAATATCTAACTCCAGCTTACAAACGGTATAAAAGCACGAGGATTAATTGTTCATCAGGTTTAGACAAAACCCAGATTGAACAGGGCAATAACATCTAACTGCACCAAAGTTTTGGGTAGTCACAATCAAATGGATCAGTCTGATCCATAAAATCAAGATCCCGGGACAAAAATTCTACTGGTCCATGATGACAACAAGTTGTTGTACATAGAAGCCGAGCACGTTCAGAAGCCCTTGTGTCCACCTGAAACTTCTTTTTATGTTGTTCAACATGTCCACCCGTGATTAAGTTTTTGTCAAAAAACTTAATCCTCAGGGACAATAGTGCCCTCGCATTCAACATGAAGAATGTGACAAAGCTAGTGTTTGCATGATTGGATGCATATCCTTCCAGCGTTATTGTTGTCAAACGAATGTCATGAGATCTCAGAAAATCCTAGTGCTTCTTCAGCCATCGATTGGTTATACCTTTTTTTTCCAAGTGTTAGTACATAAATAGACATGAAGATTGAAAATAGTTAATGTCTAAAATAGAGTATGTCGAAAGAGCGACAGCTAAACGATTAATTCTAGTACATTATATATGGGCTTTCAATGTGCGTGAAATCATCACCTTTATATACAAATTCTCCAGACATGGAAAGCTCCGCAGCAAGCCAATAATCATGTTCAGATCAAGACACCACATACTGATATATAAGGTCTTGACAGAATCCAGCACCACTGATAGGCTATCCATGGACAAGCTCTTCATTCAGCATAGAACATAATATTAGCACCAAAAGTGTACTCCAAGATGATATTTAACTTCTGCGCACAAATGAAAAATGCATATTACAAAAGTGTACATGGATAATATACAGTGCCTGAATAAGTGTGGAGGCAAACACCATCTTGAACCATTTAAACGGATCACGAATTGCACCCAAGGTCTCCAGTTTACGCACAGAGACCACGGTTATTTGCGAAGGTGCATAACAAGAATCAAGGAGAAAACTTTGAAGTGAAGGGGCATCTTCGATGATGAGTTCCTATCCTTCAAAACAAATTCCAATTCTTACAAGGTGAGGCAACACTATTTTGAGACAACGAATACAGATTCCTTTTCCAAAAACAAGCACCAAGCACTCTAGGGAAAGGCAGCTGGAGTGGATGATCCTGTGCAGTGAGGCCTCCGACAGATCAACCACCATAAGCGCAAGTTTTTTTAGCACTAGGAGTCAAAGCATTTGTACCATATTATCTGCTAGATGGCACCGGACCAAGGTGGCGGTGTGGAGAGAGGAGGAAAACCATGCGATGGACATCGGTGGTGAGGGCATAGGTACAGCGGTTCGTGGGAAGCTATTATCGTAGTAATGGTAGAAATCAAGCTGCTGGAGTTTTTTGAATTGTTGGGATGTCAGCCAGGCGCCCACCATGCAGGGTATGTCCAGCAGGTAGCATGCCGGGATGCAGAGGCGTTGAACGGAGCCCTAATGGGAGGAGATGATGGCTCTGGGGAGTTCAGAATCATCATCGATAGATAGCTGACGACAATCGAGATTAAGAGGCGCGACGCACCACTGAGTGCGCCAACGAGATGCGAGGACCTGTGTGCGGCAGCCATCCTTGGTGGGGAGAAGGGAGATGATCTCCCCAAGGATGGCGTCCAGGAGATCGCTGATGCGGTCCGCCTGAGATTCTACCGGTTCCTCGGATCCAGGGGACCATGGCCGCTTATGCCCGGGCTGCCGGGTGCAGGATCTACAACTGGCAGCACCGCTAGCTGGAGCCTCACCTGTGTACATACCAATCTGGAAAAAAATGGCACAAACATACATGTAGGACATTCAAAATCAATTCTCAAGATATGGAAGAAAAAAGGCACAAACATATATGTAGGACATTCAAAATCAATTCTCAAGATCTGGCTACGAATTATTAGCACGAATGCTAACCCTAGTCGAATTATTAGCAAAAATCATTTGTACAAAACAAACAATTAATCACTAACCCTAGATGGATACCATTCAAACAAGGGGGATGGGCAGGAGTAACTAGAGAAAACACATGATATGTTTGCCGCACAAACGGGTATAGATGACTAACCGGTTTTCCGTCGGAGTCGGAGTCGTTCCGGAGTTGCTGTGGACCTCCGGCTCCAGCTGGGGAGGCACGACGGTGCCGACGAAGTCAAGGTCGCGCTGCTGCCCGCACGAGACCTCGGCGGCAGTGACGGCAACCTTTGTGCCCAAGCGTTGCGCGGGTGCTTCACCAGCCCCGGCGTCACCACTCCCTCTGATGGTGCGCTTCGGCGGCATCCTCATACAGTCCAGACGGTGATGACCACTAAGGACCGGGGGTGCGGCCACCTATTATGACCAGCGGCTCGGGCGCGCCATTAATATGGAGCAGATGGAGTGAGGCGGGCGGCGGTCAAAGGGCTAGCTCACCTCCTGGTGAGCCTGCGCAGCGGACCTCGCATGCCTACCGTCATTTCACACAGCTACTCGCACGCCTCCCGGTGACACTGCACAATGAACACGCCTCCCATCAATTCACACACCTGCATGCACGCCTCCCGGTTTGCCTGCGCGATGGACTGCTCGCATGCGTCCCGTCAACTCATGCCTGCTCACACGGTACATGGGACGCGTGGCGGCACGTATATTGTTTTTCTTTTTTGATGATTAATTATGCCGCTTTATTGCTTAACCGAAGCATGGCACATATACATTGTTGGTCTAATGCCCACGGTTCGAATAAATAATCCGTTTGCGATATTGGTTGCCAATTATTAACAATCTCCCGTTTGTAAGAAGATTATATCAAAACTTGTCTCAAATTTGACCAAAAAAATACAATATCACATTCTATTGGTGTCCATATGACACCACAATAAGTTTCATGAATTTCAACTAAATTTTGGATTTACTGAATTTTAAAAATCAAGATTCTCAACGTTTTGAAATTTCTTGCACGGGGAAACACGCACCCAGGGACACACTTATGATTTTGCAATCCATTTTGGTGCACATGTAGCTCAAATTTGATTTTTGCACATTAAATCCCTAGGAAATCAATCAATATATAAAAACAGGCGAATGATCTCTGACTTTTTTTCAAATTTTAATACAACACTCCTTTGGTCACATGTTCACTGCAGAAAAAGTTTGACATGCCTCAAAGTGGTGGTGGTGGTGCGGTGTGTGTGTGGGGGGGGTCCGGCAGTACACTATGAGTCATGAGCCTTCGTGTGGGATTGATCGTTTTGTGAGTCAGGTGCCACATCAAAGTCGTGAATTGGTTATTTAAAACATTAGACAACCCTTTCATACATGCATGTTCGGACCAGATGCATGCATTGGTGGTCCTTGGACACTCCCTCGTGCAGTTATCAGCGATGTGCCCATTCGTTAGCCCGCAGAGGTTATCGGTTTTCACCGACAGCGAGAGGCATTTGACCAAAGGTGGATTCATCTTGGCCTGTGTTACGGTGTGGATCATGTTTAGATTCCATATCAAAGTTCGGGCACGTGCGTACACATGAGTCCCTCCAACCGGCTCGAAGTGAGGGAGGCTACGCGTCATGAACCTCTGTGTAGTGCGTTTCCGGTTTGCAAAGCATGTGCCACATCAAAGTTGTGCATTGGGTATTCAAACATCACACAACACCTCTTTGGGGCACATGCACGCGGTGGTTGTCCTATGACACTCACTCGTGTGTGACACTCTCTGTGGGCCTGCGAGGTCGTCGTCGATCAGTTTGAACCTACAATGAGAGAGAGATTAATTTGACCAACAAGGATGGTTCTTTTTTGGTTTGTGTTACATATGTATGGTAGGAGTATGTAGTACGCGTCAAAGAGGGGGCAACATATACTACGCATCATGAACCTCGCTCCATGTGGGGACTTTCCGGTTCCCGAGGCAAGTGCCACATCAAAGTTGTGCGTTGGTATTCTAACATCACACAATACCATGCAGGTGGTGGTTTCCCTATTGGAACTCACTCACATACGGCACTTCCATCTGTGGGCCGGTGAGGTTGTCCTCCATCACTTTGACCCAACGAGAGAGGTTAATTTGACCGTCAAGGATGATTCTTTTTTGTTTGTGTTACGGTAGGAGTATATAGTACGCGTTGAAGGGGGGCAGCACATACCACACGTCATGAACCTCGCTCTCTGTGGGGACTTTTCGGTTTCCGAGGCAAGTGCCACATCAAAGTTGTGCATTGGGTATTCAAACATCACACAAACACCTCTTTGGGCACATGCAGATGGTGGTTGTCCTATATATAGGACGCTCACTCGCGTGCGACGCTTCCCTCCCGTGGGCCCGCGAGGTCGTCGTCCGTCACTTTTGACCCACCGAGAGAGGTTAGTTTCATGAACAAGGAGGATTATTTTTGGTCTGTGTTATGGTAGGAGTATATAGTACGCGTCGAAGGGGGGATGGGACCAGCATATACTACGCGTCATGAACCTCGCTCCGTGTGGGGACTTTATGGATTTCGAGGCAGATGCCACATCAAAGTTGTGCATTAGGTATTCAACACATCACAACCACACACCCCAATACATATGTTTGGCACACATGCAAGCGATGGTGGTTGTCCTCTGGCACTCACTCATGCAGTTATCGGCGATGCTTCCATCTGTGGGCCCGCTTGCTCCATCACTTTGACCGACAGCGAGAGAGGTTAATTTGACTTAGGAGGGGATTAACTTTTGGTTTGTCTTACGGTATAGGTCATGATGTGAGATTACATATAATATACTTTGAGCGCATGTGTACGCATGAATCCAACCCGTCGGATCAAAGTGGGGGTGGGCGAGCACACGACGCGTCATGAACCTCTTGCTCTATGTGGGGACTGTGCAATTTTCAACGCATGTGCCACATCAATGTTGTGCATTGGGTATTCAAACATATGCATGCATCACGCACCTCCATAAATATGTTTGGGACACATGCATGCAGTGGTTGTCTTTGGATACTCTCACTCGCTTGGTTATCGGCGGCAAGCCTATATATTCATGGGCCCGCATGGACGTCCATCATTTCATTCGACAACGAGAAAGGTTACCAGGGTGTATCCTTCTTCTTTGTATCGTGTTACCATATAGTAGGTTGATCATGGTGAGATTCCAGACCTAATTAAGTTTGAGCACATGCGTACGCCTGAATCCCTCTCACCGGCTCAAAGTGGGATGACATACGTACATATATATATATATGCTACACGTCGTGAACCTCGCTCAGTGTGGGGACTTTACGGTTCCAAAGCACGGTGCCACATCAAAGTTGTGCATTGGGTATTCAAGCACCACACACCATTTCCATATACATATGTTTGGGTCACATGCATGCAGTGGTTTTGTCTTCATGCACTCCCTCGCGTGGTTAACGGCGACAAGCTAGCCCATTTTGTGGGGTCGCGTGGACGTCCATCGCTTTAACCAACAACGAGAGAGGTTATACGACAAAGTTGGATTCTGCTTGGTCTGTGTTACAGTACGTAAGATTCCCTCTCCTACTGACTCAAAGTGTGTGTGTGTTGGGGGTGGGGGACTACTTCGCACTTCCTGCAACCTCCGTGGGGTCAGGGAAGTCCGGTTAATTTGCGAGGCACATGTGCCACATCAAAAATGTGAATTGGGCATTTAAATATCACAACACACCCTTTTCATACATATAGTCGGGCCACCCGCAGGTGGTTCGTATGTGGTCTCACCCATCTCGCGCCACAAGCACACATTTGTGGGCCCGCACACGGTCCACCTTTGACCGGAAGTGAAAGGGGGGTTTGACCATGATGGACTCCTATAGGTTTTGTGTTACGGTAGGATGAGATTTCTGACCTAGCTATTTGGGGGCATGCGTTCATAGCTAGGATTCCCTGTGACGCCCCCGGCTCAATCGTGCACTAATCATACACGCAAATGCACATGATCAAGCCTAAGGACTCACGGGAAGATATCACAACACAACTCTAAAACATAAATAAAGTCATACAAGCTTTATATTACAAGCCAGGGGCCTCGAGGGCTCGAATACATAAGCTAGCATACAAGCGTCAGCGGAAGCATCAGATATCTGAGTACAGATATGAAACAGAAACAGATAAGCCTCTAGAAAGGCGGGCAAAACAAAAGCTACGATCGAAAAGCGTAGGCCTCCTGCCTGGGACCCTCTGATCCTACTCCTGTTCGTCGGCCAACTCGTAGTAGTATCCACCCTCGGGGTAGTAGTAGCGACCGTCGGCGGGGGAAGCTGTATCCAGGGCTCCGTCATCTGGTTGCACCAAAAGGATATGGGGGAAAAGGAAAACAAAGCAACCATGAGTACTCATCCGAAGTACTCAGCAAGCAAGGAACTACACTACATATGCAACATTATCAAAGAGAGGCTGTATATGTGGACTGGGCTGCAGAAATGCCAGAATAGAGGGGAAAGCCTAGTCCTATCGAAGACTAGCATCTTCAACGGTCTTGCAGCATTAGAAGAGTGTAGATTAGTACAGTATAAAGTAGTAGTAGCGTCATCAACCTCATCCAGAGATCCTTCCTCGACTCCCTGCGAGAAAGCGATCCCAGGGCCCTAATGTCCAAGTATCAACCTCGACCAGAGATCCTTTCTCGATTCCTTGTGAGAAAGCAATCCCAGAGCCATACTCATCACAAGTATCCAGTTCTAGTTGTATCGATCGGGATACAACTCCGAGTGTCCTTTACCGTAGGACCGGCTATCGATAGATGTGTTCTTCCCTGCAGGGGTGCACCAACTTACCCACCACGCTCGCTTAACTCCGGCCGGACACACTTTCCTGGGTCATGCCCGGCCTCGGCCAAACGATACACCGCAACCCTACCTACAGCTCAGCAGAGAGGTCCCTGTCGGTCTATATCCTAAGCGCTCAGGGGTCTTGGGCCATCGCCATGTGCACTCCGGGTTGGTGTGTGCAGGGTCGGGACGAGCACCACCTCAGTCCTGGATGGCACTGGCCCGGCCCTGCCACGAGGCTGAATTGGATGTCTGACAAAGCTTTCGGCTGATGCATACGATGCAGAGTGCCCATAACTCTTCCCACGTGATGGTTAGTGCTATCAGGCCACAGGTCTGCTCGGATCAAATATCCAAATCGTTAGTAGACTAGGGGCTTGAAGTAATGAGCAGAGACTCATGATCGATGTGACCCCGTCGCCCCATCTCGAGGACTTGCGGCAAGGGCCAAGAATGCCCGGCCATGCCTCGTATTCATCACTCGGGCACCATCCAGGTCAACCCGTCTCCACATCACTCGCGGGTACCCCTCATGGTCGACCCGCATTTCCAAGTATCTGTCGTACAGTCCAAGTGTCCGTGTGTCCATAACATCAAGCGAATCTGAGGTATCACCCTCGTTGGATTCCTACTCGATGTATCTGTCAAGGTGAACTCGGAGGAATCACCCTCGAGGTTCACACTTGAAGTGTTGCACGACAGGGTCGTATCGGAAGTGGAGAAGGAGGAATCACCCTCGATGGCCACGACCGAATAGCTACTCTACAGAGTTAACATCAGAAGTGCTA
The DNA here is from genome assembly GCA_011799875.1 of Thinopyrum elongatum. NCBI lineage: Eukaryota > Viridiplantae > Streptophyta > Magnoliopsida > Poales > Poaceae > Thinopyrum > Thinopyrum elongatum. The sequence goes on along the minus strand of CM022297.1, from coordinate 327,335,877 downwards.
CACGAGGTATCACCCTCAGCACTCGATAGTAACGCTGCAGTGTCGTACAACTAAGGGGGTGATGTGCGGTGCCGGGGTCTGACTGTCGATCCCGTTGATCGAGTCATCTGATAATCCAGCGGGGCAACTGGGGACAAGTTGGGGTCTCTGGTAAGTCTCTACCCAGCCTATACTAAGCAGTTTTAGGATAAGCAGGTAAGGTTTCAATAGCAGGTTACAATAAACAGGCTATGCATCAGAATAGGTTAAACAGTAGCAGCAGCAATTTCTAATGCAAGCATGAGAGAGAAAGAATAGGCGATATCGGTATGCTCAAGGGGGGTGCTTGCCTGGTTGCTCTATGGCAAAGGCAAGGTCGTCAATGGGGTCATCGATCTTCAGGGCATCATCAGTGATCTCGGGGTCTAGCGAATAGGAAAAGGGGGAAGAAACAGTAAATACAAGCAAACAGATGCCTGGCATGACTTCAGACAGAGCTAGGGGTGTTCTAACGCAGTACTACGTGATACTGGCGAAGGGGAAAACATCCGGGAATGTTTTCCCGAAGTTTGGCATTTCCCAAACAAATGAAAGAGAGGGAAAAAGTTCCACGTTCGCTATGCTAGGGGCGTATGGCAGACGAACGGACTGCGTATTCGGATTCATCTCGTCGTTCTGAGCAACTTTCATGTATAAAACTTTTTCATCCGAGCTACGGATTATTTTATATGATTTTTCAAAGATTTAAACATTTTTTGAAATTTACTGGATTTATTTTAATTCAAAAATACCTTTCTGTGTCAGCATGACATCAGCAGGGTCAACAGGTTGACTTAGTCAAACTGGGCAGTGGGGTCCACTATCATAGACTAGGTTTAGTTAGTTAATTCCAGTTTTCAACTAATCCAGTTATTAGGCTAATTAATCCTAGTTAATTAAGTTAATTAATTAACTTCATTAATTATTATATATATATATATATATTTTTTAACCTTTTATTACAGGAAAAGGGGCTGGGGCTGGCCCAGGGGTCAGTGGCCCACTGGGGGCCTTAGCGGGGCGGGTTACGGGCACTGGGGCGGGGCGCACCCAGGCGCCCATCACGCGCAGGGAGGGGAGGCCGGCCGACCGGGGTTGTGCCCGGCAGCAGCTAGCCGGACGAGCGGCGGCAAGGCCGCGCGCCGGCGGGCGGCGGGAGCAGGCGCATGGCCGTGACGGCGAGCGCATGGGCACGGGAGGGGCATGTGCGGTTGAGGGTCGAGCACGGGCGACGCGGCGAGCGGGCGAGGTCAGCAGGCAGCGGCGAGCCGGGGCACGCGCGCTCGCCGGCGAGCGGGGTCAGGAGCAGCAGCTGCGGGGCTGGGGAGGACGGCGGAGCCGCGGCAGAGCAGCAGCAGCATTGCGGGGCAGCATGGCGAAGCGGGCGGAGCCGCCGGCGGCGATGCGGAGGGGGCAGAGCCCGCGGCGGAGCACGGGGAGGTTGGCCGCGGCACAGGCGATAGCGGGGTCGCACGGCGGGCGGTGACCGCGGCAGGGAAAGGGGAAGGGGGAGTCGGGGTTCTCACCCCCGTTGCCGGTGTACGCCGGCGAGGCTCGGTGTAGCCGAGCCGGTGAGGGGGCGAGGAGGCGGCGACGAGGTCGAGGACGGGGACGGCAGAGGCGGGCGGCGCCGGGGGCAGCGCGACGCCCGAACGGGTCGAGGCAACGGCGTCTGGGGCGTCGCAGCGCGGGGGGGCTTCGGGAGGAGGGCGAGGCGTTTCGGCGAGGTCGGCGACGGGCGGCGGGGCCGGGGCGCGATGGGGTCGCGCAGGGCGAGCGTCGGGTGGATCCCCGATCCAGATCGGGGGGAGTGGGAGGACGAGGGGATAGGGCTAGGGTTCGGTGTGGATCGGTGGGTAAAGGGGAGGCGGCTGTGCCGGCCTGGCTGGTTGCGGCCAGCTGGGCCGAGGCCCAGTGGGGGGGTCAGGGGAGTTTTCCGTTTATTTTTATTTATTTTTGGTTTTCCCGTTAGTTTCATATTGTTTTAGTTTTATAAAATATAGCACTAGCCCCTAAATTAGCATTGTTTTAAAAAAACACTGCCACAAATAATTTGGCACATTAAATAAATAGTTTATATTTGTTTATTATTTAAAATCATTTGATAATTGTTTTTAGCCACCGCTTTATTCATTTAAGAGCATGTAAATACTTTTATAAAAATGTGGTTTCAACATGACAAATACCCAGGGGAAACCATAGAATGATTCGAACATTTTAGATTTACCGATCAGAGAAATAATAATTTCACTTGCAATTTAAATTTGAATTTGACTTCGATTTTTGGACAAGTGGCAATTTTCATAGTAATCCTCTGACATGGCCACCATTAGGGAGAGATTACTGTAGCATGACACTGGGGGTGTTACAAATCTCCTCCACTACAAGAAATCTCGTCCCGAGATTTAAGAGGTAGAGTAAGGGGAAAAAGGTCTGGTTTCGAAATTCCAACGAATCTTCTCGGTCTTGGTTGCTCTTCCCAAAGTAGTCGATCCTCTTCATTGATGTCTTTAGTTCTCTGCTTCGGGGCATCGTGACGAAGTTGTCATTCTTCCTTCAGGATCTCCATCGTACTTATGAAAGAATAAAGGGGGTATTCCGGGAGAACGGTCCTCTGTAAGGTTGACTATCTGGTCGATAACATTGAGGAAGGTGGCGGAAAGTAACTCTCGAATTGAAACTAAAGAAAATATCAAGAGCAAAGTAAGGAGGTATCCAGGGAAGTTTCGAGCGGGCAGGCAATCGTTCGATGCCTGAAACAGGGCGTGAAAGGGGTTCAAAGTAATGGGAATAAGCATTGTGTTTGATACCAGAATTGATGATCTTTCGGAAGGTGGCTCGTGAATTACGCACGAGGCCACGTGCGAGGAACAACCTTGGGAACAGGGGGTGTACAGGAGAGTCAGGTTTCGATCCTGTGGAACTATGGGTTATGGGCCCACCATGTGGGTTAAAAGTAGGAAGGGCGGTGACACCATGCACAGTCAGGATAGCAAGGCCTGTCAGAGGATAGCCTGTCAGTTATGTCGCCAACAACATCAGCACCAAGGGCGAGGGACGAAGAGAACCATTTTCCTGCTCGTTGAACGAGGCGGACCAATAGGCAAAGTTCTCGTCCATCGGTGGTTACCGGAATGTCATCAACAATAATAACAGGGTCTCACCGACAAGGTTGCACATCGAGGTGTTTTTCATAAGCAGGGAATTATTTCTGCTTATATCATATATATCACAAGAAAGGTTAAACAAACCAATGGAAAGGAAAATGAAATTATCGGATTAAACAGACGAATGGAAGGTAAAAAAAAATGTGTCTATACACAAGAATTAGGAGTATATCCTTTCCAAGGAAAAGCAGAACAAGTTATACCTAACAGTATAGCAGGTACAAAATCTCTTAGATAAAGGGGCGAGGGAAAAATCAAGATGTTACCCGTACAACGGTGTCCGGATAATAGATCAAGAAGCATTTGGCCATGCACTTCCAATGTTCTTGTTGTTGTTCAGTGTACCACAGTCATGCTTCGAGGTAGCATTAACATGGTGTTTCAAGCAAGATTGAATCAAAAAGTCACAAGAAGTACAAAGGAACAATTCCAAGAATGTCGAGGAACGTAAGATATACCCAAAACATGACCAAGTCTGTATTGGCAGGAAATCAAGGATGTTATCGATGATAACACAAATCATCGGGGGGCAAGGATGGTATTTCGCATCATGAATTCGATTGATATCCTAGAACAAGTCAGTATATTGATGGTGATCATGACTAATTTGTCAAGAGGCTCTATGAAGATGCCATCGAGCTGCAACGACATCAAGCAAAAGGAATGATGAAGCGAAGGCTATTGGAACCACGAATATGACACAAGCTCGAAATCAAGCTTGTTGTTCGAGGTGAAATGATAAGATGAGGAAGATCGACGCAAGCTTAGCTCATCATCGAAATTGTGCTCCGGGAAGAAGGACCAGGTAGCATGGTTAAAATTTTTGGTACGATAATGGTATAGCCGATCAGGCTAGGAATGATGTGATGGAGTATTATTCCAGAAAGAATTTACAAGAGATGGTGCAATGACACAGTATCCTCGAGATAACATGAGGCAATAGTTGAGGGTAGATCAGAATAGAGGTTGGACGGGTGAAATGATCTGCAGAGCGGCAAGTAATTTAACTTGTCCGGGTAATGGAATCAAGGAGAAAATATGGTCGGAACCATGATTGCAAAGTATCAATTCTCAGATATAAGATGAATTTGTACCAAGGAAATAATTTTTCTTTACGAGCAGCTTCCATGATAAGTTCTACATCGGATCCATGGGCATGAACACAAAGGTTCAAGGTCGACTCCCACTTCTTCCATGCATAACCTTTCATTCACTTCTCGCTTTCGAAGAAATTGTAGGGTTAAGAATTTATCTGATGAAATGCCAGTAGAGTATAACCCGCATAACTTTTGGGTTCACATGTTCTGGGGGAAAAGCATAGGTTCAACCCATCGGGACATTTTTACGAAGCTATACAACACACTAGCAGGAGCGACGGATACACGCTCGAAAGCAAAGGGTTGGCGATACGGAGTAGATGATACAATTCGCCCGAGACATTTTGTATCAGGGGAAAGTTGTCAATGATTTAAAATACGAAGGAGCTGCCGGATAGTAATCCACCAAAAGATCAGGTGGTCCACAAAGGACCTGATGTAAGTATCGGTACTCAACCAGAGGAAGAAGGATGCAAAGGCATCAGATTATAGAAACAGCTGAATAATTCGGTGTTCAGATGCAAAAGAATTATGATTTCCAAAGCGAAAGATCAGGGGCAAATGTTCCGATAAGGATGGTTAAGTTGAAGGGAACTAGGGGGACAATCAATTGCAACATGATTGGCCACGATCCAACTCATGTCTAAAATGGCGTCTGAGCCGGAAGGATGAATTAGTAGGTAACAACTGATGATTGCGAGTATTCACTCACATGTTGAATCAACGGGATCAGAGTGATTTAGATAAGGGATATCAACGATGATTACTGGACATATGAAACTAACCATAATGCAAACAAGTAAGAAGAATCTCAAAAGCAGTAGGCTGCAAAGGATTTTCGGAAGATCAGATAGCAATTCAATGTGTTCTGGAAAGCACTTGAATAACTAGGGATGAACGGACCCCGTGTAAGTATTAGGATTTATACGTAGGTATGTTCAGGCGGAAAGGAACTGCAAGGCAGTAGGTTCAGAGAATTCCCGAAATGTCGGATAGTATTTCGATATGTCGGATGGAATCCGGGAGTAACTGAAATGAATATAAGAACGACGAGTGTAAGTAGTTATCCATCAAAGTTTAACGATGGTCAGGAACTGCAATGCAGTGGGCACAGGGTCTCGGGATTCATCGAGGTGTATCTCCAGAGTCTTCTGATGAAGCAGACGATCATCTGTGGTGAAGGGGCTCTCCGGGATGAAATGGTTACAAGAACCTAATGTCAGAGTTAGTAAAATTCTTTAACCTGAATAGACGAGAGATTAGAGTCCCAGAATAAAGACGAGGAATAAAAAGATCCTAATACCACCCAATGGCGACGTGGGCCCGTAAGCCACACAGCCATGTTAGTAAAACAGTTTTCATTGACTAGACTCAATTTCGGCCAAGGAGTTGGAAGGGGGGATTCCTACAGGCAGTCGGCTCTGATACCAACTTGTGACGCCCCCGGCTCAATCATGCACTAATCATACACGCAAATGCACACGATCAAGCCTAAGGACTAACGGGAAGATATCACAACACAACTCTAAAACATAAATAAAGTCATACAAGCTTTATATTACAAGCCAGGGGCCTCGAGGGCTCAAATACATAAGCTCGCATACAAGCGTCAGCGGAAGCATCAGATATCTGAGTACAGATATGAAACATAAACAGATAAGCCTCTAGAAAGGCGGGGCAAAACAAAAGCTACGATCGAAAGGCGCAGGCCTCCTGCCTGGGACCCTCCGATCCTACTCCTGGTCATCGGCCAACTCGTAGTAGTACCCACCCTCGGGGTAGTAGTAGCGATCGTCGGCGGGGGCAGCTGTATCCGGTGCTCCGTCATCTGGTTGCACCAAAAGGATATGGGGGAAAAGGAAAACAAAGCAACCGTGAGTACTCATCCGAAGTACTCAGCGAGCAAAGAACTACACTACATATGCAACATTATCAAAGAGAGGCTGTATATGTGGACTGGGCTGCAGAAATGCCAGAATAGAGGGGAAAGCCTAGTCCTATCGAAGACTAGCATCTTTAACGGTCTTGCAGCATTAGAAGAGTGTAGATTAGTACAGTATAAAGTAGTAGTAGCATCATCAACCTCGTCCAGAGATCCTTCCTCGACTCCCTACGAGAAAGCGATCCCGGAGCCCTAGTGTCCAAGTATCAACCTCGGCCAGAGATCCTTTCTCGACTCCTTGCGAGAAAGCAATCCCAGAGCCATACTCATCACAAGTATCCAGTTCTAGTTGTATCGATCGGGATACAACTCCGAGTGTCCTTTACCGTAGGACCGGATATCGATAGATGCGTTCTTCCCTGCAGGGGTGCACCAACTTACCCACCACGCTCGCTTAACTCCGGCCGGACACACTTTCCTGGGTCATGCCCAGCCTCGGCCAAACGATACACCGCAACCCTACCTACAGCTCAGCAGAGAGGTCCCCGTCGGTCTATATCCTAAGCGCTCAGGGGTCTTGGGCCATCGCCCTGTGCACTCTGGGTCAGTGTGTGCAGGGTCGGGATGAGCACCACCTCAGTCCTGGATAGCACTGGCCCGGCCCGGCCACGAGGCTGAACTGGACGTCTGACAAAGCTTTCGGCTGATGCATACGATGCAGACTGCCCATAACTCTTCCCACGTGATGGTTACAGGCCAGAGGTCTGCTCGGATCAAATATCCAACTCGTTAGCGGACTAGGGGCTTTTGGTAACGAGCAGAGACTCACGATCGATGTGACCCCATCGGGAGGACTTGCGGTAAGGGCCAAGAATGCCCGGCCATGCCTCGTATTCATCACTCGGGCACCATCCAGGTCAACCCATCTCCACATCACTCGCGGGTACCCCTCAGGGTCGACCCGCCTTTCCAAGTATCTAATTGTACATTCCAAGTGTCCGTGTGTCCATAACATCAAGGGAATCCGAGGTATCACCCTCGTTGGATTCCTACTCGATGTATCTGTCAAGGTGAAGTCGGAGGAATCACCCTCGAGGTTCACACTTGAAGTGTTGCGCGACAGGGTCGTATCGGAAGTGGAGAAGGAGGAATCACCCTCGATGGCCACGACCGAATAGCTACTCTACAGAGTTAACATCAGAAGTGCTACACGAGGTATCACCCTCGGCACTCGATAGTAACGCTGCAGTGTCGTACAACTAAGGGGGTGATGTGTGGTGCCGGGGTCTGACTGTCGATCCCGTTGATCGAGTCATCTGATAATCCAGCGGGGCAACTGGGGACAAGTTGGGGTCTCTGGTAAGTCTCTACCCAGCCTATACTAAGCAGTTTTAGGATAAGCAGGTAAGGTTTCAATAGCAGGTTACAATAAACAGGCTATGCATTAGAATAGGTTAAACAGTAGCAGCAGCAATTTCTAATGCAAGCATGAGAGAGAAAGAATAGGCGATATCGGTATGCTCAAGGGGGGTGCTTGCCTGGTTGCTCTGCGGCAAAGGCAAGGTCGTCAATGGGGTCGTCGATCTTCAAGGCATCGTCAGCGATCTCGGGGTCTAGCGAATAGGAAGAGGGGGAAGAAACAGTAAATACAAGCAAACAGATGCATGACATGACTTCAGACAGAGCTAGGGGTGTTCTAACGCAGTACTACGTGATACTGGTGAAGGGGAAAACATCCGGGAATGTTTTCCCGAAGTTTGGCATTTCCCGGACAAATGAAAGAGAGGAAAAAAGTTCCATGTTCGCTATGCTAGGGGCGTGTGGCAGACGAACAGACTACGTATTCGGATTCGTCTCGTCGTTCTGAGCAACTTTCATGTATAAAACTTTTTCATCCGAGCTACGGATTATTTTATATGATTTTTCAAAGATTTAAACATTTTCTAAAATTTACTGGATTTATTTTAATTCAAAAATAGCTTTCTGCATCAGCATGACATCAGCAAGGTCAACAGGTTGACTGAGTCAAACTGGGCAGTGGGGTCCACTGTCATAGACTAGGTTTAGTTAGTTAATTCCAGTTTTCAACTAATCCAGTGATTAGGCTAATTAATCCTAGTTAATTAAGTTAATTAATTGCCTAATTAACTAATTAATTAATTTCATTAATTATTATATATATATTTTTTAACCTTTTTTTTTACAGGAAAAGGGGCTGGGGCTGGCCCAGGGGTCAGTGGCCCACTGGGGGCTGTAGCGGGGTGGGTTACGGGCATTGGGGCGGGGCGCACCCAGGCGCCCATCACGCGCAGGGAGGGGAGGCCGGCCGACCGGGGTTGTGCCCGGCAGCAGCGAGCCGGACGAGCGACGGCGAGGCCGCGCGCCGACGGGCGGCGCGAGCAGGCGCATGGCCGTGACGGTGAGCGCGTGGGCACAGGAGGGGCATGTGCGGTTGAGGGTCGAGCGCGGGCGACGCGGCGAGCGGGCGAGGTCAGCAGGCAGCGGCGAGCCGGGCACGCGCGCTCGCTGGCGAGCGGGGTCGGGAGCAGCAGCTGCGGGGCTGGGGGAGGACGGTGGAGCCGCGGTGGAGCAGCAGCAGCACTGCGGGGCAGCATGGCGAAGCGGGCGGAGCCGCCGGCGGCGATGCGGAGGGGGCAGAGCCCGCGGCGGAGCACGGGGAGGTTGGCCGCGGCGCAGGCGACAGCGGGGTCGCGCGGCGGGCGGTGACCGCGGCGAGGACAGGGGGAGGGGGAGTCGGGGTTCTCACCCCCGTTGCCGGTGTACGCCGGCGAGGCTCGGTGTAGCCGAGCCGGTGAGGGGGCGAGGAGGCCGCGACGAGGTCGAGGACGGGGATGGCAGAGGCGGGCGGCGCCGGGGGCGGCGCGACGCCCGAACGGGTCGAGGCAGCGGCGTCCGAGGCGTCGCGGCGAGGGGGGCTTCGGGAGGAGGGCGAGGCGTTCCGGCGAGGTCGGCGATGGGCGGCGGGGCCGGGGCGCGCTGGGGTCGTGCAGGGCGAGCGTCGGGTGGATCCCCGATCCAGATCGGGGGAGTGGGCGGACGAGGGGATAGGGCTAGGGTTCGGTGTGGATCGGGGGGTAAAGGGGAGGCGGCTGTGCTGGCCTGGCTGGTTGCGGCCAGCTGGGCCGAGGCCCAGTGGGGGGGGGGGGGGGTCAGGGGAGTTTTCCTTTTATTTTTATTTATTTTTGGTTTTCCCTTTAGTTTTATAAAATATAGCACTAGCCCCTAAATTAGCATTGTTTTAAAAAAACACTGCCACAAATAATTTGGCACATTAAATAAATAGTTTATATTTGTTTATTATTTAAAATCATTTGATAATTGTTTTTAGCCACCGCTTTATTCATTTAAGAGTATGTAAATACTTTTATAAAAATGTGGTTTCAACATGACAAATATCCAGGGGAAACCATAGAATGATTCGAACATTTTAGATTTACCGATCGGAGAGATAATAATTTCACTTGCAATTTAAATTTGAATTTGACTTCGATTTTTGGACAAGTGGCAATTTGCATAGTAATCCTCTGACATGGCCACCATTAGGGAGAGATTACTGTAGCATGACACTGGGGGTGTTACATTCCCCTACCACCGACATGAAGTGGGATTCGTAGGGGGGTGGCGGACTAGCAATAATGCGCGCTTTGTGCGACAGGTGCCACATCAAAGTTGTGCATTGGGTATTTGAACATCAAACCACCCTTTTCATACATATATTTCGTCCAGATGCAAGTGTGTTCGTGTTCTGACCCTTCCCCGCATTTTTTTTGCCAAAATTATAAACAGCAGACGAGTTGGATGCAGCAACCGTCTGCGATTGGGGACGCAACAGACACGATTCCCTCAGACTACCCATGTGCCACGTCTGTGTCCAGCCATGTCACTCACATCAGCATAGTAGATTGGGCTCCACGAGGCTTCCCTCCCTCTCTCGAAAATACCTACTCCCTCGCATTCTCGAAAATATCTACCGCCTGGAGGGTTTTTCTATTTGATAGCACACGATTATTATGTGTCGTGGACCATGTGCGATGTCTGTTACTCCCGCTCTGCTTCAATCCCTTGATCCAAATTTTCAGTAGCACCGGCATTTTACTCCCGCCTACATCCGCCGCAATCTCAAAAATATCTACTCGCCTTGAGGGTTTTTCTGTTTGATAGCACACGATTATTATGTTTTGATCGTGTGCGATGTCTGTTACTCCTGCTCTGCTTCAATCCCTTGATCCAAATTTTCAGTAGCCCCGGCATTTTACTCCCGCCTAGTAAAATTTTCAGTAGCCACGGTATTTCCTCAAACACCACCTTGGCCCCCCTCCACACATACACCCCAAAACCTCCGTTCACACAAACACACACGACCCCTCCCTCGCTCAAAACCATAAGTCGGTCGCCGCTGCCGTGCCGCCTCCATCATCAACCTCTGCCTGTCTGCCCATGCAGGTTACCCACCGATCTACATACCCTCGCCGCCCTGAGCTTCTTAGATGATGCCTAAAAATGACCCCTTTCCCATAGATCCCCATCCCCACGCCCTCCCCCACCCCAGAGCGTTGTAGCCTAAGCCCGGCTACGCTTCCTGGGGAGCTCGAGGAGCGAATGGCCCAAAAGAGGTTTATCGCGGCCTCTTCGCCCGACGTCGGCGAGGTGGCCGCCGAGGTGTCCCCGTCGTCCTCCATGGGCTCTTTATCGAGCCACCATCGCCGGTCGCACGATCCGCCTGCCGTCGCGCCCCTACGCTGCTTCGAGCACCTCCCCGTCCTCCCTCGGGCCCGGCCGCTGACGAGGTCCTACCTCGGGGACCGGCAGCGGCGGTGGGGGACGTGGGTCGCCAAGATTACGGATTAGGAGACCCACACCCGCCGGTGGCTCAGTAGCTTCCACACGGCCGAGCTCATGGCCATGGCGTACGACTGCTGGCAAGTCCGCTACTACGGCGTAGCGGCTAGGCTCAATTTCCCCTTCGGCACACGTCCGGTCAACCTTGTCCAGCCGGAGCCGAGGGTGGTGAGCTCGGCTATGGCGTGGGAGGACCGCGAGGCGAGGGAGCGCCTGGAGGACGAGGCCACCGACGAGGCCTACATGCAAGAGCTGCGCTGGCAACACCCGGAGCTCATGGAGGCGGAGCGGATGATCTTTGCCGGTGCGGAGGGCGGCGTGGTTATCATGCTCTCCTCCGACGATGAGGTCGAAGGCGGTGCGGAGGGCGTCGAGGTGGGCGGTGAGGACGAGGAGATCGACGTCGACGAGTGGAGGAGTGTCTTCCCCAACGACCCAGACGACGGCACCAGCCCGGACCCGGCTCGCAGCACATAGTACCTGACAAGGAAGGATTGGCTCGACCTCCACTTCGATCGAAAGTAGTTTAGTTTAAATTTATGTTTTATGTTCGGCTATGCAAAACTATCTATGTTTAGGTTTTAATCCATGCTACTTCCAGTTGAAATTTCTTTGAACTTGATCAAATTGAAGTTTACTCCGTTAAGTTTAGGGGGTCGACTAGAAATGGCCAAAAATTAGTGGGGTATATATATTCCACTAAGGGTTTTACTCCATTAACTTTTAGGGGATCGGCTAGATATGGCCTTATGCCTTGTTTATTTCAGTTATTCACAATGTGATGCTCTATATGTGCAACTATTTACTATGAAGTTCAATTTCATCAATACCAGTTCAACGACCATATTTGTTTCCTGTTATGCCTGCTGTAGGTAATACGCCCCCTCTTTTTTCACATTGTGATGTTCAATTATACAATTTGATGTTTAAGCAGAAGCTACGTTCTATGCAATTTCAACAATACCACTATGAATGACTATGTTTGCTTGCTGTTAAGCCTGTTATAGCTAGCATATGCCTATTTTAACGATTTTTGGTTGTTCGGTTGTTTGTAGATAGCATATGTCCAGTTTCAATTGCTATCTTTGGTTGTTCGTAGTATGCCTTGTTTATTACAGTTATTCACAATGTGATGTTCTATATGTGCAAGTATGAACTCTGCAGTTCAATTTCATCAATACCAGTTTCAACAATACCGTCAACGAGTGGAGGAGTGTCTTCCTCAATGACCCCGACGACGGCACCGGCACGGACCTGGCTCGCGGCACACCGTACCTAACAAGGAAGGATAGGCTCGACATCCACTTCGACCGAAAGTAGTTTAGTTTAAATTTTTATGTTTCGTTGTGTAAAACTATCTGTGTTTATGTTTGAATGCATGCTACTTTCGGTTCAAATTGCTTTGAACTTGATCAAATTGAAGTTTACTCCATTAAGTTTAGGGGATCGACTAGAAACGACCAAAAATTAGTGGGGTATATATACTCCACTAAGGGTTTTACTCCGTTAACTTTTAGGGGATCGGCTAGAGATGGCCTTATGCCCTGTTTATTTCAGTTATTCACAATGTGATGCTCTATATGTGCAACTATTTACTGTGTAGTTCAATTTCATCAATACCAGTTCAACGACCATATTTGTTTCCTGTTAAGTCTGTTGTACGTAATACACCCCCTCTTTTTTCACATTGTGATGTTCAATTATACAATTTGATGTTTAAGAAGAAGCTACGTTCTATGCAATTTCAACAATACCACTATGAATGACTATATTTGCTTGTTGTTAAGCCTGCTATAGCTAGCATATGCCTCTTTTAATGATTTTTGGTTGTTCGCTTGTTTGTAGATAGCATATGTCCAGTTTCAATTGCTATCTTTGGTTGTTCGTAGTATGCCTTGTTTATTACAGCTATTCACAATGTGATGTTCTATATGTGCAAGTATAAACTGTGCAGTTCAATTTCATCAATACCAGTTTCAACAATACCGTCGACGAGTGGAGGACTGTCTTCCCCAACAACCCCGACGACGGCACCGGCCCAGACCTGGCTCGTGGCACACCGTACCTGACGAGGAAGGATAGGCTCGACCTCCACTTCGACTGAAAGTAATTTAGTTTAAATTTATGTTCTATGTTTCGTTGTGCAAAACTATCTATGTTTATGTTTGAATGCATGCTACTTTCGGTTCAAATTGGTTTGAACTTGATCAAATTGAAGTTTACTCCGTTAAGTTTAGGGGATCGACTATAAACGGCAAAAAATTAGTGGAGTATATATACTCCACTAAGGGTTTTACTCCGTTAACTTTTAGGGGATCGGCTAGAGATGGCCTTATGCCCTGTTTATTTCAGTTATTCACAATGTGATGCTCTATATGTGCAACTATTTACGGTGCAGTTCAATTTCATCAATAACAGTTTCAACAATACCACTATGAATGACGATATTTGGTTGTTGTTAAGGATGTTGTAGTTAACACGCCTTTCCATTTTTTTAACAATAACTAGTGTACTTAGACCTGCACAATACCAGTTTGAATGACTATATTTGCTTGTTTTTAAATGTTATGCCTGTTGCAGTTAACACACGTTTCCACTTTTTTTTTGTTTAACTAGCGTGCTTAAGCCTACACACTTAAGCTATCATTTGGAGATTATGTTATCTACCATGGATATATTTGGTTGATGTTTAGCCTGTTGTGCTTAACATGCCTTTAGATGTACTTACACAGGACAATATTGGGAACAACTGCTGTTTTCCATCGAGCTTAGTTTCATCCCATGGCTTATATATACTCACTGTTCAAGATACCGGTAGCTGGTACCATATAGGCCGAGGACTGATAAGGGATTAATCGTTGAATTGGACATTTCACTGAATATATTTGTAACCCATTTATCGGTAGGTTAACTAGGGCCATATTTAATATATCTGAGGCTACATAGCAACATGCATTGTACTGAATGTCTAAATATGCAATCCTAGGCTACATAGCAACAAGGAAGAGTGTTACCTTAATGTTCTGATGATGTCTAGATATACATAGAAGAGCGGCACAGCTGCAGTTAACTCAAGTCAATCGGCCGATATTTGTAACAATGTAATAAACTCCCTCCGCCCCATAATATAAGATGTTAATTCATCCAATATGTGGGTATATTGGATGTAATAAGATCTTATATGATGGAACGGATGAACTATTGTACTACATCATTGTGCCATTATTGTTTAGCTTCTAATATTAATTTGGTGATTTTAGGTACATATGTCATTGGTAAAGATCCGTGCTTCGACCCTTTCTGTGTATGGGGCAATGAGATATTCATGAACCAGCATCAAGTGAGGAAACTGATAAAGATTGTTAGTAAAATGGGTCAAAATATGGCAATTAAACTATTTGTTTACACTTTATCCAAGACAATAGTGAACTACAGCATGGTAAGTAAGAACTCTGCAGCCTTCTTTTTGCTGCCCATAATGAGTTGTGTTAGATGAAAATGTCTGAATCTTTTTCCTTTGAAGTGGTTCCCGGAGTAGTTTACTCAAGATTACCTCTCAAACTACATGATTGGCGGTCGGCCATCACAAGGGGTTGGACTAGAGTCGTGTGTTCCTTCTGCATGGAGGGGAGCACAATAGGGGCATTCCGCTTCAACTAGTTCAGCAACCAGAATGTCTTTCGCCTCTTTCTTTACCGTCTTTAATAGTACAAGTATACAACCCTGGTTTATCATTCTTTATTTGATGCTTATGTAATTCTTTTTTATGTAATTCTTGAACATATGTACCTGTGAATCGAATAATGCATTGGTTGTTGAACCTGATGGATATGAATCAAGTTATAGCCTAATTTCAAAATAGCAGCAATTAAATTAGGGTGAAAATAACTGCAGGTCATTACGGCGCAAACGGTCTGTAAAGCACAACGTGTGTGATATACATCATAATCTGACACGGTTCACAGAGAGGAAACGTGTGTAACCATGCACACAGTTGCCATTTGCAAAGCGTGTGTGATGTCATAAACGGTGCGAGCAAACTAAATGTTTGTGATAGTCGCCTTATTGTACACGCTTTACAATCATGAATTGTTTCCGATGGGGCGCGCATCGTAAATGTAGAACCACAGAATACTGACTGTGATGGTAATGCGAGCACAAACGAGTAGCAAGGATGGAGCGTTTGGGATATTCGGGATATCACAAACAGTTGTCAGAAGACTCGCATTTGGGATCGATGCCGGCATCGCATATGCTTAGTTATGCAAAACATATGCACTGATATTCCCTATTCCCGATGGTTTCTGGGTCGTGTGGGAAGGACCCCCCCCCCCTATCGCATACACTGGCAAGGCGACGATTTAAAATGCCATCACGGAAAGGGGTTAAAAACCGTTTGTATAGCAGCTCGTTGTACCAGTGTAGAGACCATTGCTTCAATGGAATCTTCCTCTCGTGGGTTCGATAACCCAGGGTCACCTTTGAGGAAATAGGTGTGGGATACACCTTTGAGGAAATAGGTGCGGGATACACTTTTCTGTTCCATTACCGGATCAATAAAAGGAGGTATCAACAGCCCACTTTGGGGGGCTTTGACAACACCATGTCGCTACCGTGATGGTGGTCTTCTTCGTCCGAGAACTTATGATCATCCCTTACTATATTTCGTAATGTGTGGTACTCTGTCAGTTTCCTTTTATGGCGTGTGTGATACTTCCTCAGTTGGCTGATCATTATCACAATTGTGTTAAGCATGTCTGTTTTCAGCGTTAACGAAAGTCATTTCATTCTCATATTTGAATTTTTACAAATTTTAAAATTCAAATTTGGTTGGTAGTTGCAACAATGAATAAACTGTGACAGAAATAGTGACGGAAATGCATGCCTTCACCAACTTCTGGACCCACATGTAAGAAGTCACGTCAGCATCCCATGGGCCCACATGTCAGGATCTTTGACCTGTCAAATCTGATTATTACTGACAGGCACCGTCAGTGATACAACCTTGGCCGGGCCCAATTGTAAGGTGCCACGTGAGTATATTATGGACCCATATGTCAGATTTGTTGACTGGTCAAACATGGTGGGTCGGTTGTTAGTATACGATGACAATTCTAGTGACATTTTATGGCCGTCGCTGAAGATAGTTTAGGCGACGATTTCTAGTTCATCACCTAAGATGTGGTCTTGCGTGACGAAGGAAGTGGCACTGTCTAGATTTTATTTTCTATGAAAACGCTTCGGTGACGGTGGGGGCACTACTACAGGATGCTGCTAACACGACACTACAATCAAAGACCCTTCGACGAAACTGTGTGCGATGCATTAATCGCAAACGGTGATGTAAAAAAACATCAAAAAAGATGCAAAACATTTGCGATGGTGGATACATCAAACACGGTTCATATTGTAATTACGTGTGCGATATGTGGCATATGGTTAATCCATAAGAACTGTTTGCGATGAGACAGAACAACAGAAATGGGCAGCTATACCAAGGTGTGTGTGATACACGGCATACAGTTCGCTCGGATGAACTGTTTGCTATTAGGGAATGCAACGGAAACGGTCATCCAGATCAGGGTGTGTGCGATATACGGCATACGGTTCACTCGGACAAACTATTTTTGATTAGGGAACACAACAGAAATGGTTCGGTTTAACAAGAAGTGTGTGATATGCGGCATACAATTCACATAGATGAACTGTTTGCAATGAGCCAAAAGAACACAAATGATTCATGTAACTAAGATGTGTGTGATACGCGACAAACAGCCCACTCGGATGAACTGTTTGTGATGAGAAATATAACACAAACGGTTACTACAGTCAATTCATGTGCGATTCTGTGTGTAGAAAAACTAGCAGAGTGCGCGCGGAGGGACGCGACCCGAGCGAGCCTTGGCGCCTAAACGGCGAGTAGAGCGCACCGCGGCTGCCTAAATGGCGAGCAAGAACATGCATAATTATTGCATATAGCAGATGAACAGAGCCGGGAATAGCCGTCCAACAATATTATCTTCGATGACATGCATTAATATATTCTTAGTTAAATCTAAGGTCAAAGTTTGGTACTACAAAATACGAAGGGGGGGAATAAACCACGACAAAGGTAGTACTTATACGAACACAGACGCCCAGTGTAGAAATAAATGACGTTATACACGTGTCCCGCAATCCACGCCTATATTTTATTATAATTGTATGGAAATGTCGCATATCGACATTTTAAGTCACCAAGCATATGTAGCTCGTGTGTGTTTTGGGCGTTGCCGCATGTGGCATTTTAAATTATCCTGAATATGTAAGACAATTATTAACCGTTGCAATTGTAAATTTGCCTCAATGGCGAGCAGAGCGCACGCAAGGACGCCAGAGCGGAGCGCTCCGCGGCCGCCTCAATGGCGAGCAAAACACGCAGACGGACGTGAGCAGAGCACGCCGCGGCCGCCTCAATGATGAGCAGATCGTGCCGCGGCCGCCTGAACGGCGAGCAACCACACATGCATATTGCAATTCTGGTCAACCTTCTGGCACCGCATGGGAGACGCAACGGCCCATCTTTTTCGGTATTCTGATCTAAGATCGGTTTGCATCACCCTCTACTCATCATGAACAACTAGCAACTGACTCTTTGAGGAGCTGATGCCAAGCAAGCTGCAGCTGTTGCTATGAGGCGCTACAGATAACTAAACTGGCTCATGAAAGTTGCACCCGCTACCTTAAATTTTTTTGGGAGATTCCAGACAGGACATATGCCTATGAACTACCGAGAAGCCAAGGAAAGAGGACATGACAAGTCATGGTATTGTATGGGAATTGCGGTCATATGAGGGCAGACATGTACCTAGTGGCATGGGAGGAAGAGGTTTAATTTATATCGGCTAAGGCTTTGTGCCATCTCTCAGTACCTCGCCGTAAGGTAGATATATAGGTGAATGACTCCATAAAAATGAGGTGAATAAATTTGTTAAAGACGGTCGATGGTACATAGATATACACTAACTTATCAATAAGCTGCTAGAGAATCTTTAAGAGTTGAGATGGAAAACCTGCATCTACTGGCTTATCCATAGAGTTGAATCATCGGACACGATGGTGATATCTGGACCGTGTGTCATAGTGGGCAGATACGTACACGTCCGAGAATGCAGGCCCACGTACGCCATCCGGGAACCATTTCAGGCTTCAAGCCCAGAACCATCAATAAATTTTGAGCTTGTTTCTCATCACATTATAGATTGCCACGCAATAAGTAATTGCAAATCCGTTCACACCGATCAAACTTAAACGTGTTCCCACTTAGCACTGGGCTATAAAAACTACCCACTCGAAAATTACTTCATAATTCATCTCCTCATCACCCAAAAAACAGGCCTTTTCCATGGCCGGTGGGAGGAGTTTCAGGTCGACATCTAACCAGGGAGCAAAGACCAAGGCCACGGAACCACTAGAGAGGTCCCGCCGCTACGCGGCAGTCACAGCAGCGATGTCCTGGCGTGCCATGGAGCTCTCAACGGCACACGAGGGCTCTCACAAGTGCACTCACCGTGTCGGCGATCGCGATGAGCTGGCGCTGCTGAAGTCCTTGGCCAGCGATGACGACCTTCTCGCTGGCCTAATTAAGCAGTAGGAGCTGGTCGACCGCTTGATGAAGCTGCTCGAGATTAGCGATGCCTCGGTTGAGAAGGCGACCGGCCTCGTCGAGCAACTCATGGGTGACAATGCAAAGCTCCTCAAGGTGCTCGCCGAGACGGAGGAGGAGGCCGCCGGCTGGAAGAAGCTACATGAGCAGAGCAGTGCCTCGGGGATGACGCTGAAAGCGATCGTCAAGGAACTGATGGGTGACTTGAGGAAGCTCCGGATCGAGTGCGAGCAGGAGGTGGAGGAATCCGTGGCTGCTGTCAAGCAAAGTCGTGAGGAATGAAGAAGGAGCTAGAGGATCTTGTCGCCCGGCGATCCATCGAGGAGTAGAGACAGTAGCGACCTAGATCGTTGTCAGCGATTTCCTTCTTCTCTTTCCCCCATGTCTTCCGGGCGTTACCGCATGTGGCATTTTTAATTATCCAGAATATGTAAGACAATTATTATCCGCGCCATTGTAAATTTGTAGTCGTATTAACCGTTGCCATTTTATTTGTCGTCGTATTATCCGTTGCCGCATGTGGCATTTTAAATTATCCGGAATACGAGTTGAAAACATGAACAAAGCAAATGCTGACGTTGAGCGGGGCCATGGGATCACAAGCAAACACCCTCCGTCCAGGTGCTTTAATTAACCACGTGTTAAACAGCGCCTCGGCCGCCATTAATGGAGAAGTTGTGAGCAAGGCAGGCGGCTGGTGGATGGAGGTCAAAGAGCTCGCTTCCCGGTGAGCATGCGCGGCCTTGGCTGCTCGCACGTGTCCCGTCGAGCCAGCGCGGTGGACAGGTCACACGCATCCCATCGAGCCTGGGTGGCGGACTGCTCGCACACGTCCCGTCGAGCCTGCACGGCGGACTTCTCGCGCTCGTCCCGTCTAATCAAACAGTTGCACGCATGCCACCGAATATGGTTAAATTTTGGCATAAAATACAAAGATGACCAATGAGTGAGGACCGAGGTAGTACTCTCCCATAAGAAAAGAGGGGCGCGTGGCTGCACTGAAATGGTTACGGGAACACACACTGTTCATATAATACAATCGTTTGCGATATTAACGTGTCAGTTATTTGTTTCAGAAGGAATTCGCTGGCTACTAATGTGTGCACCTTGTCTCAAACTGGATGATTTATTTTACCACGACATATATGTGCCATGTCATGAAACCATGCCAAGTTTCACGATTTTTGGGTGAGTTTTGGATTTACTGGGATTTAAAAACTGAGATTCTCAATGTTTCAGGATGACGAGACGTTTGTAATTCATTCACATTCCTTCAATGAGACCTAAACATGCACCCAATGACACATGTACGATTTTCCACCCATTTTGCTTCACTAGAGCATGTGCTTGTAGTTCAAATTTGAATTATGGACATTAAATGCCTAGAAAACTCAATTAATATATAAAATGGCCAAACGAACCCTGAATAGTTTCAAATTTCAGCACGACACTCCTATTATTATATGTTGCCTGTAGAAAACAAAATACAAGGCGAGAAGAGGTAGCGATTATCGTTTCGCCCACAAGAGGGGCATGTTTCCCTACAGGAACCACGAGGGTTGCGAGAAGCTCCGGTATGTAAGAGGCTTGTAATATAGCTTGGCCTAAATTGGACAATTTTTTTACCACGACATATATGTGCCATGTCGCGACACCATGCCAAGTTTCATGGTTTTATGGTGAGTTTTGGATTTACGGAGATTTAAAAACCGAGATTCGCAATGTTTGAGGCCGAGCCAGGACACCAAGATGGTTGAATTCATTCCCATTCCTTCCATGGGACCTAAACATGCACCCAAGGACACATGTACGGTTTTTCTAGCCATTTTGGTGCACTAGAGCATGTATTTGTAGTTCAGATTTGAATTATGGACATTAGATGCCTAGAAAACTCAATTAATATATAAAAAGGGTCAAACGAACCCTGAATAATTTCAAAGTTCAACGTGAATCTCCCGTTTGTTCCATGTTGCCTGTAGAAGAAAATACAAGGCGAGAAGAGGGAGCGATTATTGTTTCGCCCACAAGGGGGCACGTTTCCCTATCGAAACCACGAGGGTTCTTGCGAGAGGCTCTAGTTTGTAAGAGGTTTGTAATAAAGCTTGGCCCAAATTGGACAATTTTTTACCACGACATATATGTGCCATGATGTGACATCATGCCAACTTTCATGATTTCTGGTGAGTTTTGGATTTACGGGGATTTAAAAACCAAGATTCTCAATGTTTGAGGACGAGCCAGGACGTCGATACGATTGTAATTCATTCTCATTCCTTGCATGGGAGCTAAACATGCACCCAAGGACACATGTATGATTTTTCTAGCCATTTTGGTGCACTGGAGCATCTATTGGTAGTTCAGCCTAGGAAACTCAGTTAATGTATAAAAACGCCAAATGAACCCTGAATAATTTTAAATTTCAGCACGGATATCCTATCGTTCCATGTTGCCTGTAGAAAAAATACAAGGCGAAAAGAGGCAGCGATCATCGTTTCGCCCACAAGGGGGACACATTTCCCTATCGGAACCACGAGGCTTCTTGAGAGAAGCTCCGGTTTGTAAGAGGCTTGTAATAAAACTTGCCCCAAAATGGACAATTTTTTGACACGACATATATGTGCCATGTCGTGACACCATGCCAAGTTTCACGATTTTCGGGTGAGTTTTGGATTTACAGGGATTTAAAAACCGAGATTCTCAAAATGTCTGAGGCCGAGCCAGACACCAAGACGGTTGAATTCATTCCCATTGTTTGTATGGGACCTAAACATGCACCCAAGGACACATGTATGATTTTTGTAGCCATTTTGGTGCACTAATTTGAATTTTGACATTAAATTAATGCTTATAACACTTAATTATAATGTATAAAAAAGGCCAAACAAACCCTGAATATTTAAAGCGGTTCTGGTCAACCGTCTGTCACCCGTGGGTAAGCACTGTGCGCATGCGTCGTGCTAGCTCACGCTTCCTTCTTTACTAAGTTCTCCATATTAATGGTGTTAGATATCCAAACACGCTACCGTTTCCCGCCACTCCTCCCATCGGTTTCCCACTGCCAGTGTCAGTGCTCATAGAAGGCTAGGTGCGACACACCGGCCATGTAAATATTGCACACAATTTCTAAAAGCACAAACGTGTGTGATAGTAGGGAGTAGGTCCCATACGGTGACCAGCGTGAAATGCATTGAAGGCAAGGAGGCAAGTCTTATCAGCAAGGGGCGGCTTCCCATCCGCTAACCGAGTTGAATAGAACGTAGAAGTTAAGTGTGCTCGGGCTGGAGGAGTCTAAAGATGGGTGACCCGGTGGGAAGTTGCATATCTCAAGCTTCATTGAAGCGCCATGATACAGTCATTATCACTGTTCAAAAAATCTTCCGATTCAGCGATTTATCATCCGATTTATCGCTACTCTTGGGGTGACCGATAAGATTATGCCTTATCTTCACCGTTTATCATTTGGGCCGATTTATCGCAATGAGAAGCGATTTATCAGGAATCTACCGATAAA
The DNA here is from genome assembly GCA_011799875.1 of Thinopyrum elongatum. Classification (NCBI taxonomy): domain Eukaryota; kingdom Viridiplantae; phylum Streptophyta; class Magnoliopsida; order Poales; family Poaceae; genus Thinopyrum; species Thinopyrum elongatum. The sequence goes on along the minus strand of CM022297.1, from coordinate 327,313,697 downwards.
TCAGGCCTATTTATAGCACTATGTTTACACAAACTACGTTTATTTGTGTTTTGTGGACCTTGTTACGCAATATGTACCGTTGTCCTATTTTGTTTGTCATTATACGATGATACAAAGACTAGGAATCAAGGTAACACTTATCTCCAATATTGTTTTGGTGTTGAATATAGCATATTTTAGTGTTGGGAACCTGGGATTTGCAAAAAAAATGTCCGATTAATAGTCAACCGATAAAATCGATTAATCGGCTGATTTCCGATTAATCTCTAATCCCCAGCTGACCGAGACGCTAACGATAAGTGATATCCTCAACATTGGTCATTATAGACATTTATCATCTAAATGTGTCTGTAGTGACCAGTCATGACGATTATATAAACCTTGGGATCCTTGTTTTGGTAATTTGTAGAATTTTTTTTATTCGTTATTTCTTGTTCTAAAAAATCGGAGAATGATCGAGATCTGTAGGCCCACATAATCTATCCCTTTGACCCAATGTTCGTGAAGGGTTTTACCATGACGTTTTCCTCTTGCTCTGTGTGCTATGTTAGAGCAAATCAAGTTTGAGTGCATGCGTTGGACCACACCCCCTACCCCCCCCCCCCCCCCCCGCCTCGAAGTTGCGGAACCAACATCATACGTCTTTAACCTGGCTGGGGGGTATGATGTTTAGTTTGTAATGTTACTAATATAGTTGGTGCCCCATCGAATTTGTGCATTCGGGATTTGAGCAAATCACACACCACCCATACATTTTTTTCGGGCCGCATGCAGGGTATAGGGGGTGTTCTAATCGAGCACGTCTCCCTTGTGCGGTTTAGACGCTGTAGGCTCCCCGAGGTCTATATATATATATATCATCCTTGACCAATAACTAGGGGGGCCCACACAATCTTTCCCTTTGACCCAACATACGAGAAGGGTTTGACCATGATGTTTCCTATTGCTCTGTGTGCCATGTTAGACCAAATCAAGTTTGAGCACATGCGTGGAACGACACCCCCTCCCCCCCCCCTCGCCTCAAAGTTGGGGAACCGACATCGTACGTATTGAACCTGGCTTGGGGTTGGGTACGGTGTTCGGTTTGTAATGTAGTTGGTGCCCCATCCAAGTTGTGCATTGGGGATTTGAACACATCACACACCACCCATGCATATTTTCAGGCCGCATGCAGGGTATAGGGGGTCTTCTGATCGACCACGTCTCCCTGTGCTGTTTTTTGTGACGACTTGAACACATCACACACCTCCCGTACATATTTTCGGGCCACATGCAGGGTCTAGGGGTCTTTTGATCGACCATGTCTCCTTGTGCGGTTTTTTTGTGATGACACACACATATCTGTGGGCTCCCTGGATCTATATATATCACCCCTTTCACCGATAACGAGGGGTACGTGTTGGCCATGAATGGATTCCTCCTAGTTCATGTTAGGGCCGGTCACCATCACATGTCGTTCGAGCAAAGTTCGAGCTCATGCGTTCTCAGGATTCGCTCCCACACGCTCGATTGGTGGGTTGGACCGACACCGTACCCTGCGTATCTCGTCCTTAATTACCTGGCTTTCATGGTGGTTGTCTGTATCGAGAGGCAAGTGCCACATCTAAATTGTACATTATTTGATATTGAAAACACATCACCCCTTCCAACGTACATCATTTTGGGCCGCATGCAGGTGGTGCTGGTTTTGTGGCCCCTCTCGTGCGATTTTTGATGATGGTCCAATCTATTGGCCCAAGCAGTTTATATATATATATATATATATATATATATATATATATATATATATATATATATATATATATATATATATATAAATTCTATCCATTTTTTATCGACAACAACAGTTGTCGTTTGACCAAGCGATAGATTCACTGGTCCGCCTTATGGTAGGTCATGGCGACATGCATGTATGACCAAAGTATCAGTACGTGCATCCGTCCCGCCGACACGGAGTGGGAGGTGGGTCAAGCACCCTAGCTAGGTAGCTACGACATTATGTTATTATAGATATATCCAAGGGGGCTTTCCAGTTTGCGAGGCAGGTGCCACCAAAGTTGTGCATTGTGTATTTAACCTATATTCCTACATATATTTGGCCACTTCCAGGTGGTTCTTGACTTCTGGCCCCTCTCATCGATCTTCGACAATGCGCCCAACCGTGGGCCCGGGCGATCAAAGTTGTGCATTGGAATTTTGAATATCATACACCACCCTTTTCATTCATATATATTTGGGCCACATGCTAGTGTGGCTGTCTTCTGACCCTCTCTCACGTTTTTTTGCTGCGAAGACTCGGATGACGCTCAACGGACACGGGTGTACTGGCTTAACCGTGTGCGATGCAAGTGCGCTGTGAAATCACCACGACTGCGCATGCGCGAGCAAGGGTGTAGGTAGTGGATTAACCGTGTGCGATGCTAGTGCGCTGTAAAATCACCACGACTACGCAAGCGCGAGCAAGGGTGTAGGTAGTGGCTTAACCGTGTGGGATGCAAGTGCACTGTGAATCGCCACGACTACGCAAGCGCGAGCAAGGATGGAGGTAGTGGCTTAACCGTGTGCGATGCAAGTGCGCTGTGAAATCACCACGACTATGCAAGCGCGAGCAAGGGTGGTACTGGCTTAACCATGTGCAATGCAAGTGCACTGTGAATCACCACGACTGCGCAAGCGCGAGCAATGGTGGTACTCAGAGGCGGTTCTAGGCCCCAGGCAGCCATGACCTTGGCCTGGAGCGTGGTGGATTTGTTCTTTGTTACTGTAGCAAAAATGACACTGTAGCTTGCTGTAGTTGCACTGCTTACCTGGGACGTAGGCTGAACCTAGCTCCGCTACTGGTGGTACTGGCTTAACCGTCTGTGATGCTAGTGCGCTGTAAAATCACCACCTGCGCAAGCTAAAGGCTGGTAGTTTATTTAGGATGAATTCCACGTCTGTGTCTGAAAATTAGGACGAACCGTGTGCGATAGACCAGCTAGCTAGAAATCTAAAAACAAACTATCCGCCGCTTTTCCATATTATCATACACGCATATTCTTATTGGACCGTGTGCGATCTTGGGTGCTCCCGCCCCGCATCAATTCCTTTACCCAAATTTTAGTATCCGTGGTATTTCAACCGTCGCCCCCACTCCTCCACCACTGACCTTTATAGTAAAATTCCAGTAGCCGAGGCATTTGAACCGTCGCCCTCCCTCGTCCACCACCATCTCCACCCACCATTACTAAAATTTTCAGTAGTCACGGCGTATCCTCAAACACCACACCCCCCCTCCATAGTCCCCTCCACCCGCCCCCTCCCTCCTAGAACCCTAGCTCGCCGCCGCCACCAACCCCTATCGGTCTGCCCGTGCCTCCTAGCTTAGATAATAAAGTTTAGGTTACCCAGCGATTCCCATACCGTCGCCCCCCCCCCTGAGTTTTTAGATGAGGCCTGCGGTGTCCCTCCCTGCCAGATCCACATCCCCTGCTCCAGAGAGTCGCAGCCTAAGCCTGACCACGTATCCCGGGGAGCCCGACGAGCGTTCGGCTAAAAAGAGGTTTATCATGGCCTCTCCAGCGGACGTTGGCGAGGTGGCCGTCGTTCGTCCTGACCTGTCGATCCCGGAGCAACACCTCGCCGTGGAAGCCTGCGAGGACGTTGACTACGTTGCCATGTCGAAGGCTTCACGTCAGCGGGCTAGCGTATTACTGTATCTCGAGAAAGCTGGCTACGACATCAAGCTCGTCGATAGCGACGGCTTCACGCGGGTCATGTCACAGGTTAAGTGGTCCATCCCCAACCCCTCTAGTTCAACCGCCATCGATCTCTTCGATGGCCCTGCTGCTGATCTCCTCCGCCACGCGGTCAAGGATTTGCGATCCTTGTACGCCATCGAGCCCATTTTGTTATTTCTGAAGGACACGTTCTACGACGACAGCTTGGGATCCTCAATTTCCAAGTCAGATCTCATCGACCACGACCATGAGGAGGGCACCCATAAAGGTTCTTCCAAGGTGAAACAGCCCATCTGCGACATCAGAGAGCGCACCATGGGTCTGTGCTCTTCCAACTGGAAGGATCCTGTCCATGACATGTAAGGCAACATCCTATCAGCAAATCTTACCTTTTCTAGCTAGTCAACCCGTACCCTTTGTTGTAGTAGCTTTTGACATGCGGTGTTTTAACTGTGCCGTGTTTAATTATTTCAGTTATGCAAAAATGTAATGTTCAATAGGGCTATGTGATGTTTAAGTATGAATTGTCCACTTCAATTTCACGAATGGCTATATTTTGTTGTTTATAGTGAATAGATGCCTTGTTTATCTATATTTGGTTGTTAGGTTGGTTGTAGTGAGCATTTGTCGAGTTATCAAGCAGATGCCTTGTTTATCTGTATTTGGTTGTTAGGTTGGTTGCAGTGAGCATTTGTCCAGTTTTCAAGCAGATGCCTTGTTTATCTTTATTTGCTTGTTAGGTTGGTTGTAGTGAGCATTTGTCCAGTTTTCAAGCATATGCCATGTTTATCTGTATTTGCTTGTTAGGTTGGTTGCAGTGAGACTCTGTCCAGTTTTCAATGGCTATATTTGGTTGTTATACTGATCATTTATGCCTTTTTTATTTCAGTCATTCACAATGTGATGTTCATTTTGTGCAAGTCGGAACTGTGCCGCTCGATTTCATCAATACCAGTTTGAACGGCTATATTTGGTTCCAGTTATGCCTGGTGTAGTTAACACATGCCCTTTATTTCAGTTTTACACATTTATCTAGTGTGATGTTTAAGCATGAGCTACGTTCTATTCATTTTCAACAATACCATTTTGAATTGCAATATTTGGTGGCTGTTAAGCCTGTTGTAGGTAACATTCCCTTCCATTTTATATCCGCTTTAACAGCATGCTGAAACCAACACATTCAAGCTATCATTTGGAGATGATGTTGTTTACCTTGGCTATATTTGTTTGATGTTAAGGTTGTTGTACTTATCATGCATTTCCACTACTTATGCAGGACAACAACGGGAGTGGCCAGCATTTTCCGCCGAGGTTAGTTTCATCCCTCGTCTTGTACTCCCCCTGTCGTTCCATAATGTAGTGCATATAGATCCAGACCTGGACACTTTTTAGCTTCTAATATTGACTTGTTGCTTGTAGGTACATATGTCCTTAGCAAAGATCCACGCATCGACCCTTTTTTGCGTATGGGGCAATGAGATATTCATGAATAAGCATCAAGTGAGGAAACTGATAAGGATTATTAGCAAAAGGATACGAACGGTGGCAAGCGAATTATTTGTGTACGCTCTATCCAACACAACAGTGAGCTGTAGGATGGTAACTACAAACTCTGCAGCCTTCTCTTTTTAATGACCATAATGAGTTGTTAGACAACAATGTCTGAATCTTTTTCGTTTGCAGTGGTTCCCAAAGCAGTTTACTCAAGACTACCTCGCAAAGTACATGATTGGTGGACACGCAATGAAGGTTAAAGTATTTCATCCAGACTACAATGAGCATCGAGAAGTCCTAATAAAGACAGTGAAGGATGGGCGGGCAGCCATCACAAGGGGTTGGCCTAGAGTCGTGCACACATTACGCATGGAGGAGGGCACAATATGGGCATTCCACTTCACCTTCTCCAGCAACTAGAATGTCTTTCGCCTCTCTCTTTACAATCTTTAGTACAACTGTGGTTCATCATTCTTTACTTGGTGCTTCTATAGTTCTTCAGTATATGTACCTGTGCATCAAATTATGCATTCATACTTGAACCTATATTTGTAATAAATATGGTTCGATATGAAATAAGTGATTGCCTACTTTCAAATTTAAAATCCGTGATTTTTAAATGCAGGGATTAAATTAGGGATAAATTAGAGATAAATTAGGGATTACACTGCACACGGTTTGCGAAAGCAAAACGTCTGCGATAAACATGGAGATCAGACACATTTCTCGGATCCACTACGTGTGCGATCAATCTCTATTGCACACACAATCAGCCAAGAAAAAATGTGTGAGATTAACAACAGCATCGCACACAGTTACTTCTTATTAAATGTTTGCGAAAGTCACCTTATCACACACGTTTGGCAATTATGGAATGTTTATGATGTCGTGCACATCGCAAATGTTTGCTCATAGAAGAACGCGTGCGATAGGTCTTCATCCGACGTGGGTACGACGGATGAATCGTGTGGGATATATTCAAGCTTCGCACACAGTTTTATAGGGACAACTGTATGCACTCTTACATCGAATCGCATACAGTCGAGGAAAAGTAATGTGTGTGATTGTCTGCTTATCGTACACGTTCTATAATCATGAACTGTTTGTGATGGGTCACGCATCATAAACGTAGCACCACAGAATACCGACTGCGATGACAATGCGAGCACAAACGAGTAGCAAGGATGGAGCGTTTGGGATATTCGAGATATCAGAAACAGTTTTATAGGGACAACTGTATGCATCCTGGCTCCCTATCCCCAACGGTTTCTGGGTCATGTGGGAAGAACCCTCCTATCACCCACACTCGCCTGGCAACGGTTTAAAATGTCATCGCGGAAAGAGGTTAAAACTGTTTGTATAGCAGCTCGCTGTACCAGTGAGGTGACGGTCGGAACATCGCCAGGACATTTTCCGTGACGAAAAAGGGTTATACGTGACACAAGTGAAACGTCGCAAAATAGAGAAAAGTGTTAAGAGGCGTCCCAAGACCGATAGTCCTGCAGAGTAGAGTTTGTATGCAAGATTATGATGTACTGTTATGTAGTACTTCTATTAGTTGTTTTTAAATTGACCTATCATTGTTGTGTCGTGCGACGTCTTTATATCCGCTGGGAGAATGCCCTTGTTCAACCAATCAATTCGCGTGCTAGCGTTGGTCATTAGGAACAAGGGCCATTTTGGAGCCCAGCATGCTTGTCTGTGCATTTTTGCACATACTTGTCTGCGGGCTCTGGGACGATCCTCTACATTCGTTAAGACTTTGTGTCATGACTCGAGCAACAAGGTGGGTCGTAAGCCTGTCACCTTCTGTTTTGTGTTTGAACAACAAAAGTCGGTGTGCTACGAATGCAGCCCCCTGTACTTGTATTTGTAGGGCTGGATGCAGTCCTTATTCGGAGCTGCGAGGAGGTCCAAAGAATGATGCAACCCCCGAGTCACGAAATAGGGAGATCTCTTTATGTTTTCGTGAAGCTCCACTGTCCTGTGGAGTACTTGTGTGAGGTCCGCTAGGATTTTAGGATCATATCCTTGGCTATAAATAAGGTGTAGTCATTAAACGCCCAAAGCACTTGTCTGATTTCATTATCTTAATTATCAAGGCAACCCCGCGTGACAGAAAGGGTCTGTGGTAGGACAGCTGATTCTTGATGCAGGACTCATGTCGGTCAAGATGTTATTTGGACACATCCCTCACTTCAATCCGTAACAAGCACATCTCGATGGGTGACTTCTAGCGCACAAATTAATATCATATTTAATCCCAACGCAAATACAAAGTTGTAAGCATTAATACCTCATACCGTACCTCTTTTTATTATAAGTGTTTGAATCACTATTTGCTTGCTTGATCCGGTCAAAAGATGGATTTGACACTCTGACAAAAGCTTGCTAGAGACCATTGCTTCAAGGAAATCTTCCTCCCGTGGGTTCGATAACCCAGGGTCACCTCTGGGGAAATAGGTGCGGGATACACTTTTCTGTTCCATTACCGGATCAATAAAAGGTGGTATCAAGCCCTTTTTCTGGCGCCGTTGCCGAGGAGGAGTTTAGTATTCCTAGTATTTGTGTTTAGAGTTTTTGTTAAAGTTAATTTTCAGTTTTTGTTTTTACTTTTCTGTTTTTAGTTTAAGTTTTATTTTTGTTTCAAGTCTTGTCAGTTGAAAAAACCAAAAAGATTACCATGGCTCGTAATCTTGGGAGTTTTGCTACTCCCAGCAACAACTTCATGCGTGAACCTATAGCACAACCTGAGGTTGCAGCCGCCGAGTATAAGATCAAACCAAACTTAGTTTCCATGGTTCAACGGGACCAATTTGGAGGCTCTGCTTCTAAGGATGCCAGTATGCACCTGCATAATTTTACTGAACTATGCAACATGACACGCATTAAAGATTATGATCCCGATGCTTTGAAATTGCGTCTATTTCCTTTCTTTCTGAGAGGAAAATCTAAAGAATGGCTTCTACCTCTAACTAGAGGCGGTATTACTTCTTGGGCTGATTGTTGCAGTAAATTTTTATCAAATTTTTTTCCACCTGCAAAGATTCTGCAATTACGTTCTCATATTACAGGTTTCAAGTAGGAGGAATGTGAGCCACTAGAGCTTGCGTGGGATAGAATGAAAGAAGCTATAAGGAGCTGTCCCAATCATGGAATGGAGGAATGGTTAATCCTTCATATGTTTTATAATGGCTTAAATCACATGTCAAAAACTATGCTTGATATAGCTGCAGGAGGAACAATCATGGGAAAGCCCAAAGAAGATGTCAAGAAATTACTAGATAATATGCAAGAAAACCATGCCCAATGGCATGTTGAAAGAACCACTACCAAGAGGGTGAATGCCATAGATGAAAGTAGCATGGAGTTGACAGCCAAGCTTGAGGAACTTATCTCCATGATGAAAGGTAAAGAAGAGGTAAACGTGAATACCATCACTAATGAAGAAACTAGTGATGCAAATTTATTGCTCGTAATAGCTACAATCCTAATTGGAAAAATAATGGTTATGCTCCTAGACTCCCTTATCCTAGTAATGGAGGAGAATCCAACAATTTTAATGGAGCTAATGGTAGCAATAGAAATACTCTTGAAGAAACTCTTAAAAGTTTATTGCTAGCCAGACTGAGCAAAATGAAAACTTTAAGAATATCATGAAGAATCATGATAACTTACTTGGTTAATTCACCAGTAAGGTTGTTGGACTAACAAATGATGTGCAGATACTTGAAAGAAGATCCAAGAATATGAAAGCACAGGTAGCTAAAATTGCAGAGAGCCAAACATTAATTTTAGCTAAGTTTGCATGTAAACCGAAGCCTAACCCGGTTGATGGAGTTAAAATGGTGAGAAGCAACGTAGAGAAGGCCGAAATGCTTGACACAAGCCATGTGCCAGAGTACAATTATACCGTTGCAGATTTTGTAAAGATGATATCCATGAAGTATCCACTACCAGAGGTAACCAGTAACGAAGCATATAATGTCTTTGTTGAACAGGTTTCAGCCAAGGTACGTGAACTTGATGATGAAAAGAAAAAGATCTACAGTAAGTTACCAACTAAGCAAGAAGATTCTTTTGAACCTACAATAGAGATTGAGATAGGATTGGATAAATTCAGTGCCTTATGTGATCTAGGGGCAAGTGTTCCACTATCCCCAAATCTGTGTATGGTAGTCTCAATCTAGGTGCTTATGCTAATACTGAGATTATATTGAATATGACTAACTCTACTTTCACTCAGGCAGTAAGCATTACGCATGGAGTTATAGTTCAAATTAATGATTGCCCTGTCATGATTGATCTTGTGACAGTAGATAACGAGAAGATCCAATTGCTCCTATAATTCTCGGTAGAGCTTTTCTAAGGACTATCAAATCTGTGATAAATGTGTTTGAGGGGAATGTAAGATTTGATTTACCAGCTAAAGATCCTTTTGTGAAACATTTCCCCAAGAAAAAGAAAATGAAGACCTACACAGGAGAAGGCATCATCGTGAATGCCAGAAGCTATGGTATCGGTGTGTTTGCACCACCTTGATCACCACTACGGTCGGTTAAAACAAGCGCTTCATGGGAGGCAACCCACGCGAATAAAGTAGACAAGTAAGTTTCTATTTTTGTTTAATAAAAAGAGTGATTGAAGTTCTTTATGAAGAAGTAAGTTTGGAAGAGTTGTTCTAATGAAGGCTTTGCGATGTGTAAGATGAATTATGTGTTATATTGATGTTTGGATGCCTGGAAATATGTCTATGTATTGTTTTGGAACTAACCCCGCACGAGAAAAAAGAAAAAGAAAAGTTTAGGAAGAAACATATCAAAAGACAGCCTTTAAAACGACCGCAACGGTCGCATGGGCGGTCGTATGGCCTGCTGGAGGTTCCAACGCAAAACAACCAGAGACATCAGAGAAATCGATGGCGTTTCAAACTGGCGCAAGCGCTCGTTTCAGCGGTCGTTTGAAATCTTTGCAGAAACGAGAAAGATTCCAGAGCATCTGACGATCGTTTGAAAAGGAGAGGTACAAAGAAAGCAGAGTACATAGAAATGGCCCTTAGTGCAGATCTCACATATGGAATGAAGGATTCGCGGTAAGGTAACTTGGTTTTTCAAGGTTCTATGAGATCATCACATTGAGGAAGAGGCCAAATGGAAAAGAGAGGATTCTCTCCAGTTCTCCGATTTGACCGCTTGCTTTTTGTGAAAATTTTCTTTGGATTACTTTCTCTAGATTAATTCAAGAAAATTGTTAGCCCATTTCCCAAGGGGCAAATGAGCATGATCTTAACTAATCAAGTGTTCCTCTAACTATGCTCTTTCACATGTATCAATTTCAAGCCCATGTTTTTTGAGAAAGTACTCCTTATTTCACAAATCATGCATGTTTCATATATGCAAAAACATGGGCTACTCTAGAACAAATTTTGGCTTCCAAAATTCCCCAAAGTTTCTGCCAGAAACCGAACCAAAAAAAAATAGTATTATAAAAAGTGCACCCACAAAATCAGTGAAAGCTTAAATCTATATCTATATCTATATCAATATAAAAAGATCCAAAAGGGCAGATCCAACAAATCCCGGCCGTTAAATCAGGTCAATCCTACGACTCAGACTGCTCTAATGGTGAGCGCTCAACACGTTTAGTGTGCAGTTAATATCATACCAAATATTATTGCCAATGCTAATCATATAATTAATACGCAAATAATATCCTACCTAATATTTACATGTAATTAATATATTACCTAATATCAACGTGCAATGCACGTACACATTTACTAGTAATATAAGTTCCTGATGAACATGCCCACAAGATATGGTGGAAGCGCAGTCTACACAAAAGATGGTTGATACAAGCTTAAGGCAGGGCAGGAGCTCTACATTTGTCCTTCACATGTTCAGTCAGCACCACAGCAGAAAGAGCACTATAACAACGTATTACAAAATGTACACTTACAGCCATTCCCACCTACTCCCTCCGTTCGGAATTACTTGTCTCGGAAATGAATGTATCTAGAACTAAAATACGTCTAGATACATCTATTTCTGCGACAAGTAATTCCGAACGGAGGGAGTACTAGTTTACAGTTTTACACTCTAGCCGGTATTGACAAGCATCAAGCAGAAATACAAATCCCAGCAACAGCCAAAAAACAAAGCCAAGCTAGCACATTATCTCTCCCCGCAAAAATGCCATGCTCAATAACATAATGCCGGCCAAAACTGTACAAAAATATTTCATATCCGAGACAAACTATCTTGCGCAAGATTGCTGGATCTTCTCTTTCGCATAGCACAGTTTCTCATTTGCCTATATTATACTCCCTCTGTCCCAAAATGTAAGATCTTTTTTGACACTATCATAGTGTCTGGATGGAGGGAGTATTATACATACCGCTCCTGATGTCTTTGATGGATGGCATGTCTGCTTCGCCTCATAGGATCATTAATCTGATGCTCGCTGGAGATACGCCTCCAAGATCTTCTTAGGCTTCTGCTCAGACTGCTCTTTTGGAAGACGGAGTGCCATGAATTGCAGCGAACTGCTCTGAACTTGGTAAATGTAGCATCCCCATGGGTAAGCATCTGAGGAAGCCCATACTATCTGATCCTCAAACACTGCATCCTCCGCAAATCTCTCATTCACGCAAAAGGCGCAATCAAGAGGGGGCTCTTCAAAAGCAGAAACAGCCACACATCCCAGAGCCACGTATCCCTCAGGTGGCCTTGGTTGCCATAATGATACAGGGCTCCTGTAATCCTCGGCGCAATTTCTCCAAACCTGCGTGCACGATAAAACAAAACTGAAATCAGTTTTGCATAGCCAAAACATTATATACTACAGTGCAAACTCAAAGCTGACTAGAAGTATCAAGCAGACAGGTCTAGGACATTTAATTGATGTCCTGTCAACCTTACAGAATGTAATAGAAAATGTTTCACTGAACACTGACCAGGTCATAGCCAAGAGGAAGCACAAAATTGTCGTTAACATTCTTGTAGATAGCAGCAAAATGTGGTGGATGGATGCCAACATGAGCGACATCTCCAATTGAGACATACCTACAAATAAGCGGTTCTATACTTTGAGCATCAGTGCAGAAAATAGGTATATTAGATGGATACAAGTATAGTTTCATACCCACTAGGGCATAGGGGTCTCCAGATGCTAAAAATCCTTCCATCATCTGCAACCTGGAATATAAATTCATGATTGTGGTTACCTTACTACACCAGTTCCGAACTTCTTTTGATCTCTATGAAGAATTCAGCCAACTTACCTGCTTCCCAAGTAGTTTACACCGGCTCCGAACTTCTTGTTCACTACTCCACATTTTCTGGAAGTTAACTGTGTGGTTTATAAGTCGATGCTCAACATTACTGGACGCTCCTCTTGAGCTTAGCAAAGGCCTAGCAGGACTCAGAGATTCCCTTCTATCATCATCTGATGCAAAATATACAGGGCGCTGGCCAGAAGGAACCTTCAAGGGTACAACTTTCATGCCTGTCTGGTGAGATCTCCACATTTTTCGTATTGAAGAACAAAGTAAAACAGCCTGAGCTTCCCGTTCTTCATCAACGCTGCACTTTATAAGCCTTACAAAGTTCTCAGACCTCCTAAAATTCTTCAGATGTATGATTACATGTGAAGGCCTCTGATACCCAGCTTTTGCAAGTTCCAATGCAAGTACTTCTTCCCAAGGAACATCCCAAAGTATTTTGGAAGGTTTCCTGTCCATTTTATCTAGATCCAAGCACTAATAAAAGGACAAGTTTAGTCAAAATTTAGAGGAATGTACCAAGAGAATCAGATAAAAAGAAGCATTACCTGAAGGAGTATCACCCTCTTGTTGGTTACTAAAGCAATCCTCTGGTTTGGCACAATAAAATGATCTTCGTAGTAATCAGACCATGCATACTTAGAAGGTTCTCGAAATAAGTCTGTGCATGCAAAATATCTGCTAGCTTCTGCCAGGTAAAGGGCCATCTGAAGAATGGAGTAATAAAACATTAGTGTACAACATATTAATAGCATCGTCACAAAGCCATGCATGCTGGCTTAGTTAGAAACTTAATGTGAGTGCAAAATCAAAGAAAGGGGGCCTTTTATCTCATTGAAACCAGATCTGTAATGATTGACACTGTTATATTAAATTCATATCTTGTTTTCAATTGACACATACCACCAAACACAACTTTGACAGTCCATTTTTAATATTATGAAAATACTTTATGGTTTGAGTTAACGTACTTTGATTGCTTGGATTACAGGACATCACCTTTTTACTGGAGATAGTAGTATGTTGTGACAAAATTGTGGTCCATTGATTATATTTCGCTCTTTACATAACTCAAGCTTTCTTCTATTAAAACAAATCACCAAAGTAAAAATGACGAACAAATATGAAAAAGCAATGCACCTGGCCAGCAGCTTCTAAACTGTCATACTCTCTTATCACACCATCTCGATGAATAGCACGAGGATCTCTAATCCGCTGAGGAACAAATTTGTTATTCAGAATATTCACACACTTTATAAAGCTGGCACTAATTCCATCAACTGTCAAGGAGAAAAAATCCAGGGCACCACTCAAAGGTTGAACAATGCACCCCACAAAGGCACGACCAAGACCATGTGCAATGCCAATAACACCATACTGCCTGGCACTCTCAACTGGCTTTCTTAAAACACCCGAAACCCCAAAAGCCAAACCCTGAGCAAATGCTTCAGTCCCTTGAACTAGTCCATCACCAACGCCAGTGATTCTCCTTGACCAACCCTGAATCATACTCAACTTGAAATGCCTGGTGGAGTTCATAAACAAGAATATACTAAAACACGCAATTTTACCTGCTTTGATCTCAGTTGAAGAAATTGCCCATCAGTAGAGAGCTCTGCAAATCCTTTACTGAGTGATGACAAAGTTGATTTTGTCACTCCAAGAAAATCCACAGAAAATATAAGGTGCAGAGGATTGTGGATGAGGTCTCTTTTGATTCGGTTAACGATAGCAGGGACAATTGCGCTCTTCCGCATAAACCGGCTTTTGTGCATTACCTTCCTAAGATGCACCTAAAGCAAACAACACAGGATAAAATTACTGTTAATGAGACCGAAATATATCTCACAGTTCATAATTCAGAAACAAACATGCTCAACAGTTTCCAATAGTAATGTGCATAGAACTACTTCAGCAGTCTGATTAAGTTATGAATCAATTCAAGATAGAAATGATCGCTTATCGGTTTGAGCTCTTTTCCATGCACCTAGAGATTTATTAGTTAGGGAAGAGTTTGAATAGAATTAAAATAGTAGTACTGAAGTATGTCTAGCTTTCCTCTGAACAGTAGTTACCCTGATGTGGACCATGGTTCATATCAACTAAGTTAGGTGAGCATTGGACAAGAAACATGATCTTGAGTATATAAGTTAATTTTGATCTGGTCCCGACATGATTTGCCAATAAATAATGTTCAGCTACCTGAATCTTGAGTGCATTGCCCACAGCCGATAGGACAGGACTCCAAATACCAAGGACACCACGTGGCCTTTGAGTAGGTGCAGTTTCTAGAGATATTTTAAGCCTTATCTCTGAAATATCAACAAGCCTGAAATTATAAAATATTATGTCATACCCAGCTAACTTCTGTTCAAAAATGTTAGTAGCAAAAGTCAACGCTTTCATAAATTTAACACAAAAAATGAAACATGCTCAACTTAACTCGTGTAACTTATCTAAACACAAATTGTTATCATATATGTTTTGACTTTTGTGGTACTAGTGGAAACTTGAACGAACACACATAATACAGCAGTGTTTACTTAGCACAACAACAAAATTACCGAATTCCAGAACACTTTCTACTGAGAGAAACCAAAATAATAAGGCTGGAATAAAAACGAACAAGAGAAACGGAAATCAATAGGACAACAATACACTGTCAAGCCAAATGAGATGTGAAAGAATCCAACATGGTTACATGAAAATTCCTGCAAATCTTTGTAGGATGCGCAAAATACGTCATACTCCCTCTGTATCACAATATAAGACGTTTCTAGACCAAAAAACGTCTTATATTTTGATACGGAGGGAGTATATCTTTTTTGGCTATACAATGATAGACCATCAGAAATACATAAAATAAAAATAGCTTAAATATAGGTCGCAACACATGGAATGTCATGTATGGAAATTCCTACAAAAAAAAATCATATATGGAAGCTAAGCAACTTTTTTGCAGGACACAGGATTATCTGCTCATCTTAAATACCCCATATCATACATTTCCAAGTATCCCATGACCAACAATATCTGACAAGTAGATATAGTATATTAAGCTGAAAAAAGCTAATGTACAATCATTCTTTGAAATACCATCTTAAATTGTGCTCTAGTGCTTAAAAAAGAGGGGCTGCATCTATCTGGATGGAAGTGCTAATACTTGATATCACTTGTAGCAGATGCAATAGCAGTAGCAGGGTAATAATAGCACATTAGAACAAAGTGGGCTCTAGAGTACTTGTCAGGCCACCATATGAGTTTGATACTTTGATTGCTTAAGCAATGTCAAACATGTGATCTAATTTGAACCAGTTTAGCGTCCATGAATTTTTTCTATTTTGCGAATTCAAATTAATTTGCTGTCTAAAAGTTGTCATAAATTTATTAGAAACTTGAAATGTATGCACATATTATGCTCAGCTTGATACTAGAACATGATGATATTCACATGGTTCTTTATATTTGCTCTTGTAAATACCTGAGTTAATAGTGGTTGATCGCGTCTCGCGTCGCCTCCCACCTCCCTGTTCCCTCTCGCGTCGCCCCGCGCGACCGAGAGGGAACCCTAGCCGCCGCCGCCGGGTCCCCCCCCCCCTCTACTCTCCTCCCTCGCCGCCTCCCGAGGGCGCGGCCGGGCGAAGCCCGGTCGTCGCCGGCGGCGGCGGGGTTCCTCGTCTCCTCGCGCAGCGGCTTCGGCGCGGGATGCGGCGGCCGGTCGGGGACGCAGCGCTTGGCGGCTCATCGGCGTTGAGGTGCGGCGGCGTGACAGCCGGCGCGGTGGTGGCGCGCTCGTGCAGGCCGGGGATGGCGTGGGCGTCTCTGGCGGCGGCGCTCAGATCCGGCCGTCACGAGGCGCGGGTCGTGGGCGCACTTGGCTGCGGGCGGCCGCCCTCTGCTGTGGCTCTGCTGGTGGGGGGTGGCGGCGCTGCAGTGCTGGTGCTGCAGGCCAGCGGGTGGTGACGGCGCGGCGGCGCGTCCGGATCCGCCCCTGTCGTTGCGGGCTGCGGGTGGCCTGGGCCGCGGGCGGCCCTCTTGCCGGAGCACGATGGTGAGGGGCGGCGCGGCAGCGGTGGAGGTGGGCGGCCCTCGTCTAGTCGGGCCCTTGCGGCTGGACGGCGGCGCTCGGCGCGGGAGGGCCTCCCTGGTGAGCTACCTTGGCTACGGCGGCGGGTCGATTTGGTTTCCCTCATCGGCGGGCGCGCGATTACGGATGGCCTCGCGGAGATATGTGCCAGCTACCATGGTGGGGCGACACGGGGGTGCCCGCGGGGGAGCTGGGTAGGAGGGACGGGTGGCCTCTATGCGGTCGCGCCACCTGTCGCCGGCACAGTTTGCCGGTCCGGATGCGTCCGCTCCTCCTCCTCCTCCTTTCCCCGTGCTCGGCGGGGAGCTTGGTTGGAGGGATGGGTGGCCTCGATGCGGTCGCGTCACCTGTCGCCAGCACGGGATGTGCCGGTCCGGATTCGTCCGCTCCCCTTTCTCCCCCGTTCCTCGGCCACGGGCGGGTTGGCGTAGGTCTTCCAGCGGAGTGTCTGCGGGTGGATCTGTCGGTCGAGGGCCGCCAGTTGGTCCAAAGCCGGGGCCTTTGTGTAGGTCTCGGGGTTGTCTGGTTGCAGGGCGGCGGCTTTGGCGGCAGGAGGCGTGGCGTTTGCGGGCGGAGCGTGCGTCTCAGGTGCGGGCGGGCAACCATGGCCTCGCGGGTGGCGTGGTTGCGGGTGGTTGACGGAGTTAGGGTGCGACGGTGGGGTGTGGGCGTCGGGGTACACCACTTGCCCGGTCCTTTGAATGGCCGACGGTGGCGGCGGCGATTGACGCCGTACCCTTCCTGAAGGCTCCGTCGCGGCGTTCCCACTCTTGGCGCCTTGCTCCGGGTGAAAACCTAATCTTCGCGGATCGGGCGGTGGCGACTATCCATGGTCGTACCCTTCTTGGAGGCATCACTTTGGAGGCCTGGCTTCGTTGTTGTCCGGTTCACCTCTCTATTGTGTTGTCGGTGGGGTGGTGTGTCGGTGCCCGGCACCTTTGTATCTTGCCTTGGGTGTGTGCGTTGTGTGCGTTGTTCGGTCTATCGGTTGTAATCGGTGATGGTGCTTTATATATAAAGCGGGAGGAAACCCTTTTTCGGTAAATACCTGAGTTGGTGGCGGTCCGTTCACCCTCAGAGATTAACTCTTAGGTTTTGTTTGGATACCATGATTATAGGAAAGTAGTTCTCGTTACCTCGATTCTGGTGTAACAACCTAAAATCTTGTTTGAATAGTCTAGCCGCTTCATGGATGTAGCAAACCAAGTTTTACAGAAGCCCGAAAACCCAGTTTTTAGAAAAACGACTAATTGGCGTTTTTGCATAATCTGGTTTTCTATATACCGCTGCCACGAAGTTTTTGGAGAGAGACACGTTGAGCGCATCACGCCGTGACGTCCTCTCCATGCACAAGCTCGCTGCTGGTGCTCGGACATGACCGTCGCCGTATGGGATGGAGAGGTGGGAGTGACCAGGGCAGGCAGGGTGCGCATGGCGAAGGTTACTACATGGTGAGCTCTGCCGGCAGCCACAAGAGCTCAACAAGGCCACCACGGGCACCTCTTGGTACAGACCTCTGCCGGCGGCAAAAACGAGACCACCATGGGCACCTCAGCTGGAGTGACATAGAGCTTGACGAAGATGCCGCGGCGGAGGAAGCGATGTGGCGGGCGGGAGGTGAGCCGTGCGATGCGGTCCACGAGCGTTGCGTCTATGCGCTGAGAGCCGAACTGGGCCACCACCTTGTTGCAGTTGACTCCTTGTGCCGCCGGGACCATGCAGGTTACCTCCCACAGGGTCACCACCTGTACCTGCGGCTTATCATCATCTAGATGTTCACTTTCACCTCTGTCTTCCAGGGCCGCAATCATAACGCAGCATCGTACTGGATTTTACGGCTAGTCCCACGGCCGAGGATGATGAACAGAAGAAGGTTGATAGAATAGAATTCGGGCCATCAATTTAGTGTGTGGCCAGCAGAAGTTATAGACGGTGGCCCTCTTATTTTCACATCCAAACAAGGAATAGTATAAACCTACCTTAACAGAAAAACTAACAAAAACTGGTTTTTCCTAAAAATCCTCCAAAAACTGGTTTGCCAAAATCTCACGTCTAATTCTTTATATCCAAACAACTACTTAAGTTGCCAAGAAATTAATTCCCACAATTCCATACATTCTATGTAGTATATAGATGTATCACACCATTCTGATTAGTCAATTTGATTGACATATATTTTGAGATATTTTTTTATATGCACAAAGTTAGGAACTATGATAACACAAGAGTTTAAACAAATTATGCAATAAAAACAGTTCCTATAGCAATGCATGAGCATTTAACTTCCATGGTCACTATTTAACTAGTTACTCAAAATAATAAAGTTTTAGAGTCCTAATAATGTAATATGTAATGTATTGCCTGCTATAACTACAGGATACGCGGAAACCAATCCCGTAATTAGAAATTGAGCAAGATAACAAATGTAGTGCTAGTCCACAACTTAGTAGGGTCTTCAATCAGAATGATAACTATTCTCTATTTCCAGGACCCGCACTATACGCAACGAAATAAACTCTCAGGCTTCCTACCAGCTACCTATTTCTCACTCGAAGTTTCAGTGATTATACTGGTGAACAACTCGGTAAGTATAACCGTAAAACATTAGTAACAGAAACAACTCAAATACAGATGTATCCATCTCAGAAATAAGTGAAATATTCTTAACAGCTACTGCCGTAATTATGTGGCAAATTGAGTTTCAGCATAGGTGCTTACTCTATTCGTATCTCAGGATCCACTTCAGTGACAGTTGAGCTGCTGGAGGTGCCGGTAAAGCGAAGATTGTTGTAGAAATCAACCAGTGCCCAAACAATAGGTTCATGAATATTCAACCTCCATGTTTGGTCAGTTACCTAGAAGAGAGAAAATTGTCCACTTTTAGCATTGCTGGTACTTTATAGATTTGTTTGTCGAAAAACTGCGCAGCAACAAATATTACCCGTATATAGACATGCGGATAGACTTGAATACCATTCGAAGTTACATTGCTTACAGCAATGTTCGCTTTGAAAACAGGATGATTTGAATCAGGCATGCTCTCAGTTGCCAAAACAACAGGCATTATGGACAACGGCAATTGATTATCGAGTTGCAACTGGCCTATGATCAACTTAAATCTGAAAAAAAATGTTATTTGTCAGCAGAAAAAAACTGTGGCACAAGCAATGCTAGGATAAAAGAAGGCATATGTAGAGCTAGCTTCAAAGCAACATTATCTCTAACCACTCACCATTGCAAATGCTGGAAGGGGCTGTCATTTGCCTAAATCAAGCAGCTGGTCTAGTACAAATAAGAAATTGACAACAAACCAAATAAACCTCCTAGATGCCCAACATTTCTATGAAGCAATATATGCACCTTTTTAACAAGATTTCAAACATGCTACTTCAGGCTCAACATAGTGCAACTGTGTTTGTCACTTCTTTTTGTCAAAAGACAAAATAGCAGCTTCAACTAACAGACTTATATAGCATACTACCTCCGTCCCAAAATTCTTGTCTTAGATTTGTCTAAATACGGATGTATCAAGTCACGTTTTAGTATTAGATACATCCGTATCTAGACAAATCTAAGACAAGAATTTTGGGACGGAGGGAGTACAAGACAACGAAGAAAGAAATGTATCTCAGGATCCCCACAAACGGAAATGGTTACTCTTGCTCAGAAAACAATGTAGATTTTCAGCAAAAATGTGTGTATGAACAAAAACTTAATCGAATAGTATATCTATGCGAAGGTATACCTGCTAGTGGTCCCAGAGTCATAACCAGTCATGTATGAGATGAAAACCTTATGCAGATTTAAGTACAAAAGCTCTCTTGGCTTATGATCAATCAAAGAGACTCCAACAACTCCCAGTTCAATAATAAGCTCCAAGGGTCCAGCTCCTGTCTCTGTCTCATTTTGCGTCAACGTAGATGCAACCAGTTCAGATTCAGGTAATCCTTCCTGTCTTCTTTGGTAATCGGTGAACTTCAATATTGTGACATCGGCAGTCTCAACTATATTGAACTTGACGCCGTGCTCCCCAAAACTGGTGGAACTTGCAACAGGGTTTTCAAGGTCAACATACTGGAAACTAGTAACATCCCCTTTCTGTATGCTAACATCAACGGCTTTCTGTCCATATGGATCATCCCAAGAATATTTTCTGGTCGAAAGTGGTTTCACTTGGATCCAAGTATCTTCACCTAAACCAGACTGGCGAGTACCGATAGTTGCATTACTTGTCCGGTTCTCAATCCTGAAACCAGTCATATCATGGTCATAGTTAGAGAGATGGGGGTCTCATACCTGCAAACTATTGTCAGATCACTTCATACCTGATTGGCCCATCTGTGGGCTCCAAACGGAATACAACCAAGAATCTTGAACCCTCCTCATAACCACGTATCTCAGCTTTCACAAATTTCTGAGTACGGTCCTGCTTTCTCATTGCTATTACGATAGTATCTTCTTTTAATATATCCAGCGGCTGACACCAGTCAGTATCTCCCAATCGGACCTTCAGATAAGATAGCTCATGACTGTAAATGCACCTTATAACAATTCTACCAGGAAATTATAAAATGAAAGGAAATTGTCATAACTGGAGGAAAGTAGGGCTAATGAGAACATCCAGAGCTTTTTACAGTTACTTTCTTTCCGAAGGTAATGCAGGTGTGTATATAACCCTCCGTCCCATAATATAGTGTAAAAAACGCTCTTATATTATGGGACAGAGGGAGTACTATTTGCATTTTTAGAACAACTAATGTTTACACAAGTGAAGTAAGAAAGATCCATAAAATGGGATTCTAAGACTAAGGAGAATAGGATGCACAAGGCCAGCAGGTCCACTGTACTTTCCTTAGTACCCTTAGATGAGCAAAACCTTGAATCAGATATGCATAGTCTGTTGTGCTAGTTATTATTGTACGAGATACTCTCCACCTTTCATAAAACTTTTAATGTAAGTGTTTTCTAGTTATTATTGTACGAGATACTCTCCACCTTTCATAAAACTTTTAATGTAAGTATTTTCTAGTTATTATTGTACGAGATACTCTCCACCTTTCATAAAACTTTTAATGTAAGTATTTTCTTCATAACAATATATACAACGCTGAGATGCAAATGAAAATAACCAATGGAAGTTGTAAGCATCTGTTAATTCAAATGTTGCGTGAACAACCAGAGAGCATATAGAGAACTGTCACAAAAGATTTGTTTAGTTCTGAATAAAGCTTCGTGAGCAATTCATGTATACAATTACTCTATCTGGAGCTAGCATTACGGTGGGTAGGTAGTACCTGCAGTTTGTCAGATCCCACTTCAGAGTACAAGGAGACTCTCCTGTCGTAAGCATGTAGGACCTTCGGATCATCTCCAGCACTAAGTTTTATGAACATATCTTGGCCAACCCTGTTTGTAAAAGTTGTGTATGGCCGTACATAGATAACCTGTTGTACTATGACATGAGGTTAACTGATTAACAATTTTCACATGAAGTTCAAGGTTAACGTTCAGTTACCTTTGTTGGAACAGCTTGGTACGAGCATAGCTTTGAGCAAAGAAATACATGTGTGCACTTTCCATCATTATCATGGGCAGAAAGATCAACTGTACCATCCTAAAGAAACAAACAGATCATCTTAGGAACCGAAGATGTTAAAAAGAATATATATGTATATGAATGCATCCAAGCTAACCATGTCAGCAAGAGGTGATAGTTCTTTGAGAGCTCCTAACTGTTGTCCATTTCTGGAGACACATGCTGAGAGACCTAAACCCTTAAAATTCAACCCAGATGCTATGGTGTATCCGTCGACCAATTCTTCATGTCCTATACCATAGAGCAGTTTATCACTTTTTTCTGCACGTGGGCGCGCAAGATAGCGTCTCTTGTCTCTTCTTCCAGTGATATCAATGAATTGCAAGGTGAGTGGAGGCAATCTTGCAAATGATATCCAATATGGAACATATATTCTGATAACCCTTGCCATCAGATAGTCCTTATCACTGCTTTGTTCAAGCATAATCTGCACAACTCTACAAGAGAATGAAAGATGTAAAGTGTCCTATGAAATTATCCACAAAACATTTCCATGTTTGAATCCTCACCTTCCTGACAAAGAACTTCTTAGATTAATGAATTTTGAAGGAACTTCGGTGGGATGTGATATTGGAACAGGCTCCTTGGGGTTGGAGAAAAAACATGTCAACACTCACACTTATAAAAAGCTAAGACATCAGCTATGAACAAAAACAAAATTATACATACATGTACTGATTCCCATCCCCCATGTGGAACAAGGGACAGGTACAAAGGATTTCTTGGATCAACATTTTGAACCTTCACAACCTCACCAGGGTTTAGCTCGCCCCGGGAGCAACTCGTCTCTTCCTCATCAAGGTGGCTGGAACTCACAGTGTAATGTGCAGGAATGGGGAGATAATATGTCAACGATAATGGGGATTTGATAACTATACTCCAATCGTATATTGGGTCAGTTCGGACATCTTTGCCTATCTCCTTGGCTTCTATACTCAAGCAAAACCATAATCCTTGACAAGTACTAGAAGACCCATCTATCTGTGAGCAGAACAGTAAGTTTTCAGATTCATACAGATCTGATACACATATATCTAGGACCTGCTCATTCCGGAACTCAGTTTGACTGCGCCTCTCCTGGACATCACTCCAGGAATGCTGCACAAGTTCATGATGAATGGTCGGTCTTAGTTGCAATGTATAAAGCACACCAGGATGTGAGAGACCTGACAATGGAACTGGAACAGTGGAACCAGGCTCCAACAAACCAACTTCTAATTGATCATCTTTATCAGAATTCTCTAACTGGCCATCTGACCCCGCACTTTGAGAATCTCTTCCTTTTAGACGCAAATCAATAGCAAAATCCGTTGTATTGGTGATTGACACAAGGGAACGTATGCCAACGTATCTGTTTCCCTCCTTGACTGTTGCTTCACTAGCAATCACGCAATCCCCAAACCTCCAACATGCTGCTGGCACAGCATAGTTCAACTTCATGTTTGTCCAGGGGCCATCTTTGGAAGGACTAATTTGTATATATCCAGTCCTGCTTCTGTTAGGACTGGCTCTGCTTCCTTGTTTAGCAGTAGCTCTACCAGAAACAAGCACCGCAAATCTTATTTTTCCACTTGGTTTAAGAATTTCATGTTCCTGCATAATTATATTAACGCTAATCAATCTTATGTAAATACAAA
The DNA here is from genome assembly GCA_011799875.1 of Thinopyrum elongatum. Lineage (NCBI taxonomy): Eukaryota > Viridiplantae > Streptophyta > Magnoliopsida > Poales > Poaceae > Thinopyrum > Thinopyrum elongatum. The sequence continues at coordinate 327,289,882 of CM022297.1, read as the reverse complement.
AAGAAGCATATTACTTGTGCACTCTATTCCAAAAAACCAAATGACTAATCTACAGCCTTGAATATCAGTTCTCACCATTACCTTGGTTGTCATAAGATCTCCTAAAGTCAGTTCAAATTTTGCATAGTCAGAACTTGAGGCAGAAGGGAGCTTTTGCACTACTTGCTTCAGTGGAGCGGAGTAAATACCAACAGGTTGACCTGTCGGTAAGACATGATAAATATAAACAAGTGCAGGGAACACGAAAAAAGCTAGTAGTTAATAAAGCCACAAACCTCTACCAGCATCAAGGACAACAAGTTCCAGAACATAATTCTCCTGATATGTAGTCAACAGAAGATATGGATGTTAAAGCAATGACCACAGTAAAGAGAATAAATAACATGGATACTCAAAGAAAGAGTGCCCGGTTCACATACCTCAGAATCAACTTTGAAGAAAAACATTTCATTCCAAATCACTTTTCTTGTGATTTGCGAAGAACTTTCTCCAGCAGCAGCACAAGTACGGGCACTCTGTTGCTGAACACCAGATATAGAACTACCTTCTGAATAGAGCCGCACTGCTGTCATATACTCACCAGTTGCTAACCCTTTACCAGAATTGATCTGTGAAGGAGAAACATGTCTAGAATGAGTAGAAATTTGCCTGTTTGCTAAAATTTATTTAGCAGATAGTTAATTCAAATTTCACCATTTGACATAAGACATAAATGATTCCATTAAGAAAGTTTAGACACTTTTAAGCATAAAATAAGTATATACTGAAAGAAGAGAAGCATAAGAGGTATTCAATATAGAAAGAGAAATCTTATGCGATGCTCCACAAACATGGTACTCATTCAGATGAGTTTCACCAACAGAACAATAAGTGAACAAGTTAGCCAAGCTAAATTTCAATCGAATCCTGGCGTTTCAGATGAGCCCTGAAATGCAACGTACTGAAATTAAGCCTATGCAATTTTTGTTGGCTGCATCTCCTCATCTAATGTGATGCTGGGCAATTTCCAATCAATCTTCATATGGTAATTTAAGACGCTACGACCTAATGTGATGCTGGGAATTTTACGTTCAATTTTCATATGGTAATATAAGACGCTACGGAACCATCATCAGCATATCTAAACCTGCAATCACTGGCTGATAAACGCATGCAACTCCGTAGCTGGCTGGTCTTCTGAAAGTATGGACACTGAATGCAATCCAAATCTCTACATAGTGTCTCCAGGTTGTGAGTGCTTCTAGCTGACTTTTCGGGTTTCCCCAAGTTGGCTATCTGCACCTGGAGACTCGACTTCACTTTTTTGTCAGACAATGTGGGCTAGAACATGTACAAAATGGTACAGCTTCCAACATTTTTTCCTGCAAACTGGTCATCACCAGTCACATTGCTGAGTACAACCGAAATCAATTTCAAGTTATGCCCACTTAGTTTGCGGTCAGTAACCAGTCGGGAACTGGTGGAACCACTTAGTGTAACTGGGTTGGCACTAGCATTGCACCACATGAGCATATGTTAGAGCTGTTCAAGGAACCCTGCCTGGCCAAATTTTCGACTCAGGCTAGATGTTCACCCATGAGCCCAAATAAAACAACGGTTTCATATACAGAAAAAATTACAGCTGATATTCAATTCAGGAAATGGTAATACAATGCTATCTATTCAAAGAATGATAATTTTTCAGCATTTGAGATTGACCTTTTTCAGGGAGGCCAGACTTGATTCTTGCCATACAAGGCCGAGTTTTTCTGGCATAGCCTGGTGTTTGGACAGGTCTAGCATATGAATTGAGCATGACATGTGCATAGGATGAATTGACCCATGTGGCCCATCTGGCCAAGTGTTGGCCCATGAGGGTCATAAGTCATAACTCTTGTGTAACAGTAACACTCTATTGCTAATGGGAGGAGGTGTTGTTAATAGATATTCTCCCTCCGTACCTAATATACCATATTCTCATTTTGCTTGCAGCTTTAGTTGCGCGTTACTTACATACTTTGTTTGTATTTCCTTCATCTTTCAATTTACTTGTGATGTTTAGGATTTTCGGATGTGCTTTGGTTCCTGCAGAACCTTGTAAACTTTACACAACATTTTGTTAGCAAGTATGTCCTGCCATACTGTTCTCTAAGTGTGAGATACTAGCATAATATATTCAGGTGCTAATGGCCAAATGTAATGAGAAAAAAAATAAGTAGATGAAGAGTTTACATCTACAGTACCATTTTGCCAACAGACAAGCATCACACAAACATGCAAATGTAACAGGAATGCTTGAATGTTCAGCTACAACATCAAATAGTACATAACGGGATGCAAAAGAAAAGACTTGCCTCAGCATCTGCGATAATAGCAGTTATCATCAGACGATATAACCTAACAGATTTCCCTTTCAAATGAGAATCCAGTAGATCCCTTGATGCTGGAACTTTTATAGATCTATCATCCCCAGATGGCAACAGAGTAATATCTGAGCTCCTGTATTCAGTTGTTCTTACGTATATGTCTTGACCAAGCTTGTTTTGTGGAATAACATAATAATTCCTTCGCTGATGCACATCAAGAATTGATCCCTGAGTAGGGGAAGATGTTTCCTGGACATGGAATTAAACAACACTTAATGAGTGGACAGATAACAAGAGAAGTGAGTAAAGTTCTTATAACATAACAGATGGCAAAATAGCAGAATATTATAGCCTAAGATAGCACAAAAAAGAGAAAGCCATAATCAGAAGGAAACAGAAACGATTTACCTTCCTGTATAATTCATCACCAAGGGTAATATTGCTCCAGCTAAGATAAGCTTGTGATAACATGTTTGTATTTGAAGCTGACACATTCAAATTCAGATCCCGTGTCGAGGTAATACGGAGTTGCGCAGGAGAACCTGGTGTATTCACATTATACTGGTACCTAAAAACGCGAGAAAAATGAATACCAATTACAAAAACGAAAACACTATAATGAAAGCAATCCGCTCTTGTTATAAGCTAGGGCAAGGCAGCTAGAACAATCTAGTCTAATGTTTGGTCTCCCCTTCTATAGGGGACAGAGACCGTAACAACTTGAACTGAAGATATAAGCAATCAGTATAATCTTATTGAATTTGACTCATGGACCAAAAAGAAACAAATACAATCTTTCCTTTCCATGCACCGATCCTACTGTGCGTCTTACCTGCTGTTGGCGTGGGCCAGCTAGCAGCATAACAGTTCTGCATTTAGTCTGTGATTTCTGTGTCTACTTTCTAATACGGTACATGTGATATGGCCTGATGGAAGGTAAACCAGACCAAACCTGTTCTTGCCCAGGCTCAAACAGTTACCAGATACTACCTCTGTACACTAATATAAGACGTTTTTGCAGTTCAATTTGCACTGCAAAAACGTCTTACATTAGTTTACAGAGGGAGTAACAAGACTTGACAACAAAGAAAAGGTCTACAGTTTGCCTTGAGCTTGAAACGCTGAGAAAATACTACAGAAAACAAGTATGTTGCAAAGAAGAAAGATACCAACAAGAATTATGTGTATCTTGCAGGATTTAATTCCTGGAGGAGTTACCTAAGAAATCCATCTGTTGGTTCAATGAAGGGCTCCCACGAATTACACTTGTCATTATAAGATCTGGCCACAAACGACAAACTCACAGTTGCATTTAGATGGTGAGGACCCCCATGGTAACTAAATCCAACACCATCAAAAGATATGCCAAATAATGGCACCATCTGAAAAGAAAAGGTTAATTAATATAAGAACAAAGAGTGACCAATAGTTGGGAAATCAGCACCAGACAAACAGGTAGCTAAAACTTTAGCCAAAGGAACAAGCCACTGATCGTTGCATACAGTTAAACGTCTCAAAATTTGATAGCAGTTGATTGCTGAAGTGAACTTGGACAAGACTCACCATTCCTCCATAATCATCAAAGGAAACAGCAGAGAACGTTTTTATTACAGCATCAATAATGATGTTATCTGAACTGCTAGATGTAGGGGGGCCAGCAAGCTTCAGAGCGAGTCTTCTTGGAGGTTTACGAAATTCACTTCTAACAAGAAATGTACCAGCATCCTCATCCACAGTCCATAAACTAAAATTTTCAGATGTTTTAGAGCCACGTGAGTCCCATATGCTTTCCTCAGAAAATTGACCTCCCGTCACCATATCACTTCTAATACATCTTAACATACTGAAATCCTCTTTCGTTGGTGAACCTTTAGATGCAACACATCCTAAAGCAACAAAACCAGGTGGAGCTTGAGGATAATAAAATGATATACCATCTCTACCCCGGTGCTTCTTAATTTGACCAACAATCTTATAACTTTCTGGGGCTCTTAGGAAGTTATCTTCACCAGTATCACGAAGGACAACAGCTGAATTCGGAGGTTCATACCTAAATTAAGAGTTATGTTTAAATTGCATATCACAAAAAAGGAAATTGGAAGATGAAAAGTGGATCATATCAATTATACCCGTTAAGAGCGATGTCCCCAAAGTAAAACATTCCTTCAGACATCATTGGACGCCATACTGAGAGCTTTTTTGGCGCAGACATTCCATCGTTTGACCAAACAAGTTTGAAGCTTGCTACTGCTTCAAACAGCCGACCTGAAGTCAACGCTGATCTCTCTATCTGAGAGGCATCGTCATTCCGACCATCTTTCCCTTTAGAGCTATTCTTTGAAGATGAATCCGCACTATTGAATAGCATATGGCGAAGATCGTAAGCATTTGGATGCACACTGACATTAGCAGGATCCCCAGGTAAAAAGGTACCAAAAGCATTATCAACGCGCCAAAATGACGTGTTAGTATTACCCCTACAAAAATATAATGTGTGATTAGCATCTTCTATAGACGCACAACAAATATAAAAACAAAGGTATTGTTCATCTTACCTCAGTGCAATGCAATCCCTTAGACCACATGAAGAAATCAAGGAAGCAGTTAAACAAAAAACTGCAGATAAAGGTGGTTCAGCAGTTCCAGCTGAAACTACACAACCCAAGGCAACATAGCCGGCAGGCGCTACAGGTAACCAAACAGAGCATAGCTGGTCAATCATAGAGAGACTATTTTTTGTATCTTTGTTGTTATGATGAAGTTCATTTGTTGCAGAACCAGATTGCCAGATTAGCTTATATGATAAAGGCCTTTTCACTCTTGCAACGTTTGTGTTCAAAGCAAGGACTCCTTTAGTTGGGGGGTCATTCCTAAGATGAAATAAATGATCAATTTCAATAAAGTCATCCCATCAAATGACAAATATAAGAGAAACAGAAGTACTAAACGTAATCACAGACATTGGGGTGAGGAAATCGCCGAAAATGGCATATCCAGATGGAGCCCGTGGTCGCCAAAAAGAGTAAACTTCATCCTTCACATTGCCTAAAAACAAAGTCAAATTCCATAAGACTTGATGCCTGTGGACTAAACACTAGGAGTATCCAATAACAAGACTATCAGCTTCTGGCTTACCCTGCATAGTTGTAACTTTATCGAACTGAGAACACATCAATGACATTTTCTTTGATGACATCCTGAGAAATGCTGAAATTTCTTCCTGAACAGCTAAAAATAGTCTCAGGATACTGAAGGAAAAATTCATATATATTTCAGAAACCAGCAGATGCAAATTTGTCTTTCCAGATGCATTCGAGTATTTCATGGACATGTCAAAGGGTTCTATGACTCTGATGCCATTACTCTCCATCTTTAAACCAAGTATGTGTCCACTCATATCCATACTGTCACCCTTCATTACAAGCCTGCAGCATAACAAATAGTTAGAATAAATATGTGTTGCAGTTCAAATTGCGCCATTAAGATGCTGAGGAGTTAGGTAACAATCCTTGGCATATGCCAGATTGCGGGGGAAAATCTCCATAAAAAGGTGTGATATAGTAAATTTCTGGAAATTGACTATCAATTTATTTTCTGCTAGGATGGAAATATGATATCTATATAAAGGGCACAATCTGGCTATAAGCAACAGCATAATCCATTCCATCCAATTTGCAGTTGTATATTCAAATTTCTCATTTATAAAAGAAAGGAGGCAATGTACATCTGTTGGGAACAGACATCCATTGCTAATTTGTGACAACTGTTACTTTATTGACAAGATTTCAGTATAAAAGAAGTCCATAATGTGCGGTGCCCAAAAAAGAACAGTGCATCTACATTAAGACCATGTACTAATTTCAACGGTCCTCGACATCATGGAAAATTTTGATATTGAAATTTTGCAGCTGTACATAATATTGTATGCAGTGTTCATGGCTATTTCTTTCATGCATTTGGAAATGCATTATGCACTCTCTGGAAGCAAAGACATACATTCCCAATGGCCACTAAAATGACATGATGGTCTTAATCTCAGTCTATTTTTACTGAATGGTTTAGATCAGTTCTAAGATTAAAAAAAAATGACAGATTTACATTTATCCTAGGGGCACTAAAAACTTAACCTGCAAAATGCATCTGTACGGGCATGAATAACCTTTGTCGATAGCGCCACATTTTCACCAGCATTCCTTGATGTGCTGTAGAATGTAAGCTCTGGTCCAATAGCCTGAGAAGATGAAGCTCAAGTGACAATCAATGAACGGAATCATATATGAATGCTTCAAAATTCACACCCAGTTATAACCAACTGAGTACCACTGGACACCAGTTACTGGCATAGCCACACAGGGTTAAAAGACTGCAGATTCAGCAATGGCTATATTTGAATTTAAAATTAGGTATTTGAGCTATCCAGTTACATTAACATGTTGACGAACTGCAGGATTAATAGCGTGGAACTGCCTCAATAAGGCACATATGGCTTTGGCAGGCCTCATTAAACACCTGGCAATCCATTGCAAAAGAGGGAGGAAAAATATGTGCCTAGTAGGGCATAGAAATTCAACCTTAAACAAAAATGAAGCAAGATACTAACTCAAAACTCCAAATATCCTGTTTGAGCAGCATTTTTTTTATTATCACCAGTAACCACCTGGAACTGCTACTGAACTACCAGAAGGAAGCACTGTTGTAACACGATCCAAGATCTTGATGATGATATGTACAAAATAGCAAAACCATTCACAAACGATTTTGAAGAATCAAAGCATCTGAATTAAGGAATCCCTGATTCGAGCCTACAACATAAAATCCAAGTTTATCTCAGCCATGGCTAGATATGAAAAACAATACCTGTAGTTCAATTATGAATTCTGTTGATCTGTCGGAACTTTCATTTTCAGCAATGCCTTCCGGAATTTCCTCATTAAGAATTGACTGGAGGCCATCCTTTTCGGGCGCATTTTCTCTTACTAGGTAGACATGGTCATCTTCTGATGCTGAGTACCAGCAATCACTGCCAAGAGATACACAGGAGTCCAGATACTCACCATTCTGCAGCAACATATTGCATTTTAAAATGAGACAAAAAGTATGTTGCAAAAAAGAAAGTAGAAACAAAAAAGATTGAAAGCATAGAACGTTACCACTATCTTGACATTTCGAAATTGCAATGTCTTACCACCGAGCACATGGATGAAACTTTCAGCACTAGGGCTTGAAAGAATCTCCCCCTCTCTATCCCGCAAATATAATTTACCACCATTTCCGTCATAGATAAAGTGCTCAAACTTTTCATTATCAACAATCAGAGGTTTCTGAGGTGAAAGACTAAAAGTTGAATGCTCCTGGTAATAAACTTTATCAGTGAACACGACTGGAGATATCATGTGTAGAAGGTCCTTGTCTTCGTCATTGGATAACAGGCTGCGAGCAGAAGGCACAAAGAACTCGACTATTGCTAGTAAGAAGTCAAGAGCCACAAGAAACTTGGGTCGCTGAACGCATACGGAGACAGAAGACGAGGATTTTCGCAAGATAGCATCAAAAATGAGCATCGAGGGGATTGGCTCGAGGCCTAGATCCTTTTGTATCCTCCTTTCACCTGAATCAAGTTCATTAGGGTTATCATACCCATCAGCAGATGATGTGTCTCTGACTGTTGCTGATTTCCCAATGGCAAGCCTTAACTCATCTTTTGTTCCTTCGCGGTCATCAAAAACAGAAAAGCCTTTGAGTGTAGCGAAAAGGAAAGTCTCCTCCCGTGTATTTGATTTATAGAGAAGCCAAGCACCACTTGCCTGAGAACAGAATATTATATTATCATGTATACTAGTTCAATTAAGTAAAAAATGAAAGAATTTTCATGCACCATTAGCATGGCTCTGGTATCTTGTTGGAGAATACACGGAACATGCAGGCCAGGTCAACATCTTAACCTTCTCAATAATACCATCCGAGTAGTGGAGATTTTTTAAGTAATAGAGGCATAGAAGAAGACTACGGCAAAATGAGGTTGCTACGGTCTACCTAAGTGTCCAGGATCCTCTCAGCCAGAACAAAAACCATAAATGCAAATACAAAAAAGCCACAAGCACATGATGAACATACAAAGTTGAAGCAGCAGACACGAAGGAAACCAAGTGCACCATAAAGTCACTCTAGGAGTCATTGCCAGACTAGGTTTGTCCAACAAAACAAGAAATAGACTGTGTCATAGGAAATCCTGGAAGGATAAAAAAGATACTCCCTCCGTAAACTAATATAAGAGCGTTTAGATTACTAAATTAGTGATCTAAACGCTCTTATATTAGTTTACAGAGGGAGTACTTCTAAGCTAAGCAATAGAAGATCTCAGCAGAGGAAGAAAACACCGTAGAATGCTCCTAGCCAGAAAAAAAAAACAGAAAAAGTATTTGAAAGGATTCTTAGATAAATATAGGTAGCAATATCTGAGTTCACAGCATGTTAAGATACACTCGAAATAAAACCTCATGTCGAAAGTGCCTGCTTCCAGAATTTGGAGCAAGATGCCATTTCATTCTTTTCAAGGTTGCTATTTGGTAAGCGTGTAACATAAAGTTCCAAAAAATGTCCAATACTTTAAGTCCACATATCCAATTAAATAAGGAAACTCATACAAGTGTACAGAATGAAGTGTGATCCTTGTTTGCTAGGGCAGGGAACTGTGCAAAGCTCTCCATGAAGACAAGGAATTTCTTCTCTTGAAACTAGATCAGAAGCAGTCTAAACATGTCTCTGCTGAGTGCTGATTGCTCACTGCTAGTGAGGCTGGTTCCAAATTTTGTGAATATTGCAATGAACTTCTTGGCTTTGGGCAATTACCAGCCACTGAACCTTTCCCGCATAAATTTAAGTTGATTAGAATTTCTTTTAGTTAGAGCCTTATTCAACTCTCAGTATGTAACTTGGTTGTCTTGAATAAACATGCCACATCAAGAACTAACACTGATTACTCATGTTGGTGCCATGTCAGGTAACACACATTACTTCAAATGAACATACTCGGAAATGCCCCGTATGTTGTCAAGTGTTATAGTGCTGTGTATAGGGCTGTGTATAGGGCTGTGTAGTTTCTCCCTTATATAGGGGTCTATTTGCATATGTACCTTGTACTTATCTGGCCTGTTTGGCCCATAGCAATACAAGGGTTCAGTTCGTAACATGGTATTAGAGCAGGTTGAGGGCTAGGGTTCCCGGCGCCACTGGCCAGCCGCCGTCCGGCCGCCGGAGTTGCGCCGCCAGGATTGCGCCGCCGTTGCCTCTTGCCTCCCATCGTCGCCTCGTGGCTTCGTCGAGCCGCCGGTGCACGTCGGCCCCGTGCAGGACGCCGCCGAGGCTGCTGCCTCACCGGACTGCCTCACCACCGCTGCTGCTGCTCCCAAGCCAGCAGCACCTCCTGCTTCGCCTCGTGGCTCCGTCGAGCCGCCGGTGCACGTCGGCCCCGTGCAGGACGCCGCCGAGGCTGCTGCCTCACCAGACTGCCTCTCCACCGCTGCTGTTGCTCCCAAGCCAGCAGCACCTCCTGCAGTTTCCCTGCCTGCTGCTGCCACTGGACGACGACACCCAGGCGGCTGCCTCACCGGACTGCATCACCTCTGCTGCCTCCCCTGTCTTAAGTCCCCTCTGGCCTGACAGCGGACACTGCTGCTGCTACTGCACGTCCCAATCTTGCAGCACCTCGTGCAGCTCCCCTGACTGCTCGGCTCCAGATCACCATGGCCACCCATGGTGCGCCCCGTGCAGGCGCGATTGCGATTCCGCGACCGCCGATCATCTTCAATGGCACTAATTTTCGGGAGTATGTGCTGCATATGAAAGTCCATATGGCTGGTCAGCGGCTGTGGGGGTTTCTTTCCGGTGACCGCCCTTGTCCGTCTCGCCCCACCTTGCCGCCAGCTGAGCCTATCATCCCCTCGGCTGCCGATGATGCGGCTAAGGAAGACATCCTTGCAGACTTCCATGCAGAGTTGGAGACCTACCAGACGGACCTAGCTGCCTATGACAATTGGCTGCTGGATGATGCTCAGGCTAGGGCCATTGTTGTCTCCAGCATGGATGTTGATCTTTCGATGGACATTGTGTCTCTTGCTACCTCCAAGCTGATGTGGGATCGTCTTCAGACACAGTATGAGCCTCGCAACGAGGCCATGTTTCTTGCTATTCTCAAGGAGGTTCAGTCGCTGCAGCAGATGGACGCCACTGTGGATGACTTCTTTCGTCAGATGTCCACGGCATGGCGTCAGCTTGACTCTCAGGGTGCTGATGTGTGTCACCATTGTCGTTGTTGTGAGCTCCAATGAGCCCAAACTAAGATGATCCGGCTCTATGAGTTCTTGATGCGCCTTCGTCCGGAGTTTGCCCCTAAAACTCAGGGTGGGTCTACAACACTGAGTTTGGAAAGAAAAAAAGCTGTGTTGAGCTCGGGTTTGTGCCTTCGTGAAGAAATCTGCTAGTTGGAGCTCGGAGGGCGCGAACTGGAGAGCCACAATCTGGTCTTGCACCTGTGATCGCGTGTAAGAAGCATCCACACCAAAGTGTTTCGTGAGCTCATGCTTCACAGGATCACGAGCAATGCTGATCGCGCCGGTGCTGTCCGAAGAAAGAGGAGTCGGTGCAGTAGTAGAGACCCCAAAATCATCAAGAAGCCACCGCAACCAAGTGACTTCAGCTGTCAGTGCTGCCATAGCCCTCAACTCAGCCTCTGCCTCGTCCTCGCCACACGGGTCTGCTGCTAGTGCTTCTGGTTCTGCACCACCACCTCCCCCTGGTATATCATCTCCATGGTTTCTTGACTCTGGTGCTTCCTTTCACATGACACCGGACGACTCCTGTCTCACTGGACTTGGTCCTCCTGATGCACCTCTCCGTGTTCACACAGCGGATGGCACCTCGCTTCCCGTTGTTGGACGCGGCACTCTTTCTACTTCGTCTTTTAGTGTTCCCACTGTGTCTCGTGTTCCTAAACTGACTATGCAGCTTATGTCAGCAGGTCAAATTGTTGATCATGGTTGTCGTATTATTCTTGAACCTGACTCTTGTTGTGCTCAGGATCGACGCACAGGGCTTCTGGTGGGGACTGGTCCTAGGCGCCGTGACTCTCGGGGCCTATGGGAACTTGATTGGTTGCGCCTTCCTTCGACTTCCTCGGGCAACCAGTCGACCAGCTCCGCCGCCTCTGCTCCAGTCGTTGCCTCCACCACCTCTTTTGTTCAGTGGCATCGTCGGTTAGGCCATCTCTCGAGTTCTAGGCTATCTAGTCTTGTAGGAAGTGGTGTCTTAGGTTCTGTTTCTGGAGACACTGCTCTACATTGTACGGGTTGCAAGCTTGGCAAACAGCTGCAACTCCCCTATCCATCTAGTGATTCTGAGTCACAGCGTCCTTTTGATCTTGTTCACTCTGATGTATGGGGGCGGGCTCCCTTCGTTTCGAAAGGGGGTCATTCCTACTATGTGATATTTATTGATGATTACTCGAGATTTACATGGATTTATCTTATGTCTTCTCGCAGTCAATTTCTCTCCATTTATCAGCAGTTTGCTACTATGGTCCGCACTCAATATGACTTTTCTATTCGTGTTTTTCGTGCTGACTCTGCTGGTGAGTACATTTCGACTGCACATCGTCGTTTTCTGGCTGAGCAGGGTACTCTTCCTCAATTCTCTTGTCCCGGTGCTCATGCTCAGAACGGTGTTGCTGAGCGCAAGCATCGCCATGTGCTTGAGACAGCTCGAGCTCTTATGATTTCATCTCATCTTCCACCTCATTTTTGGGCTGAGGTTGTCTCCACGGCTGTTTTTCTCATCAACCGACAACCCTCTTCCGTCCTTCAAGGTTGTACCCCTTACGAGCGTCTCTTCGACACACCTCCTGGTTACAGTCATCTCCGGAGTTTTGGTTGTGTCTGTTACGTCCTTCTTCCATCACGAGAGCGCACCAAGCTGACTGCTCAGTCAACTGAGTGTATCTTTCTTGGGTACAGCACCGAGCATAAGGGTTATCGCTGCTATGACCCTGTTGCTCGTCGGATGAGAATCTCTCGGGATGTCACGTTTGATGAGTCTCGCCCTTACTACCCTCGCTCCCCCACCCACAATGGTTCGTCCACTCTTGAGTCGATCTCTTTTCTCACATTTCCTGAGTTTCCTTCCTCAGAGGCTCCCATTCTTCCTTCACCACCGCCCCAGTCACCTCTGGCTCCTTCACCGAGAATTCCCCTCAGCTCTTCTGAGATTCCACCGTTTCCATTGCATTATACTCACCGTCCTCGTGACGATGCTCCTCGCGTGCCACCGCCACAGTCCCCTTCGGCTCCTTCACCGAGGGATCCACTCAGCTCTTTTGAGATTCCACCGTTTCCGTTACATTATACTCGCCGTCCTCGTGACGATGCTCCTCGCGTGCCACCGCCACAGTCACCTTCGGCTCCTTCACTGGGGGATCCCCTCAGCTCTTTTGAGATTCCCCCGATTCGGTTTCACTATACTCGCCGCCCTCGTTCTCCCGCTCCTGTTCCTGTTTCTCCTCCTCGATACGCTCTTCCTGATCAGCATGTTATGCAGCCGATTGACCAGGATGGCTTTGCGTCTGCCGCTCTTGTTGAGCCCACGACCTACCGAGAGGCAGCCGTTCATCAGGAGTGGCAGCACGCTATGGCAGAGGAGCTTGCTGCCCTAGAGCGCAATGAGACTCGGCTTGTTGCCCGTGGTTTTCAGCAGGAGCACGGTCGTGACTATGATGAGACCTTTGCTCCGGTTGCTCACATGACCACGGTTCGGACCTTACTGGCAGTTGCCTCTGTTCGCCAGTGGTCCATCTCTCAGTTGGATGTGCAGAATGCCTTTCTCAATGGCGAACTGCGTGAAGAGATCTACATGCAGCCGCCTCCAGGATACTCTGTTCCTTCTGGCATGGTCTGTAGTCTACGGCGTTCTCTTTATGGGCTTAAGCAAGCTCCTCGTGCCTGGTTTGAGCGCTTCTCCTCCGTTGTCACAGATGCTGGTTTCAAAGCCAGCGATCATGACCCTGCTCTCTTTGTTCACACCTCCCCTCGTGGTCGGACGCTGCTTCTTCTATATGTCGATGACATGATCATCATCGAAGGTGACTCTCCGTTCATTGATTTTGTGAAGAAGCGTCTTAGTGACAAGTTCTTGATGTCAGATCTGGGTCATCTTCATTATTTCCTTGGTCTTGAGGTGTCTTCTACGCCTAAGGGCACTCTTCTCTCCCAAGAGAAGTATACTCAGGAGCTGCTTGCTCGTGCTTGTCTTTCTGATCAGCGCACCGTGGACACTCCCATGGAGCTTGGAGTTCACCTTCGGCCCACTGATGGTGAGCCTCTTAAGGACCCCAGCCGATATCGTCACCTTGTTGGGAGCCTTGTCTACCTTGGCATCACACGTCCTGACATCTCTCATGCTGTCCACATTTTGAACCAGTTCGTTTCTGCTCCTACTCAGCTTCACTACTCCCACCTGCTTCGGGTTCTACGATATCTTCGTGGAACCTCCTCTCGCTGCCTATTCTTTCCTTGTTCGAGTTCCTTGGAGCTTCAGGCGTATTCTGATGCCACGTGGGCTAGTGATCATCATGATCGTCGATCCCTTTCAGCCTACTGTGTTTTTCTTGGTTCCTCTTTGATTGCCTGGAAGACTAAGAAACAGACAGCAGTTTCCTGTTCGAGTGCTGAGGCTGAGTTGAGGGCTATGGCAGCACTGACAGCTGAAGTCACTTGGTTGCGGTGGCTTCTTGATGATTTTGGGGTCTCTACTACTGCACCGACTCCTCTTTCTTCGGACAGCACCGGCGCGATCAGCATTGCTCGTGATCCTGTGAAGCATGAGCTCACGAAACACATTGGTGTGGATGCTTCTTACACGCGATCACAGGTGCAAGACCAGATTGTGGCTCTCCAGTTCGTGCCCTCCGAGCTCCAACTAGCAGATTTCTTCACGAAGGCACAAACCCGAGCTCAACACAGCTTTTTTCTTTCCAAACTCAGTGTTGTAGACCCACCCTGAGTTTGAGGGGGGGGTGTCAAGTGTTATAGTGCTGTGTATAGGGCTGTGTAGTTTCTCCCTTATATAGGGGTCTTTGCATATGTACCTTGTACTTATCTGGCCTGTTTGGCCCATAGCAATACAAGGGTTCAGTTCGTAACATATGTCACTTTGTCTCTTGAATAAACATACCGCCTCAAGCAACCATCACTGATTACTCATGTTGGTGACAGGCAAGGTAACGCATTACTACTAAAATACTAGTCCAGGTTCCACTAGACGACCAAATGGGCACTGCAGTTTCAGTGATACTATTACAGGTGGTACTATATTATACAAGTTTGTTCAAGCCAGGACTCAATATGGTTATGACTTATGAGACAACTCAAAGCGAGGGATTGCACATGGAAATGAAGTGCTAAACATGTGTACCTGCACGCTAGCCAGAGGGGAATCCCTTGTTGATCCTGAATGCAGAGAAAGCTCGACCAGATTTATTGAAACAGAAAATTTATTTGCTATCCATGTTTCTGTATCTTGGGACAGGTCCTGAATACTTTCAGAAGAAACAGAAGATGCAGAAACATGAGATTCGGATGTGGAAGTTCCATCTCGAGGACCATCCAGAGCAGGCACAATATGTGGTGCCTCAGCAAAGTTTGACGCCGCACATTCAGATATGACTTCATATTCCCGATTGGATAATGCTGCTTTCAGAACATCCACCTGACACATCATGGATGAAAAATGACTATCACAATGGCATTCAATTAAAAGAAGAAGCAGATAGTAACTTTTCTTATGACCAAGGAATTTTAAGTAAAGATTCATTCTGAGAAAGTATGCTACCTTAATTGCTGCCTCCACCACTGGCAACTGGTGCATCAGATCACGCAATGATCTATGAATCTCAACGGAGAGACCTTTCACATCCTGTATTATAGTTTCACCCCGTACCATATCCAGACCAATGGTTAAATTTATGTCTTTTACCTACAAAGTGTGCAACGACAGCTATAAGAATAATTATAAGATCAACAGTAACAAGAATAGTGATCAGACTTGCAATAGCAGTGTTCAACTGTCGAACTGACACTGCTGAACGAGAAGTGCAACATGAAAGATATTGTACATATAATTCATCAATACATCAAAACAGAAGAATATAGTATAGAATCAGTGAAGGTTACTACAAGGTATAGGCGCAGGGTATCATCATGCCTCCTAGATAAATCATAATAGGCACAATCAATTGTGGTTTAATGGCAATCGTCAAAAGGGTGTCGTATTTTGGAAGTGAGAAGACAGCTTCAATGAGATTTACAGGATTGTCCTCATCTTATACAAATCTTATTTTTAGAAGATAATCACCCAAACACAATATATACCACAACAGCGCCAACATAGCTCCCTCCACTTTAATCTAGACCTCAGAAATATAAACAAATAGTCTGATGGAAATCATACTCTATCCCCTAAAGTATTCCTTTAATTCCACATTTACTTTATTGTAAGCACCTTCCAATTGTGAGAGGAAACTCCCAAAAAAGGGGTTTTGCTTGAAAACAATTTGTTCTCATCAGATCTAAAGACAAGACAGCATAACCTTTAACATGTGGTCTCATTTTCACCCTTCCATTTTATTCTTTGTCCTTTACTTTAAACTTGAAGGAACAAATATGAAACATTGCTAAACAGTTGTATTTGATGGAGCAACCCCAAATTAGCGTACATGTAAAAGATTCTGATCCAAGATTCTCAATGGGCAATGGCTAGGCTAATCCCTTTTTGTATATGCTTTTTTTTATTATAAAATGGTTTAGTAGGTTGGTCTCCTATGGTGGCCGTCCAAATAAAAACATGTAGGTGCAGTGGACCTACTGTAACTGTTAAAATTTCCAAGTGGACAGCACCCATCTCATTCTTGTCACCACCTATCCATTGGAACTCATTTTGAATTGTTATGTACAGGACATCAAGCTCCAAGAAGCTGCAACCATAAATAACCATTTATTAAATGCAACAAAGATAGGTGAATATAAAACATTCATATACAGAGAGATATCCTTACTCATGACTATTAGTATCGTGAGGCATAACAATTATAGGTCTGCTGAAAGAAACATCCAGCTTGAGGGCAGGCGATCCTTCCATATCAGTTTTGCTAACCCACTTCTCTGAGTTAGTTACATTGTCCTTTAGCTTTACAACACCATCAGAACTTTTAGGGACAAGACCCATGAAATAACCAGTAAGCTGCACACATAAAGAAAAGAAGAGAGAACCCTTAGGTCATTGACAAAAAGGAGAACATAGATGAGCTTTTTTAAATAGCATACCTCTTGAACAAAACGGTTAAGATAAACAATTCTAACTTCGGAGAGCTTCCCTACAAGACTGTAGTCATACCCACAGTAGTCTTCGTCACCAACACTGTATGAACAGAAGTCAATCTGCACAAAGTTTTAAAGAATTACCTTACTTCCTCAAGTCAGAAAAAATGCTTATTCAAGAATAGAAAGACGTGGAGTATAGAAATTAAGAGCTACATCTAGTCAAGTAGTGACTCAAATAATACAACAAGTAACATGGTAGTACCTCCACAAAAGATCCTCCCGGATTTCGCATATCACAGACCCAAAAGTAAGGATGGTTGCTACGAAGACTATCATCACTTATTTTGAGGTTTCCAAGTGCAGCCTTTATACTGAATGAGGATGTGAACACCTTAAATAACACCAAAGATAGTCATTTATGCAAGGTCAACTAAACCAAAATCAATCATATAAGCTAGACATGCTCATACCTTGATATCAGTTGAGAGGTTATTTTGTGACAAAGTAGCAAGTAGATCACCATTTTCATTCATCAGTAATACTTGTGCCTCTGCCATGCTTGATGTAAGATGAAAAACTACTCTGCTTTTACCTTTAGACAGCAACCTTTTTATGACAGGTTCTGACTGCAGATCAGATTTAGGCTCCTCAACCACATTATCAGACTTAATATCATCTGTGTTTCTATCTTTATCGCTGTCAGGATCATTTGCAAGATTGATAGCATTCATAAATTCCATGATTGCAAGGACAGTTGGCCGATGACAAAAGAAGGTTAGAGTAGCAACACTTACAACCACCTGGTAACAAAAGGAAAAGTCAAATATCACAACTGCAGTTGGGAACCTGCTCAGTTTATATACTGAATAACTTTTAGATATTGAGATATTTACCCTGGTGTCCAAGTTGTTGTACTGGAGAGACTGCTGATCATATATAACAATCTGAGCTTTCACAAAACTATCGGAAGTACCACTTCCTTCGGAAGTGAATCCAACCATTTTAATTTCACTGTCTGGTAACAAACCAGGGATTCGACTAAATGCAGGGGGTTGCAAGGAAGGGAGGCCAGTAGGTAAAACATCTTGGGAACTAAAATAATCTGATATACTCCTCTCTTTTAGCATAGGTGTTCCAAATTCATCAAAATCATCTGATGCTTCAAAAAACCTTTCCTCACTGTCACTTTTCTTTAGTGGGGTGCCTTTAGTTCCTGAACTATTCTTTCGAGCAGGCGTGGGGATTTCTTTGGTTTGCATACTGTTGATGAAGGACCTTGCCAAGTACCTTGGTACAGGACTCCCTGGGTAAAAATACTGATCTTCAATTTCCAGTGACCGCAAAATAGTTCCAATCAGTAGGTTGCCACCCTTCATTGAGAGTTCGACCTATTTGTTTGCACACCAAAATTGGGTAAGTAAAATGAACCACGTATCAAGGACTGCATGTACATAAGAGACAGGTATACCTGACCACCAACTGCTCGAAATTCAAACAAGCTGCTCTCCTTAGCCAGTAGTACTTTTTTTAGCCTGTGGTTACTCTACAAACAGTAAAAGTTACATCATTAACAATAGATTCAAGATTACAAAGAACATTGGGTAAGAAAGAAATACCTCATAGCCACACGAAAAACAGATCTTTAGTTCATCAAGAATACCAGCAAGAAACAATTTTTCTATGTTGACAACATCAGGAAGACTGCCTTTGAAAGAGCGAGCTTCGGATGCGAAAGCAGCTTCAGGAAAATTGGAAACTGTGGCAGAACCCTGCAAGTATGCTAGTTATTATCTGGATAGCAATAGAAGACAAAATGGAAACCTACGCAAAAAAAAAAAAGGAAAGGGAATGGGAGTACCGATGCACGATATATAGCACCCTGCAAGCGGTTCTGCCATATCTTTCTTGTTTCCTCGCTGTCAAACAACAGTATCAAAGCACCAGTATCTTCCAGAATCTGTACAAGAAAATCAATTGAAATCATCAATTATGTCAAAGAGATTGCAAGGAGACTCTTCATTGCTATAGTTGTTCGTTGTGTTAATTCTGACATGCCATTGCTAAGTGCAGAAACCCATTCGTAACATGCCCGATTAAAATCTTTTAAAAGCTAATGAACTGAATATAATAAGCTCAGCTACTACACCGTTCCTTGGGATTGACTTGACCAGAGTCGTGCAGTGCCACGATATTTTGCACACCATTTGTAAGCTCAGTAGGAACCTGATGAACTTGCTTCCCACTTAAACTGCACCGCAACACAAATAGATGAAAAGTTAAACTCGAAACAAATATCCAGGCACATAGCACACATAAAAAATATCACAAGTCAATTACATGATTACATCACTATCACTATCATAGGCATAGACAAAAATGGATTGAGCTCCTTTATGAAAACATCAAAGAACTAAGCCATGTGATATCACAAGGCTGAATCACCACGAAGTCTTGAAGCAACCAACATTGAAATAAAAATATCTAAGAATCAAGGCACCTATTACTGACATAAAAATCTCAACAGAAAAAAATCACTTACAAGCCAGAAAACTCAACTTTAGCAGTAGCTCTAAATCAAAATTTGCATAAAAAGTAAGTGTGGGAAAGTGCACAACCTGGACCATTGCTTATATGTTGTAGACTCTGGATTTTCAAATACATAGAGAAATGGCCCCACTAGGCGCAAGTATCTTCGTTGCCAAACAGCTTCTCGGTTTCCAACACCCTAATAACAGGTCACAGAGATCTGTTAGAAATAGTAATACCAAATTTATTAGGAGCGGGACAGCAGCCAGTTTAGTACCTTCTGCTGTCTACTTTAAAATTGCTCTGTGGGCACCATTATTTAAAATTTGGGATTACACAGGATTAAAATTCTGAGCAAAGATAATGTGCACAACGAGGGTCTGCAGCTTTAGTTATTATGTTAGGGAAAATTTTGAACATAAGACACAGATCACTGGCGGTAGGGTGCACAGTATGCCGAAGGGGCGGTGGCAATTATCAATTAGATATAGAAAGCTACCAACTGGTGACAGATGGATTCTATTTTAATCTCTTAGCGATAGAGGGAGTATACAATTCTGTAGAATAGAAGGCAAACCTTCCATGTAAGAAGAGAAGACCATCCCTCAAAGTCAGCCTGATCCCACAAATGTGGAAGGTCTGAACTGTTATTCTCACTATTGGTGTCTTGAAAAATCTTTAAAATCTCCATCAATCGATGATAGCGTGCCGGAGAGAAATGAAACCCCAAGGAAGGCACCCGTACTGCCAGTCTTGTGGAAGGATATAGTGAACTTTCTACCTGGATCTGCGTAACAGAAGGATGAGTTATACCCACTGTTATTTATTCTTTCTTTTGGGGGGAGGGGGGCGGACTACTGCGCACCTGCTGAAGCTTTAAAGCAATTCCACACTTGTCGATAACTGGCAATAAATTGACTTCTTTAGATGTGTCATTCCAATGGTAATCACCATCCACCAGAAATGCAGATACATCATTGAGCGCCAAATTGAAATTCAAATACATATCCTGCTCTTCTGAAGAATATGAATCCCATATCTCCTGAAGTGACAAGAAACATCAGCAACAGATAAATTCAACCACTTGTAGATATGAAAGTCTTACTTCAAAGAGTAAACATGACCTCTGTCCGAAGAATTAAGTTTCCAAGATCAAGCAAAAGCTTAGTCTCATGTACATCATCCGGGCGGAACTTGGTAGGAACAGTAATTTTAGGAGCAGCTATATCCAGATTCAGTGAAAACCTAGTAGAGATTATATGTGGATTCAATAGCCATTCAGAAAAACCAATACAAAGAACATACAGCTAACCATTTTAGAAAAATACTCCATCCATCCCAAAATGTAAGACCATTTTTTACACTATGATCTTACATTTTGGGACGGAGGGAGTACTTAGCATCAGAAAAAAAAGATATAAATATGAGAAGTAATTGAAACGTACATCAACAATGCCTTGATAATCTAAATCGGCTTAGTTGATAGTATTGAAAAATATAATATAATCTCATTTTGGGTATTCTTGTCTTTCAGGCTGAAGTAAGGTAGTTAAGACACTCTCCCCTTGTTGCAATTGAATATGCTTCATAGGACACAACTCCAAATTTAATTACTAAGTAATGGCTACTAATAATCATTTGTCATTACTCACAACAACGATTACCGGCAGAGCAAATAAAGAGATATCTCTATGAAAAATAGGATTCTGAGAGACCTGTCGTATAAGATATGATAACATATCCGTATACGAGTACAAGGGGATCTTCTAGAACAACAGTACCCCATTTTACAGGGCTAGGACTCATATTGGATGAGGAAGGCACCGCGAGGAATCCAAAGTTCAACCGACTAAGGATCTCAATCCCTAGGTCGGAGTCGTCTATGAGCTGAACTTGGAGATCTTGCCTTAACGTCCAAGACAAGGCACATATTTAAAGACCCAGAGAGCGCTGTGAAACATTAGCTATGCTGAAGCCACAACAACCAACCCTACCGCTCAAGGCGCACGACTGCTACATCGAACTCGAGGAGCATCATCGCTACCATATTAGTATCTTCCACCTACCATTAAAATCCCTTGAGAGAATAAAGAGAAGAAGGCAGGACACAAGACTTTTTTTTACCCATATCGCGTGCGCGCGCGCGCGGTGGGGGGGTTGAACCTGGGAATACCACATGTCTTGTCCTAACGATTCTGTTTTAGTCGTTTGGTCCTACCGTCGCTTGGTCACCCTACTTTCAATACGTATACCCTCCTGTGCAGGATCCATGCAATAGACACCTACCGAGAAGACTGCTTAGATCTTGTTTAGCCCACAATCCCTTAAAAATTGGTATCCTATAGTATTGTTCCGGTGCCCACCAAAGAATAGTTCTTTCTGTAGTAAAATAATTCATACCAACCTGGACTGATCTTTTAGAACACGTGTCATTTGCTGTTGCGCGGTGCGTTTCACTTCATCTAATGTCATCTTCACAAATCAAAAGATATGGTTACTCAATAGATCATATTATCATATAAACAAATCGCGCTTCAAGTGAATTATGGGTATATCCGTATATACCTGTACAGCAGCAGCAGTCTCCAGTGCAAGGGTCTGGCTAACTGTAGGGCTACTCTTGAAGAAGGCAACGATTTGGTCAATGGAGTCTTTTAAATACTGCCGGAACAGCAACAATGATCATCAAAGGGTAAAACAAGCATGTGCACACCAGAGGTTTTAAAAGGATAACTATAACTTACAGTTATATAACAAGGAGAAGCCCTAGCTGTAAAACTCCAGTCCAGTTGCTCATCGAAAGGTTTGTAGGAAAAGACACCAACAAGAGAATCAACAACACTTGCACTCTGGTAAGACATAATGATATCGTTCAGTCATAAGTGATTTGAATATCTAAAAGACAAAATTAGAAGAACAAAATGCTAAAACCTCAGCAAGCAGGCCATATGGAGATAAAAGTTTGTAGGAACCAAGCTTCAGATCAAAAACTTTTGCCTCTGGATACATTTTCAAGTTACAGCAGAAATCTTCACATGAAAGATCAGCAAGGCACTCTGAACCATCAATGATAAGCCTTGATGCATTATGTTTCATGCGTATTTCAAAATAAAACTGCATCAATTTCATATCTTGTTGAGCAGGAATATACTCCGTATTTTCTTTGTACCCGATTATCCTATTTAACCTTTCCCAATCTTCATCACTAAAACTCTTTGAGTCTCCATCATCCTTTGAAGAGCCAGTCCTATACGCAGAAGAAGTCATTAGTACACAATTGTGCAATACAGGGAATGTGAGTTTGTATAGATCAGACAGACCATCCAAATGACCACCAGGACTGCTTCTTGTTTTGTTGAGCATGCTGTCTTTCTGCTGACTGTTCTACAAACTTATGGGCCAGCATCCTTCACAAAGGAAAAAAAGATAAATATTCAGCAATGAGCAACTCATAGGGGATCATGCAGTTGAAACAATTGGAGTGAAACTACATAGCTCAAATTCAATGAAAAAAAAGCCATATCGCGCAATGTTCATTCGATGATTCTATGGTTCGTTCTCCTCAGTGCTTCAAAACTTATTCACTGTACATCAGAACCGTGCATGCATTGTTCAACGGTTCAGATATGTCTTAAAGAAAGAACAACTTCGGAAGGAATGAACAGCGCATTCAAAAAGAGATACTCCCTCTGTACCGAAATACTTGTAGTTGGGGGAACTTGTACTAGTTTCCTCTAGCTACAAGTATTTCGGTACAGAGGTAGTATTATGCAACAGTTGCATGCAAGATAGTAATATCATGTGACATAAGGTTTACATGTCAGACATAAAGTAATTTTGAGAAGGACCAATGGACATATCAGTATTCAGATAGACCTCCTTCCACATTATTATGAACTTCTGAAACAAATCCTTAACGGTGAATATCTACAAGATAATCTTCATAGAGCATGTCTCAAAGAACAAACATACTACCTCCATTGCAGAATAACTTCCATATCTAGTTCCCGATCCAGGCTATTAATCTCCTCATTATCTTCAACAACCGGACGGCTCATGTCAGACTTCAGAAGGGACGCATATAAAGATACATATGTCTTTCGAAGTCTTGCGTTTCTCAGTAGTTGCTCCCAAGATAGACTTCCACTGCATTAATGAGATATATCAACACGAACCCAATGAGAAAATCAGGCACAAAAAAAAGTACACCATGTAACATTACATCAAATAGTAAGTAGGCCGAACTCAACATCGAATATATATATAATTAATTATGAAGGGTGCTTCATGAAACAGAATTATCCAAAGTATTCTAAAGGACAATACTATAATGTCATAATACCTAAAATCAATCGTCGTACTGGGACTTTCACTTAAATAGAATGGAGCCAGGGAAGGATCCCTGATTTTCTAAAAATATTATAAGGTTCGATTGGCAATTTGGCAACTGATGTGGCTTGGTTCCTTTGTTGATGCTCAATTTATTTCCACATATATGTTTCACTGTGTGCAGGGAAGTGCAGTTTTATCAGCACGTTGATCAGCTCACACTGAATGCTAGTCTCATCACGATTAAAACGAAATTTCAGTAGGCATGTAGGGATTCCTGTGAAGTAAACCCAAACATAAATGACCATGATACAGACACAATCTTTTGTTATGTAGGAGAATATCATAACTATAAACTGATAAACAAAATACCTATACATGATAAACAATAACACATAATCCACACACAAAGTGGAAGCCACACAGAAGGTGTGTAGAGCCCATATACCTTGCCTTCTTCATTTCATGAGTCACTACTTTGTATGCATACTTCCACCAAGACTTCGGGTCAGATTTCACTGGTAAAGATGGCCGGTAATGAGCATATCTCAGCCGTTGATTAAAAGAAGAAAAGTTATCAGCCATCTTCAAGATGTCCCTGTAGCCATCCTGAATTGAAGAAACCAGTCTACCATTAGCATTGCTGCTTTGTCATTTAAAAGAAGACAGGGCTGGTTGGCCAAGAGTAGAAACCTTCGACAAAGACAAAGTAACATCATCCAAATCAACAGCAGCATTTTGCAATGCCTGTCCGCTTCTCTTCGCTTCATCAATGTGTACCTTTGTATATTTTGCTTTGCCAGATATAGGTCTTAATATGTAAGTGTGAGCTTTTGAAGCAGTACTAGAACTATCTTGCTTTCTGAACTCAAAAACCTGAAGCACATTTTGTGAACCAGTAAATATTCATCAAGCGAAAATAAAATTATTAGACAAAACCAATGAAATTGCACAAGACCCATCCTCCAATGCCTCAGTACAGCACAGTATCTGGCCCTCAAGGTTCACCATGTAGCTGCCCACTTAGATATTGTAAAATAGACAACTGCCTACATGCAGAGTTTTACCCTCAAGCCCTACATATATTTATTGGCAAATACAACTGTAAGCTACCTGACTCCATTCTGAAGGCAGTAAATCTTCCCAGGGTTTATCCACGCTCCAAGGACTGCTATCAGAATCAAAATACAGCGCCAGACTCTCAAGTTCAACAGACTGCAAAACCATCATATTATATAAGCTATCAAAATGCAAGAATCATAAGTACGACTATCAGAAGCAAAACAGAAGGCCCAGTAAATGAATCTGAGGAAGGAATATGCAATCTTTCTGTAACTTGAAGGATGCATTCTCTGTTAACATCAACACATTGTCCCTTCTATACGTGCAGAATAATTTGTGTAAAGAATCAATGCAGTATGAGAAAATAAGGAATTTGAATTGCTCGTCTTTAACACCTAGTCTTGTCCACAATAGCCTTCTATTCTGTGATTCAGAAGCCATAGAAAGTGGTTTCCAGTTCTCACCTCCCTTTAGGGAAGTCTGGATTCGCAGAAGCAACCAGTAGACCTTGTGTATTACTTTGTATACCAGTATTAATGAATGAACCAAAATGTTGTGAAGTTAGGAGAATATACCTTCTTCACTCGTTCCAAATCTCCACCAGTGGCAAAAGTTTCCTTCCCATGGTCATCCACAGTAACTGCTGACAGCTTCGAAAGTACCAAACCTGCTGCGAAAGGGTGGCCTGGATTGCTACAGAAAAAATTCATGGTATTCTTATATGCACCATGAAAGATACATCCACTAAACAGAAATTTAAGTACCTCTCTATGTCTTCGTATCTGATGTGAATATTGCCAATGGATAACTTAATGTTTCCAATCACAGTGCTAATGAAAGACCCAAGCCATGACGAATTCTTCAGGGATGATGAAAAGTTCGAGTCAAAAATTTAATAAAGCATAATCATGTTAACATGGTCGGTTCCCAAGTCCCAACCCACACAACAGCAGGCAAAACATGGCTAGATTGAATATCCAAGCCATGTAGGTAGTTCATCATCACAGTACACAAATATACACACAATTATAAAAAGGCCAAGTACCAACACGTACCAGTTCGGAGTTCAGTTGTTGCTGGCTCTCCAATAATTTCA
This sequence comes from Thinopyrum elongatum, assembly GCA_011799875.1. Taxonomy (NCBI): domain Eukaryota; kingdom Viridiplantae; phylum Streptophyta; class Magnoliopsida; order Poales; family Poaceae; genus Thinopyrum; species Thinopyrum elongatum. Next base: position 327,264,161 of record CM022297.1, on the reverse strand, counting down.
ATTCCATCTCCTGTTTCAATAAACAGTAGATCACTAATACACAGTTCAGGCAACAACTGCCAAAATAACTTAACTAGTGTCACAAATTGCTCACCCTAACTCTAGTTCGTTTGACCTCTTGGACAGCATCCTCACTGCAACCTTCAACATCTGTTGCTGGTTCAGCTAATATAAAAATACGATCAAGATAAACCAAAACCGGCTCTTGGCCAAGTCTGCTCCAAGGGACCTAATAATCATTTATGCAATCATCCTTTAGCATACTCAATCATATCACAAAAAAAAACATCAACAATTAAGGCAAAATGATGCGGCTAACCTAAGTAACTACTACAGACCTTGAGCTTAACTGAACCAAGGAAACCAGCTTTGACTTTCACAGGCAACTTCAATGAATTGAGCGCCTCAGGCTTCAACTGCATGTTTGTGAGTTCCACATCACCTGAAATAGTATTGCAGTAAACACATGAAGTAGAAGATGGCCAATATCATTAACAGAACATGAACTATAGCCAGCAGAAGGAGAACACGTGTGCACGCGTGTGTGCATAGAATGTGTATTGGCTCACGATCATCTCAACATGGCAACCACTGAAGCAAATGTTTGACCCAGCAGACACACCCATTGCCCAATTCCACTACAGCACCAGTTAATTCTACAGCTTCCAACTATCACAAGATTTTCTTTCATTAACTAGCGATAAGTAAGTCCTTTGTATGACTTGATTGTGTGCACTCCATCTCACAAACTTTGCTACTTCTAACAAAACTGATAATAGAGGATCAATTCCATTGACTTCATGCACACAACCTACATCAATTAAGTGAACAATACCCTGACTCATATTTTGTCTTCCTGACTCTCTATTGTTGACTGAGAGGGCAAGTTCCGCTAGTGGGGACCAGGAAATGCATATATCACATTCTCCTCCCAACAATCATCTGACATGGTCATGTAGAAGGGGACGCGGTGTGCTGAAGGATGGGATCCAGGGCCTCGCCGATGTCGGTAGACAGCATGGCATGGTTCAGTGTCAGCAGCCAGCTCTGGTACCCACCCCGTCGTAGCTCTGCCATTGATAGGATGACCCACCATAAAATCGTATTTCTCCTTTTCGCCAGAGTCCAGATGAGTGTACCCCATCACCGTGTTCCAGACGATCAGATTTGAGGATCAGCAGAATAGGACAGGCATGGTCAAAATACAGTGCCTGGCTTCAAAATGAAATACATCTTACACATGCAGTTTGCTCCATGTTGTACAGACACGTTTGGTACTAAGATTACAACACTAAGCATATTTGGTTGCACAGCAGCATCTCAGGGATATATGTTATCCAGGGTTCAGCCATATGCATTGTTATTGTAAACATGTAAGTTCAAGGGATATCCTTAAGTGACTAATGGAGATATTTGACCAAGTGACATGAGTATGTATGTTGGGGAACATCAGTGGCATATTCACACTATCTACCAACAGGCAAAGGCTCACACTAGCCCTCTAGGCTCTAGCTGATGCAACCAGTGAATTACCACCAAGTAAGCTCTACAAAATACAGTAAGCCATCGCAACACTGCCCAATGTCTCAACACTAAAGCGCAAGTGCAAACACTTCGAATATGCAAAAAATAATAATGTTGGATCCTCTCTGAACATATATAACCAATGCCCACCCATTACGCCCATCAAATCCTAATACCCAATTGGCTGGGCATACCACAACATGAATGTATTTGTTGCATGAATATTCTCTCGGCAATCAAAATATGATGTGCGAAAATAAATGAAGAATAAAGAGTTCTATGATCAGAGGGGGGACAGAGTGACTGCACCGGAGCATCCAAAATTAACTTCCACCTACAGTAACCAGCTCAAGCTCGCTACAATGCCATCTCCATTGCATACATTCACAACAAACACGATGCAACACCAACAGACAGTGCCCAGACGCCGCCTACCAAAACGAATCGCGACAGCCAAAACGAAGCATGCGCACCAAACTAAGCTCGGGTTCGACCTCCCAGCAGCCGTTCCATAGCAACCCACCACTGTTACTAGAAACATTACTCACAGCAACAAGCAAAGCCGCGCAGATGAACTGAGAAACGAGACAAAATCAGCCGCGAGCGCTTCCCTGATCACCCGCGAGGAACCAATCGGACTAAAACAGCTAACCAGCAGAGCGGACTGAAGCGAGTGTGGGGAAGGGGGAGGGAAGGGGGGCAGACGGGGGCTCCTCACCTCTCCAGACGCTGATCTTGAGGGCCTCCTTGCTGAGCCCCCGGACGTAGTTGCCGAGGTACTTCTGCAGCAGGAAGGCGACCTGGTCCTCCAACATCTCCGCCGCCGCCGCCGATCGTCGGCGACTGCCGACGGCGCCGCCACCGCGGTGGGAGAGTTTTCCGGCTCGTGGTTCTCTCGAGACGTGGGAGCGATTCCGCCTTCGCGTGGAGGAGAAGAAACTGCCGGACTCGCAGTAGAAGCCCACAGGTGTGTGGAGTCCTGCTTTTTTTTTCTCTTCTCGGGGCTCTTTTTGTCCTCGAGGGAAAGAAGAGGCACGGAGGAGATCGCTAGAAGAAAGAAGGTGGTGCCGGATATGACGGATGTACCCTCGATTTTGAGCTTATTAACGGATGGTACCTCACTGCGAAAATAAAATATCTTAAGTGGGGTCGGTTGCCATTGATGCGAATTATGATTCTCTTTTTTGTCTAGCTGTTTGCGTACTGCTGTGTTTTATCAGTTTGCAAATGACCTTGTTTTTGTGGTGGAAAGGAAAATTATTTCGGAGGACATAAGCTGGAACTGTGAGATCACAGCACTGGTCAGTCAGATTTATTTTCATTTTTATATGAAAATGTTGGATTTATTTACTTCAAACCTGATTTATTTACAAATAATCAATGCTTAACTTTTCTGTAATAATGGGAAAATTATTTCTTACTTGCAGTACTGCTTATATAGCAAATAAATACGGAAACACTAACGCCCACACGTGTGGCACTTCTCCAACTCGCCCACACGCCTGGATCGCCGTCGACTCAATTTTGCACGAATCTTGACACGGGAAGGCAGATTTTGTGTGCCACGTAGGACAAGGCCGGTGTGTGGTGTGTAGTTAGTTCGCCCGCACGCCGTATCTCCCTCGGACGACAGCGGTTGCGAGTCGGGGCGTGCGGTGGAACTGTCGTCGCGCCCGCACGCCGCGCACGACTTCGGTTTGCGTCTCCCACGGCTCGCCATTCCCTCCCCTCGCTGCGGTTTCATTACTCCCCTTCCCATTCATTTCTCCCCAACCCACCATCCACAGCAGTTCCATTCGATTGGAGGAGAAGACGAGAAGAGGAGGCGGCGGCGGCGGAAGAGTCGACGGCATTCGCGGCCGTTGCTGGTGTTCACCGGACCGGAGCGTCGTCACCGGAGCAGCCGCTGTGAGAAGGTAAGGCTATCGAAGCTGGTCACATTCCTCCCTACGCAATCTGTCCCCCTTCCTCCGTGGTCACATTCCCCTCGAGCCTTCTCGAGATTCAGGCGGATTCGCGGCGTTCCGGTGTCCCCGTCGGCGGGGGAGTCGCGTGTGTGCCATTTAGGGCGGCATTGCGCAGTTCCGTCGCCGTCGCGGTGGTAGTCATGCCGGTGAGGCTCGCCCGGTCGGCAACCACATCTCTATATACGAGAGATTAGTTCCTGCATTTGCCTGTGCAAGCGATTTCTAGTTGTTAGTTCTGATTTGCCTCGAAGGCTATGGTCATCACTGTTTGTAGGGCGTTTTTTGTTGTTGAATTGAGGGTATGATAGTTGTGCACGAACCCTAGATCTAGTTAGGTGCATTTCAAAGTGTAGGATAATGACAGTCATGGCAATTTCAACACACTTGTTTTTTCCACAACTATCCTCATTGATGGCAACTAATTTTCTGAATCAACTATGTCAGTTGCCATGTCATATGTAGGATAATGTCAGTTTATGAGATCCAACTCAGGGAATGATATTTGTGTATGATCCCTATATCTAGGTAGATGCATATTTAAGTGTGGGATAATGGCAGTCACGGCAATTTCATTGCATTTGTTTACCTACAACTATCCTTCTAAGTGGCAACTAATTTTGTGAATCAACTATGACAGTTGCCATGTCATATGTAGAGTAATGGCAATTTGACTGTACAATAGACTCACTTCGTTGCCATGCTATTTTGTGATAGCACAACATATTTGATTGCATTACATGGCAACTCATTTTTTTACGAGGCCAAGGTGTGAGTTGCCACATTATACGTTGTAGACTGGAAGTTGTCTGTTCTATTTGAACTGCCTTAGTTGCCACATCTTTTGTTTGTTAACATGGCAACTTGAACCTAGTAGATGTGACATGTACTTTTATTAAGCCAATGTGTTAGTTGCCACATTACATGTTGGACAATGGTAGGTGGGTGTTCCACTGTACTGCCTCAGTTGCCACATTGTTTAGTGCCAACATGGCAACTTGATTCTGCTACATGGCAACTGCTTCCTTAAGAAGCACACACATATCCAGTTGCCATGTTTCTGCATTTGCTTTTCCATTGGTTATTTTCTGCCTATTTGTGCATGTTCAGCACATGGCAATTACCTCCTTTCACATGCTAAAACTTTGGGGTAAACATGGCAGTTTTCATTTTTGTTATCGATGATATCCAGTGAATCGTTACTTCGTGCATCTCTGTCCGCATCTGTCGGCTGTGTTTTCATTTTACACTAACGTGTTTTTGTTCTTACCGTAGCACAATGGTTCATGGTGACCATCAAGATGATGATGATGACTTCATGGAGTTACCGCCACGGAATCGTGCGACCGGTCGTACAAAAGATGGCGATGAGGTCACTCTCCCCCTATGTTTTAATTTGACATTGAGTTTTCATTCTTCTGTTAGAACTAAATTTTTACTACATTGAACATGGCAACAAATGATCCTTTTTGTGTTATGCAGAGGAGGAAACGTCAGCACAATACGGCTTCGCAAGAACGCCTGACTATATTGACCGAGGGATTTACTGATGAGCAGAAGGGAGCTGCCGGTGAGATGGGGATGCAGGCTCTGATGGATGTTCGGTGCACGAACCTAGTAAACCCTGTATGCGACTGGCTCGGTGAGATATATGAGCCTGCGTCTAGGGAATTCATGATTCCGGGACGTGGAAGACTGCCTTTGGATGAGGAATTTGTGTTCTGCACTTTGGGTGTGCCCCGTGGAGAAATCAAAGTCCCGTATGAGGTGAATAATAAGATAGAGGAAGCTTTGTTCGCCCGTTTGTTTCCTGGAATGGCATCCATGCCTAATACAACTGTGCTGGCAACTTCACTGGAGGGCATGAGAACCCATGGCGAGGTATTTAAGATGAAGCTGCTCATGTACTTGATCTCAGCTGTCTTTGCGCCTACCACATCTCTTCGCCCAAGCAACAAGTGCTTCCCTATCCTGGTGAATGCTCTCTCTCTATTTTCTTTTTCCCTACAATCTTTCGATTTTGATGTCACGCAGAAGCTAGTCATTGCCAGTTTTGATGTTTTTATTGAATGCTGATGCGGCATCTTTTTGTCCTGAATTGTGTTGTGCAGGCGAAGCTTAAAGATGTTAAGAACATGAATTGGTGTAAATTCATCGCTGACTTCCTGCATGATGCATTCTCAAATAAGATGTACCAGAAGGGTTGTCGCTTGCACCTTTTTTCCCTACTCTTATGCAAATGCTCTTATCACGGTTCATTCTTTCCTAAATCAACATTGCAGCTGTTCATAAGTGTGAACCAAATTGTTTTGCATTTTTGGTATCTCTGTTTGGCCATAATCTGACAACCCATAGTTTTGACTGAGCTTTTAACTGAATTTTGTTTTTCCTTTTTTTGATGGCAACCGTAGGCGATCGTGCATGGCAACCCTTTGTTTCATTTTTCTGTGACTTTTTACATGTCAAAGTGAATTTTGTTTGATCCATGGCAACTGTAGTTGCTGCCTACAAGGCAATTGCATTTTTCTATAACACACATAGTGTTCACTTCCTATATTCATTCTCTTAATACAATCTGGATGGCAACTATCATGTTGAACTGGTGGCAACTACCAGCATAATAAGATGGCAACTGCCAACATAGCATGATGGCAACTAACAACATATATAGGTGGCAACTAACAACATAGATACATGGCAAATCTTTCTTCCCTTTTTTTTCAACTTGTGACTCAAGGGAGACTGCACTGCCAACGACGTTTAGACCGTGGTCATTTTCCTTTTCTTCTTTCCCGGTTTTTTTATCTGTTTTCTTTTCCTGCACAACACCGACCATTGTTATATTATGATTTACTAGCTTGCTTTATTGTGTAAACCAGCTCATGTACGTCGATCGTCTTGATTTGTCCACTGTCGACTTTACTGAGATAGGAGGCCCGCCGCCTCCACATAAGTTTGATGTCTCTGCGTGGACGTATGATGCTGTCAAGGCTGTGCTTGCCGCAGACAGGATATCTGATACAAAATATGGGAAACTGCAGGTTATTTCTGCCTTCTTTCTTGCACGGCATTCTTGAATTTCGATGTTGGATATAATATGAAAAAAATCTAAAAACTGACCCATACTGCTTGTTCATATATGTTTTCTTTTCAAAGAGGGGAATCTATAGCGTATATAGCATGGCAAATACGTTTGGTTATGCGTGGGAAATGCACAACACTTTAATTGGCATTGATACTCCATTTTTTTGCAGTCAATTTTGTTTGTGCATTCCATTCCACCACCTCACCGCTTCCATTTATGGCTAACAAATCATAAATACCTTGGCAACCATGGTTGTCTGCACATGGCAACCATGGTTGTCCCCATACGGCAACTCCGCCGTTCCCTGTCGAAACTCCTTTTTTCCTTTTGCAATCCATGAATCGTAGTCACTGCTCCTTATTTCTTTTGACATCTTAGTTGTTTTTGCTGTTTTTCAGCTGATGGCCAAGCATGCTATAGACTACAGTGTGTTTGGTGGGCCACAAAACTTTGGCAAGTGGATGGATGTGCATTCAGCTCCATCTTGTCCTGCTGAGGTAATCAAGGATGTTTATTTGTTTTTTGAAATTATATTTTCTTGCATTTGATATCTCTTTACGGTTGTTTTGGCTTATTTTTCTTACGCACGTGACTCTAATATGTTTGGTTCTTGTTACTTTTTGTTTTCTGCTCAGGCGAGGGCACCTGTTGAGCACCTAGTTGGGCAGTTTGCTTCCGGCATGACCAGCTTGCTCGGGAAGTTGGTTGAGGGTTGGACAACACTTAATGGTTCTGATAGCGACGCGGTTGCGAGGCAGTTCACATCATTTGTTGGAGAACGGACACATCGACCAACTGGTTGCCGTGGCCGGTATGACTACAACAGCTCTCAGGAGCTCCCTGACACGCAAGATGAGCTAGATGGGGATGGTTTTGGTGGTGTGGATGCTGGTCTCGACAAGGACGGTGACGATGACATGGAGAATGTGCCACATGACACCGACGATGATGAACATGATGAACTTCGTGTAGGGGGTAAGAACGATAAGGCTGCACCAAAAGTTCCTCCACCGGAGGGAGGCATTGATCCAACTGTTGCGAGACATGGGGGTTTCGCTCTCAAAGAGGGGCAGGGCTCCAGAGGATGCTGGCCAAGGCTCTGTTGGCAAGAGGTGTAGGACCGATCCCATAGCTGCTAGGAGGAGGTTCGACGTCTATTTAGCATTTTGTTTGTCCTTCCTTTTTAACAGCCCGACCTTTTTTCATTTTGCTAAGTGCGCCATGATTTTTGTGCCTCACACTTGGTCTCTTTTTGCCATTTTTGTACGTGCAGTGAGGCGACAGCTGGTGGACGATCAGTTAAGCAGAAACAAGCACCCACGCCAACCCGTGTTTCTGTCCGATTGAACAAGGGGGCTCCCACTGCTGGTGCCACCACTTCCACTAGGTCGTCTCCTCGCACATCGACATCCAACACCGGGGATCCTGTCGTGCTGGAAGACTTGAGGAAGACAATCAAGAGGTGGGTTCTCCCTATTTTTTATTGTCCTAATGCTAATTTTGTTTGATGCATTCTAAATCATATACAACCTTTTACTTGATCCATTTCTGTGGCAACTACTGTCTGCTTCTCATGGCAGCTGTCTAACTTGCCACATGGCTACTCCTATCTGTCCCACATGGCAACTGCTGTTTTTATGATCTAAATTTGCTGCATGGCAACTCCTGCTTCTTCTGCATGGCAATTGCTTACTAGACCACATGGCAAATCTTGTCCACTCATATGGTAACTGGTAGCTTTCCACTAACTTCAACCGCTTGCATTTCATGTGTGTTCATCCATGCCTTGTTTTCAAATGGCAGCTCTGGCATATCACACATTTTCATTTTATGATGACTACCATGGCAATTATTTTGTTCCTAGCGCTCACCTTCTTGTACTCTTCATGCATTTTCTTGTAGGGTGAAGAAGACTACTACACGATCTACCAAACGCCCTACCAAAGACCCACTTGAACGCATTCACTCCAAGTTGTCGACAAGTGGTAATGCAGATATTCATGAGCCGCCAGTCGACAAAACTACTGCTGCACCGTCCACTGTTCCCACTAGCTCTGATGCAAGCGGCCGCCCATCTCCGCCGGTTGTAGACGTGCAGACCACCACAATAGCCATCTGTACATCTGGGAGTGACGAGTCAGTATCTGCCAGGACTGCTGATATATTGCCCACCCTGGTGGCAATGAGAGATGCTGTTGTGACCCATGCCACCCGATCAGCAAGTGTTGAAGTGGACGCTCTCGAGCTCAACCTAAACAAGGAAGATTCCCGCTCATCTGATACAGATTCCAAGCGTGTGGCTGGTGGCACTTCTGTGTCCACAAAAGAAGGGGCTGTGGCCACATTTCAGAATGATAGGCCATCCACAGATGAGACTCATCGCACAACAGCTCCAGCGGCTGGTGGCCGAGAGGCTGCTATTGCAACCATTGCGCGAGCTGGCCTGCCACCTAGGCGGCGTAGCCCCCGCAAGCATCCTGCACAGTTATCCAATGCACCAGAGGTAGCTAAGAGCAGCAGAGGTGACTCTGGTTACGTGCCTGCTTCCACACTGTTCCCACCTTCTGCCAAAAGCAATGTTGTGGAGAAGACGGAAGTCCAGAATACAACAGATGCAGGTGGTAAGCCGTGCACGACTGAAGGAGGTGGACGTTCGGAGCAGACTGCGTCTTTCACCGCCGTGGAGAACACCAGCTTAAATCTGCGCACTTCTAAGCTCCCTGTCAATATTGGTGTCCCCTACAGCCCAAACAGGAAGATAGGCAAGAGAGTTGTGATTGAGACCGCTGACAGCACGCCCCGCCCTACTAATAAGCCTGATGGTCCTGCAGCAGACGAGGCAGACATGTTTGTTGATCTGTCACCTCTAGATTCTGCCAAACAATTTGTTCGCGATCCGGCTGGTAGGCAGGAGAGGCACCCCATGGCTCTCACCCCACCGAGCTTTAGTCTTGGCATCGATCGCACTCAGGATGAACCAGTGGTGCACGATCCTGTGCCTGTTGCCTTTGCTTTCCCGGCAGGCACGGCCCCAATGATGGCACAGCCAATGGCTGATGGCAGGAAGGCTGTGAAGTTTGCAGAGCCGATAGTGCAAGGTAAAATTTTGTGTGTTTATCATTTTATTTCTACATTTTTTGTCTGACATTTGTCACAAGCTTTTTGGTTTCTGAATTTTGATGGCAAATCTCATGGGATGCACATGTAGTTGTCATTTCCATGCACATTCATCACATGTGTTTTCTGCATAGGTTGTCGCATGACGACTTTAGTTCGTTACACATGGCAAATGTAGTTGCTGCCACATGCCAACTTAAGTGCATTTGCACATGGCAACTGCAGTGCTCTGCACATGTCAAGTGCAGTTGTTGCCACATGGCAACTACAGTTGTTGCCACATGGCAACTCCAGTGCAATGCACATGTCAAGTGCAGTGGTTGCCACATGGCAACTACAGTTTTTGCCACATGGCAATCTCCAGTGCAATGCACATGTCAACTGCAGTTGTTGCCACATGGCAACTGCAGTGCAATGCACATGGCAACTGCAGTGCACTTTTCACCTGGCAAACATTGTCTACCAAGTGACATTTGACACTGACACTTTCTTATTAGCACCTACAGTTCACAGTTTGAACTTTTCGCACAATAACTTGTTGTTTCCAAGTTTCTTAACCCACTGTTTTATTCTTCCAGCCACCCCTGAGGAGATTTCGCCGTCACTCGATGAAGCTTACCTTAGGATTGAGGAGGAAGCATTGAAGAGGAGGTCCTCACGGGGTCAGGGGCAATCAAGTTCTGACGTGCCTGCTGAGTCAGTATCCGAGAATACCGTTAGAAGTGCAACCCCTGGATCTGTGAGGCAGGCTAGGGTAGTTCACGCACCAGCAGCGGATGACTTCGAGCCCGATGTTAAGGCCACAAAGGAGCAGAACCAACTATTCGATATTGTCAAGCGTTTCGGAAATGCGAGGTCGAACAGCAAGCACATGAAGGAGCTGAAAGCGTAATGTCCACACCACATAACCCCTCACTTGCTTTTCTCCGATATATTTTTTGCCCTTTTTAGCCATGCGTTGTTTATGTTTATTTTTATTTTTTTAGTAGACATGATTCTTTCATGTTATATCATTTTTCATACAGCTCATGTTTGGCAGAACCAAAATCATACAATGTGATGCGACATATGTCGACCTGGGTGATCTTGCCGAGTCTGTGAGGCCTACTGGTAAAATGTCGAAGAATGTAGTTGCGTGTGGGATTGACTTCATCAACAGCCATGTAGACATTTGTCCCGACAAGACGATCATGCAGTACAGCGTGACCTACAAAATATGGGATGGTGACTTCAATCATAAAATCCTGAGGAAGCATTTTGCCACGCATGGTGGTTTCAAGCTCACAATGAAGAAATATGTGAGTGTTTCTTCTCGTTGTACATGTTTTTTCTATGGTATGTTTTGTCAGTAGTTATACTTCATATGTTGGTTACATACTGTTTGTGACAAACGTTTCATGTGGCAACAGCTGCCATGTAAAATAAGTGTGAACTTTTAATGCAATTTATGTGGCAACTCCACTTAAAATATTGGGCAACTTTGTTTATCCATGGATGGCAACTTCTTATAATTACACATGGCTAATAAACCTTTTCCATGCGCGCACTTGACCACTTGATGCTTGCTTTTTCATATATCTCTTACTGCATCTGGCAATATTTTTGCATACCATTTTTCCAACTACATCATTCTGTTTTGATGTGAACTCTGTTTTTTCTTTCCTCTTTTTTTTCTTGCAGGTCATGTTCCCCATGTTCTAGGAGCTTGCACCAGACAACCCAGATGACAAGTGTGGTCACCACTACGCGATTTGCCTTGACCTGAAGAACCAACGATTTGAGGTGCTTGATTCAATCCGTTCAGGAGATGACGAAGACCTTACTACACATGCTGAATTCTTTATCAACAATCTGAAAGAGACATGGATCCGTCATTACGAAAACTCAAAGGTCCAGATCAGTCATTTTCCAATTGAGTATGTCACGACTGTGAAGCAAGAAAACGGGTAATTACTATCTTTTTCATGTGTTCTCCAGCTCAATTTTAAACCTTTTCACCTCTTCATCAAAGTTTATCATATTTTCTGTTGGCATGAGTTCACCTGTTTTGTTTCGTTCTAGGCATGACTGTGGGTTTTACATGTTGGAATACCTTGCAAAGTGGGATGGTTGACGGGTCCCTGTGATCACAGATGCAATGGTCGTCGAGCTCCGCAAAATATATACATGGAACTGGTTGATGAATGAAGATTTCAACTTGCGGGGTTCAGCATGAGAGTTCATTGAGGGAGCTGTCAAATCCGCCAACAAGAAGTACAAGTGATCACGTGATGCTCCATACACATGCCTACCTTACATTCTGTGGCTGAGGAATGTAAGGTATCACCTTGTCCTTTGGAACTATGTCCGTGTGCTATGTTATGACTGCACCCCCCGTAGCTGTAGTATATAGTGGTGGCGTGTATGTGCCATTGAATATTTGTAATATAAGTGTGTATCTGAACCTGCTTAGGTGTGACAAGAACTACTTTTATGTTCACTATTATTATGTGTTTGTGATTGTGAGTACCAATTGGGAGTTTGAATGCGTTTATGATGCCTGAAACATGGCAAATATAGTTGATCATGCACGGTTAGTGCAAGTAATCATTTCATTTGTTTTTGTGATTTCGCAGTGGTAACTGTATCGGTTAGCATGGTAGTTCATAAGCAACTGTTCTCTCTCGTGTTTTTGCACGTGATCATTTCAACTAGTTCGTACAAAGTATGTATACAATACAATATGTGTGAAACAAAAATGCGTGGACTAAAAACAGAAATCTACGCGATGGCAGATTCAGTAGCAACTACATGGCAGATTCGATGGAAGTTGCATGGCAGATTTAGTAGCAACTACATGGCAAATTTAGTCATGCATACATGGCATTTTCTTCAATTTCTGTTGTCCACCAACAGCCATTCTCGAATTTTTTAAATCTTGATCGTCTACGTTACAAAATTGTCACCAACACCCAAGTTATAATCCTCCACAATTGCTCACGGATTGCCCGTCCCTTTCTTTGCTTTCTTGTGCTTTGCTTGAATTTCCAACCCCGATTTGTATCTCACCTCTTTTGGACGCCCTTTTGTGATGGAATGGGGCGGGTTCCTGACCTGAGTTTGTGTGCTTGCTGTTCCAGACCCTACATCCGAGTTTTTAGAGGACGGACCCGTGGACGAAGGCACACTTGAAGTGTGGGGGAAGCTGTGTAAGGCTTCTTTAGCCTTCCTCTTTTTGATCTCATCAAGTTCTCTTTTCAGGGCCTTCCTGTGTTTTTCTGCCACCCTTGCTGTCTCGTCACTCTTGCATGCTTCATCTATTAGTTCAGCATAGTTCTTGGTCAATACAACGTGCCTCACGGCGTCCATGGTTGCCTCTGGTCTGTCATCATGCACAACCAAAACTGCATTTGATGTTTGTGGCCCCAACGCATCGTCAACGTCCCAAGTCCATCGCCGTCGTATGAAATGGCGGGGCAATCGTGTGACCGCGTGCATGTCCATTATTTTGAGTATGTGACAGCACACAATCCCGTCCCGTTCGAATTTGCAGCATTGGCAGTAGTATTCACCTTCGTTTATCGAGGCCTTCACAGAGTAGTTTCTTCCCTTGTCTGGGTCTTCAGGTTCTGAATCGGACATGCCCATGAGAGAACACCTTGAATGTATGTTCGTCAACCTGGTAAGTTGTGTACATGCTGGCACGCTTTATTTCTTCCTGGAATCTGCATGTTTTTGTGCTCGTTAAATTCTTATATGATGTTTTTAGCACCTTCTGTGGAGGTAGGTCACAACATAGCAAACGTACTAAAATCAATGATGGCATGGAAAGCCTGTTTTCCACATTTTTTTTGTATTGTTTGTTTCCACATGGCAACTGCATGATATTTAACATGGCAATTGCATAACATTTATCATGGCAAATGCAGTTTATTTCACATGGCAACTACAGTTCATTTCACATGGCAAATGCAGTTTTGTCTCACATGGCAACTACAGTTCATTTCACATGGCAACTATAGTTCATTTCACATGGCAACTACAGTTTATGCTTCTAATGTAATCAATGGCTATTTTTCAATAGATCAGCATGTCAAAAAGTTGGCAACTACGTTGCATTCTACATGGCAACTACTATCTTCATGGTAGTGCAACTGCATCATGCTGTTCTCAGTGCACATGAGTTCATCTTACATGTGAAATACAATTTGCAATATATTTGTTTTTAAAACTACAGAGTTTTTTACTCCAGTTTTTAAATTTTGTTTTCCATTCACGTGTTCACTACAGATTTCATCTTCAAACCAGCAGATATGGCAAACATATTTATTTATTTATTTTTAGCATTTTTCAATGTTGAATGGGCCGCGTCATACATGGCAAATAAGACAGTAAGATCATCCACTTACTTGTTAAATATCTTGTTGGTGTATATCTTGCTCATCTGCCTCTCCATCGGTAAATATGTTAGCAATTTAGGCTGCTTGAGTGCAGTGTTTGCTTCTTGTTGTAGCTCAGATCCCAATATTTTCTATTGTAAAGATGTATATTGCTTGGCAAACTGCAGTAATGAGTTGCCAGGGCTCACGTACCGCTTCAAAACAGCATTGAACCCCTCGCTGCGTTGCGTAGTTTGCAGAAATGGAAAGAAGCACTGCATGAAGTAGGCCGGCACCCAGTACATTCGCTTCTCCCACAGGCTATTAAGTGTCTCGTTGTCTTGGACTTGGTATGTTACAATCATAGCCGTCCAGCTCCATTCAAACTCCTCCACCGTCAAGCTATGGTCCACGCACAACTTGAATGCCTTGTGTAGTTCTGGACGGTCAGCAAAGAATGGTCCTAGCGTCTCCTCAGCCTCCTTAATAATATGCCACCTGCAGTGCCTGTGCACTGCCAACGGAAAGACCTCTTCTATGCCTGCACGCATGCTAAAATCCTGGTCTGTTATTATGTTCATCGGAGCAAGTTCACCCATGCACTCCAAGAAGGTTTTGAACAGCCAAGTGTAACCATCTGTATCTTCGTTCCGAATGAGTCCGCAACCGAACTGCAATGACTGATTGTGGTTATTTATTCCTATGAATGGAGCGCAGGGCATCTTGTACATATTCGTGAGATATGTCGCGTCGAACGAAATGCAATCACGGAAATGTTTGTAGGCTCTTCTTGCAGCACCATCCACCCAATACATGTTTCTGACACGGTCCTCATCGTCCAATCTTATCCTGTAGAAGAAATCAGTATCTGCTTTTGCTTTCTCTTCGAAGTAGGCTATTGTGTCTTCTATGTCAGCCAACCTGCTCTCTCTATGGTACTTTGCCTTTAGGTTTGTGACGTCTGCTGGTATGTAGGGCATGCTACTCAGACTACCATCTCCGCTGTGGATCAGGGACAGTATTTGGACCATTCTTGATGGACCGACGTTACAATCATGTAGCAACTTTATGAATTTCTTCTCGAGGGGGCTGAATCCTCTGTGGGCGCTCAGAAATTTTACTAGGTCAAACTTCTTTATGAGTTCGTGGTTGTGTTCATCGAAATATTCGGTGACCACCCACCATGCTCCATTTGCGTTTAGCTTCAACTGGACAGGGCATTCCGTCTTGGGAATGATGCCTCTCTTTCGTTCCGGCACGACAGGCACAACACCTTTACCCTTCTTGTTCCTTCATGCCTTGTAGCACCTTATCTCACCTCTGTTGTACTTGTTAGTTTTTTTTATTTTCCTATGGTATTCTGTGTTCACCGCAAACCCAAGGAACATTGCATATCTCTGGTAGTATTCCTTGGCATCTTCATACGAACCAAATCTCTGCCCAACATATCGTGGTTGAGGTATCATGATTTTTGATTGCCCATCTTCTTCTTCCCCTTGCGCTTCATCATCAGTTTCATCATTCACTTTAGTATTGGCGGTTGTTTCATCTGCTTGAGTGTTGCTTGTGCTGGTGTGCACAAGCGTGCTTGTCGTCATTGCTGCAACGATTGCCAGTTCCGACACTGATTCTGCATTGTTTGTGGCAGCATTGGTGACTTGCTCGTGGAACGCCCCTTCCGTGTGCTCCGAGGTTCCCGCAGTAGATGTTCCTGTGCCGCTGTTGATTGTAGTTGAAGCTCCTTGTGACGACCCCGGCTTAATCGTGCACTAATCATACACGCAAATGCGCACGATCAAGCCTAAGGACTCACTTGAAGATATCACAACACAACTCTAAAACATAAATAAAGTCATACAAGCTTAATATTACAAGCCAGGGCCTCGAGGGCTCGAATACATAGCTCGTTGGCATACAAGCGTCAGCGGAAGCATTAGATATCTGGGTACAGATATATTACAGAGAGAGAAAAATAGGCCTTCACAGAGGCGGGGTAAAATAAAATACTACGATCGAAAGGCGTAGGCCTCCTGCCCTGGACCCTCCAATCCTACTCCTGGTCATCAAACGGCTCCTCGTAGTAGTAGTACTCGCCAGGCGGGTAGTAGTACTGGTCGTCGGCTGGGGCGTCCAGCTCAGGGGCTCCGTCGTCTGGTGGCATCAAAAGGAATATGGGGGAAAAAGAAAATAAAGCAAACGTGAGTACTCATCCGAAGTACTCAGCAAGCAAGGATCTACACTACATATGCAACATTTTCAAAGGGGGCTGTATATGTGGACTGGGCTGCCGAAATGCCAGAATAGAGGGGGAAACCTAGTCCTATCGAAGACTAGCATCTTCAACAATCTTCGACAGTCTTGCAGCATCAGGAGAGAGAGCAGATGAACATAATGTAAAGTAGTAGTAGTAGTATCATCAACCTCGACCTGAGATCCTTTCTCGACTCCCTGCGAGAAAGCAATCCCAGAGCCGTACTATCCAGTTCTCATCACATGTTCTAGTTGTACCGATCGGGATACAACTCCGAGTGTCCGTTACCGTAGGACAGGCTATCGATAGAAGTTTCTTCCCTGCAGAGGTGCACCAACTTACCCACCACGCTCGCTTAACTCCGGCCGGACACACTTTTCTGGGTCATGCCCGGCCTCGGCTAAGCAACACGTCGCAACCCGACCAAATACTTAACAGAGAGGTCAGCACGCCGGACTAAACCTATGCCCCCAGGGGTCTTGGGCCATCGCCCCGGGAACTCCTGCGCGTTGCGTGGGCGGCCGGAAGCAGACCTAGCAACCCCTTAATACAAGCGCGGTTGCGTAACCAGTCCAATCCAGCGCGCGCCGCTCAGTCGCTGACGTCCATTAAGCTTCGGCTGAAGTATACGACGCAGAACGCCCATACTATGCCCACGTGATGGTTAGTGCTATCGGGCCAGAGGCCCCTCGGATCAAATATCCAAACCGTAGTGGATTAGGAGCGCGCGGAAACGAGCAGAGACTCACGATCGATGTGACCCCGTCGCCCCGTCTCGAGGACTTGCAGCAAGGGCTAAGAATGCCCGGCCACGCCTCGTAGTTATCTCGCGGGCACCATCCAGGTCAACCCGACTCCACATCACTTCGCGTTAAGCTCGCGCGGGTACCCCTCAGGGCCGACCCGTCTTTAGTATCATGGTTTAGTGCAAGTCCACTCATCAACAGTAACTGTGTGTCTGACACCGAAGGGAACCCTGAGGAATCACCCTCGATGGAATTCCCGCTCGATGTTATCATCAAGGTGAACGAAGGAGGAATCACCCTCGAGGTCCACACTTGAGGAGTTGCGCGACGATGTCGTTATCGGGGGTGGTGTAGGAGGAATCACCCTCGCTTACCACGATCGATTAACTAACCTACAAGGTTATCATCAGAAGTGCTGACGAGGTATCACCCTCGGCACTCGACGGTAACCCAGCAGTGTCGGCAACTAAGGGGAAGTGATGTGCGGTGCCAGGGTCTGGTCTTCAATCCCGATGATCGGGTCTTCTGATATCCAGCAGGGCAGTCGGGATCAAGTGGGGGTCTCTATCGTGCCTCTACCCAGCCTATACTAATCAGTCTAGGATAACCAGAAAAGTAACAAGGCAGGGTACAATAATCATGCTATGCAGCAGATATAGGAAAACAGTAGCAGTGGCAGTTCTAATGCAAGCATAAGAGAGAAGAGAATAGGCGATATAGGCATGCTCAAAATGGGGGTGCTTGCCTATTTGCTCTGGGGCAAGGGCAGGGTCTTCAGTGGTATCGTCGGGGACGTAGTCGTACTCCTGAGCTGCGTCTGCCTCGGGAGCTACGTCAACGTCGGGGTCTACCGAGAGAGAAGAGGGGGAAGAAACAGGTAAACATAATGCAAACAAATGCAATACGGTGCGTGTGATGCTATGATGCAGTGCAGGGTTGCCTAATTATGCATCTAAGTCATTTTAGTTATTTTTAGAATTAATCTGGGATTTAATATCCGACGTGTGTGCGCTATTCATCTGCCGGATTCGGGTCCGGAGTTACGAGTTCTTCTACGTAGGGGGTTCCGATGGAGAAACAGACGGCACGATTAGACTCGGCTCGTCGTTCTGAGCAACTTTCATGTTTCAACTTTTTCGATCCGAGCTACGGTTTAAAAGATATGAATTTTCGAAGTTTTAAATATTTTCTGGAATTATTTTAAATCACAGAAATGGATTATGACGTCATGCTGACGTCAGCACTGCATCAGCGGTCACAGTGGCGCTGACTGGGTCAAACTGACCTGTGGGTCCAGTGGGACCCACATGTCAGCCTCTATTAGCTTAACTACGGATTAAACTAACTAACAGGGTTAATTAGAGGGGTGGACCCCACATGTCAGTGAGACATTAGGTTAATCTAATTAGTTTCTATTTAATTAAATCTTTAATTAGGTTAATTAGTCGTGGGGCCCACCTGTCAGTGGCATTACGCCGCCACGTCAGCGCGTTGACCACGGTCAGCGTGGTCAGCGGGGCCCGTGGGACCCACTGGCAGTGACCCAGGGGTGTCCCACGTGGCGGCCACGTCGGCGGCCGGCGCCGGAGTTGCGCCGGCGACCAAAAATCGCGGCGGCGCGGCTCGGACGCTGTCGGGTTTCGCCCACAGGCCACCAAAACGGCCGGGGCTGGTCGCGTTCGAACGGGGAGCGAGCGCCGCATCGACCTAAGGTCCTAACGCGAGCAAAGGCGGCCGGGAACGAGCGCTATGACCTCGTCGGCGGCGAGGCATTTCGGGTGAGCGCGGATCCGTCGCGGCAGGGCTCGGCTAGCTACGGGGTTGGTCGCATCGGGACCGCGGAGAGGTGCTGAGCATGTTCCTGCACTCGCACGGCCATGACACAGGCTGCATCGCCGGCGGCGAGCTCCACGGCGGCGACGTTTGCGGGTGCAAGTGGTGCAGCGGCTACGGGTGACGAACGGCAGCAGAGAGAGAGGGGAAAGGGGCATGTGCTCACCGGGAAGGCACAAGGTGGCCCGGTGTCAGCTTAGTAGCCGCAGACGGTCGGGGACACCGGAGATCGCCGGAGAGGCCGAAGACGAGGAGGAGCTCGATCCACCGCCTTCGCTGCACCCCAGCTCGAACGGAGGACACCAGGCGATGGAGAGGAGCGGGGCGGAGCTCGCTGGCTGGTCGGCTTGACGAAGGGTGGCCGGTGGCCGCGGCAACGTCGAGAACGCGGCGGCGACGGCGCTCGGTGGCCGGATCTGGGAGGGAGCGAGGGCGGAGCGAGCGAGGGAGAGAGAGAGAGAGGAAGTGAGCGAGGGGTCCAGGGGAGATGCACGGGCCTCGTCCTTATCTCCTCGCGGCTGTCGATGGCGTCGGTGCCGTCGCCGTGTCGCCGCCCGGCTGGCGCGCGCGCGCGCGACCAGGGCGCGGCCGACACGGGGAGGAGGGAGGTGAAGTTGGGCCAGATGGGCCGCGGCTCGGGGCACTGTGCACTAAGGCCCAGTGCACAGTGTCCCGCTTTTGTTTTTCTGTTTTAGCTTCTCCATTTTCTTTTATCCTTTTCTGTTTCAAAATGTTTAGGGCACTTGTGCACTTTTGAAAAATGTGGGAGTTGGCCCAAATATTGCAATGCAATATTAGCTCTCACCAAAAAGTGGTTTGAACAGTTTTGGAAGCCATTTGATTTAGGAACGATTTTAAATGAATTTAATATTGCTGTTTTGGGTGTTGTTTCATCTAGTTAGAGTCACTTGTCCAACTCCAAATATTTTGATATTGATTTTAGAAATGTTCCTGAATTATTTGCCATTTAATGAACATTTTCCCAACAGAGTTTGGCCAACTTCATATTTCACTTTTGAATTTGAGTTGATTTTCAGATGTGAATTTGAATTGGATCATTAACCCATATGACTTGGCACTGCAAACGATCATGACTTGGCAGTTTTAACAGAGTGTCACAGAGCTTATTACAAGGGGGTGTTACAAGTTCTCCTCCTCTAAAAGAAATTCTCGTCCTGAGAATTTAGGAGGTAGAAGGAAAGAGTCCGGGATATTCTTCCCGAAGATGATCCTCGCGTTCCCAAGTGGCTTCATCTTCAGTGTGATTCGACCACTGCACTTTTAGGAACTTGGTCGTCTTCTGACGAGTCCGGCGTTCAGCTTCATCGAGGATGCGGATCGGATGCTCCTTATAGGAAAGATCATCTTGTAGCTCGAGCATCTCATGATCCACTGCACGGTGCGGGGATTCCTTGAAGCACTTACGGAGTTGCGACACGTGGAAGACATCATGAATATGGGAGAATTGCGGTGGCAACTCCAATTGATATGCCACCTATCCACGTCTAGCCACGATGCGGAAAGGACCAATATAGCGAGGAGCTAGCTTGCCCTTGATTCCGAAACGACGGGTGCCCTTCATTGGAGTGACACGAAGATAGGCTTGATCACCAGGTTGATAGATCACACCCCATCGCTTACGATCATAATTGCTCTTCTGGCGGTCTTGAGCTGCTTTGAGATTTTCCCGGACAATTCGGACTTGTTCTTCGGCATGCTGAATAATGTCCGGTCCAACAAGAGGTCGTTCCCCAGTTTCTGACCAATTCAGAGGGGTTCGACATTTACGACCATAAAGAACCTCAAAGGGGGCCATTTTCAAGCTGGCTTGGTAGCTGTTGTTATAAGAGAACTCGGCATACGGAAGAGATTCCTCCCATTTCTTACCGAAGGATATAACACAGGCTCGAAGCATGTCTTCAAGCACTTGATTAATGCGCTCAACTTGGCCTTGGGATTGGGGATGATAAGCTGAACTCCAGGTAATATGAGTTCCCATTGCTTTCTGGAAACTTTCCCAGAAATGGCCAGTGAAAATGCTGCCACGGTCTGAACTGATTTCCTTGGGAATACCATGGAGTGAAACAATTCTGGAGATATATAGCTCTGCTAACTGACTAGCAGTAATAGTCTCCTTAACTGGCAGAAAGTGTGCAACCTTGGAAAGTTGGTCAACGACGACAAGAATAGCATCGTGACCCTTCTGAGACTTGGGAAGACCAGTAATGAAGTCCATTTGCACTTTATCCCACTTCCATAGAGGAATAGGGAGCGGTTGCAGAATTCCAGCAGGTTTTTGATGTTCTGCCTTCACGCGACGACAAACGTCACACTCAGTAACATAACGAGCAATATCTTGCTTCATCCTAGACCACCAGTACCTTTGACGAAGATCTCGATACATCTTGGTACTACCCGGATGGATAGATAGCGGTGTATCATGGGCCTCCTTCATGACTTTGTCAGTCATCAGCTCGAAGCGAGGTACTACAATGCGGTCTCGGAAGTACAAGGTTCCATCTTCAGCAATCGAGAAATCCCTGTACTTTTGGAGGTGAAGCTCTTTCTCCATTAGGCCAATTTCGGCATCTTTAGCTTGCGCAATTTGACAGCTTTCTCAAGATCTGGCTGTATCACAAGGTTATTAAGAGAACCTTGCGGGATGATACAGAGGTTCAGCTTGCGCAATTCTTCATATAGCTGGGGCTGAGCTTGTTTAACCATGAGGTTACTACAGTATGACTTGCGGCTCAAAGCATCAGCCATCACATTAGCTTTGCCAGGAGTGTAGGAAATACCACAGTCATAATCGGTGATTGTTTCCAACCAACGCTGCTGACGAAGATTAAGTTCCGGTTGAGTGAATAAGTACTTCAAGCTCAGATGATCGGTGTAAATCTCACACCGATTACCAAGGAGGTAATGACGCCACTGCTTCAAAGCATAAATGACAGCAGCAAGTTCGAGGTCATGCACTGGGTAATTCTCTTCATGTGGACGCAGTTGTCGCGAAGCATATGCAATTACTCTACGCTCTTGCATTAGGACACAACCTAGTCCTTGGCGAGATGCGTCGCAGAAGATCACAAAATCTTTGCGAGAGTCCGGAGGAGCAAGGACTGGAGCAGAAGTCAGCTTGTCCTTGAGGGTCTGGAAGCTTTCCTGACATTTGTCTGTCCACTCAAACTTAACGCCTTTGTGGAGCAGATTAGTCAGGGGCTTGGCAATCTTAGAGAAATTTTCGATGAATCGGCGACAATAACTTGCAAGCCCGAGGAAACTTCTGACTTGTTTGACATTCTTCGGAGGGGTCCAGTCAAGAATAGCCTGAACTCGCTCCGGGTTAACTGCGATACCATCCTTGGAGATGACATGTCCAAGGTAGGTTACTTCAGAAAGCCAGAATTCGCACTTAGAGTACTTGGCATATAATTGGTGCTCTCGGAGTCTCTCCAGAACTAGGCGAAGATGCTCAGCATGTTCTTCTTTGTTCTTCGAATAAACTAGAATATCATCCAGATATACCACGACGAATTTGTCGAGGTAATCCATGAATATGTAATTCATTAGGCGGGAGAATGTAGCTGGAGCGTTTGTTAAGCCAAACGACATGACTGTGTACTCGTAAGAGCCATAACGAGTAACGAAGGCAGTCTTCGGAATATCCTCTTCGCGGACACGGATCTGGTGATAACCCAACCTCAAGTCGAGTTTAGAGAACACCGAAGATCCAGCGAGTTGGTCATATAAATCGTTGATCCGGGGAAGTGGATATTTATTCTGAATGGTTGCCTGGTTGATAGGACGATAATCTTGGACCAACCTATTCGTTCCATCTTTCTTCTTGACGAAAAGAGACGGTGCTCCCCAGGCAGAGGAACTAGGGCGAATGAAACCCTTCCTTAAGGATTTATCAATTTCTTCCTTGAGCTCAATAAGATGGTGCAGAGGCATCTTGTAGGGACGCTTCGCAATAGGAGTGGTGCCAGGCTTCAAGTCGATGACGAACTCGACAGCTCTAGCAGGAGGTATTCCTGGAAGTTCTTCTGGAAAGACATCCGGGAAGTCACAGACAACTGGGATATTCTCGATCCCATCAAGCGGAGAAGCATTCAACGCATTCAAGGCATAAATTTGAGCCTCAGCGTTCTGGGTGAGATGAGCTTGATAATTCACCATCTCATTTGATGGGTGCAAGAGGTGTACAACTTTAGTGGCACAATTGATTGAGGCATAATGAGCCTTCAACCAGTCCATTCCCAGTATAAGGTCAATCTTGGAAGAGCTCAAGATAATTGGGAGTGCCTGAAACTTCAACCCCTCAATTTCAATAGTAACTTCGGGGCTGAACAGGGAGGCTCGGCATCTACCCGCGGGAGTATCAACTCCTAATGGATGATGAAGGTTGTCGCACTTAACGCCATGCATGAATGCAAAGTCTTCCGACATGAATGAATGCGATGCTCCTGAATCAAATAAAACAGATGCTGGTACTGAATTTACGAGAAGTGTACCCATCACAGTATCTGGTTGAACTGGAGCTTCAGACATGTTGACGTGGTAGCTCTGCCCACGACCATAAGAAGGTCTGGCATTATAGTTGCGCTGTTGAGGAATACCACGGCCAATACCACGGCCAGCAGAAGGGAGAGCCAGTTGATTCTGATTCTGAGAGCAATCTCTAGCACGGTGATCTGGCTTGCCACACTTGAAGCATAGTCCGCTGTCAGGACGAGGTGCTGGAGCTCGAGGTGCTAGAGTTGGCAGAGGCTGCCTCGGTGGTGGAGGTGGCAGACGTGGTGCAGCAAAAGAAGGCCTGTTCGCAGGAGCTGCTGAACGGAACATGCCTTGGGGAAACCAGATGAGTCGCTTCTGGGAAGACGAGCCCGAAGATTAGCCCGACTCACGGGTGCGTCTGGACGCTTCCTTGTGCTTCTTAAGTCCAGTTTCAACCATGATGGCCTTATTCACCAAGGTGGCGAAATCAGGGTAATCTTGAACAAGCAGTGCCAACTGTATATCATGATGCAATCCTTCGCGAAACTTCTCCTGTCTGCGTTCATCAGTAGGAATGTCCTCTTCAGCGTAGCGAGATAAGTCTAGAAACTCGCGCTGATAGACTTCCACAGTCTTGTTTCCTTGGACAAGGCTACGGAACTCAGCCTTCTTCCTAGCTATGACAACTAGAGGAATGTAGCGGGCACGGAAAGCAATCTTGAACTCTGCCCAAGTGACGACAGTACCAGGCAGCCGAGTCTGTTGGTGAGTGGCCCACCATTGAGCTGCGGGACCCTTCAGAAGATAAGTCGCAAAAGTGACATAGTTAACTTCGGCGACACCAGCAGACTCCATCTCATGAGAGATATCACGCAGCCAGTCATCTGCATCTAGTGGGTTGACTGTGTTGCGGAAAAACGATGGACTGAGCCTCGTGAACTCTGGTAAGGTAATGGATGGTTGCTGCTGATTAGCATCAGGACGAGGGAATTGCTGCATAATCCCCGTCATAAACTGGCGGTTGAGTTCAAATTGTTGCATCATCGCTGCCATGTAATCAGGTGGTGGCGGCGGTGGCGGGTTGTTGTCAGCCATCCTGCTATTCCAACAGGGGTATTTCAGCGATAGCTTATGCAAGTGTTTAACAATAAACATGATGTAACTCGACATTATTGAAAGAGTGCAATAGATGCTTAAAGTAGTCATTAAGACATACAGATCCATACACAGTTGGTTAAAATCGGGCAGCATAACGGCGCAAATTGAAAAACTCGAGACACACTAGGCGGCACGCAGGCACGCGGTAAGGAAGTACACAACGTGACATAGCAAAGGCTACATCAGCGTCGGAGAAAACCACTGAAACGGGGTAACTGCAAGTGCGGACGACGAATGTTCGTCGCGGCAGGATCCTGTGCTCCATGTGCACTCTGATGCAGAACCCGGTCTCGAACTGTAAGAAGAGGTCCACGTGCAGGCGTGTGACCTCCCACTGCAGGCCAATCAATACCTGGCGGCATCTCGGTCCCGCGTGGGTAAAGAATATACTCCGGATGTATCCCTGCACGAACAGCTGGTAGCAACTGTGTCATTGCCTCGTAGTAGCGTGCTCGAGTGGCAAACAACTCGACGGCCAGAGCCCGAACAGTGCGATCCAGAGCCTGAGTGCACTGAATCAGAACCTGCGGGTCGTAGCGTCGAGACTCGTACGGGGCACAGATAGCTGTGTAAAATCCAGTAGCATCTCCAACAGGTGCATACGGAATGTACCGAAACACAGTATCATCCAAGTTAGCATTGTGCTCTCCTCGGAGACGTGCGACAGCAGAGTAGGCGGCATCATGTACTGCCATCTCAATCGTCACGCCTATTCCGTGAAAAAGATGTAGCTCAGTGTCTGAGTTGTTGTGCTGATCATAAATCCGAACTTCAGCATAGTACTGTTCCTGGTTGAACTCGCGGTAAACCTCATAGACCATGTACTCGGGATACCAGTGGTAACCTAGTCTACTCAGGAGGGCGATCAGAACAGCTGGAAATCCAGGGGCGTCATGAGGCCAAGTGCGAAGCACAAGCTGGGTCGTAGGCCGCGGTGGAAACAGTCGATCCATCTGAAACAGAGAAGTTCAGGGTTGTCATAAGAAAATGAGAAGTATAACCGATCTCGCAAGGAAAGGTTAAACAAAACAATGGAAAGGAAAATGATTATCAGACTAATCAGATCAAAGACAGGGAAATCGCACTGAATCCAGCTCTCCGGGTGGATAGAATTAACGAGATCCTAAACGTCGGTGTTAGTAAATTTTATTAAACCCGAATAGATGAGAGATTAGAATCCCAGAGTAAAGATGAGGAATAAAAGATCCTAATACCACTCAGTTGGCGACGTGGGCCCATAAGCCACACAGCCAAGTTAGTAAAACAGTTTTTGACCACTAGACTCAACTTCGGCCAAGGAATTGGGAAGGGGGATTCCTAGAGGCAGTCGGCTCTGATACCAACCTGTGACGACCCCGGCTTAATCATGCACTAATCATACACGCAAATGTGCACGATCAAGCCTAAGGACTCACTTGAAGATATCACAACACAACTCTAAAACATAAATAAAGTCATACAAGCTTAATATTACAAGCCAGGGCCTCGAGGGCTCGAATACATAGCTCGTTGGCATATAGTGTCAGCGGAAGCATTAGATATCTGGGTACAGATATATTACAGAGAGAGAAAAATAGGCCTTCACAGAGGCGGGGTAAAATAAAATACTACGATCGAAAGGCGTAGGCCTCCTGCCCTGGACCCTCCAATCCTACTCCTGGTCGTCAAACGGCTCCTCGTAGTAGTAGTACTCGCCAGGCGGGTAGTAGTACTGGTCGTCGGCTGGGGCATCCGGCTCAGGGGCTCCGTCGTCTGGTGGCATCAAAAGGAATATGGGGGGAAAAGAAAATAAAGCAAACGTGAGTACTCATCCGAAGTACTCAGCAAGCAAGGATCTACACTACATATGCAACATTTTCAAAGGGGGTTGTATATGTGGACTGGGCTGCAGAAATGCCAGAATAGAGGGGGAAACCTAGTCCTATCGAAGACTAGCATCTTCAACAATCTTCGACAATCTTGCAGCATCAGGAGAGAGAGCAGATGAACATAATGTAAAGTAGTAGTAGTAGTATCATCAACCTCGACCTGAGATCCTTTCTCGACTCCCTGCGAGAAAGGAATCCCAGAGCCGTACTATCCAGTTCTCATCACATGTTCTAGTTGTACCGATCGGGATACAACTCCGAGTGTCCATTACCGTAGGACAGGCTATCGATAGAAGTTTCTTCCTTGCAGGGGTGCACCAACTTACCCACCACGCTCGCTTAACTCCGGTCGGACACACTTTTCTGGGTCATGCCCGGCCTCGGCTAAGCAACACGCCGCAACCCGACCAAATACTTAACAGAGAGGTCAGCACGCCGGACTAAACCTATGCCCCCAGGGGTCTTGGGCCATCGCCCCGGGAACTCCTGCGCGTTGCGTGGGCGGCCGGAAGCAGACCTAGCAACCCCTTAATACAAGCGCGGTTGCGTAACCAGTCCAATCCAGCGCGCGCCGCTCAGTCGCTGATGTCCATTAAGCTTCGGCTAAAGTATACGACGCAGAACGCCCATACTATGCCCACGTGATGGTTAGTGCTATCGGGCCAGAGGCCCCTCGGATCAAATATCCAAACCGTAGAGGATTAGGAGCGTGCGGAAACGAGCAGAGACTCACGATCGATGTGACCCCGTCGCCCCGTCTCGAGGACTTGCGGCAAGGGCTAAGAATGCCCGGCCACGCCTCGTAGTTATCTCGCGGGCACCATCCAGGTCAACCCGACTCCACATCACTTCGCGTTAAGCTCGCGCGGGTACCCCTCAGGGCCGACCCGTCTTTAGTATCATGGTTTAGTGCAAGTCCACTCATCAACAGTAACTGTGTGTCTGACACCGAAGGGAACCCTGAGGAATCACCCTCGATGGAATTCCCGCTCGATGTTATCATCAAGGTGAACGAAGGAGGAATCACCCTCGAGGTCCACACTTGAGGAGTTGCGCGACGATGTCATTATCGGGGGTGGTGTAGGAGGAATCACCCTCGCTTACCACGACCGATTAACTAACCTACAAGGTTATCATCAGAAGTGCTGACGAGGTATCACCCTCGGCACTAGATGGTAACCCAGCAGTGTCGGCAACTAAGGGGAAGTGATGTGCGGTGCCAGGGTCTGGTCTTCAATCCCGATGATCGGGTCTTCTGATATCCAGCAGGGCAGTCGGGATCAAGTGGGGGTCTCTGTCGTGCCTCTACCCAGCCTATACTAATCAGTCTAGGATAACCAGAAAAGTAACAAGGCAGGGTACAATAATCAGGCTATGCAGCAGATATAGAAAAACAGTAGCAGTGGCAGTTCTAATGCAAGCATAAGACAGAAGAGAATAGGCGATATAGGCATGCTCAAAATGGGGGTGCTTGCCTGTTTGCTCTGGGGCAAGGGCAGGGTCTTCAGTGGTATCGTCGGGGACGTAGTCGTACTCCTGAGCTGCGTCTGCCTCGGGAGCTACGTCAACGTCGGGGTCTACCGAGAGAGAAGAGGGGGAAGAAACAGGTAAACATAATGCAAACAAATGCAATACGGTGCGTGTGATGCTATGATGCAGTGCAGGGTTGCCTAATTATGCATCTAAGTCATTTTAGTTATTTTTAGAATTAATCTGGGATTTAATATCCGACGTGTGTGCACTATTCATCTACCGGATTCGGGTCCGGAGTTACGAGTTCTTCTATGTAGGGGGTTCCGATAGAGAAACAGACGGCACGATCAGACTCGGCTCGTCGTTCTGAGCAATTAAGCGGTCTGCTTCCGGCCGCCCACGCAACGCGCAGGAGTTCCCTGGGCGATGGCCCAAGACCCCTGGGGGCATAGGTTTAGTCCGGCGTGCTGACCTCTCTGTTAAGTATTTGGTCGGGTTGCGGCGTGTTGCTTAGCCGAGGCCGGGCATGACCCAGAAAAGTGTGTCCGGCCGGAGTTAAGCGAGCGTGGTGGGTAAGTTGGTGCACCCCTGCAAGGAAGAAACTTCTATCGATAGCCTGTCCTACGGTAATGGACACTCGGAGTTGTATCCCGATCGGTACAACTAGAACATGTGATGAGAACTGGATAGTACGGCTCTGGGATTCCTTTCTCGCAGGGAGTCGAGAAAGGATCTCAGGTCGAGGTTGATGATACTACTACTACTACTTTACATTATGTTCATCTGCTCTCTCTCCTGATGCTGCAAGATTGTCGAAGATTGTTGAAGATGCTAGTCTTCGATAGGACTAGGTTTCCCCCTCTATTCTGGCATTTCTGCAGCCCAGTCCACATATACAGCCCCCTTTGAAAATGTTGCATATGTAGTGTAGATCCTTGCTTGCTGAGTACTTCGGATGAGTACTCACGTTTGCTTTATTTTCTTTTTCCCCCATATTCCTTTTGATGCCACCAGACGACGGAGCCCCTGAGCCGGACGCCCCAGCCGACAACCAGTACTACTACCCGCCTGGCGAGTACTACTACTACGAGGAGCCGTTTGATGACCAGGAGTAGGATTGGAGGGTCCAGGGCAGGAGGCCTACGCCTTTCGATCGTAGTATTTTATTTTACCCCGCCTCTGTGAAGGCCTATTTTTCTCTCTCTGTAATATATCTGTACCCAGATATCTAATGCTTCCGCTGACGCTTGTATGCCAACGAGCTATGTATTCGAGCCCTCGAGGCCCTGGCTTGTAATATTAAGCTTGTATGACTTTATTTATGTTTTAGAGTTGTGTTGTGATATCTTCAAGTGAGTCCGTAGGCTTGATCATGCGCATTTGCGTGTATGATTAGTGCACGATTAAGCCGGGGTCGTCACACTCCTGCAAAAAAATAGGTATGTGTGTAAGCAGTATTGCTTGAATGGCATGTTTATCGTAATGAAATTGATGGGGAACGTAGCATGCAATTTCAAAAAAATTCCTACGCTCACGCAAGATCTATCTAGGAGATGCATAGCAACGAGAGGGGAAGAGTGTGTCCACGTACCCTCGTAGACCGAAAGCGGAAGCATTAGGTTAACGCGGTTGATGTAGTTGAACGTCTTCACGATCCAACCGATCAAGTACCGAACGTACGGCACCTCCGAGTTCAGCACACGTTCAGCTCGATGACGTCCCTCGAAGTCTTGATCCAGCAAAGTGTCGAGGGAGAGTTTCGTCAGCACGACGGCGTGGTGACGGTGATGGTGATGTGATCCGCGCAGGGCTTCGCCTAAGCACTACGACAATATGACCGGAGGAGTAAACTGTGGAGGGGGGGCACCGCACACGGCTAAGAGAATATCTGTTGTGCCTTTGGGGTGCCCCCTGCCCATGTATATAAAGGAGGGGAGGAGGAGGCCGGCCACCAAGGAGGGGCGCGCCATGGGGGGAGTCCTACTTGGACTCCTAGTCCAAGTAGGATTCGGCCCCCCCTTTTTTTCCTTTCTTCCGGAGGGGGAAAGAGGGAAGGAGAGGGAGTAGGAGAAGGAAAGGGGGGTGGCGCCCCCTTCCCTAAACCAATTCAGCCTCCTCCCTTGTGGGGGGCGCACCAGCCCCTTGTGGGCTGGTTAGCCTCCCTCATATGGCCCATATGGCCCATATCTTCCACCGGGGGGTTCCGGTAACCCTTCCGGTACTCCGGTATGTACCCGATACACTCCGGAACCCTTCCGGTGTCCGAATACTACCTTCCAATATATCAATCTTTACCTCTTGACCATTTAGAGACTCCTCGTCATGTCCGTGATCTCATCCGGGACTCCGAACAATCTTCGGTCACCAAAACACATAACTCATAATACAAATCGTCATCGAACGTTAAGCGTGCGGACCCTACGGGTTCGAGAACTATGTAGACATGACCGAGACATATCTCCGATCAATAACAAATAGCGGAACCTGGATGCTCATATTGGTTCCCACATATTCTACGAAGATCTTTATCGGTTAAACCGCAATGACAACATACGTTATTCCCTTTGTCATCGGTATGTTACTTGCCCGAGATTCGATCGTCGGTATCTTCATACCTAGTTCAATCTCGTTACCGGCAAGTCTCTTTACTCGTTCCGTAATGCATCATCCTGCAACTAACTCATTAGTCACATTGCTTGCAAGGCTTCATATGATGTGCATTACCGAGAGGGCCCAGAGATACCTCTCCGATACTCGGAGTGACAAATCCTAATCTCGATCTATGCCAACCCAACAAACACCTTCGGAGACACCTGTAGAGCATCTTTATAATCACCCAGTTACGTTGTGACGTTTGATAGCACACAAGGTGTTCCTTCGGTATTCGGGAGTTGCATAATCTCATAGTCAGAGGAATATGTATAAGTCATGAAGAAAGCAATAGCAATAAAACTCAACTATCATTATGCTAAGCTAACGGATGGGTCTTGTCCATCACATCATTCTCCTAATGATGTGATCTCGTTCATCAAATGACAACACATGTCTATGGTTAGGAAACCTAACCATCTTTGATTAACGAGCTAGTCTAGTAGAGGCATACTAGGGACACTGTGTTTTGTCTATGTATTCACACATGTATCAAGTTTCCAGTTAATACAATTCTAGCATGAATAATAAACATTTATCATGATATAAGGAAATATAAATAACAACTTTATTATTGCCTCTAGGGCATATTTCCTTCAGTCTCCCACTTGCACTAGAGTCAATAATCTAGTTCACATCGCCATGTGATTAATACCCAAAGAGTATTAAGGTGTGATCATGTTTTGCTTGTGAGAGAAGTTTAGTCAACGGGTCTACCACATTCAGAGCCGTATGTATTTTGCAAATTTTCTATGTCTACAATGCTCTGTATGGAGCTACTCTAGCTAATTGCTCCCACTTTCAATATGTATCCAGATTGAGACTCAGAGTCATCTAGATCGGTGTTAAAGCTTGCATCGACGCAACTCTTTACGACGAACTCTTTATCACCTCCATAACCGAGAAATATTTCCTTAGTCCTCTTAGGTAACTAAGGATAACTTTGACCGCTGTCCAGTGATCCACTTCTGGATTACTATCGTACCTCCCTACTAAACTTATAGCAAGGCACACATCAGGTCTGGTACACAGCATAACATACATGATAGAACCTATGGCTGAGGCATAGGGAATGACTTTCATTTTCTCTCTATCTTCTGTAGTGGTCGGGCATTGAGTCTTACTCAACTTCACACCTTGCAACACACGCAAGAACCCTTTCTTTGACTGATCCATTTTGAACTTCTTCAAAACTTTATCAAGGTATGTACTTTGTGAAAGTCCTATTAAGCGTCTCGATCTATCCCTATAGATCTTGATGCCCAATATATAAGCAGCTTCACCGAGGTCTTTCATTGAAAAATTCTTATTCAAATATCCTTTTATGCTATCCAGAAATTCCGTATTATTTCCGATCAACAATATGTCATCCACATATACTATCAGAAATGCTACAGAGCTCCCACTCACTTTCTTGTAAATACAGACTTCTCCAAAAGTCTGTATAAAACCATATGCTTTGATCACACTATCAAAGCGTATATTCCAACTCCGAGAGGCTTGCACCAGTCCATAAATGGATCGCTGGAGCTTGCACACTTTGTTAGCACCTTTAGGATCGACAAAACCTTCTGGTTGCATCATATACAACTCTTCTTTGAGAAATCCATTAAGGAATGCAGTTTTGACATCCATTTGCCAGATTTCATAATCATAAAATGCGGCAATTGCTAACATGATTCGGAAAGACTTAAGCATCGCTACGGGTGAGAAGGTCTCATCGTAGTCAACTCCTTGAACTTGTTGAAAACCTTTCGCAACAAGTCGAGCTTTGTAGACAGTAACATTACCGTCAGCATCAGTCTTCTTCTTGAAGATCCATTTATTCTTTAATGGCATGCTGATCATCGGGCAAGTCAACCAAAGTCCATACTTTGTTCTCATACATGGATCCCATCTCAGATTTTATGGCCTCAAGCCATTTCGTAGAATTTGGGCTCATCATCGCTTCCTCATAGTTTGTAGGTTCGTCATGGTCTAGTAACATGACTTCCAGAACAGGATTACCGTACCACTCTGGTGCGGAACGTACTCTGGTTGACCTATGAGGTTCGGTAGTAACTTGATCTGAAGTTTCATGATCATCATCATTAACTTCCTCACTAATTGGCGTATGCATCACTGGAACTGATTTATGTGATGAACTACTTTCCAATTCGAGAGAAGGTACAACTATCTCATCAAGTTCTACTTTCCTCCCACTCACTTCTTTCAAGAGAAACTCCTTCTCTAGAAAGGATCCATTCTTAGCAACAAAGATCTTGCCTTCGGATCTGTGATAGAAGGTGTACCCAATAGTTTCTTTTGGGTATCCTATGAAGACACACTTCTCCGATTTGGGTTCGAGCTTATCAGGCTGAAGCTTTTTCACATAAGCATCGCAACCCCAAACTTTAAGAAACGACAGCTTAGGTTTCTTGCCAAACCATAGTTCATACGGTGTCGTCTTAACGGAGAATGCAGCTGTCTCTAATGCATAACCCCAAAACGATAGTGGTAAATCGGTAAGAGACATCATAGATCACACCATATCTAATAAAGTACGGTTACGATGTTCGGACACACCATTACGCTGTGGTGTTCCAGGTGGCGCGAGTTGTGAAACTATTCCACATTGTTTTAAATGAAGACCAAACTCGCAACTCAAATATTCGCCTCCGCGGTCAGATCATGGAAACTTTATTTTCTTGTTACGATGATTTTCCACTTCACTCTGAAATTCTTTGAACTTTTCAAATGTTTCAGACTTATGTTTCATTAAGTAGATATACTCATATCTGCTCAAATCATCTGTGAAGGTCAGAAAATAACGATACCCGCCGCGAGCCTCAACACTCATCGGACCGCATACATCGGTATGTATTATTTCCAATAAGTCATTGGCTCGCTCCATTGTTCCGGAGAACGGAGTTTTAGTCATCTTGCCCATGAGGCATGGTTCGCAAGTATCAAATGATTCATAATCAAGTGATTCCAAAATCCCATCTGCATGGAGTTTCTTCATGCGCTTTACACCAATATGACCTAAACGGCAGTGCCACAAATATGTTGCACTATCATTATCAACTTTGCATCTTTTGGCATCAATATTATGAATATGTGTATCACTACGATTATTTACATTGAGTGTATGACCATAGAAGGTTTTATTCATGTAAACAGAACAACAATTATTCTCTGACTTAAATGAATAACCGTATCGCAATAAACATGATCCAATCATATTCATGCTTAACGCAAACACCAAATAACATTTATTTAGGTCCAACACTAATCCCGAAGGTAGAGGGAGTGTGCGATGGTGATCTTATCAACCTTGGAATCACTTCCAACACACATCGTCACCTCGTCATTAACTAGTCTCTGTTCATTTTGCAACTCCTATTTTGAGTTACTAATGTTAGCAACTGAACCGGTATCAAATACCCAGGGGCTACTATGAACACTAGTAAAATACACATCAATAACATGTATATCAAATATACCTTTGTTCACTTTGCCATCCTTCTTATCTGCCAAGTACTTGGGGCAGTTCCGCTTCCAGTGACCAGTCCCTTTGCAGTAGAAGCACTCAGTTTCAGGCTTAGGTCCAGACTTGGGCTTCTTCCCGGGAGTAGCAACTTGCTTGCTATTCTTCTTGAAGTTCCCTTTCTTTCCCTTGCCCTTTTTCTTGAAACTAGTGGTCTTGTCAACCATCAACACTTGATGCTATTTCTTGATTTCTACCTTTGCCGATTTCAGCATCGCGAAGAGCTTGGGAATCGTTTTTGTCATCCCTTGCATATTATAGTTCATCACGAAGTTGTAGTAACTTGGTGATAGTGACTAGAGAAATCTGTCAATCACTATCTTATCTGGAAGATTAACTCCCACTTGATTCAAGCGATTGTAGTACCTAGACATTCTGAGCACATGCTCACTAGCTGAGCTATTCTCCTCCATCTTGTAGGCAAAGTACTTGTCAGAGGTCTCATACCTCTCAACACGGGCATGAGTCTGAAATACCAATTTCATCTCTTTGGAACATCTCATATGCTCCGTGGCGTTCAAAATGTTTTTGAAGTCCCGGTTCTAAGCCGTAAAGCATGGTGCACTAAACTATCAAGTAGTCATCATATCGAGCTTGCCAAACGTTCATAATGTCTGCATCTACCCCTGCAATAGGTCTGTCACCTAGCGGTGCGTCAAGGACATAATTCTTCTGTGCAGCAATGAGGATATTCCTCAGATCACGGACCCAGTCCGCATCATTGCTACTATCATCTTTCAATTTAGTTTTCTCTAGGAACATATCAAAAATAAAACAAGGGAGCTATACGCGAGCTATTGATCTACAACATAAATTGCAAATACTACCAGGACTAAGTTCATGATAAATTAAGTTCAATTAATCATATTACTTAAGAACTCCCACTTAGATAGACATCCCTCTAGTCATCTAAATGATCACGTGATCCATATCAACTAAACCATGTCCGATCATCACGTGAGATGGAGTAGTTTTCAATGGTGAACATCTCTATGTTGATCATATCTACTATATGATTCATGTTCGACCTTTCGGTCTCAGTGTTCCGAGGCCATATCTGCATATGGTAGGCTCGTCAAGTTTAACCCGAGTATTCTGCACGTGCAAAACTGGCTTGCACCCGTTGTATGTGAACGTAGAGCTTATCACACCCGATCATCACGTGGTGTCTCGGCACGACGAACTGTCGCAACGGTGCATTCTCAGGGAGAACACTTATACCTTGAAATTTAGTGAGGGATCATCTTATAATGCTACCGCCGTACTAAGCAAAATAAGATGCATAAAAGATAAACATCACATGCAATCAAAATATGTGACATGATATGGCCATCATCATCTTGTGCCTTTGATCTCCATCTCCAAAGCATCGTCATGATCTCCATCGTCACCGGCTTGACACCTTGATCTCCATCGTAGCATCGTTGTCGTCTCGCCAACTATTGCTTCTACAACTATCGCTAACGCATAGTGATAAAGTAAAGCAATTACATGGCGATTGCATTTCATACAATAAAGCGACAACCATAAGGCTCCTGCCAGTTGCCGATAACTTTTACAAAACATGATCATCTCATACAATAACGTATATCACATCATGTCTTGACCATATCACATCACAGCATGCCCTACAAAAACAAGTTAGACGTCCTCTACTTTGTTGTTGCAAGTTTTACGTGGCTGCTACGGGCTTATAGCAAGAACCGTTCTTACCTACGCATCAAAACCACAACGATTTTTCGTCAAGTGTGCTGTTTTAACCTTCAACAAGGACCGGCCGTAGTCAAACTCGATTCAACTAAAGTTGGAGAAACAGACACCCGCCAGCCACCTATGTGCAAAGCACGTCGGTAGAACCAGTCTCATGAACGCGGTCATGTAATGTCGGTCCGGGCCGCTTCATCCAACAATAACGCCGAATCAAAGTAAGACGTTGGTGGTAAGCAGTATAACTATTATCGCCCACAACTCTTTGTGTTCTACTCGTGCATATCATCTACGCATAGACCTGGCTCAGATGCCACTGATGGGGAACGTAGCATGCAATTTCAAAAAAAATCCTACGCTCACGCAAGATCTATCTAGGAGATGCATAGCAACGAGAGGGGAAGCGTGTGTCCACGTACCCTCGTAGACCAAAAGCGGAAGCGTTAGGTTAACGCGATTGATGTAGTTGAACGTCTTCACGATCCAACCGATCAAGTACCGAACGTACGGCACCTCCGAGTTCAGCACACGTTCAGCTCGATGACGTCCCTCGAACTCTTGATCCAGCAAAGTGTCGAGGGAGAGTTTCGTCAGCACAACAGCGTGGTGACGGTGATGGTGATGTGATCCACGCATGGCTTCGCCTAAGCACTACGACAATATGACCGGAGGAGTAAACTGTGGAGGGGGGCACCACACACGGCTAAGAGAATATCTGTTGTGCCTTTGGGGTGCCCCCTGCCCACGTATATAAAGGAGGGGAGGAGGAGGCCGGCCACCAAGGAGGGGCGCGCCATGGGGGGAGTCCTACTTGGACTCCTAGTCCAAGTAGGATTCGGCCCCCCCTTTTTTTCCTTTCTTCCGGAGGGGGAAAGAGGGAAGGAGAGGGAGTAGGAGAAGGAAAGGGGGGTGGCGCCCCCTTCCCTAAACCAATTCGGCCTCCTCCCTTGTGGGGGGCGCACCAGCCCCTTGTGGGATGGTTAGCCTCCCTCATATGGCCCATATGGCCCATATCTTCCACCGGGGGGTTCCGGTAACCCTTCCGGTACTCCGGTATGTACCCGATACACTCCGGAACCCTTCCGGTGTCCGAATACTACCTTCCAATATATCAATCTTTACCTCTTGACCATTTAGAGACTCCTCGTCATGTCTGTGATCTCATCCGGGACTCCGAACAATCTTCGGTCACCAAAACACATAACTCATAATACAAATCGTCATCGAACGTTAAGCGTGCGGACCCTACGGGTTCGAGAACTATGTAGGCATGACCGAGACATATCTCCGATCAATAACAAATAGCGGAACCTGGATGCTCATATTGGTTCCCACATATTCTACGAAGATCTTTATCGGTTAAACCGCAATGACAACATACGTTATTCCCTTTGTCATCGGTATGTTACTTGCCCGAGATTCGATCGTCGGTATCTTCATACCTAGTTCAATCTTGTTACCGGCAAGTCTCTTTACTCGTTCCGTAATGCATCATCCCGCAACTAACTCATTAGTCACATTGCTTGCAAGGCTTCATATGATGTGCATTACCGAGAGGGCCCAGAGATACCTCTCCGATACTCGGAGTGACAAATCCTAATCTCGATCTATGCCAACCCAACAAACACCTTCGGAGACACCTGTAGAGCATCTTTATAATCACCCAGTTACGTTGTGACGTTTGATAGCACACAAGGTGTTCCTCCGGTATTCGGGAGTTGCATAATCTCATAGTCAGAGGAATATGTATAAGTCATGACGAAAGCAATAGCAATAAAACTTAACGATCATTATGCTAAGCTAACGGATGGGTCTTGTCCATCACATCATTCTCCTAATGATGTGACCCCGTTCATCAAATGACAACACATGTCTATGGTTAGGAAACTTAACCATCTTTGATTAACGAGCTAGTCTAGTAGAGGCATACTAGGGACACTGTGTTTTGTCTATGTATTCACACATGTATCAAGTTTCCAGTTAATACAATTCTAGCATGAATAATAAACATTTATCATGATATAAGGAAATATAAATAACAACTTTATTATTGCTTCTAGGGCATATTTCCTTCAGAAATATAGCAACTGCATCTGATTTGGCATGATATCATTCATACAGCAAGCCTTGAGCATCTGCATCTGGCCATGCATGGTAACTGCAGTTTTTCAGCTATGGCAGCTACAATTGACCAAACATGGCAGCTGTTGTTGCCAAGTCATGGCAACCAGCATCTTTAACATCAAAACTTGCATTCTAGATACGAGCCCACAAGGCAAATGGAGTTAATCACAAATGGCATATACACGCAGACAGTAATTGACAAATCCTGAAGACCATAGACGACTAATGGACGTATTCACTTGGTAGCATTTGTAGTTTGCCGCCACCACCGTGACAAATCCACTTTCCCCCATGCTTTTCCACAAAAGCAAATGCACTTTTTTTGTTAGTTCACATATTTTACCTTGTTGTGCCGCATGTGCTAATCGAAGCTGGTCTGTCACTTCAATTTGCTGTGTTCTATCTGCAATACCGATGGCCTGCAACGGTGAAGCTTGCCACAATACCTTTGATGTTGTGGTTCCACCATAACAACCTGCGCTCATGAGCAGTTGGTCAATGCATGGCAACCGTAGTTTCTATAACATGGCATATGTAGTGGTTCAACCATGGCAACTGTAGTTGTTCACACTTGGCAACCAGAGCTGTTCACACATGGCAACCACAGTTTTTTAGTCATGGCAACTACAGTTGTCCAGACATGGCAAATGCGGTTGTTAAGACATGGCAACTGCGGTTGTTAAGACATGGCAACTGCGTGCAATCACGTACTGCCACTGTCAGTCATACATTCAATCTGACACATGCAGATTGTCCACATGTGGCAACTATAGGTGACCAGACTTGGCAGATGCACTTTCCATCATTTTTTTCGGCTTCTAACAGCAACAAACGCCAATGTCATCCTTTTTTTCAATTTTTTCGTCACACCACGTAAACACCAATGTCACCTAGGTTCCTTTTTCTGATGCACTGTCCGCAAGATCACTTCATACGACTCACCTGCGTACAACGTTGATGGCAGGTACCCGGTTGCCTCCTGTTGCCACGTGCTGCATGATGGTCCTGCGTTTTTTCAAAAAACTCGTAATTCTTGCCATCCTTGCAAGTTTTCTTTTTTGACCACATCAGTATGCTATTTTCTATGTGTTACCTTGATTTGCCACATTTGCTACTTGAAGTTGGTCTGCCGTACATCTATCAGCGATAACCCCCTGTGTTGGAACTTGCCATGGTATCCCTGTCTGTGTGGTTGTGTCATAAGAACCTGCGAACAAGGACATTGTAGCACATAAGTAGAATGCCATTTTCATGCCAGCAAACATGTCAACTGTCCCTTTTTTTTATCATGCATAGTACCTATGTTCGCATACTTCTCTAGTAGTGGCAGCAACGGTCCTGCGGAAATGAGTTGATTGTACTCTACTGCATCCCAAGGGGGCGCTTGCGGCCTTCGAGAAAACCAAGGATCAGTCCCGTCTTCATGATTCATTTTTTTCTGCTTTCTTCCACTGTGCTTTCAGTCACTGCATGAACAAGAACGCATGACTATTCGAATTGCATTTTGCTGTTTCCACATAAAAGGAAACACAGCAATCTTATCACATTTCTTGCATAAACAACCAATACATCATGGCAAGTAGGAAAACATTTTGCAACTATTCATGTTGAACTGATGGCAATAGCCAACATAACATGATGGCAACTAACAACATAACATGATGGCAACTAATTTTTCCCTCCCTATGTACCACCCAAATTGCTCCTTTCTCCCCTGATTTTAGTGAATCGTACACATCCTTCTGGAGCACCTACTTGTGGCAACCCCAACCTAAAAGCTTAGATCAGATCTAAGATAGAACATGGCAGATCTTGTGTATGTTGGAGGGCAAAGGGGAATAAACATGAACGGCCAGAATTGATTTTAGTTGTAGATCCACGCGACACATATCTGTGTTGTGTTTGCCATGACAGTGTGGATCTAGTCGCCATCTTGATGGGCAATCTAGAAGTGCAATTATCGGGACAGGGGAAGGAGGGGAAGGAGGAGGAGATCGGAGAACTACCTGTTAGCCCGTTGTCGTGTTTTCCGTCGATCGGGAGGGGGGGGGGGGACGCTAGAGATCTGGTCTGGTTGCCATGGCAATTAGAGAAGAAGACGATGGAGGTAGGGGAAGATTTGGCGATCCAGAGGTTGGAGACGACGACAAACGCTGGCAATGTGGTTCGAAGGCGAATAGGGACGATGGGCGAGAGAGGTTGTGCGGGCAGCGGGGTCGCTCGCCCGGACGTGTGGGCGATCACGCCACACACCGGACGTGCGGGCTGTGCCTAGGTGTGCCCGGGCGCCGTCGTGCGGGCGGGGTTGTGTCTATGCCACACGGGACGTGCGGCACACCCCCTAGATGCCACACGTGTGGTGGATATCGGCGTCCAATAAATAAGAACACGCTATAGAGAAAAAGCACGCGTTATTTATTTATTGAAGAAAAAAAAAAGCATTCGGAAACCGCCGGGACACGCGGCACGGTATAGTTTCGCGTGGCACGCGCTGGTTTGTTAACCACTCCACTCTGTTTCTGTTGGTAGGCTCGAGAATAACCACGCCGAGCAAGGAGAAGCGTGATTCAGGCCTCTAGTACCACTGCTGGATGCCCAGCGCATTGACAAATAAACTTGTTTAATTCGACACCACAATACGTATTCTCCATCTCAAACAGCTGTTCAGTTTGGCATAAAAGATCGCGACGATTTGCTCGCAAAATACCGATGGCGCAGACAATTAAACGCGATTCGACAGACCACGTACGCGAAGAAAATACGACAGTAGTTTAGAATCAAACTAGGCGTACGCCTGATTCCTCAAGGTGGAGGGAGAGTCGTTCGAGTCCGGCTGCAACTTTCTTTCTTTGGCGGCGTCGACGGCGTCGCCAGTCGACGTTCGGGTCCGGCGCCGGGATGGCGGACGCGCGCTTTGTCCAGGGACACGCAAAGGCTGCGCGCTGCTGCGTGCGGCCACGACGCCTGCCTGCGTGTTGGAAAGGATCGGGTCACGTGGTGCCCTTCTTTGACCTCCGCTCCCGTGCCAGCGCCACCTGTTGGTTCGTGGTGTGGCGTTCGGTGCCACGGAGGCATCTAGGCGATGCGATCAGTCGGCGGAGTTCGGTGAGCCGCTCGTCCGAAAAGCAGGACCGCTTCTCAGGACCCTTCTGTGAGCTGTGCAGGGTTGTTTTTTTTTTGGGGTGTGTAGTGTGCAGATTTGCATCAAAGGTTCGTCCGTACCTCCAGGATGGATATATGCTGCGCAGGGTTGCCCTTTCGATGATGCTTGCAGACTTTTTTTCTTCCTTTGCGAAAGATCCAGATGCGGTGCCTTCCTGGCAGCAGAATCACAGTTCTCCTTGTTCAAAAATAAAAGTTTTACAGATCAAAGTGGCACCGGTTGAGCACGTGCCGAGTGCCGACTGTCAGATGCTACTGACAGACAGAAGAATGGTACGTAGTAGCAGTGAATTAGTATTAGCAAAAGAAGGTGGACGGAATGGAACTACGCTTTCAGTCTCGGGCTAGCAGCAGGTGGCTCTACCACGGATGGATATCTCATGTCGGCAAGAGGACGATGCACGCTTCCATTGGCCACAGCTGTGTTGGGCCATACATGTTCACATTTAGCGATCTGTTTCCGTCCCAGACTTTTTTTTTAAGGTTGTTTCCGTCACTGATTTTTTTTCATTGCACTGATAGCCGACTGACGGTGATGGGTCCGAAGAACCATTGAGCTCCCAGGTCGTATGTGACGCTCTTTGCGTCAAATTAGCCTCAGTTCGCACAGGCGAGCGAACTGGGCCAGCCCATCAAGCCACGTCTGTTGTTTCGTATTTTTTCTTTTGTATATGCATTGTATCTGGGGCAAGGCGGATCCAATACAGCGCGTAGGTCACGCTCAAGCGGCACATAGCCCCCCCCCCCCCCCCCCCCACCCCAGTGGAGAATCCAGGAAGAAAACGAAGGGTGGGCTCAAAGTTAACAGCGAGAAAACTGCGTCATTTTGAACAGAAAAAGGCATTTCGGTTTAAAAGGAAAAGGAAAAAGGCATTATCTCCTAATCCTGTTGTCCAAATAAGCTAATATTTTGCCAAGAGTACTACTGAAAACATATGTAGTATTACTATCATTTTCTGTTTTTTTCTTAATATAAAATTTTGAATGAAAGTTTAAATCTATCTACCTAAATAGTCGTTATCTCCTAGTCCTTTTGCTCCAAACAAGGTAAAACTTTCCTAGATTACTACTGGAAACATGAAGTATTTGCTAGAATTTTCAAAAGAAGTATATCAAAATTTTAACCAAGATTTGAATTTATTTAGCAAAATATAGTCATTATCTCTTAATCCTTTTTCTTCAAATAAGCTCAAAATTTGCCATATTGCTACTATATATTTGCTTTGTGCTGTCCGCTACTTGCATGTCGGCTGTTGGTATTGTATGGCTAAGAATGAGAGATTGGGTTGCTGGGCTAGGACATGTAGTAGTAAAAAAAAATTGGAGGGCAGGCTAGAGCCTGTTGAAACCTCACTACTGGACTCGACACTGCCTCCCCCCCCACCCCCCCCCCCCCCCCCCCCCCCCGAGCTCCTGATCAGCGTATGTTTTCTCTATTGGTTTTCCTTTTTTTAAAATTTATTTTTCTTTTTTCTTTTCTTTTCCTTTCTATTTTTTCCTTTTTCTTTCTTTTCTTATTTTCCTTTCTTTTTCATTTTTCCTTTTTTTGTTTTATGTTTTCCTTTTCTTTTCTATTCTCTTCTTCTTGTTTACTTTTTCACTTTTTTGGGCATTTTTTCTTTTCAATTTTGTAAACACTTTTTTTGTTCACCGAATTCAAAAAAATATTCAACAATCCAAAAAATGTAAATCGAATTCAATTTTTTGTTCATCAAATATAAACAATGATCATCAAAATTCAAAATTTGTTCATCAAACTAAAAAAATGTTAACCTGATTCTATTTTTGTTCATTGTTTTCAAAAAATGCTCATCAATTTCAAAATTTGTTCATTGAATTAAAAAAATCATCATTTTTCAAAAAAACTGTTCTTCAATACAAATTTTGTTCATCAAATTCCAAAAATATTCATTCTTTTGAAATCATGAACATTTCTTGAATTCAAGAATGTTTTTGAATTTGCTGAACATTTTTTTAATTCCGTGCGCATTTATCATTTCCCAAACTTTTTTCAAATCGCGAACAATTTTTGAATTCCCGAACATTTAACAATTTGTAACTTTTTTGAAATCCCGAATTTGTTTTACAATGGAAACAGTTAAAACAGAAGAAAAAAAGCAAAAAAAATAAGATTCTTCCCGCTTTCCCGCCCCACACATGGGTCGGCCCATGAGGGCACGTGGGGGAAGTGGGGTGTGCGCGCTCTGTCGTTCGCTGGCGCGTACAACGCTAAATAAGAGGTCCCTGGGGCACGCCTATGTCTTGCTTATAGCGAGGCGTAGGGCAGGCTCACATCAAGAGATGCCATAGTCGGCCGCCCCAGCGCAGCAACAGTGCGCTTCGCCCTCACCCTCACGCACGAGCATGACATGGGCTCGCCCCGCCTTGATAACGTCGTGCTAACTAATTTTTTTCCATTTTTTATTTTAGAAATATATATTTAACTGCAAAAATGTTAATCATTTGTTTGCAAAATCTTAAACATGCATAATAAAAATGTTTCTTATGGATACCAAAAAATGTACAATCTGGACAGAAGAAAGTAGACATCGAAATATATATATATCTAAAAACACATGTATTTAAAAAAATGTTAAACATGTATAATAAAAATGTTTATTATGTATACCAAAAAAGTACAATCTGAAGTGAGGAAGGTGGACATCAAAAGATATATCTGAAATAATGTTAATCATGTATTTGAAAAATATTTAACAAACATAAAAAATATTCATGTAAAAAGTATACAATCTGTATGAAAAAGTGAACATCGAAACATATATCTGACAATAATGTTAATTATGTATTTGAAAAATGTTTAACGAATTTCAGAACATATTCTTACTGTACACTGATACGTCTCCAACGTATTTATAATTTGTTATTGTTTCATGTTATTA
Organism: Thinopyrum elongatum; assembly: GCA_011799875.1. Lineage (NCBI taxonomy): Eukaryota > Viridiplantae > Streptophyta > Magnoliopsida > Poales > Poaceae > Thinopyrum > Thinopyrum elongatum. The sequence continues at coordinate 327,220,216 of CM022297.1, read as the reverse complement.
TCTCATCAATATTAGATGCTTTATATGCATTTTTATGCTATTTTATATCCTTTTGGGACTAAACTATTAACTCAGTGCCCAGTGTGAGTTTCTGTTTTTTTATTGTTTTTGACTTTTCATAAAATCAATACCAAAAAAGTCCACACACGATTGATTTTTTCTGCACCATAAGGGATCCTAGAAGGTTCGGGAGGAGGCCAGAAGACCTACAGGAGAGCCACGAGCTCACATGGTGCACCTCGGGGGTAGGCGCGCCCCTGAGCTCGTGGGCCCCACGTAGCTCCATTTGACCTAGTCTCTACTCTATAAATTCACAAATATTTCCAAACAACAGAGAGCCCCCCGGAACACTTTTTCCACTGCCGCAACCTTCTGTTCTTCCGTAATACCATCTGGAGGCCTTTTTCGGAACTCTGCCGGAGGGGGATCGATCATGGAGCGCTTCTACGTCATCTTTGCTGCCTTCCGATGATGCGTGAGTAGTTTATCGTAGACATACGGGTCCATAGCTAGTAGTTAGATGTCTTCTTCTCTCTCTCTTTGAACTTCAATGCAATGTTCAACTCGATCTTCTTAGAGTTCTATCCGACGTAATCTTCTTTTGGGTGTGTTTTTCAGGATCCGATGAATTATGAATTTATGATCGGGTTAATCATTAAAAGTAATTGAGTTTCTGAACCTTATTATGCATGATTGTTATATCTTTGTATTTCTCTCCAATCTATCCGTTTTGTTTGGCCAACTAGAATGATTTATCTTCAATGGGAGATGTGCTTTGTAATGGGTTCAATCTTGCGGTGTCCGCATCCAGTGACAGAAAGCGTAGCGAGGCACGTATTGTATTGTTGCTATTAAGGGTAAAACGACGGGTTTTGTTCATATTGCTTGAGTTTATTATGTCTACATTATCTCATCTTGCTTAAGGCATTACTCAGTTTGTCATGAACTTAATACTATATATGCATGTTAAATAGCGATCGATTGGTGGAGTAATAGTAGTAGATCCAGGTAGGAATTGGTCTACTTGTCACGGATGTGATGCCTATATACATAATCATTGCCATGAATACGTCATAACTATCCGCTTTTCTATCAACTGTCCAACACTAATTTGTTTACCCACCGTATTCTATTGTTTTGAGAGATAAGACTCTTGTGAAAACTATGGCCCCTGAATCTACTTTAACCATACTATAAAACCAAAAATAACTTACTATAATTTATTTACTTTTATTTTGTTTTACAATTTATCAATTTACCAATACAAGATTTGATCCTTACAAATAACGAGTTTAAGGGGATTGACAACCCTCTTGCATGCGTTGGGTGTAAGTATTTGCTTTTGTGTGCGTAGGTCTTGTTCACTAGGATTTGGTTAGTGCTTCTTCTGGTTCGATAAACCTAGGATTTTCGTATTGCTTCACCCTTCCTCTTCGAGGAAAATCCCAACGCAGTTCACAAGTAGCATATACGAAAAATGTACAATCTGTACGAAAAAACGGACCTTAAAGCAAATATTTAAAAAGCTTTAATCATTTATTTTAAAATAATAAACATGTATAAGAAATGTTCCTGCTGTATACCAAAAATGTACAACATACATTAAATAAAAGTAGACATCAAAACATGCTTTTTAGAAAATAAAATTGTCTACAAAAATGTTTCTGATGTATAAAAATTTTACATTTTGTATCATGTCATTAAAAAATGCTCATCTCATATTTTAAAACATGTTGACCATGTATTAAAAAAAGTAATTAAAAATGCAGGAAAAAATTGTACATCATGTATTCAAAACATGTTGACCATGTATTAAAAAAAGTTACAAAAAATGTAGGAAAAAATTTACATCGTGTATTTAAAAAACTTTGAACATGTATCTACAAAAGTTTCAGTGTGCACTAAAAATGTACATTGTTACCAAAAAGTAGGCATGTGTTAAATAAAAAACTAACCTATCAAAACTGACAAAAAAATAGACAAAAATGAAGGAAAGCAATGAAAACCAAAAAAGAAACAAATATAAGCAAAAAAAGTTAAAGAAAACCTATGAAAAATAATGGAAAAAGAAAAAAACAAAGAAAAACGAAGAAAATCAAAATCGAGAAAGAACCAAAAGGAACCGAAGAAATTATATAAAAATAATGAAAACAGAGAAAGATATGAAAAAACGGTGGAAAAGCAAAGGAAACAGAAAAACCAAAGAAAACATAAAGAAACAAAGAAAACCTAAAGTAAAAACAGAAAGACAAAAGAAAAAGAAAGAAAAAAATTGAAGAAAGCCAGACCGATCAACAAACAACACACGATCGATCAAGCGAATGAAAAAAAAACACCAAAACAGGCCGGCCGAGAAACAAGGAAAAGAAAAAACTTCAGGCGAGACGAGAGCTATACTCACTATAAACTAGATACAGCTCCTGTGATATAGCTCAGGAGCGACTGTGTCTCGCACAAACGAGACACACGCATGTCTCGCCTCAAGAACGCCCTAAATGGGCCGACCCATAATCACGCAGGTACACGTGCATCAAGTTTTTTTCATTGTTTTCTTATTTATTTATTTGAAACCCCTCAAAAAAATTATTTATTTGAATTTTTAATATATTATAAACATGTTTGTGCGCTGCGATGGGAGAAATAAAATATCACATATGCTAGTCCAATATGTATGGCTAAAGGACAATGGTCCTCTCACCCTCCCCCCTCCCATTGCATTCTTAAGTAACACAACGTGCAAGGCACGAGTACCAGGTTGTGCAGACGTGGTGATAAAAGAACAATGTTTTTTTATCAAGCGGGGCAGAAGCTTGTTTCAAAGAAAGTGATAAAAGAATTTTTGAGAATTCTCCACTCAACATTACCGAAAAAGATTTTCACCCCACTTTATATATAAAGTAACGATCAACAACACACGGTACAAACGCACGTCATCACAACACACGCACACACCCAAGGCAGGATATATAGGTGTTGAGCGCAGCAACACTACCCTGAGCACTACAGGAGCAGCCGGGGTCCTCGACCGTTAACACGCCGCCGCGACGAGATGAAGTCGCATACGACGAACCGTGGGCTCCAAGGCGGGCGCCTTCAGGAAGGATATGACACCGGAGCGCCACCACCGCCTGACCCGAGGGTCAGAGTTTCCCCTGGAGTGACACAACGGGCAGTGAGAGCCGCGACGACGCCTTCAAGAAGGAAACGAGTTTCGCCGCCGCCGGTCCGGCCGAAGATAGAACAGTTTTCACCCCGGCCAACACTTACCGCCATCGAATGCCACACCCCCGCAACCACGCCACCCACACAGCCAACATCGAGCCACGGGCTCTGCCCCTGAGCATTGCGCTACCATCCCCAGGGCCGCCGCCCTGGCATCCAAGAACCTGACACCACCTCACCCGAGACACACCGCTACCCCAACCACCTGGGCGGCCCCCAACGCCGAGACCCAATAGGCCGGCCAAAATGGCATCCATCGACCCGTCCTTCGGCACCGGGCGCGAGACGGGCTCGGTCCTGCTGCCGGGGGTGAGACGAGCTCGGTCCTGCTGCCCGGCATGAGATGAGCACGGTCCTGCAGTACTGGGCGCGAGACGAGCAATAGACCGCAGCTGTGAGAGAGCCAACCCTACGACAAAGGTAACACGCGGGCGACGAGGAGAGGGGTCGAAGGCCAATCAAGACCGCTCACCGACGGACCGACGCCCAAGATGACCAGCCAACGTAGTGAAACGAATCAGACCACTGCCATGAGCCACCACCACGTCGTGGCAGCCCGCATCCACGCCGGGACCCCGAGGGACAGCCCCGAGGCCGCCCACTGACGGCAAGGGCAGATCCAAGCTGATCTGGCCGGCAGCCACCGCCGTCCCCAGCCGGAGCCCCTGCTCGTCCCGCGCCACCCCGCGCCACCAGTCGGGCCCCTGGCTACAGATCCGGCCGGAAGCCAGCCCGCCCGCAACCTCCAGCCCCGCCGTCGCATCAGATCCACCGCCGCCACCGGAGCGAGCACCACCGCAAGGCCCTCCACGCCACCACCACGAACCAGCAGCCCCGCCACCAGACCGCGAAGCCACGACGCCGCACCCCCCGAAAGAGCAGTGTCGCCGCCCGAGCAAGGCCCCCCGTGCGACCCATGCCCGAGCACGGAGAGATGAGTCCCTACCGCCGCCGGTACCAGACGGGCTTCGCCCGACGGCGTGAACGGGTGTCGGCGAGGGAGGGAGACGGAGGGAGGGGGCCCCGGCCGGCGGCGCCCTAGTGTTTCCCCTCGGTCGCCCACGGGGACGACCCGGGAGGAGGAGAGGAGAGCAGGGGAGGGGTCTCAAACACAGTAGTAAGATAGTATGTGATATCACAGGATTCGAGTCAGCATTCGCTGGAATGTTTTCTAGTATGCTGTAATCCATAACTTGCTCCAGCTTTCATGGAAATTGCTACCGAGGTCGCAACTTATCTGAACCTATGCCACGAAGAGAAAAGAATTTTTAAAAGGCCAATGTGGAATACCGAAAGCTTCACGATAGTATCACGACTTGATTTCTTAAGACGCCACTCTGAAATATTCTTGCACTGTGTTGATGGACCCTTCTTGACCTATGGTGATTAATCATCCACCTCACACTAACATATCTATTTTTATGGTTTGTTCCATGATCAGTAAAGAAAGATGGAATCGTGCGTGGAGGCAAATTAGACCTTTACTTTCTGCTAGTTCCATCCTGCTCTCTCAATGTGCACCCATGATCTTCAGTTTTTTAAATGTTCACCGTGAGTTTGGGAAATGTTAACAGAGTGTAAAAAATGTGTTAGAGTCATTTTGACAAATATCCATCCATTTGAAAAATGTTCACGCATTTCAAAAAATATGCTTCATTTTTGGAAAATGATATACAATGTAAAATAAAAGCTCGTTTAATTAACAAAATGTTTTATACCATTCAAAAAATGTACTTTACATTTTAAGAATGTTCCAGCATTTCAAAAAAATGTGACATTTGAAAAAAAAATACAATGTAAACAATGTGCACATAGTTTTAAAAAATGTTTTGTGTCATTCATATAAATGTTCGAACGTATATTTCAAAATGGTTTAACATGTATTTCAAAAAATATTCAAAAGTATATTGAAAAATTTTATCATCTATTTGGAAAATGTAAAACGCGTATAAAAATCTTTACAATTTCAAGAAAAGTTCCATTTCCAAAAAGCATATTAAAAATTAACATCTTCCTAAGACACAAGCATTTTTTTTGGAAAATACGAACAATTTTCTACATTTCAAAATTTAGATTTTTTAATGAATAAAAAAGTAAAAACTCAAAATAACCTAGCAAAGAAAAAGTGATAAAAATAAACAGAAAAGCGGTCTGAATCTTCTAGAAGGTTCCTGAAACTTGTTGGGGGGGGTAGGAGGGAGTATGGCCGACGGAAAGGTCGGGTAACGGGGGCGGGGTTATAGGGGAACGATGACTCTCAGGAAAAAATGCCATAAAGGGGGGGGGGGGGGGTTGGGGGGCGTCTAAATTACTTGTTTAAGGTATTTAATTTAAAATTTTAAAAGATAAGGGAGGAAAACCATACAAGAATTTTCTTTGACGAGGTGTGATTTTTTTTTGTCATTCTACTTAAAATTTCTTGTAGGAACCTTCTAGTTCTCAAAACCTGACCTCCTCTTTCTAGTGCTAATGGTTAGGCACATCTCTCGGTTGACCGGTCACTCGGATGGGAGAACAGTCCATAGTTTGACGCAGTAAGAGTCATATAGGGATTAGCCCTACTAATAATTATTCACGAATTGTAAAAATTACCGCAAATAAACAAAAATGTTCATATGTTTAAAAAAAGTAGACGAATGAAAAAAAATGAACCAAAGGATACAAAATGAAAACCAGTAAATAGAAAAAATAAAATGAGTTGAATCTAAAGGGGGCATGGGCCGCCCCATTACTGAACAATGCTTCAAGGGATTTTCTTGATGCAACTCCAAGGGGAAGAAGTGCAAGCTACACTTGCAAAGAAGACATGTTGTCATGTGAAGCATGAGAGAAAATGGTCTTGATCGAGTCATCAGTGTTGAGCAACCAATGCCAACTTATTGGAATTGTCTCTGTGAGTACTTTGATGCACGCAAAACTAGTGGCATTTATCGATTGCAAGCTTGGCTCTGACATCAATGGGCAACTATATCATGGGAGTGTCAAAAGGTGGTTGTCTTGCTTGGCACAACTTCAACACATGAACTCAAGTGGTGCAAATGCCAAAGACAAGGTGAGTATTTGTTCAAATTAATCAATGTTTTCTTCATCTCTTGTATGGATTGGTGGCTAACTTCTTTTCTCACTTGTGGTATGTAGCTCAACACTGCTCAAGAATTGTTCAAGGATCGAGGGCCTAGAGGCAAAGCATTCGCTTTGCACCATTGTTGTATGGATATTGAAATGAGAAAAAGTGGAAGAGCCGCGGGAACAATGATGTTCCTTCCAAGAAGAAGAGCTCGGTTGAAGAAGCAGCACAAGGTGATGATGATGATGACGACGACGACTATGATGCATCAAGTGGCGAAGAGGGAAAAGAAGCCCGCTCCCAACTCGGTTGCTCCTAAGAGGGGACCGGTAGAAGAAAGGACGGTAAGGAGAAATTGAAGAAGGGAGAAGATAATTATGTGAAGGAACCATTGGACGCCATCACGACTATAAAAAAGGAGAGGACAAAATAAAGGAAAAGGTTGAAGACCAAAGAAATGGAGGAGAGGAGGGAGGCCGAAAAGAGGAGGATACCGGTCAAGAGACGAGGATAAGAAGGCGGAGGTTGAGGAGAGGAAGGTGACCATGGAAGAAAGAATCAAAAGCATTGTAAATGAGAACAAACTCATATTCATAGACATAAGTGGTCTTGATGTGAAGGCAAGAGCATACTTGGAGCTTTGTCGCAATCAAGTGTTGGCGATGAGATCTATGGGAGGCTTCATGGGTGCCATGGTGACAATGGTGCAAATGGCGGCAATGAGTGCCTGGGTGGTAATGGTGTTAATGATAGAAATGGAGAGGATGCGAGCACTTGTGGGGAACGTATCTGGTGCACCCAGCGTTATGGTGCTACCGGTGCACCTATCACACAAAATAGAAACTATAAATATTAAAAAAAAACTAAAAACAATTTTGCACATACACATGATATATGTCTATCATTTCACCAAAATCTTTTCTACTGATAAAGATTGAAGTTCGTGGTGAGTTTACATATGGGTCCAACATTCTTTCCAAATAAACAAATACATGCATCCCCGCACATAGAACTGGCAACCTTCCAATAAGGCATATAAACAAATGCACTTTACTTACATGTGTGATCTATCATAAATAAACAAATACATTACTTTCATGTGTGACTTAGCTTTTTTTAAGGCACAATAACAAACACAAAAGTGTGATTTCAACTCAAAATCAATCTTGGTTTTAGTTTCTTTCCCCATCTACTAGTCATTTAAAACTCTATGATCCTGCATGTCTCTCACTGTATTTTGCTATCTTTTTTAATCGTAAATCACACAACGGCCACACGGATAACGACCACATTGTATTATCTTTCATACCCGTCTCAATCGCCCCAGCAGGCTGTCCGTCACTAATCGGTAAAAAAACGACCCAACCGGACCTTTCAAACCACGGACAAACGCCCGGGCTGACCGGCACCCCACATATCCAGCCCAAATCTACGGCGGCCCGGACACGCCCGCCTGACAGGCTCGGCCCACCACCGACCCACAACTGTCCCACAAAAACCCCAATCCGGGCGCCTCGCTCCAAACCCTAGCTCACTCTCTCTCGCTCCGTCCTCTCCTCTCCCTCTTCAATTCCGATCCCATCCACTTCGATGTCCAACTTCGGTAGCGAATCCGGATCCGACCTCGGCTACGAGGAGGAGATGGCCCTCCGCATTGCGTTGGAGCGGTTGAAGGTGAACATCGACGGCAACTCCGGATCTGGAGCGTCGCCGCAGCTGGACCCTCCCGGCCCGCGGTCAGCTCCGCCAGGACCGTGCAGTCCGCACCGTCCCCACGCCATCTCCTTCCCCCATTGGCTCCTCCTCCACACGGGCAACGATGGGTGCTAGTGCCTGCGTCACCGGCCCGCACGCGCACTCCGGAATCGGAGGCGTGCGTCGCGCGCCGCGATAAGCAGTGGGCATGGGAGAGGGACACGACGGAGCAGTCCGCGCGCCGCTGCCGCGGGATGCAGGCGGAGCCCGACGAGAATGAGCAGCTCCTCGCATGGGTCTACCGCCGGTCCCTCACGACGACGGAGACGGACGCTCGCCGCCTCTGACGGAAGAACGCCAAGGCGCTCCGGCTTGCTATTAAGCAGTCGGAGCGTGAGGCTAAGGAGGCAGCGGCGGAGATGGCTCGGGTCACCAAGTTGAAGCGGGAGCAGGACATGGCGGTCCGTCGGATGAATGGGCTTATCGTCCTCTCCAACTCCGACTCTGACGACGGCGACAGCTGCACCTCCTCCTCGGACGACCAAGACCATCCACCAACCGCGAACGCCTATAGCTGCGCCGGCGACCGGAAGGGCAAAGGCCCGGCGAGGAAGTGGTGATCCCCCCCCCCCCTCCTCAATGTTTATATCGTTTTTAGTTGTAGAAGTTTAAAAACTTGTCCGGTGACGAACTAAGATGATCTTTTGGATGTGACGAAGTTTGTTAATGTCTGTTTGCACCCAATCTTGTGTTCGTTTGCAGCCGATTTTTGTTGTCCGTTGTTTGATCACGTAGAGTAGATCAATATTGCATGTGTAGTATGGATATAAGACGCTGGATATGAGATACATGGTTGCAGAGTGGTAAATATGAGACGTGCCCGGTCAGTACCGCGTCCGCGGACATTTGAGGGGCCGGATTTGCCCATCGCGGCCGTAGATGCTCTGACCACCTTAAGCCAATGACGGCATGGTGCTAATTTCAAATCCAAACTAGACCTACAACTCTAGAAAAAGATGAATATTGTTATGAATAGTACTCCTTTTAGATTGGGCCATAAAATTGGCCCATTGGCATGGCAAGGGCTGAATTTGTTGTTCTTGTTTCTCAAGCTGTAATTCGAATTTATTTTTTATTTTTTGTGACATGGTAGACATATGTTATGTGTACACGCCAAATTATTTCAGAATTTTTAAACACTCATATAATGATTTTGGATGGCTGGTGCTACCGCATGTACCGGATAAGCGTTCCCGTGTGGCGAGTCCAAGAGTGAGATTTCACTGCAAGTAGTGTATCCGCACGCGCTCACCTTCATTTCTGCGGCACTCCCCTCTAAGCACGGACATGGTCACGGCCGGCCGCGCGAGGACCTATAGCCTGTCTTTGTCCAGGGCAGAGCGGTGATGATCAAAGACGGAACGCGGCGTGCGAGCAACCGACAGCCCTGCCGTGACCCCCGCTCCGGTACGTCGGATCCGGGATCGCGCGTACGGCCACGGGCGCGCGCGTTCGCCCGCCGCGTTTCCCGCCACTTCCTCCTGCCCGCCCACCCACCCACTCCTTCGTCCCCACGCCCTGCTTCAACCAATTAACCGCTTCGCTTCGCTCCCGAGGCGGCAACTGCCACAACTGCGCCGCTCAGCGCTCCATAGGCCTAGCCGTGCCGTGCGCGGTAACAAAATTCACCTAATCAATGCGTTGCTGGCAGTAAAAACCGTCACGCAAGATTCAAATCAAATTAGTAAAGATTTACTAGATCACCAGCAAAAGAGGTGAAGCGATCATGGAGGGATCAGCCCAAGCCCACTAGCACGGGAGAAAAGAGAGGAAGGAATTATGCACCCTGTCTGATCTGATCTATGTACTACAGCTTTTTCCATGACTCCGATTTCATAATCCGGCGGGCACCCGTTTCACGCGAAGAAGACCTGCACGGTGCCGGTGACGGGGCAGCGGCACGTGGGGCAGGCCGCGGCGGCGGTGCCGGCGAGGGACGCCGAGGCGCCGGGATCGCACGCGTCGCACACGCAGAGGTGCCTGCACGGGAGCAGCACGGTGGTGGCCGGCCGGAGCCGGCACGCGCCGCACGGCCTGGCCGGTGGCGGGGCCACCACCTCCACCACCCTGTCAGGGTCGATGAAGCCGGACTCGGCGTCGTCCGCCGCGCCTGCCGCGCCGTCGTCGTCGTCCAAGGTGGCCTTGCCGCTCCTCGCCTGCGCTGTGGCTGCTGCCTGCTGCAACTGCGCGTGGAGCGCGGCCGCCGTGGACTGGTCGGACATTGCCTTGGCTTGCCACGACGCGGCCTCCGCCCTCAGCCGGGCCAGCCGCTCCTCCAGCTCGACGCCGCGCCGTGCCGCCTTGAAGGTCTCCGCCTCCATCTCCCTGACCCGCCGCGCGGCCAGCGCCTCTGCGGCGCCCAGCAGCGAGCGGTTCTGCCGACGCCTCGTGTCGGCCAGCGCAAGCCGGAGTCTCTCCGCCTGCAGAGAAAGAACGAACTCACCATCATCATCATCGCAACAATTGGCATGTGATCGATCGATGGCAGGGCAGAAACAATCAAGCAAGCACGCGGATCCTCACGTGCTCCTGGAGCAGCCGGTCGATCTCGTTGTTGTACCGCCCGCACTGAGCGGCGAGCTCGCCGGCGAGAAGGGACGACGTCGATGACGTGCACGCCGCGTGCTCCGAGCCTCCCTCGTCGAAGTCGAGCCGCAGGCCCGTCGCCGGCGGCCGCCGGTGCAGCTGCGCCAGGTGTATCACCATGTGCCCCGGAGAACCCTGCGGCGCCTGCAGGGAGAAGAGCCGTGCCGGCGGCGCCACGGTCTCGCGCGGCCGCTTCCGCCCGTTGCCGCCATCTGCGACAGCATCAACCCAAGACGTTAGTTAATCGCCTCAATCACAACCGCAATCGAGAACGAGAAACCTCCATGTGGATGCTTCGGTTACCTCCATCTCGACGGGAGAAATCAATGAAGAAGGGAGGATGCTGCTGCTGCTGCCCCTGCTCCAGCGACGGCGCCACCATCTCCTTGCGCGGCTCCATCGGCGCGGCGCAGCCCCTGCCCACAACCCGGACGCCCAGATCACCCATCCGGCCGGGGGAGCGATCACCTCGGAGCGGAAGTCGGGGACGGCTAAAGCAGCAGCGGCGTGGGCGACGCGCAGGCGGCGAGGACGAGGAGGCGTGGTTGCCGGTGGCTGCTGCTGCAACACGGTCGCACCGCTGCCATTGCCCGTGCTATTTGAGGCGCGAAGCGCGTGCGTGGGGAAGAGGAGTTGGATGGGATGGCGGTAGGAGGCGGGCGGGGATGCGATGGATGAGAGAGTTGCGGCGGGGTGTGGGCAACGCGACTCAACTGTTCCACCGTCCCTCTCGTCTTATCAGGGTGGCGTGGCCGTGGGCTTTCAGCTTTTGCTGGCTCCTCTTTTCCCTCGCTCTCTCCCGTGGCAACGTCAGCCTCGCCGTCGTGCTCGGCTTTCCCTACGTGCACCACCCACCCCACCTCACGCCCACAGCTGCATCTGCATGCACGCCTTGAAGAATCCCCCGTCCAAAACCCAACAGCTCAAACCAAATGTTTTAACCGCTTTCCTGCGTTATTGTGCTGTTGGATCTACACGCGGATCAGTCAGATGGCCATCGACACATTGTACGTAGGTTAATTATATACTAACCGGGCCGTTCTCACGTCGTATTAATTGGACATTTGGACGCTGTTCCTCGGTCCTCTGCCCAAGTAAATCTACTTCCAAGGACTCCCGGCAGTACCACGACGGCTAGTAGTGGTGGTATAGTAGGCATCCGATGCTAGGCGCTCTTGACTCTCGTGTCTTTTAGTCTGTTCATTCGTTCGTTTGGTCAAGCCTCAAGCGGGCAGCATCTACTTATCTATCTGTAGCCGTGGGCTTTCGGCGTACGGGTCGAGAGGAAAGAGACGTTGCACTGCACCCACATGACAACAGGGAGAGAGAGGGAGAAAGGAACGTCGGTTTGACGGAGGCTTCTCTGCGCTGCACCGCGGCAGCCAGGGGTGAAATGAAAATGAAAAGAAAGCGGCAGCCAGGCCAGGCGGCAGCATCGATGATGTTCCGACTCCCAAGCAGGAAATGCAGGCAGGAAATGCAGGCAGGAGTTGAGTATTGGATTCGGAGGCACGCACGGCACCGCACCGCACCGGCCTCAAAAGCATCGCTCCGTGCGCTCCGCGTTCGCTGTAGCCTCGGCGCACGCAAGGGACCGTGGCACAGACAGCCTCGTCTCGAGATGCGCGAAAGGAGTACCATTTTCCTTTTTCCCTTTTCAGGCACCGTCGCAAGTTCCTCCTCTCGATGCGGCATGCCGTGTTGGCCAAGGTGAAAGGGAGTACTAGGGTTTGGAAATTTCAAAACCAATTCTAGATTCGTTTCATTGGATTTAGACGAATTTTACTAAATTCGAATTCGGCTTGGATCCGGTGCAAAATTTCAAGGTAAGACACACGTCGTGCCCTCTAAAATTGCCGAAACTTTGGTTTCTGGTCTGGGAACCGCGTAGAAAAATCCCACCGCGAACAAGTTTAGCTCTCGCACCGACGTTTTCATGTACACAATGCTCCCGACAAAAGAAATCACCTATCGATTAACTACAACATACTCTTCCACATAGGTTGGTGACAGCAGCAGTATCAGACTAGCCTGAGACTGTGTGGAGTTTTGAGCTTCGCTCGGAGAATTGTGTCCTTGTTCGATGTGCTTAAGGTTCATTGGCAGAGCTAGTGGGTCTCGCCGGAAGGATTAGGGCAGGGGTTAGATTATATAGGAAAGTGGGTCAACAAGCATATGAGGTGGTGGCGTTGGAAATGATGGAGGTTGAAACTGATAGGAATTAATTAATTAGGGGATAATCCCTGCTATCCTGGTTGCCTTAGTTTGGCAGTTGCTCCTTGTAGACCGCCTCTGTACTGGGGTATATATATATACCCAAATCTTCAATCAATGAGATAACTATTCCATCATTCGCTTCTCTTTCCTTTTCTTTTCACACTTTATCAGCAATAATAGAAAACATAATCTAACTCTTGTCAATAGATGTTCATAATTCTATTATCTTGTGTTGTCCTAAATTTATGAAGTCACTTTGCTTGAATAAGTCATGGAAAATTATGCAAATATGTGCATACCCGGTGATTGCCCTCTATCACATTGGTAAAATAGAAGGCACTGAAGTCTATGTCACAATTTGTGGTTATATTGTCGTCCATCCACCAAGGTAGAAACCATAATTTATAGCAATGATTGAGTGTCAAACACTGTTGCAAGATCCACATCACATTGTGATTGTTATTTCCATAGTGACTAACCGATGTTAAACTTGCAAAGTGTATGTTTTGGCTGAAACTCTAAAGACAAACTTTTCTCATGAATAAAGCCCAAAACATTAGCAATGATTTCATCGCATGCCTTATATTGAAGGGTACTCCCATGTTCACTAAGGATCACCTTAGCCATGAATGTACTCGATTAGATAATTTAATCCATATTTTTTTACTCTCATAAGTAAACTGAATAAAGGCATGGAAATTTCATGCAACACATGGTACACATGCATTTTATATATCATCAACTCTACTTAGTTATCAAACTAAGCATACAATGGATGAATATCGGTTTAGCTTTTTTTTTTTAAGATAAATATGTTGCCATGAGCACATCGTGAATGCTCACCCATTCGTTTTTCAAGACCTCAAGTCTATCATAGCTCACAATTATGGCGCTTAATCAACTTCAAATTGAGATCCCGTGATCAAATATTTTCATATCCAGATCCAGTTGAAAATCCCTTAATACACTTTACATCTTCTTATGATGGTACTACCAATTTTCTTGATGAGGAAACATGGAATTTCTTAAAATCATCAGATTCACCAAACGGGTGCTATTCCATTATTTGAAATTCTTGCTAGTACTGAGAATATTAAGCAATTCATTGGTCACAAAATAGAACCATGATGAATTCAAAGTAAAGTGGAGGCTAAAAGGCAACCAAAGGCAGAATTACCTCTTTATATGAAATATATCATTTTCAAACGATCACAAAGACAAATCCCAAGTTTGTCAAATGTGTGGTTATACAAACATCATACCTATGATTACCAAACCTTTAGACATATGGTCAAACCACACCACAAGTCTATTACCTACTAATAAAGGGATTAGTGCTTCTGCCCATCCGTCACACATTTTTACAGAAAACCCTCTCTTTTTCTGGTAATTAACCCACCGTCACTTATAAGTGAGACAAACGAACCATTACCTTTTAAATCCTAACTCCAATTTGAAAATGTTATATATTAAATTTGATTAGAAAAATGTGTACAAATATGAATATGATGTTATTTTATCTATTAAACATTTTAAAATTTTGATTTAGGGTGTAACCTTAATCAATAACGCACGATCCATCTTTTTTCATACAGACATTGACCCGGATTGCAAATGAACACCTCGGCAAAGCCAATTTGGAAACAAAGAAACCATCGATAACCATGAATGCACGCCTTGGCAAAATCTTGCATTTGCATGAAAAAGCAGATTTCTCATCTTATGCCAAGATAAAGAGATGCCTCGGCAAGACCTATTGATGTTTTGAGTCATGGTTGTTGGGTTAGGGTCGTGCGGTATTTTCTTCTCCCATTGCAACGCAAGGGCACTTTTGCTAGTTTATTGAAAATGACAAATCAATTAAATGGGATAAATTTGAATTTTTTGACAAATAACAACCAAAAAATCTGGTAAATGATTGTTCTCAAATCTTCATCAAAAGGAGAACCAAAAATCTAGTGCAATAAAGGAATGGTGAATTCCTTTACTCTAATGATATATTTGCGTAATAAATTTTTCGGTAATATTGGAGACCTCATGTAATATCTTAATGGGACATTTACATCTGTGCCCCTAACTCGAACACACTACTCAGTTTTGCCCCTAGTTTTCGGGTATGCTCAGTTTTGCCCCTCCGCCGTCAGTGCCACTTATAGAAATGCCCCTCCGCTCCATTTCCGTCCAGTCAAGGCCGTTTGACCGCTAACTTGCCGTCAGTTTGACATATTTGCCCCTCCGTTCTTACATGTGGGCCCTCTCTTACCTCTTCGCTTCACTCTCTCTCTCTCTCTCTGCTCATTCTCTCGCTCGACCCTAACCCTAGCTCTCTCCCCCAAATCGCTCCCTCACCCGAACCCTAGCGGCTTCGATCCCCACCAAGGAAAACTCCAGATCAATGGCGGGCACGGTGGAGATTCGGTGGACCTGACTCTTTATGTGAGTTGTGCTGCGGTTCGGAGCCAACCGCTGCGGATGGAGGTCGACGGTGGTTGCGGCGGCGGCGGCCATGAAGGGAGCACAAATCCGATAGGGTAAGTGCACTACTTTCAGATCTGAAGCATGTTGTAGGTATTGTAGTTCGATTTGATTCCTAGTGGTCATCTGCGTTCGTCGTGCTCATTTGGTTCGATTTTTTTCCTGTTTTTCATGGTCATTCGTAGGGTAGACTATATATGTTTGGATTGTAGAATGGAAACAAATCTTCTAGTTCCTGCGGGTACAAAAGCAGGGGAGACAGGATTTTCATTTCCTTTGGTAGTGGAGAGTACACTGAAGTTTGAGCAGTTTAGATCTCATATCTGTGCTAAATACCCATGCGGAATACATGATGCAGTTGAATTCAGGTACTAGGATATTTATAGTTCTGTTTGGGTCCCAGTCCAATGTGATGCTGAGTTAGAAAAAATGTTTAGAACTCATGCTCATTTCCCAGTCAAATTAGAAATCAATGTCATACAAAGAAAAAGAGGATTGACAGAGAGCAGTGGCAGAAAATCACAATCTACTAGTTCCAGAGGTAGGAGCAGAATATCCA
The DNA here is from genome assembly GCA_011799875.1 of Thinopyrum elongatum. Lineage (NCBI taxonomy): Eukaryota > Viridiplantae > Streptophyta > Magnoliopsida > Poales > Poaceae > Thinopyrum > Thinopyrum elongatum. Next base: position 327,204,335 of record CM022297.1, on the reverse strand, counting down.
GCGGGAGAAAAAGAAGTGTTATTGCTTCAGTGCTTGACAACAATCAGAAGAGAGCTTTAGATGTAGGAGAGAGCTCTATGCAGGTACCAGGAACACCATCAGAGCAAGTGCCTAGTTATGCAGGTCCTACTCAGAGCAGAGATTCTGTTGATCCAAATATTGAGGAGGGACTTCCTGATGACTGGCCTACAGATGATGAGGATGAAAGGTTTTTCCCTTAGTTTGTTACAAAACAGAAGGCCAAGCAGACAGATGATGATGGGGATGAATATTATATTCCACCACCAGAAGGAATGTTTGATGAGGCAGGTGAAGATGAGTTGGAGGAGGACCAGGACATGGGATATAGTGAGGATTCAGATGATGGAAGGCCAGATGTGCAGTACAACAGAGATGATCCTTCTTTAAAAGAAGGAAGTATATTTTCCAGTGCTTTAGACTGTAGGAATGCACTAGCTACATTTTCAATAAAGACTCAAAGTGAGTATGTAGTAGACAAGAGTGATCCTACCAGGTTGACTGTTCATTGTGCTTATAAGAGGTGTAGATGGAGGATGCATGCCTCCTTAATGAGAAATAGCTCATTGTTTCAGGTACAAACAGTAGGTGCATCTGTAGTTACATTGCAAATCTTTCAGTTATTTGTTGCAGCAAGTATGTCTGACATGTAATTGAACTTTCAATATTGCAGGTCAAAGTGAACCAGTCTGCACATACTTGTCCAAGTGTAAACAGAAGGCAAAGACTGAAGTCAGCTAAGAGCAGATGGGTTGTTGATGTAGTGAAGCATTGGGTTTTAGAGGATTCAGAGGTTGGAGTTACAGAGTTGAAAAAGAACCTGAAGAAAAAGTATGGCCTGCAAGTCCCATACATGAGAGTGTTCTATGGAAAGCAGATGGCACTAGACAACATTTATGGTAAGTGGACTGACTCATTTCAATTGTTGTACACTTACAAGGCAGAAGTTGAGAAAGCATCTCCTGGAAGTATAGTTAACATTGATAAGCACACTATAGAGTACAAAATAGCTGAAAAAACTAGACAAAAAGAGTGCTTTAGGAGATGCTTTGTTTCTTTCAAAGCATGCTGGCAGAGTTTTTTAGATGGATGTAGGCCTTATCTTGCAGTAGATGGCACAGCACCGAATGGCAGATATAAAGGCCAACTTGTGAGTGCATGTGCAGTGGATGCTTGCAACTGGATCTTCCCAGTAGCATTTGGAGTTTTCGAGTCTGAAAATACAGAAAGCTGGACATGGTTTTTCCAGAATTTAAAAAAACTAATAGGACATCCACAAGGTCTTGTCATCCACACAGATGCATGCAAAGGACTAGAGACTGCTGTTGAAGATGTATTCCCAGGAGTTGAGCACAGGGAATGCGTGAGGCATTTGGCAGCTAATTTCTCCAAAAAATTTAGAGGAAATTTTTTTGATGAAAATTTGTGGCCCTGTTCATTGACATATAGCATCAAGAAACACAATTATCATCTTAGACAACTGCACAGCAAACCTGGTGTGCAAGAGTACCTAGAGGAGCATCATAGCAAACTATGGGCCAGGGCCGTGTTCAATGAAATATGCAAAATTGACTATGTCAATAACAATTTAGCTGAGTCATTCAATTCCAAAATTAAGAAGTGGAAGGGGATACACATTGGGGACTTGCTTGACAAAATTAGGCAGTTCATAATGGAAAAGTTTGACTTGAGACAGCAGATTGCAGCTGGCACATACAATGGGCACATCATAATCCCCAAAATCATGATTATGCTTCATGCAAAATCAAAAGACCTTGATATGTCCATAGTGAAAAGAAGCACATTTGAGGCAGAGATTACTGCAATTGACAAGGAAAAAAGAGAGTGGAGATATCCTGTTAATTTGCAAACAATGACTTGTAGTTGTAGAAAGTGGCAAATAACATGACAACCATGCATACATGCATTGTACTTTATCACTTCAATGAGAGGTCCAGCGAGTGAGATTGATCAGTATGTTCATGAGTATTTCTTTGTGGCAAAATTCAAAGCTACTTATGCTGATAATCTGCCACTTCTGGAGGGCAAGCAACAATGGGATGTTGGGGACAAATTGAGTGCTCCATTGCAAAATAGGCCCCTGGTAGACCTAGGAAGACAAGAATTAGGGCAAAATCAAAGGGAAAAGGACTTGGAGGAAGAAAGAATAAGTGTTCAAGATGTGGGAAGCTTGGGCACAAAGGCAGCCACTGCAAAGAGTCCATTGACCCTGCATTTGGAGAGGAAGAACATTGGGGTGCTGATAATGCTGATGATGAACCTCTGGCTAAAAATGATGAATCAACTGATGTTGCTACTGATGCAACTGCTGCTACTAATGAGACTGTGGCAGATGCTGTTACTGATGATGTTAATGCAAATGCAAGTGCTGGAGATACTGCAAATGCAACTGCTGGAGATGTAAATACAAATGCAACTGCTGGAGATGTAAATGCAAATACAAATGCAAATGCTGCTAGTGCTGGAGATGATGCAAATGCTACTGATGGAGATGCACCAACAGTCAGTAGTGCAGGCAGGTACTTTTTTTGGTTTAATTTTGAAGCTATTTCCTAAATTATTCAATGTTTGGTAACTGACTTCTCCCATTTATTTGTGACTTTGCAGCCCAAGAAAGAACTACAAAAGACCAGCTGAGAGGGGACAGTCACCACTTAAGAAGAAGTTCAAAATTGCAGAAGAGGAGACTATATGTTCTGTCACTGGAAGCAATAATCCTACCAGTTCTTCTACTCCAAACAAGGCTGTGAGCAAAACTGTGAGCACCAGGAGGAGTTCTAGGCTCTCTTCAAACCCAGCTTGCAACACCAGGAGCAAGAAGAATAAGTAGATGTGGTGGTAGTTGTAATGCTGTGAAAATTTGTTGTGGATGTCAAAACTGTAAGGTCATGTACCAGATTTGGTGGTAGTTGTAATGCTGTCAAAGTTTGTTGTGGTACAATGCTGTGAACTCTCTTATGTTTCAATGTGATCATGTCCTATGTTTGGTCCAGCTGCACTGTCAACTTTTGTCACATTACTACTGCACTGTCAACTTTTGTCACATTACTACATTGCTACCAAATGGAACACAATATACTCAAAATAGCAAACTCATTTCCAGATGAAACTTGTCACATTATAGAAGATGAAACTCATTTCCAATGTGCTTTGGTCACACAGCAATACATTACATTTCATTACATACCATAATCCAGTTAGTATGGATTCTTAAACCACTCAGAAAAAACTGATGCCAAAAATGCTAATGCCAAGTACTATGAGAAATCCCCATGTTTGCATAAGCTCATTTCTCTTCTTGATCTTCAACTTGAGTTTCTTGTTCTTCTCTGTTAAGTGCATCAACCTCCTCTCCAAATCATGGGCCTTTAGCCAGCTTTTCTCCAATCCAGCATGAAGTTCCTCAAATGCACGAGCAACACAATCTGTGGGAGTGGGATCAATCTAAACTACCCATTCACATTCATCAGGGAGCTGCAGAATTAAATCTTACATTATACAAAAAATTTATGGCAAATAATGAAAGCAAAATAAGAGGACAGACAGAGCAGGAATGAGAGGTAATTACATCTAGGGGGCAGCCTAAGAATCTTCTTCCCATGCTTGCACCTGCCCACGCGACGCGACGAGCGGGAATGAGACCATGCCCTGGGCACCGCCGGGTCATGCTCATCTCCAGCCCAGAGAATGACGGATGGGGGATGTAGAACTCGGATTGAAACTAAACAATCCCAACACCATCGACCTAAACGCAAGAAATCCCCAAATTGATGAACCCTAATTGGGACAGAAATCCCCCATATCGATCCACCAACGAGCAACACTTACCGCGCAAGCCACCGATGAGCTCGACGTGCACATGTCATCGCCCTCCAAATCGACCCGCCGTCGGCCGCCGAATCCTGCTGTGGTTGTCACGCCCCGAGACCGGGCCTAGGCGAGACAGCCGCCGCGCGCCTATAGACCAGAGGCCTATAGTCACGCAAGGCGTGATAAAGCAGGCATAAACCAGCAGTGGATCACAAAAGCTCATATATTGACTATACAAATTCTTTTACATTTACAAATAACCAAAATACATTAGATTCTTTAGTCGTTTCCCACACACTAGTCTAGCCTATCTTATTTACTTAGTTATTAGTTTAAACAGATAATACAAATATAATTATTCATCTTAACTTTAGAACATAAAATAATAACCCTAAAAATCTGGGTTATTACATCCTTCCCACCTTATAAGAATTTCGTCCTCGAAATTCAACACTAAAAATCTACACTATATTGTTTTTAGTGGTAAAAATCATCTGATAATGTTTGAGCAATTTGTTTAAAGTATGCTCAAGACTTAATTAAAAAGAATGAAACCAAGTTCTTCAATACTTTCTACATTTCATGCATATATCTACTATAATAAAAGTTTGCAACTTGAATATTTTACTTGGTAAGGCCTTTAACAAAAAGGCTAGGTGGTGGTATAGCAATTGTCCCATTACTAGATGATCTACCCCTTTAACCCAGCGCAACCAAAAACCTAGAGCTCTGATACCACTTTAACTGTCACGCCCCGAGACCGGGCCTAGGCGAGACAGCCGCCGCGCGCCTATAGACCAGAGGCCTATAGTCACGCAAGGCGTGATAAAGCAGGCATAAACCAGCAGTGGATCACAAAAGCTCATATATTGACTATACAAATTCTTTTACATTTACAAATAACCAAAATACATTAGATTCTCTAGTCGTTTCCCACACACTGGTCTAGCCTATCTTATTTACTTAGTTATTAGTTTAAACAAATAATACAAATATAATCATTCATCTTAACTTTAGAACATAAAATAATAACCCTAAAAATCTGGGTTATTACAGTGGTCGCTCTCCAAATCGAGCCGTCGAGAGGTTGAAGAAAGAGAGAGAGAGAGTGAAGCGAAGAGGTAAGAGAGGGCCCACATGTAAGAACGGAGGGGCAAATATGTCAAACTGACGGCAAGTTAGCGGCCAAACAGCCTTGACTGGACGGAAACGGAGCGGAGCGGCATTTCTATAAGTGGCACTAATGGCGGAGGGGCAAAACTAAGCATACCCGAAAACTAGGGGCAAAACTGAGTAGTGGGTTCGAGTTAGGGGCAGAACTGGAATTGGCCCTATCTTAATTATCCCAAAATATTATTAGCCTATGCTTGTTATACTACAAGTAGTACGATGTCCAATATCCTATTTCTCGGACACGATATTCGGAAGTTTGAATGTATGGTTCAATTCATACTCAATTGTTGCGTGCAAAATAATTTTCTAAATATTAATAAATTAAATATTTGACTTGCTAGTATTATCCATCCTGGTTTGGGGATGATAAGAAAAATATTGACAATTTTGTTGGTCACAACTTAACAAGTTGCAAAATTTCCCAAATAATCATATTTTATGTGCACTACATGTGCCATAGGGGAAATTTGCTTTAATGCACTCTCACCTTAAAATTCTAAATGAGCCACTCATTCTTGCTTCAACACATTCAAAAGATGTATGTGGATTACTGAACCATTACGTGGGATTATTAAGATACATGGTACTCATAGAAACATTTATAAAATGATTTCAAGTGTGTCTCTTGTCACACACAACCATGCATGATCTTACTAAATTAATTGCTCAACTTATCAAAGTAAGAGAAAATTCTCCTAAACAAAGAATAAATCCATTCGAATGGACAACTTCGCTGAACTCATTTCACGAGCAATGTGTGATTATATATATTACTTATGTACATACCCAGAATAGTTTAGCTAATTATCTTATCAAAGATAGTGAAATGACCAATCTTACAGAATTGTAATTTACGAGCCTCTTGCTGGATACATACGGCCTTACACACCGTAAGTATGAACTAAATCATACCAACTGCATATCGTACTACTTTTGCCTTGTAGTAAGTACGTGAAAATCAACAAATTATTTCCCATCTGCCATAATTTGGTTACATACCGATATCACCACTGCAACATACATCAATGAGCTCTTGATGACCCACAACTATAGGGTATCAATCGTAGTCTTTTCGATAAGTAAGAGTGTCGAACCCAATGAGGAGCAGAAGGAAATGACAATCAGTTTACAGCAAGGTATTTTCTACAAGCACTGAAATTATTGGTAACGAGTAGTTTGATAGCAAGATAATTTGTAACAAGTGACAAGTAGCAAAAGTAACTAGGGTGCAGCAAGGTAGCCAAGTGACAAGTAGCAACAGAAACTAGGGTGCAGCAAGGTAGCCCAATCCTTTTTCTTGCAAAGGACAGGCTGGAACGATCTCTTCTAATAAGCTAAGCGTTCTTGAGGACACACGAGAATTTCATCTAGTCACTTTCATCATGTTTGTTTGATTCGCGTTCGCTACTTTGATAATTTGATATGTGGGTGGACCGGTGCTTGGGTGTTGTTCTTACTTGAACAAGCCTCCCACTTATGATTAACCCCTCTCACAAGCATCCGCAACTACAAAAGAAGAATTAAGATAAATCTAACCATAGCATTAAACATCTGGATCCAAATCAGCCCATTACGGAATAGTGCGTAAACTAGGGTTTAAGCTTCTGTCACTCTAGCAACCCATCATCTAATTACTACACCACAATGCATTCCCTTAGGCCCAAAGATGGTGAAGTGTCACGTAGTCGACCTTCACATAAAACCACTAAGGGAATCAACAACATACATATCATCAAAATATCCAACGAATACCAAATTCATATGATTACTATGACCAGACTTCTCCCATGTCCTCAAGAACAAAAGTAACTACTCACACATCATGTTCATGTCCTAGATCAGGGGGGTATTGAATATCATACTAGATCTGAACATATGATCTTCCACCAAATAAACCAACTAGCATCAACTACAAGATGTAATCAACACTACTAGCAACCCACAGGTACCAATCTGAGGTTTTCATACAAAGATTGAATACAAGAGATGAACTAGGGTTTGAGATGAGATGGTGCTGGTGAAGATGTTGATGAAGATTGGTCCTCCCATGATGAGAGGGTTGTTGGTGATGACGCTGGCTTCGATTTCCCCCTTCCAGATGGAAGTGTCCCCGGCGAAATCACTCCGTCGGAGAGCAAAAGTGCTCCTGCCCAAGTTCCACCTCGAGACGGCGGCGCTCCGTCCCGAAAGTCCCCTCTTTATTTTTTCTAGGGCAAATGGGCTTATATACCAGAAGATGGGCACCGGAGCCTGGCCAGGCGCCCCACAAGCCACCAGGGCGCGCCTTGGGGGGGTGGGCGCGCCTTGGTGCCTTGTGGGCACCTGGGTGGCCCCCTCTGGTACTTCTTTGCTCCAGTATTTTTTATTTATTTCAAAATAAATCTCCGTAAAGTTTCAGCTCATTTGAAGATGTGCAGAATAGGTATCTCTGATCTAGCTTTTTCAGATCCAGAATTCCAGCTGCCGACAATCTCCCTCTTCATGTAAATCTTGCATATTAAGAGAGAAAAGGCATTATAATTGCTCCACAAAGTGTTATATTAATTAAAAACACTATAAATAACAGTAGGAAATCATGATGCAAAATGGACGTATCAACCCCCCAAGCTTAGACCTCACTTGTCCTCAAGCGAAAGCCGATATCGATAATCATGTCCACATGTTTAGAGAGAGAGGTGTCGATAAAAACAAAATATGGACATAGTAGCATCATGATCATTATTATAGCAACAATATTTATTATCATGGAACTTCCTCATGACCAAGTAACAGTTCATCACAACAACGAAGTATAAGGCATAAACTTCATGACCAAGTAACAATTCATCACAACAACGAAGTATAAGGCATAAACTTTCTTGAAAACTAACAAACTATGTTCTCAGTCAACAATGCAATTGCAATTCATCATATTTTCAGGAAGGGTCTCGTGTCAGAGCTTTTTAGCAAGTCCACATACTCAACCATCATTTAGTCTTCCATGATTGCTAATACTCACAACATATATATGGAGCAAAAAATTTCAGCCATACACATAGAAAGATAGGGGCTTATAATTTCGCCTCCCAACTTATTCACCACAAGGGTGATGTCAACAATAATAACTCATGATCACTCATATCCAGCTGGATATATGTGCCTAGATCTTTCCCTACCACATGATGCTTACAAAAGAGAAAAGTAAAAAGGAATAGAGGAGAACACTGTTGACACTTGCATAAAAAGTAAGTACATAAAAGTAAAAGATAGGCCCTTCGCAGAGGGAAGCAGAGGTTGTCATGCGCTTTTTGTTTTGGATGCAAAAGCTCTTAGTGCAAAGTAACGTCATGTTATATTGCCACTTGTGATAGCAACCTTTATTATGCAGTCCATCGCTTTTATTTCTTTACCATCACAAGTTCGTACAACGCTTATTTTCCCTTACACTAAAAGATCATACATATTTAAGAGCAATTTTTTTTGCTTTGTGCACCGATGATAACTTACTTGAAAGATCTTATTCAATCCATAGGTAGGTATAGTGGACTCTCATGACATGAAACTGGGTTTAAGGTTTTTGGATGCACATGTAGTATCTCTACTTGGTGCGGATTTTTGGCTACCAAAGATATTGGGCAAGCACCACATGTTGGAGGATCTATGACAATATAACTTCTATGTGAATATAAGCAAACATAATTCATTATATTGTGTTCATTGTCCAACATCAACAATTTGGCATAAAATACTTAATGGGGGCTCACAATCATCAAAGATGTCCAAGATAGTGTATTTGCATGTGAATCTTCTCTTCCCTTTTTTTTCATGAATAACATCATTGACCAATGCTATGTTTGTCAACTTTCAATAAATTTTACCACTCATACTTTTCCTCATGTAATGTCATTACTTTCCATAAGATTAGCATAGGATATTTTCATTGCTAGGATTGAAACATAAAAGTAAAGAAGAAAAAACTCAAACTACTCTTTATTATATAGTTCTCAACTCGATTACATAGATAAATAGATCACGAAACTAGCACTCAAAAATAGATCATACTAAACTTTTATTCAACTAAATCACGAAATAGCCGAGGATCGAACTAAAATAGGTAAAGATAATAAAAGTGATGGTGATACGATACCGGGGCACCTCCCCCAAGCTTGGCACAAGCCAAGGGGAGTGCCATACCCATGTACTCAAGCTTCTTTCTTCGGTGATGGTGGTGGTGATGAAGTGGTGGGCTTGTCCTCTGGCTTCCAAGGCATAGGTTCACCATCATAAAAGGATGCACAAGTCTCCGGAGTCCTGAAACTTGCAGCTAAACTCATACCTTTGAATCTTGCCTCATACTCAAAATTTTGGTTTTGGAGATCATAAACTTGGCCTTGGAGATAATCGATTCGTTCGTTGAGCTTGAAGACGATGTCCTTAATCGACTGGCCATCGACCTTGTGATCACAGGTGAATTCCATGATCATGGAGCGGTTGGCACAAATTTCACATTCCACCATCCCTTAGCACTTGAAGATCTCCTGCTCCACTTCTTCGAGCCTGGCCTCCATGCTTCCTGTCTTGTTGGGCCCTTGAACATCCCAGATATGGAGCACCCCCTCACGCATCTCAATGGCTTGAGGGTGCTTCATCACCTCCGGTAGGTAGGGGTTGATGACCTTCTCATAGAACTTGTCCTTGGAAGAGCTTGGTGCAGCCATGGCAATCTAGATCTGTCAGAAAAATAGCACGAAACAAGAACACAGGATATTTCCGCGATGCGATGATCAAAATGTCTGGGAGTATATATAAAGATTTTTATCTTGCAAAACAAGTATTCCAGAAGAAAACGGAGTCGGGAAGGCTCATGAGGGGCCCACAAGCCACCAGGGCGCACCTGGGGGGGGGGGGGAGGTTGGCGCGCTGCTAGTTCTTGAGCTTGCGTTGGTTTTTCCCTTGAAGAGGAAAGGGTGATGCAGCAAAGTAGAGATAAGTATTTTCCTCAGTTAATAACCAAGGTATCAATCCAGTAGGAGGAACACACAAGTCCCCAATAGATGCACTTGCACAAACAAACAAATACTTGCACCCAACGCGAAAAAGGGGTTGTCAATCCCTTCATGGTCACTTGCAAGGATGAGATCTGATAGAGATTGATATAAAAGATAAATAAAAGTGCAAAATAAAGTAAAGGTAAATAAATTACAGCAAGGTATTTTTCTGTTTTCGGTTTTATAGTTCTGAAAATAATATGATAAAAATAGACCCGGGGGCCATAGTTTTCACTGGAGGCTTCTCTCTTGAAAGAACACATACGATGGGTAAACAAATTACTATTGAGCAACTGATAGAAAAGCGCATAGTTATGACGATATCCAAGGCAATGATCATGAATATAGGCATCATGTCCGTGACAAGTAGACCGACTCCTGCCTGTATCTACTACTATTACTCCACACATTGATACGTCTCCAACGTATCTATAATTTTTTATTGTTCCATGCTATTATATTATCTGTTTTAGATGTTTTATATGCATTAATATGCTATTTTATATTATTTTTGGGACTAACCTATTAACCTAGAGCCCAGTGCCAGTTTCTGTTTTTTCCTTGTTTTTGAGTTTTACAGAAAAGGAATATCAAACGGAGTCCAAACAGAATAAAACTTTCGCGATGATTTTTCTTGGACCAGAAGACACACGTAGGACTTGGAGAGGAAGACAGAAGAGTCCCAAGGGCTCCACAAGCCCTTAGGGCGCGCCCCCTGGCTTGTGGGCCCCCCCGGGAGTCCTCTAACCCTAATTCTTGGCCTATAAATTCATAAATATTCCCAAACGACCAGAGGCGTCCACCAAAATACTTTTCCGCCGCCGTAACCTTCTGTACCCATGAGATCCCATCTAGGAGCCTTTTCCGGCATCCTGCCAGAGGGGGATTCGATCACAGAGGGCTTCTACATCAACTCTATTGCCCTTTCGATGAAGCGTGAGTAGTTTACCTCAGACCTACGGGTCCATAGCTAGTAGCTAGATGGCTTCTTCTCTCTCTTTAATCTTCAATACAATGATCTCCTCGATGTTCTTGGAGATCTATCCGATGTAATATTCTTTTGCGGTGTGTTTGTCGAGTGATACGTCTCCAACATATCTATAATTTATGAAGTATTCATGCCACGTTTACAATAATTTTATATGGTTTTGGTATGATTTGCATGGAACTAACCCGGATGTTTTCAGCAGAACTACTGTGGTGTTGTTTTTTGTGCAGAAATGAAAGTTCTCCAAATGAGTTGAAACTTTTTGACGATTTTTTTGGAACAAAAGAGACCCCCGAAGCTTCGTGGGAGGGCCAGAAGAGCCACGAGGAGGGCACAACCCACCACGGCACGCCAGAGGGGCCTGGCTTGCCCCGGTGGGTTGTGCTCACCTCGAGGCCCATCTGCGCATGAAACCAACGCCAAAAAATTCTATAAATAGAGAAACCATCAGAAAGAACCCTAGATCAGAAGTTTCACCGCCGCAAGCCTCTATAGCCATGAAAAACCAATCTAGACCCCATTCCGGCACCCTGCCGGAGGGGGAAATCATCACCGGTGGCCATCTTCATCATCCCGGCGGCCACCATGATGAGGAGGGAGTAGTCCACCCTTGGGGCTGAGGGTTTATACCAGTAGCTATGTGTTTAATCTCTCTCTCTCTCTCGTGTTCTTGAGATGGCATGATCTTGATGTATCGTGGGCTTTGTTAATATAGTTGGATCATATGGTGTTTTCTCCCTCTCTATCTTGTTGTGATGAATTGAGTTTTCCCATTGAGATTTCATTTTATCGGATTGAATACTTTTATGGATTTGAGAACACTTTATGTATGTCTTGCTATGAATACCCGTGGTGACAATGGGGTATCATATTGATTCACTTGATATATGTTTTGGCACTCAACTCGTGGATTCCCGAGGTGACATTGGGGTAGTCTATGCATAGGGGTTGATGCATGTTCTTGTCTTTGTTTCGCCGGTAGAAATCTTGGGGCACTCTTTGAGGTTCTTTGTGTTGGATTGAGTATTAAGAATCTGAAATTGTTTGATGCATATCGCATAATCAACTCGCGGTGACATTGGAGTATCTAGGTGACATTAGAGTTGGTTGATATGTATCATATGGTGTTATTTTAGTATGAACTCTTGGTTAGATCGATCGGAAAGAATATCTTGGTGTTATTTTAGTACGAACTCTAGGATAGATTGATCGGAAAGAATAGCTTTGAGGTGGTTTCGTACCCTACAAACAATTTCTTCTTATGTTCTCCGCTAGATAGGAACTTTGGAGTGATTCTTCATCGCACGTTGAGGGATGGTTATATGATCCAATTATATTATCATTGTTGAGAGATTGCACTAGCGAAAGTATGGACCCTAGGCCTCATTTTCAAGCATTGCAATACCGTTTGTGCTCCATTCTATCAATTGCTACCTTGCTGTTTTTTATTGTTCCTATTACAAAAATCAATATCTACTATCATTACTGCACTTGTATCACCATCTCTTCGCCGAACTAGTGCACCTATACAATTTACCATTGTATTTGGTGTGTTGGGGACACAAAAGACTCTTTGTTATTTGGCTGCAGGCTTGTTTGAGAGAGACCATCTTCATCCTACGCCTCCCACGGATTGATAAACCTTAGGTCATCCACTTGAGGGAAAATTGCTACTGTCCTACAAAACTCTGCGCTTGGAGGCCCAACACGAGTCTACAAGAATAAAGTTACATAGTAGACATCATCAAGATCCGATGAATTGTGGATTTCTGATCAGATTATCTATGAATATTATTTGAATCTTCTCTGAATTCTTATATGCATGATTTGATATCTTTGTATTTCTCTTCGAATTATCGGTTTGGTTTGGCCAACTAGATTGGTTTTTCTTGCAATGGGAGAGGTGCTTAGTTTTGGGTTCAATCTTGTGGTGTCCTCACCCAGTGACATAATAGGGGTAGCGAGGCACATATTGTTTTGTTGCCATCAAGGGTAAAAAGATGGGGGTTTCATCATATTGCTTGAGTTTATCCCTCTACATCATGTCATCCTACTTAAAGCGTTACTCTGTTCTCTTGAACTTAATACTCTAGATGCAGGCAGGAGTCGGTCGATGTGTGGAGTAATAGTAGTAGATGCAGAATTATTTCGGTCTACTTGACACGGACATGATGCCTATATTCATAATCATTGCCTTGGATATCGTCATAACTTTGCGCTTTTCTATCAATTGCTCGACAGTAATTTGTTCACCCACCGTATGTTTTCTTTCAAGAGAGAAGCCTCTAGTGAAACTTATGGCCCCCAGGTCTATTTTCCATCATATATTTTCAGATCTATAAACCAAAAAACCAAAAAATATGTTGCTGCAATTTATTTGTTTTTACTTTGTTTTACATTTTAGAAATCTTCTATACCTATCTCTATCAGATCTCATCCTTGCAATTGACCGTGAAGGGATTGACAACCCCTTTACCGCGTTGGGTGCAAGTGTTTGATTGTTTGTGCATGTGCATAGATTGGAGACTTGCTTGTACCTCCTACTGGATTGATAACTTGGTTCTCAAACTGAGGGAAATACTTATCTCTACTTTGCTGCATCACCCTTTCCTCTTCAAGGGAAAAACCAACGCAAGCTCAAGAAGTAGCACACATCGACCGCTATCCAGCATGCATCTAGTGTATTAAGTTAACAAGAACGGAGTAATGCCTTAAGCAAGATGACATGATGTAGAGGGATAGATCCAATCAATATGAATAAATCCCACCTTTTTATCCTTAGTGGAAACAATACAAATACGTGCCTTGCTACCCTTTCTGTCACTGGGTGAGGACATCGCAAGATTGAACCCACTACAAAGCACCTCTCCCATTGCAAGAAAAATCAATCTAGTTGGCCAAACCAAATCAATAGATCGGAGAGAAATACAAATCTATCTTAATGATGCATAAAAGAGTTCGGAAAAGACTAATATTCATAGATAATCTAATCATAAATCCACAATTCATCGAATCTCAACAAACGCACCGCAAAAGAAGATTACATCGAATAGATCTCCAAGAACATCGAGGAGAACATTGTATTGAAGATCAAAGAGAGAGAAGAAGCCATCTAGCTACTAGCTATGGACCCGTAGGTCTATGGTAAACTACTCACACATCATCGGAAGGACAGCAAGGTTGATGTAGAAGCTCTCCGTGATTGAATCCCCCTCCGGCGGAGTGCCAGAAAAGGCCCCAAGATGGGATCTCACGAGAACAGAAGCTTGCGGTGACGGAAAAGTATTTTTGGTGTGCCCTCTGGTATACGAAGAATATTTGGGTATTTATAGAGCTGAGATTAGGGTTAGAGGTGCCACGGTGGGCCCACAAGCTTCCAGGGCGCGCCTGGTGAGCTTGTGGCCCATCCGTGGCTCCTCTGGCCTCCTCCCGAAGCTTCCTAGGTGTCTTCTGGTCCAAGAAATATCGTTAAAAAGTTTCATTCCGTTTGGTATTGATTTTCTGTAAAAGACAAAAACAAGGAAAAACAACAACTGACACTTGGCACTAGGTTAATAGGTTAGTCCCAAAAAATGATATAAAATAGCATAATAATGCATATAAAACATCCAAGATGGATAATATAATAGCATGGAACAATAAAAAATTATAGATACGTTGGAGACGTATCACGCCCCCTGGTGCCTTGTGGGCACCTCGATGCCCCCTCGGGTGTTTCTTATTTTTGTATTTTTTCTAATATTCCAAAACTGACAGAAAGTATTTTTATGGAATTTTTGGAGTCGGTTTATGTACCGTATCACTTACCTCTTCCTTTTCAGGGTTTTGGAGTGTTCTGGAAGGTCTCTTTTATGTATTCCTCCGTTGTCATCGTTTGAATAATGTTAGTTTCAACATTAATAGGCGTACCTGAGATATAATGCTTAATTGTTTGTCCATTGACCACCCTCGGATTAGTGCCTTCGGTGTTATTGATCTTAATAGATCCAGAGTGATTAACTTCTTCGATGATATACAGTCCTTCCCATTTGGAGAGAAGTTTTCCTGCAAAAAATCTAAAACAAGAATTGTACAATAGAACATACTCACCCACTTTGAATTCCCGTTTTTGGATTCTTTTATCATGGCATCTTTTAACTTTTTCTTTAAACAATTTGGCATTTTCATAAGCTTGGGTTCTCCATTCTTCTAGTGAGCTAATATCAAATAACCTCTTTTCACCGGCAAGTTTGAAATCATAATTGAGTTCTTTAATTGCCCAATATACCTTATGTTCTAACTCAAGAGTTAAATGACATGCTTTTCCATAGACCATTTTATATGGCGACATACTCATAGGATTTTTATAAGCAGTTCTATAAGCCCATAATGCATCGTCAAGTTTTTTAGATCAATTCTTTCTAGATCTGTTGACGGTCTTTTGCAAAATTAACTTTATTTCTCTATTGCTCAATTCAACTTGGCCACTAGATTGAGGGTGATAGGGGGGATGCAATTATATGGTTGACATCATATTTAGCAAGCAATTTATGGAATACACCATGAATAAAATGTGAACCACCATCAGTCATTAAATACCTAGGGACTCTGAACCTTGGGAAAATAACTTCTTTGTGCATTTTTATGGAAGTGTTATGATTAGCACTACTAGTTGGAATAGCTTCTACCCACTTAGTAACATAATCAACAACAACAAAATTATGTGTATACCCATTAGAGGAAGGAAAATGTCCCATATAATCAAAACCCCAAACATCAAATGCTTCGATAACAAGTGAATAATATTTAGGCATTTCCTGACATCTACCGATATTACCAATTCTTTGACATTCATCACAAGATAAGACAAACTTACTAGCATCTTTGAAAAGAGTAGGCCAATAAAACCCAGATTGTAATACCTTGTGTGCAGTTCTGTCTCCCGCATGGTGTCCTCCGTAAGCCTCGGAGTGACACTTCCGCAGGATTTGTTCCTGTTCATGCTCAGGTATACAACGTCTAATAATACAATCTACCCCTTCTTTATAAAGATGTGGGTCATCCCAGAAGTAATGTCTTAAATCAAAGAAGAACTTTTTCTTTTGTTGGTATGTGAAATTAGGTGGTATAAATTTAGCAACAATATAATTAGCATAGTCTGCATACCAAGGAGTATTATGAGAAGCATTTATAACAGCTAGTTGTTCATTGAGAAAACTATCATCAATAGGTAGTGGGTCATCAATAATATTTTCCAGCCTAGACAAGTTATCAGCTATGGGGTTCTCAGCTCTTTTCCTATCGATAACATGCAAGTCAAATTCTTGAAGAAAAAGAACCCACCTAATGAGTCTAGGTTTAGCACCTTTCTTTTTCATAAGGTATTTAGTAGCAGCATGATCGGTGTGAACAATTACTTTAGAATCAACAATGTAAGATCTGAATTTATCACAAGCAAACACAACTGCTAGAAATTCTTTTTCAGTAGTAGCATAATTTCTTTGGGCACTGTCTAGGGTTTTGCTAGCATAATGGATAATATTTAATTTCTTATCAACTCATTGTCCTAGAACAACACCAACAGCATAATCACTAGCGTCACACATAATTTCAAAAGGTAAGTTCCAATCAGGTGGTCGAACAATAGGTGCAGAGGTTAAGGCTTTCTTAAGTGTTTCAAAGGCTTATACACAATCATCATAAAAACAAATGAAACATCTTTTTGTGAGAGATTAGTAAGAGGCCTAGAAATTTTAGAGAAGTCTTTATGAACCTCCTATAGTAACCAGCATGACCAAGGAAACTTCTTATACCTTTAATATCTTTAGGACATGGCATTTTCTCAATTGCATCAACTTTAGCTTTATCCACTTCAATGCCCCGTTCAGAAATTTTATGTCCCAAGACAATACCTTCATTCACCATAAAGTGGCACTTCTCCCAATTCAAGACAAGATTAGTTTGTTCACATATCTGCAAAACTCGATCAAGGTTGCTTAAGCAATCATCAAAAGAAGTTCCGTAAACGGAAAAATCATCCATGAAAACCTCAACAATCTTTTCAAAAGAGTTAGAGAATATAGCAGTCATACATCTTTAAAAGGTAGCAGGTGCATTGCATAAACCAAAAGGCATACGTCTATAAGCATAAGTTCCAAAAAAGGACAAGTAAAGGTGGTTTTCTCCTGGTCGGATTGTGATACAGGTATTTGAGAGAAACCAAAATATCCATCAAGAAAGCAAAAGTGTATCCTTAGAAAATCATTCTAACATTTGATCAATAAAAGGTAAGGGTAATGATCTTTTCTAGTAGCTTTGTTTAGTTTTCTAAAATCAATTACCATCCTATAACCAGTTACAACTCTTTGTGGAATAAGTTCGTTTTTATCGTTAGGGACAATGGTAATGCCTCCTTTCTTAGGGACACAATGAACACGACTTACCCATCTACTATCAGCTATGGGATAGATTATACCTGCTTCAAGAAGCTTCAATATTTCAGTTCTTACAGCTGGTTTAGCATCAGGCTCCATATTAATTTTGTGCTGACATAGAGTGGGACTAATGCCCTTAAAATCATCAAGAGTATATCCAATAGCAGCACGGTGCTTCCTCAGAGGTTTTAATAATCTCTTTTCTTCATGCTCTGAAAGGTTAGCACTAATAATAACAGGATATATCTTCTTTTCATCAAGATAAGCATATTTCAATGTATCATGCAATTGTTTTAATTCAAACACAGGATCACCTTTAGGTGGAGGAGGACCTCCAAGAGTTTCAACAGGCAAATTGTGTTTAAGAATAGGTGGTTGACCAATGAACATCTTATCTATTTCATTTCTTTCATTCAAATGCATATCATTTTCATGGTCTAGCAAATATTGTTCTAACTGATCAGTAGGAAGTACAACAATAGAAGCAAGACCAATAATTTCATCTTTACTAGATGATTATTTATCATGAGGTTGTCTACGAAACTTAGAGAAAATAAACTCATGACAAATATCACCAAAGTAGGCACTAACAGTTTCTTTAGCGCAATCAATCTTAGCATTAACAATGTTCAAGAAAGGTCTACCAAATATTATGGGACAAAAATCATCTTGTGGAGAACCAAGAACTAGAAAATTAGTAGGGTATTTTATTTTTCCACACAAGACTTCAACATCTCTAACAATCCCAAGCGGTGTAATAGTATCTCTATTTGCAAGCTTAATAGTAACATCAATATTCCCTATTTCAGCAGGTGCAATATCATTCATAATTTCTTGATATAAGGTAAACGGAATAGCACTCACGCTAGCACCCAAATCACATAAGCCATGATAACAATGATCTCCTATCTTAACTGAGACAACAGGCATGCCAACAATAGGTTTATTCTTATCTTTAATATCGGGCTTGGCAATTCTAGTGGCTTCATCACAGAAATAAATAACTTGCCCATCTATATTATTGACCAAGAAATCTTTAACCATAGCAATATTAGTTCAACTTTCATTTGTTCAGAGGGCCTAGGTGCTCTAATATTACTTTTGTTAACCACGATTGAATCCTTAGCATGTTCCTTTATCCTAACAGGGAAAGGTGGTTTCTCAATATAAGCAGTAGGAACAACTGGATCAACATTGTAAATGATAGTTTCATCTTTAACTATAAGGGGCTCCTCAATCTTTTCTTTAACAGGGGGATGATATTTAAACCACTTCTTAGGGAGATCAACATGAGTAGCAAATGATTCACAAAAAGAGGCTACTATCTCAGAGTCAAGTCCATATTTAGTGCTAAACTTATGAAACGCTTTGGTATCCATAAAAGATTTAACACAATCAAACTCAAGTATTATACCTGACTCATTACCTTTATCGAGTTCCCAATATTCAGAGTTGCATTTAATTCTTTCCAGAAGATCCCATCTGAATTCAATAGTTCTCTTCATAAAGGAGCCAGTCTAAGAAGAATTGAGCATGGTTTGATCATCATGAGAAAGCCGAGCATAAAAATTCCGTAAGATAATTTACTTTGGGAGCTCATGATTGGGGCATGTGTACATCATAGTACTTAAGCCTCCCCCAAGGTTGAGCGATGTTTTCTCCTTCATGAGGTCAAAAATTATATATATAATTCTGATCACGATGAACCAGATGCATAGGATAAAACTTTTGATGAAATTCCAATTTCAACCGATTCCAATCCCACGTTCCGATATCATCACATAGCCTATACCATGTCAATTGACTTTCCCTTCAAAGATAAAGGGAAGACCTCCTTCTTAACTTCATATTCGGGTAAACCTACAAGCTTAAATAACCCACAAACTTCATCCACATAGATTAGGTGCATATCAGGATGTAATGTTCCATCTCCTGCATATGGATTAGCTAACAGTTTCTCTATCATACCCAAAGGAATCTCATAATAAATATTTTCAGTAGTGATACGTCTCCAATGTATCTATAATTTATGAAGTATTCATGCCATGTTTACAACAATTTTATATGGTTTTGGTATGATTTGAATGGAACTAACCTGGACTGACGCTGTTTTCAGCAGAACTACCGTGGCGTTGTTTTTTGTGCAGAAATCAAAGTTCTCCAAATGCGGCGAAACTTTTTGACGATTTTTTGGAAGAAAAGAGGCACTAGAAGCTTCGTGGGAAGGCCAGAAGAGCCACGAGGGCCCCAGAAGACACCGGGGCACGCCAGGGGCCTTGCCCGTGTGCTGGTGTCTTGTGGGCCCCTCGAAGCCCATCTTCGCGTGAAACCAACGCAAAAAAATCCTATAAATAGAGAAACCCCCAGAAATAACCCTAGATCAGAAGTTCCGTCATCGCAAGCCTCTGTAGCCACTAAAAACCAATCGGGAGCCCGTTCCGGCACCCTGCCGGAGGGGGAAATCATCACCGGGGGCCATCTTCATTATCCCTATGGCCATCATGATGAGGAGGGAGTAGTCCACGCTCGGGGCTGAGGGTTTGTACCGGTAGCTATGTGTTTAATCTCTTTCTCGTGTTCTTGATTTGGCATGATCTTGATGTATCGCGAGCTTTGTTAATATAGTTGGATCATATGGTGTTTCTCCCTCTCTATCTTGTTGTGATGAATTGAGTTTTCCCTTTGAGATTTCGTTATTATCGGATTGAATATTTTTATGGATTTGAGAGCACTTGATATATGTCTTGCATATGAATACCCGTGGTGACAATGGGGTATTATATTGATTCACTTGATATATGTTTTGGCACTCAACTCACGGATTCCCGAGGTGACATTGGGGTAATCCATGCATAGGGGTTGATGCACGTTTTCGTCCTACTTTCTCCGGTAGAAATCTTGGGGCACTCTTTGAGGTTCTTTGTGTTGGATTGTGTATTATGAATCTGAAATTGTTTGATGCGTATCGTATAATTAACTCATGGATACTTGTGGTGACATTGGAGTATCTAGGTGACATTAGAGTTGGTTGATGTGTATCATATGGTTTTATTTTTGTACGAACTCTTAGATAGATCGATCGGAAAGGATAAATTGGTGTTATTTTAGTACGAACTCTTGGATAGATCGATCAGAAAGGATAACTTTAAGGTGGTTTCGTACCCTACAAACAATTTCTTCTTATGTTCTCCGCTAGATAAGAACTTTGGAGTGATTCTTCATTGCATGTTCAGGGATGGTTATGTGATCTAATTATATTAGCATTGTTGAGAGATTGCACTAGCGAAAGTACGGACCCTAGGCCTTGTTTTCAAGCATTGCAATACCGTTTGTGCTCACTTTTGTTACTTGTTACCTTGCTGTTTTTTATTGTTCCTATTACAAAAATCAATATCTACTATCATTATTGCACTTGTATCACCATCTCTTCGCCGAACTAGTGCACCTATACAATTTACCATTGTATTTGGTGTGTTGGGGACACAAGAGACTTTTTATTATTTGGTTGCAGGGTTGTTTGAGAGAGACCATCTTCATCCTACGCCTCCCACAGATTGATAAACCTTAGGTCATCCACTTGAGGGAAATTTGCTACTGTCCTACAAAACTCCGCGCTTGGAGGCCCAACACGAGTCTACAAGAACAAGTTGTGTAGTAGACATCAAGCTCTTTTTTGGCGCTGTTGCCGGGGAGGTGAGTGCTTGAAGGTATATCTTTAGATCTTGCAATTTAATCTTTTAGTTTCTTGTTTTATCACTAATTTGGTTTATAAAAGAAAAACCACAAAAAATGGAATTGAGGTGGTCTCATATTGTTCATCTTTATCATGTCTTTCTTGAAAATGATGGATCAGAAAATTGTGCTCAATTGATAGAAGAAGAATTCAGTAAAATGTTTGGCATAAAATATTTGACTGATGAGCATGATTGCAATGTTGCTAGTATGAATTCTTTGAATATCCATGATGCTAATGATTTGCAAAGCCATAAGCTTAGGGATGCTATATTTGACGAAGATGATATTTTTAGTCCCCCAAGTTTTGATGAGAAAATTTATTATGATGATAGCACGCCTCCTATTTATGATGATTATAGTGATGAAAGTGGGTTTGGAAGAGTGTCAACTCTAGGTACTAATGATCCCACTATTTTGGAGGGTGTTGAATCTTATTGGAATAATGATAAAAGTGGATTTGGAGAGGTCATGACTTTATTTAATGATTATTCCACTATCTTGGAAGAGGTTTCAAAATTGACTATGACAACAAAGTTGCTATCTATGATGATTATGGTGATGACATGCATGCTATAAAGAATAATGATAACTATGAAACTTGTCATCATGATTTTAATTTTCAATTTGATTATGTCAATCAAGTATCTCATGATAGCTATTTTGTTGAGTTTGCTCCCACTACTATTCATGAGAATAATTTTGCTTATGTGGAGAGCAATAAATTTTGTATGCTTGTGGATCACGAAAAGAATGCTTTATGTGATAGCTATTGTTGAATTCATTCATGATGCTACTGAAAATTATTATGAGAGAGGAACATATGCTTCTACATATCTCAATAATATCAAGTTTCCTCTCTATGTGTTAAAAGTTTTGAAGCTATGCTTGTTTTCCCTCCCTATGCTAGTTGATTCTTGCTCCCATGAATTGTTTGCTCACAAAATCCCTACGCATAGGAAGTGGGTTAGGCTTAAATGTGCTAGTCATATGCTTCATGATGCTCCTGTTATGTTTCAATTGTTTACTCTTATGTGAGCATCATTGAAATCATCATGCCTAGCTAAAAAGGCATTAAAGAAAAGCGCTTGTTGTGAGACAACCCAACACTTTTACCTACTGTTTTTGTGTGTTCACAGGATTAAGATACTGTAGTAATCATGTTTTATAGCTTTTGTTTCAATAAAAATGTCAAGTATAGCCTTTACCATGCTTATTTTACAAGTCCATATGTTGATGTTTTGAAAACAGAAAGTTTTCTATCATTGTTTGAATTGTTAAAAGATGTCAGAACGTGATAAAATCTTGAAATTTATACACAGTAAGCTATGATAAATTTTCTACAGTGTGGTAAATTTTTAGAATTTTTTGAGTTACAAAAGTATGAATCTTGTTGCATCCTTTACAGACTGTTCTGTTTAGACAGTTTGCTGTTATGTTTGTAATGTTTGCATAGTTTGCTTGTTTAATGATTTTATTTGAGGATAGGAGTATTAAATGTGCAGAGGCATTTAGTATGCAATGTTAAATAATAATTTTAGCGATTTGCTACAGTATAGAATGATAAGGTTATTGCATTGATC
The DNA here is from genome assembly GCA_011799875.1 of Thinopyrum elongatum. Lineage (NCBI taxonomy): Eukaryota > Viridiplantae > Streptophyta > Magnoliopsida > Poales > Poaceae > Thinopyrum > Thinopyrum elongatum. The sequence goes on along the minus strand of CM022297.1, from coordinate 327,181,570 downwards.
TATACTAACTTATCTCACGAGTTCTTCTTGAGTTTTGTGTGGATGAAGTTTTTAAGATTTAGGAAAACCGTGATATAAAAGGAATTAAGGAGACATAAAATCTCAAGCTTGGGGATGCCCAAGGCATCCCAAGATAATATTTCAAGAAGTCTCAAGCATCTAAGCTTGGGGATGCCCCGGTAGGCATCCCACCTTTCTTCATCAACAATTACAGGTTAGTATCGGTTGAGCCTAAGTTTTTGCTTTTTCACATGAGTTGTGCTATTCTTGAAACGTCCTTTTTTTCATTTTGCTTGTTGTTTTAATAAAACACTTAGATCTGAAAGTTTTTAAATAAGAGAGAGTCCTTAAATAGCTACCCATTTACTTAACTACTCGCTTGATCTTCACTTATATCTTTTTGGAGTAGTTTGTCATTTACTCTCGTGCTTCACTTATATCCTATGATAGATTGTTGAATGAATTGAATGTCATGAATCTGAAATTACATGTTCATATCATGCCTAGTAGTAGCTTCACATTCGGTTTAGAAAGTGAAATCTTTTGAAGCTTGGCAATCACAATATTGGTCATACAAGCAATTCATGAATGATTAGTATAAGGAAGAGAACTTTCACATACAAATATATTATCTTGGACATCTTCTATGATTGTGAATACCCATTAATTATTTTCAAACTTGAGCAAATTAGTTGAAGTTGGACAAGGAAGACAACGTAATGAGTTATGGTTGTGTATATTTGCATAGAAGTTATATTGTTATGGATCCTCCAACATGTGGTGTTTGCTTAGGATCTTTTGCTAGCCAAAAATTTGTACTAAGTAGAGATACTACTTGTGCATCCAAAAACCCTTAAACCCAGTTTCTTGCCATGAGTGTCCACCAAACCTACCTATGGATTGAATAAGATCCTTCAAGTAAGTTGTCGTCGGTGCAAAAAGGCAATAAAAATTACTTCTAAATGTGTTTGATCATTTAGTGTAAGAGAAAATTGAGCGTTGTACGAACTTGTGATGGCAAAGTAATAAAAGCGACGGACTGCATAATAAAGGTTTCTATCATAAGGGGCAATATAACATGACGTTCTTTTTCATTAAGGGATTGTGCATACAAAACCAAAAAGCGCATGACAACCTCTGCTTCCCTCTGCGAAGGGCCTATCTTTTACTTTTCAGTATTTACTTTTATGCAAGAGTCAATAGTATGCATTCTTGTTTCAACCTCAATTATTCTCTAGTTGTAAAGCATCATGTGGTGGGGATAGATCTAGGCACATATGGCCAGTCAAATATATTTGATCACGACTTATTATTGTTGACAATTATCTCTATGATAAATGAGTTGGGAGGCGAAACATTAAGGCCATATCTTTCTCTGTGTTCGATGGATGCAATTTATTCTAAAATATGCTTTGAGTACTAGCAATCATAGAAGACTATATGATGATTGAGTATGTGGAGCTCTTACTTAGACTTTGTTGAACAAGTTAAATTGCGGTTGCTTGGTGACTGAGAACATAGTTTGTTAAGTTTCAAGAGAAGGCATTGTTTGAACCATAACATGTGAATTGATTGCTACTTTATCATGATGAGTTTTATAAGAAAGAGTTTATGTTATGATGCTAGGAAAAGTGATTGAAATTATCATTGATCAAACTTATGCACTATGCTAGCATTCACACTTCATAAATTATTTCTTTTATCATTTACCTTCTCGAGGACGAGTAGGAATTAAGCTTGGGGATGCTGATACGTCTCCAACGTATCTATAATTTATGAAGTATTCATGCCATGTTTACAACAATTTTATATGGTTTTGGTATGATTTGAATGGAACTAACCTAGACTGCCGCTGTTTTCAGCACAACTACCGTGGTGTTGTTTTTTGTGCAGAAATCAAAGTTCTCCAAATGCAGCGAAACTTTTTGATATTTTTTTGGAAGAAAAGAGGCACTAGAAGCTTCGTGATGTGACGCCCCCGGCTCAATCGTGCACTAATCATATACGCAAATGCACATGATCAAGCCTAAGGACTCACGGGAAGATATCACAACACAACTCTAAAACATAAATAAAGTCATACAAGCTTTATATTACAAGCCAGGGGCCTCGAGGGCTCGAATACATAAGCTTGCGAACAAGCGTCAGCGGAAGCATCAGATATCTGAGTACAGATATGAAAACAGAAACAGAAAGGCCTTTAGACAGGCGGGGCAAAATAAAACACTACGATCGAAAGGCGTAGGCCTCCTGCCTGGGACCCTCCGATCCTACTCCTGGTCGTCAGTCAGCTCGTAGAAGTAATCATCCTCGGGGTAGTAGTAGCGATCATCGGCGGGGACAGCTGTCTCAGGGGCTCCGTCATCTCGGTCATGTCAAACTGATATGGGGAGAAAAGGAAAACAAAGCAACCGTGAGTACTCAGAAGTACTCAGCAAGCAAGGATCTACACTACATATGCAACATTTTCAAGGGGAGGCTGTATATGTGGACTGGGCTGCAGAAATGCCAGAATAGAGAGGAAGGCCTAGTCCTATCGAAGACTAGCATCTTCAGCGGTCTTGCAGCAATAGAAGAGAGCAGAACAGATTAATATAAAGTAGCAGTATCATTAAGTCTCATCCTCACCCAGAGATCCTTTCTCGACTCCCTGCGAGAAAGCAATCCCAGAGCCATACAATCATCAACCTCGTCCTGAGATCCCTTCTCGACTCCCTGCGAGAAGCAATCCCAGAGCCATAGTATCGAAGTATCCAGTTCTAAATTGTATCAATCAGGATACAACTCCGAGTGTTCGTTACCGTAGGACAGGCTATCGATAGAAGTATTCTTCCCTGCAGGGGTGCACCAACTTACCCAACACGCTCGATTAACTCCGGCCGGACACACTTTCCTGGGTCATGCCCGGCCTCGGCCAAACGACACATCGCAACCCTACCTAGAGCTCAGCAGAGAGGTCCCCGTCGGTCTACATCCTAAGCGCTCAGAGGTCTTGGGCCATCTCCCTGTGCACTCTGAGTCGTTGCGTGCAGGGGGAAGCCAGGCACCAGGGGGCGCCGGTCCGTCCCGGCCGCAAGGCTGAACTAGATGTCTGACAGAGCTTTCGGCTGATGCTACGATGCAGAACGCCCATACTATGCCCACGTGATGGTTAGTGCTATCAGGCCAGAGACCTGCTCGGATCAAATATCCAAATCGTTAATGGACTAGGGCTTGCGGTAACGAGCAGAGACTCACGAAAGATGTGACCCCGTTGCCCCGTCTCGAGGACTTGCTGCAAGGGTTAAGAATGCCCGGCCGTGCCTCGTATTCATCACTCGGGCACCATACAGGCACCCGTCTTCACAACACTCGCCTCTCAGGCACACGCGGGTACCCCTCAGGGCCGACCCGCCTTTCTAAGTAACAGTGTAAAGTCCCAGTATCCGTGTGTCCATAACATCAAGGGAATCCGAGGTATCACCCTCGATGGATACCCACTCGATGTAACTGCCAAGGTGAACGTAGGAGGAATCACCCTCGATGAGTTCACACTTGATGTGTTGTACGACAGGGTCGTATCGGAAGTAGAGAAGGAGGAATCACCCTCGATGACCACGACCAAATAGCTACTCTACAGAGTTAACATCAAAAGTGCTACAAGAGGTTTCACCCTCGGCACTCGATAGTAACACTGCAGTGTCGTTACAACTAAGGGGGGTGATGTGCGGTGCCGGGACCTGGTCTTCAATCCCGTTGATCGGGACTTCTGATAATCCAGCGGGGTAACAAAGGATCAAAGTGGGGTTCTCTAGTGGGTCTCTACCCAGCCTATACTAAGCAGTTTAGGATAAGCAGGTAAGGTATCAATAGCAGGTTACAATAAACAGGCTATGCATCAGAATAGGTAAAGCAGTAGCAGCAGCAATTCTAATGCAAGCATGAGAAATAGAATGGGCGATATCGGGATGATCAAAGGGGGGGGGGCTTGCCTGGTTGCTCGGCGGCAAGGGCAAGGTTGTCAATAGTGTCTTCGGGCTCCGGAGCTGCGTCGGCCTCAGGGACGACGTCGGTGTCGGGGGCTACCAAGAGAGAAGAGGGGGAGGAAACAGTATAAATACACGACAAACATAAGCAACACGGAGCAGGCTATGCTAACGTGTAGTGCAGGGTTGCCTGAAGACATGTCAAAGTCATTTAGTTATTTTAGGAATTTGTTTGGAATTATTTTATTAAAGTCATGCACTATTCATTTATCTGAAACAGGCAAAAAGTTGCATGTTCAGATAGTTAGAGGCATCTAACAGGTATGTGGGTAGCGTATTCGGATTCGTCTCATTTTTCTGAGCAACTTTCATGTATAAAGTTTTTCGATCGGAGCTACGGATTAAAAGATATGATTTTCTAAAGTTTAAATCAATTTTCTGGAATTAATTATTTATTTAAATTCGAATTATCCAAAACAGTGCAGAGTGACGTCATCGTGATGTGTTGCTGACGTCAGCAGTCAACAGTGGATTTGACTGGGTCAAACTGACATGGGGGTCCCACATGTCATTGACACAGTGTTAAACCAGGATTAATTTTAATATAATCTAAACTAATCAGTGGGTGGACCCACACGTCAGTGTCTAAACTAACTAACAATTAATTAACTTAATCATTTTAATTAGCTGTTAATTAACAGGGCCGTGGGGCCCACTAGTCAGACCAGTTGACCAGGTCAACGGTCAACAATGGCCCCACGGGCCCACATGTCAGTGGCCCAGGGGGGCCCGGGGAGGTCCACGTGGCGGCCACGTCAGCCAGACCCACCGGAACCACCCCGGCGCGCGCCACAGACGGCGGCAGAGCGCCGGCGAGCGGCGGGATCGAGCTGTGGTGCGCCGTTTGGCGTGCGGCCGGGCGCGTTCGAACCGCACGTGTGCCGTGCGTCGAACGGTGGTGGTGGCGGGGGCAATGGTGTCCGGAAAAGGTGCCGGTGACGAGCGTGGAGGAGATGTGCTCCGGTGAGTGGTGCGGGCTGTGCTTCGAGGGGTTTTTTGCGCGCGCCAACTACGCCATTTGAACCAGTGATCGACGCGGTGACGAACGGAACAAAAGCCAGGCCGAAACGTCGAGCGAGGCGACCGGACGGAGCAGCATCGCGGCAGCTGGAGCGGTCACACGCGGCGAGGCAGCCACGGCGAGCGGGCGAGCCAGAAGAGGAGCAGAGGAGGGAGGGGATCCTCACAGTGAGGGTAGCCGTTCACGTGGGCTCGGGGGAGGCGTGGTGCGGCCAGAGTCGGAGGAGAATGGCGGCGGCGATCCGAGGAAGGGGACGACGCAGGTGCGGCGGAGGAGGGCCTCCCGGTCGAGCTTGTGCGGGCAGTCGAAGGAGTCGAGCTCCACGGAGCTCCTGGAGGCGATCTCAGGCGAGGGGGAGGTCGGTGGCGGCGTCCATGGCGACGGCAGTGGCGGGCGTGTTCGGTGGCGCGGGGAGGACGAGACAGAGAGGGAGAACAGGGGAGAGTGAGGTCAGAGGGAACCAGGGGGGCGTGGGGCTCTGCCCTTAACCTCCACGGAGGGCGCGGCAGCGCGCTGTCGTCCAGGGAGCGAGGGGGGCCGGGTTGCGGGAGTGCGTGCGCGCGCGTGGGGACGACAACGGCGAGGGGGAGCAGTGCGCGAGGTGGGAGAGGGTGCGGGGTTGGCTGGGCCGGCCACTGTGCCACTTAGGCCCAGGCGGCGGTGGGCTAGGGTTCGGGGTCGCGCAGGGGGGGTATAGCCAGGGGCTGCTGGGCCGGCCTGGTTGGCTGAGGCCAGCTGGGCTTGGCCCAGTCGGGGGGGGGGGGGGGTTTCTTTTTTTTTCCTTTTTTTTAATTTGCTGTTTACAAAAATGTTTAGGCCACTTATGGACTTTTGTAAAATATAAGAACTGGTCCATAAATCACAGTGCAACAATAGTCACTGCTAGAAATTGGATTGGTGTCCATATCTTTTTGTTGGGATTTTATTTAATTGAAAAGGGATTAAATAGTGCTATGTTGCTGCTGTTTCTTGTTGTTCGAGTCCTTTTACAATTCCAAAAATTGTTACAATCATTTTTATAAATGCTATGGGAATATTTGCAACATGATGCACATTTTAGTTTTCAGGTTTGGTCAACTTTTATTTTCCACTTTAATGAACAATTTAGTTTTTATGTTGGACAACTTTTATTTTCCACTTTCATTTAAATTTGGATTTTGAGTTAGGAGTTGAAATGCAATATGATGCTAATGATGATCATGCACTATTAAGCTTGCTGACATGTCATTATCAAAAGGGTGGTTACTGTAGTTAACCACCGGGGGTGTTACAAATCTCCTCCACTAACAAGAATTCTCGTCCCGAGAATTAAGAGGTAGAAGGAAAAATTTTGGGGTATTCCGCACGAAGATTATCCTCGCGTTCCCAAGTGGCTTCATCTTCAGTATGATTTGACCACTGCACTTTGACGAACTTGGTAACCTTCTGACGGGTTCGACGTTCAGCTTCATCGAGAATGCGGATCGGATGCTCCTTATAAGATAGATCATCTTGCAATTCGAGCACCTCGTGATCCACAGCTCGGTGCGGAGATTCCTTGAAGCATTGACGAAGTTGCGACACATGGAAGACGTCGTGGATATGAGAGAATTGCGGTGGCAACTCCAATTTATATGCCACCTGACCACGTCTAGCAACAATGCGGAAAGGACCAATGTAGCATGGAGCTAGCTTGCCCTTGATTCCAAAACGGTGAGTGCCTTTCATCGGGGTGACTCGCAGATAAGCCTGATCACGAGTGTGATAAGTCAAATCCCATCGTTTGCGATCATAATTGCTCTTCTGGCGGTCCTGAGCCGCCTTGAGATTTTCTCGGACAATGCGGACTTGCTCTTCAGTGTGTTGGATAATATCCGGACCCACGAGCGGTCGTTCCCCAGTTTCTGACCAATTCAGAGGGGTTTGACACTTACGTCCATAGAGTACTTCGAAGGGAGCCATTTTCAAGCTGGCTTGATAGCTGTTGTTATAAGAGAACTCAGCATACGGAAGAGATTCTTCCCACTTCTTGCCGAAAGAAATGACACAAGCTCGAAGCATGTCTTCAAGCACTTGATTAACCCGTTCAACTTGGCCTTGGGATTGGGGGTGATAAGCTGAACTCCAGGTAATATGAGTTCCCATAGCTGTTTGGAAACTTTCCCAGAATTTGGAAGTGAAAAGACCGCCACGGTCCGAACTGATCTCCTTCGGAATACCGTGGAGTGAAACAATTCTGGAGATATACAACTCTGCTAACTGACTAGCAGTGATAGTTTCTTTGACAGGCAGAAAGTGTGCAACTTTAGAGAGTTGGTCGACGACGACAAGAATAGCATCGTGACCCTTCTGTGACCTAGGAAGTCCTGTAACGAAATCCATCTGATCCTTATCCCATTTCCATAGAGGAATAGGAAGTGGTTGCAGAATTCCAACAGGCTTCTGATGTTCTGCTTTAACACGACGACACACATCACATTCAGCAACATATCGAGCAATGTCCTGCTTCATTTTAGACCACCAATATCTTTGACGGAGATCACGATACATCTTGGTGCTACCCGGATGAATAGACAGCGGGGTATCATGTGCCTCCTTCATGACCTTGTCGGTCATAAGCTCGAAGCGAGGTACGACAATGCGGTCTCTGAAATACAAGGTTCCATCTTCAGACAGCGAGAAATCCCTGTACTTTACAAGGTGAAAGTCTTTCTTCATCAGATCAATTTTAGCATCTTTAGCTTGCCATTCTTAACAGCTTTCTCAAGATTTGGTTGTATCACAAGGTTATTTAGAGAGCCCTGTGGAACAATACGCAGATTCAGCTTGCGCAGTTCTTCAAAAAGACGAGGTTGAGCTCGCCTTATCATGAGGTTGTCGCAATAGGACTTGCGGCTTAAGGCATCAGCCATCACGTTAGTCTTGCCAGGGGTATAGGAAATACCCAAATCATAGTCCGCAATGGCCTCCATCCATCTTTGCTGACGGAGGTTTAGAGATGGTTGAGTGAACAAGTACTTCAGACTTTTATGATCCGTGTAGATCTCGCAACGATTACCGAGAAGGTAATGTCGCCACAACTGCAATGCATAGATCACAGCAGCTAGTTCTAGATCATGTACCGGATAATTCTCTTCATGTGGGCGCAACTGACGAGAGCCATAGGCAATCACTTTACGCTCTTGCATTAGGACACAGCCTAATCCTTCACGGGATGCGTCACAATAAATCACAAAGTCTTTGCGGGTATCTGGAGGAGATAGTACTGGGGCAGATGTCAGCTTGTCTTTGAGTGTCTGGAAACTTTCCTGACATTTTTCTGTCCATTCAAATTTAATGCCCTTGTGAAGCAGATCAGTCAGGGGCTTAGCAATCTTGGAAAATTTCTCGACAAATCGACGGCAATAGCTTGCAAGGCCGAGAAAACTTCTCACTTGTTTGACGTTCTTCGGAGGAGTCCAGTCCAGAATAGCCTGAACTCGTTCTGGGTTAACAGCAATGCCATCTTTGGAAATCACATGACCAAGATATGTCACTTCAGATAACCAGAACTCGCATTTGGAGTTTTGGCATACAACTGGTGTTCTCGGAGCCTTTCCAGTACAAGACGGAGGTGTTCGGCATGTTCTTCCTTATTCTTCGAATATACCAGAATATCATCCAGATATACCACGACGAACTTGTCTAGGTAATCCATGAAAATATAATTCATCAGACGGGAGAATGTGGCTGGAGCATTTGTTAGGCCAAATGACATGACGGTGTACTCGTAGGAGCCATAACGAGTAACAAATGCAGTCTTCGGAATATCCTCTTCACAAACACGGATTTGATGGTATCCCAATCTCAAATCAAGCTTAGAGAATACTGAGGAACCGGCAAGTTGATCATACAAATCATTGATCCGGGGAAGCGGATATTTATTCTGGATTGTAGCTTGGTTAATGGGCCGATAATCCTGAACCAATCGGTTAGTTCCATCCTTCTTCTTAACGAAGAGTGAAGGTGCTCCCCAAGCAGAGGAACTGGGGCGGATGAAACCTTTCTTAAGTGACGTGTCGATTTCTTCCTTAAGCTCGAGAAGATGATGGGGAGGCATTTTATAAGGACGCTTCGCAATAGGGGTAGTGCCAGGCTTCAAGTCGATGACAAACTCAACAGCCCTAGCTGGGGGTATTCCTGGAAGTTCTTCTGGAAAGACGTCTTGAAATTCACGAACAACTGGAACATTCTCGATGCCTTCAAGAGGTGAAGCATCCAATGCATTCAGAACATATATCTGGCTCTCAGCATCTTGAGCTATTCGGGCTGAGTAATTGATCACCTGACCAGAAGGGTGTGTGAGCTGGACTGTCTTAGTAGCACGATGAGAGGGTTTGAGATGAGATGGTTCTGGTGAAGATGTTGACAAAGATTGGTCCTCCCACGATGAGAGGGTTGTTGCTGATGATGATGGCTTCAATTTCCCCCTCCCATAGGGAAGTGTCCCCGGCGGAATCGCTCCCACGGAGAGCAAAAGTGCTCCTTGATACGTCTCCAACGTATCTATAATTTTTTATTGTTCCATGCTGTTATATTATCAATCTTGGATGTTTTATATTCATTTACTAGCAACTTTATATTATTTTTTGGGACTAACCTATTGACATAGTGCCCAGTGCCAGTTTCTGTGTTTTGCTTGTTTTGTACTTCGCAGAAAATCAATACCAAACGGAGTCCAAATGCCACGAAACTTTTTGGAGATTTTTTTTCTGCCCAGAAGACACCCAGTGAGCCAAAGGAGCACACGGGAGGAGGCCCATGGGGCCCACTAGGCACCAGGGCATGCTAGGGGGCCCAGGCGCGCCCTGGTGGGTAGTGGAGCCCACGGGATGCTTCTCCACCGACTATCACCTCTATAAATACTCTAAAATCCCAGAAACTCTAGGGGAGTCGACGAAATACAGTTTCCACCGCCGCAAGTTCCAGAACCACGAGATCCAATCTAGAGGCCTTTTCCGGTACCTTGCCGAAGGGGTCAACGATCACGGAGGGGTTCTTCATCATCACCCTTGCCCCTCCGATGATGCATGATTAGTTTACCATAGACCTACGGGTCCATAGTTAGTATCTAGATGGCGAGGGTGATGATGATGAGGTGAGTGAGTCCACCAAATGTGAGGATCAGATTGTTCAACATGATATTAGAGAGATAAAAGAACTCCACCCAAATATACCACACAATCAGCAAGAGAGGTTTAGTGAATTGTGTGAGTCCACCAAATGTGAGGTTGAGGTCGTCCAACATGAGATTAGAGAGACGAGTCAACCACAATATATTATACCACACAATCAAAGTGAGAGGATTAGTGAGTTGTGCGAGTCCACCAAATCTAAGTTTGAGGTGTTTACCCACAATATCAAAGAGATGATTGATCCACCAAATGAAAGGAGAGATGATTATTCAGTTACTAACCATTCACAAAGCTCTCTTTCTTTGAAGTATGTGCAGATGCAAAAAATCATACTTAGCTGCCCTCCTACAATGATGGGAGGATGAGATCCATGAACAATTATGGCGCACGTGGAGTACCATCAAAGAAACATCATGTGGGGTAAGTGGTCTTCAAAAAGGCATGGAGGTACTCAATGAGGTAAAAGAAAAGAGATAATTCATTTTGAAGCACCCCGAGGTATGCACTTATGAACTCCTAAAGCATTGGCGCGATGAAATCAGGGAAAAGATGTTTGCTATGTCATCCATCCAACAATACCCTTTTGGTAGTCATAACAAAACCATCAAGGAGCCAACAAAACTAAAAACTGAATATGCTGATTCAACTTTTCCTTGGCCAAGATATTTTGTATTGTCCTCGTACTATTATTTTGTAGACCGAAGGAAGTCGAGGGCGAATTTTCTTCAAGAGAGGGAGGATAATATGAACATGGATGTGCCTGGTTATGAGTTTTCACTCCATGTAAATGTTAGCTGGAAATAATTGTTGAGTCAAACAAAACATTTGAAGTTCACAAAGGTGAAAGCTAAACTTAAGCATTTGATAAAATCTTTGCATTTCTTCTTGGTACTAGCCTATTTTCTTTTGTGTGATGACCAGCTACAGTCGAGGATGACTCATTCTCAAGAGCGGGAGGATGTTGAGGACATGACAGCCATTGACCTGTTAGAGTCGAGGACGACTCCTTTTCAAGAGAGGGAGGATGATGAGGACATGTCAACCATTTATACATCCTTGGTCATCAAAGGAGAAATCATAATGTTTCGTGTCAAACGAACACATTGCCAGGTGAACGCTAACTTAAGTTTATACTATAATCTTGAACACATGGTTGCACTTTCATCTCCTTTGTTGTTGGTTGACCTTAGGTGCAATATCGAAGAAGGCCAAATACATTTCAGTCCATGCAAAACAATATTTTATGGCCAAGAAACAACGTTAGGAGTTCATGAAGAAATAAGTTGTCTGCTGAAGAAACATTGTTCTGATTGTGACGAAACAATGTTTTGCACGAGTTTGGATATCCCAACTTGAGAAAGGTTCCTAGAACTCAAGTTTTCCGCTGAAGGAAACATTGTTCAAGTCCAGTGAACAATGTTTGGTCGAGAACTGCCAACCACCTCCAATGAGAGTTTTCCAGAAGCTACCTCATTAAGTCTCAAAGCCATTTAGTCAAACCAAAGCTAGTTTGTTTTCACACCTATCCAGGGGGGTTGTCTTGATTATAAATAAGCCAGCTCTTTCCTTTGTTGGGGACTTTTGTCCATTTCTGTCAAAGACCAAAGACATAGACTCCTCCTGAGATTGGAGAGTCTTGTTATCCTTATTCTCGTGATTCCTTGAGAAATTGCTCCTAATTCGTGCTCCACGACTAGATCGTGTTGTGTGGGTTAGAGTTCGTGGTTTCCCTTGCGGATTGCACCTATCCCGTGCTCCACGACTTGAGCATGGTTGAGTGGGGTAGTATTGCGGGTTGTGGATCAGCGAATGTTCGGATTTTAGGCTTCGGTGAGCATCCTCCTCGTCGGGTCATAATCTCTTATTTTCAGTTTTCCGGCTGCTTGCAGCTAGTTATCCCCATCCATTTATCGATCGTATGCCGTGAAGATCGGACCTCCCCTTGTACACCCTCTTCTCCGAAGACATTGTCGCATCATCTGGTATTCAGAGCAAGGTTTACATGGTAGGATCTGTATTTTTGTTGCTAGATCTATCCTTTTTAGTTTGGTTTTCCCCATCCTAGAGTCCAAAGCAAAAAGCCACAAAAAAATCCAAGCCTTTGTTTGCTGAGATCTAGTTGTTTGCTTTCCTATTTGTGTTTGCACCAAGTTCTATCCAAAGTTGTCGTTGTTTTTCTTTGAGTCTTGTTGTTGGATCTGTTGTGTTGCAAAAAAAGAGTGGAAAAAAAGCAAAAAGAGAGAGAGAAAAAAGAAAAAAAAGAAATAAGAGAAAGTGTTGAGCAAGTGTGCAATCATATTCAGTTTGGTGAGGAATTTCAGAAGTTGTAGTGGCAAGTGTTGCAGCTCAAACGTGGTGCAAGGATCTACAAATTTTTCTTGTTCATTTAGTTTGCATCGATTGGATCTCAGCACTAGCCCTCCTCATTTTCCCCCACCCAGATCCACCTAGAAACCGTCAGCTTCCTTTCCTTTCATTCGCCTGTCCACTCTTGATTTGCTACCACCGCACAACCGCCAAGGAATCATTAGAATTTGGGTAAGCAAGATGGTGAGCTGAGTGTTTTCCACATATATAATTTTTCTTTGTCCACTTTCTTCCAAAGGATTAACATGGCAGGCTCCAACTCGAGTGTACATGGAGGAAATATTATGGAAGAAGAGTTCCCAAAGACACGAGCTGCACTTGGTGATGTGATTGAAGAAAGTCTAGCTGCAGCTTTGCAAAGGATGTTTGGAGGTTGTCTTCCTATTGCGGGCAATGGAGATCAAGACCAACACAGCCCCGCTGCCTCACTGGTTGCCGACAATCGATGACGTTGTGGCAACGAAGATCGCCACAATGGTCGTGGAAGAGCTGCAGGTGGCCATGTTTATGGTGCCCCTGCTGTTGGTGCTGAATGGAGGTGTGGTGCCTTTGCTGCCCCCCGTGAGGGTGATATGCATGGAGAAGAAGCTCGTGGGCGAGGCCATGACCCCCGCGGGTTTGCCACTGATCACCGACGACGAGCTGCACATGATGGTGATGACATCTTCCATGAAGATCCCTCCAAGCATGGTGACGAAGATGAAGCCATGGGGGACTATGAACCCTACTCCCCGCCTCGCCGTGGTGTTGTTTTTGGTCGCAATGGTCATCATTATGACTGTCATGATCAAGATGACCGTGACAACCAAGCGAGAGTGAAGCTCTACAAGTGCCATCATTCACGGGAAAAGAGGATCCAGATGCATATATTGAGTGGGAGGAGAAGTGCGATCAGATCTTTCGCATCCATGGTTTTTCTCAAGCAAAGAGAGTTGAACTTGCTGTCATGGAGTTCTCTGGTTATGCGCTTACATGGTGGAATCAGCTGCAAGATGATCATTTGATGTCGGGTAATAATTATATCCGTAGCTGGACTTTGATGAAGCAAGTCATGAGGCGTTGTTTTGTTCCATCATACTATGAGAAGAAATTATGCAAGAGGTTGCAAAGGCTTATCCATGGTTCTTCCACTGTCAAGGAGTTCTATAATGAGATGGAGAAGCTGTTGATCCGGACAAAAACCCAAGAGAGTGATGAAGCAAAGATAAAGGGGTTCTTACATGGGCTAAATGACGAGATATCTGATTTTGTTGAGGTGTTTCCTTATGATATGATATCTGATGTTGTTCGTCGAGCTATGAGAGTGGAGAAGAAGAACATGTGTAATGGTCGGTCCCAGAATTTCCAAGACTGTCCGACTACTCCTTCATGGCAGCAACCACACCCTTCATCCTCAATGGTGTCTTCACCAACAATTCATATTCAAGATAGAAGAAGCATGGCTTCAGCTGGAGCTTATTCTCCTCCACCCATGACTTCTATGGAGAACAAAATCTTTCCAAACCCATGTGTGAGAGAGAATCCATATCACAAAATCCCACAACTTGAGAGTGACAAGAAAGGGGGGTTGAGTGGCTCCGCAAAATATGAGCGAGAGTGTACACATCACAAAATCCCACCACTTGAGAGTGACAAGAAAAGAGAGTTGAGGGACTCCACCACATATGAGAGAGTGTGTACACAAGCCAAAATTCCACAACTTGGTAGTGATAAGAAAAGTGATTTGAGTGATCCCACCAAATGTGAGGAAGAGTGCCCACTTCCGAAAATTCCACATATTGAGAGGGATATGAGAGGTGAGTTGGGTGACTCCACCAAATGTGAGGAAGAGTGTACACTTTCCAAAAATCCACATATCGAGAGTGATAAGAGTGGTGAGTTGAGTGACTCCACCAAATGCAAGGAAGAGTGTCCACTTCCAAAAGTTCCACATATTGAGAGTGCTAAGAGGGGTGAGTTGAATGACTGCACCAAATGTGAGGAAGAGTGTGCATACACTACTGGAAACAGAATATTTGCCATCTGTCAGCTGACGGCAAAGACTGTATTTGCCATCAACTTAGCATAAGCAGACGGCAAAGAAAGGACTCATGGCAAAGATTATTTTTGTCGTCAGTTCCTTCTTTGTCGTCTACCAGCTAACGGCAAAGAGCAAAATGGCAGACGACAAAGAGGGAGGTGGGCCCCACCAAAGAGCTGTGTTGGCTAACCCTAACGGTCCCCCTCTTTGCCGTCTACTAGCAGCCGGCAAAGAGGGTTGCCTTAACGGCTAGCCCCGTCAATCTCTCTCTCTCTCTCTCTCTCTCGCTCAAACCACCCCGGCCCGCGCGCGCTCTCTCTCTCTCTCGTTCTCTCGCCGCCGCCCATCGCCACCGCCGCCCCGCGCCTCCACCCCGACGCTCCCCCACCCCGCCGCCTCCACGCTCCCCCACACTGTCACCCAGCCGCCGCCCTCTGCACAACCGCCCCACGCTGCCGCCCTCTGCCCAGACGTCGGCCGCCCTCTGCCCAGACGTCGGCCGCCCTCTGCCCAGACGTCGGCCGCCCTCTGCCCCGCCTCGACGCCTCTGCCCCGACCCCCCCTCCGGTGAGCCCCCTGCCCACTCCCACCCCCTCTGTTTTTTCATCAATTAGGTTTTTTTTGCATCAATTAGGTTAGTTAGGTGTATTATTACTTAGGTTAATTAGGTTAATCGGTGGGGGCGGGTCTATGAGTGCGGCGACACCCTGGCATGACACCCCGGTGATGCCCCTTCGGTGAGCCCCCTGCACGACACCCCGACACGACACCCCGACACGACACCTCGGCATGACACCCCGGCGACGCCCCTCCGATGAGCCCCCTGCACGACACCCGGGCACGACACCCCTGGCACGACACCCCGGCATGACACCCCGGCGACGCCCCTCCGGTGAGTCCCCTGCACGACACCCCAGCACGACGCCCCGGCGACACCCCGGCACGACACCTCGGCGACACCACGGCACGACACCAGGCACCTGCACCTGCGTGTGGCGACGGGAAGATGTCAGTGATAGATCGCCATTACAATCCCCCGCGCAGCTGTTAATACGCCGCCCCCGACGCCACTCACCCCCAACCCCCGACACCTCTTTGGCCCCCTGTTGACCGAAAAGGTGCTCTTCGGCCTTCCAGTCTTCCAGAGGCCAACAGGGTCATAGTTTTGTACATTATGAGTTAGGTCATATATTTTCCGATTTTGTTATAAAAAACATCATATTTGTGTTGATCAGGTGGAGTTAAATGTTAAGTTGTTTCGTCGCTGCGAGGGTCTGGTGTTCGACGACCTCCCCATGCGTTCGACGATCTCCGCCCCCGCGTTCGTGGGTGAGCACAAATGACATCTCCTCCCCCCTTCATTTGCTCTGTTCCGGTCTTCGTGCCGATGAAACTTGCTAGCTATAGGTAGATTAAATCATCAGTATGCGTGACCAGTAAGCGTCTCCCGTTCGAAAGGGTTACAGTTATAAATATGCATGCATTTGTATATTTATAACCATGATTCTTTCGAATTGTCCAACGTTATCCATGGACAGCCCGAGTATGTGTAGATTGGGTTCGTTTTCCCATATGCTCTGCTCCGAATCCGATGCATAATTTCGTCAGTGCCTCCCTGTTGTTCTCCGGGTACACATCCTCTCTGTTTATTACCGAGACGTGTATCAGGAGAACAGCGGGGAGGTGCTGCCGAAATTTTGCTTCGGATCCGGAGCAGAGCATGGGAAAATGAACCCAATCTACACATACTCGGGTGGGATTAGGACCTATATTTACCTATTAGCGTGTAGGTTGCATGGACGTAATAAAACTGACAAACTTGATTAACTGATGAATATATGTGCTGAATTATATATATATATATATATATATATATTTCTTGTGTGTCCAGTAGCTAGGCAAGATGAGTGATCATGCGTGGATGTACACCGGTCACACTAGTCAGAAAAACATGACCAATGAATGGTTAACAAAAACCAAGGGGTTTGTGAGAGCCGCATTTGCAAATGGCCAGAGAAAAATCTGGTGCCCCTGTGTCTGGTGCGACAACTTTCAAAAGAGGACAGAGGGTGAAATGGGTAAACGCCTGCAAAAGTGGGGTTTTACGCCTAATATACGGTGTGGACATTTCATGGTGAGTCTACCCAATGTGCCAGAGCTGAGGTGGTTCGTCGTCGCACCGACGAGCATGGTACCGGAATCGAAGACATGGTGGAAGACATTGATGATGCGCATGATTCGGACGATGAGATGGAGGAATCTGTAAAGGCCTTCAATGAAATGTTGGAGTCATCAAAACGTCCTCTCCATGAGCACACTGAGCTTTGTCAGTTGGATGCCATCGCACAAGTAATGGCTCTGAAGGCTCAATTCAACTTGGGCAGAGAATGCTACGACGCGATGATGACACTATTTGGACACTTTCTACCCAAAGGCCATGTAATGCCTGCAAACCTGTACCAGTCAGACAAAATCCTCCGTGTACTTAAGATGCCCTATGAGAAGATAGGTGCCTGTGAGAATGGATGCGCCTTATTTAGGCTTGAGTATGCGGACTTGAACTATTGTCCCATTTGCACGTCTTCCAGGTATGTTGTGGTAGACAATGGTATGGGTGAGAAGAGTCAGACCAAAATCCCCGTTAATGTTCTTCGATATATGCCAATCATACCAAGACTTCAACGTCTTTTCATGGTCGAAGAGACGGCCAGACAAATGACATGGCACAAATTGGGCAAAAGAACCGAACTAGATGCAGATGGGAATCAGATGTTGGTACACACTTCGGACGCTTTTGCGTGGAAGCACTTTGATGCATTACATAACGATAAAGCAGCAGATCCAAGGCATCCTTGAGTCGCCATTAGCATGGATGGGTTCAATGTGTTTGGGATGACGGCAACCCAATACAATTGTTGGCCTGTATTTGTCATTCCACTCAATCCCCCCCCCAGACAGATTATGCAAAGAAAGAACATTTTCCTGACGTTGATAATTCCAGGGCCCAACTATCCGGGGAAAATATGAATGTGTACATGCAACCGCTTAAGGATGAATTGCAAGAAGCTTGGGATAATGGGATCAAGACATACGACGCCGCTACAAAACAAAACTTCCCAATGCATGTCTGGTACATGTACTCGATGCATGACTTGCCGGCGTATGCGCTATTCGTTGGCTGGTGTGTGCATGGAAGGTTCCCGTGCCCCACATGCAAGGCAACTCTTGAGTTTCGTTGGCTGCAGCCGGGTCGCAAGTTTTCTTGCTTCGACTTGCATAGACAGTTCCTGGATCCTCGCCATAAGTTCAGAAAAGACAAGAAGAACTTCATCAAAGGTAGAGTTGTCAAAAACTCTACATCACCTGCGTTGACATGCCAATAGACCCTGGATTAGTTAAACGCTCTCGAGCCTGATCCAGAGCGTCCAGGGTATTTCAAGGGGTGGTTGATTAGGCCTGATGGGGAGAAGTAAGTGCATTTACTCTTTTTTAACCTTTTGCCTTCACGTTTCTTCAAATATCTAATGCATCGGCCTTGTCATACTACAGGGGTTGGCTACACACCAAGGATGTCCGTAGGCCCAACCAAGTCCTTGGTGTGATTTGCCGGCAAAACTTCCCGGGGTTTGCCACGTTGCCCGGTGAGGGTCAGCTTCCACAACTAGGATGGAGCTGGGAGCACTACTTGGCTGCCCCGGCCCCGTCGGAGGAGATGATTGACGGTGTCTTGTGCCGCACGAGGGCTGACATGGTGATCGGAAAGTTTTGGGTAATTTATCCTTTACACAATTAAAAATCAACAATAGCTAGTTATTGTACTAATCAGTGTTGCCTCGTTTGATTGCAGACCTTCTACATGTGTGAGGAGGGATACGAGGAGGCCATGACACAGGTTATCGATGCCGAGTGCAAGCACCTACTACAAAACTTACGGCATGAGGCTCGGCCGCAGGCTGTTCGAGACTACTATGCCTCGCGTGATGTTAAGAAGGACAAGTTGTCGTGCCGCGCAAAGTTTCTGAAGAAGGAGTAGTACATGAAGGTAATTACCTATTCTTGAGGCCTTGTACTTAGTTTCCTTGATTTGATTCGTAGGCGTAGCGCTCAAATTTCTCTTTACTAACTTAGGTGCCCCCGAGATGGTCTGCGGATAAGATGGATTGTTGGGAGGCGTTGGTGGATGAGTGGTGCTCAGACGAATGGCTAGCCGTCCACAACAATGCCAAGGACCGGCGTGCCAAAATGGTTGGTGTGCCACACCATCAAGATAGCGCCAACTTATATCAGTTCGGGCGGAACTGGGTTTGTGGTTTGCTTCATGATTCATGCAATTCATTCTTGATGCTAGCTTGAGCCCTTTACTAATACTTTGTTCCTCTCTTTTAGGCACGACACAATAACACGGAGGTGCCAGAGGTGTACAACCTCTATGCCATGGCCCATACTACAAAGTACAAGAAGGCCAAGGCATTCTCTGAGTCTGACCTCAATCATCCAGAGAACTTCACCAACATCTCCTCCCACCACAAGCTCGTGAGGTACAGAGATGAGGGGAAGGCGAGGAAAGGGGAGGACTTTAACCCGAGCCAGTATCCTATTGATCCAGAGCTGGTGATGATAGCTGGTGGCAGGAGGCCCCATGGCTCGATAGCCATTGGAGATGGACTTATACGTTGTCCTCGCACTCTCCCGGAGATCAAGGCGCGCCAAACGAGCTCCTGTCCTGAGATAAGGCCTCGTCCACGGCTAGTCGAGCTCGCCATCGAGGTTAGTTATACGGACTTAGATATCTTTCCTCCATTACATTGTGTATGCGGCCATCGATGATTACAATGCTAACGAGGAGTGGTGTTGCAGGCTGCTCTTCAGAAAGAGAGAGAGGCAACCCAGGCGCTTCTGGAGGATAGGGACCGGCAGGCGGCAGAGAAGGAGAGGGAGTTGGAGGAGAGGACGGCTAGGTTGTTGGAGGAGGAGAGGCCACGGAATGACGCGGCTCACTGGGCCATGTACGAGCTCCTCGTGGTAAGTTTCTTCTGCATATTAGCCAAATCATGCACGTAATGTTCGTTTCATTACTAACTAATATGACTGACTCGTCAAAACCAAATGTGCAGTCTGTGTGCGAGAAGACCGGTCAGACCCCTCCGCCGATGCCAGTCATTGCTCCGGTGACCACAGTGAGTTTCATTTGAATGGCCATTAGTTACTAGTCTTAACATTTGAGTGCCATCATGCTAACGAGACATTGCGAATGATCTTTGGTGCAGCGTAACTCTAGACAATCATCGCACGAAACTTCTCCAGGTGTAACCAACACGAGCAACCCCGGTGCTTCACCTCCATGATGACGGTAAGTTATCTCTAGTGTTTTGCTTAACAAATGCATAATGACCTATATTTAGCTTATTTAGTTCATTTATGACATAATTAGCTTACTTAGGTCAAAAATTGCATAATAACCTTGGTTAACTCATAAATGTCATATACTTAGCTTATTTTCCTCCAAAATGACAAAATAAGCATACTTAGCTCCAAAATGACCTATTTTACCTAAGTTAGCTCTAAAATGACCTATACTTAGCTTTGTTAACTACGAAATGACATAATAAGCTTATTTAACTTTAAAATGGCATAATTACCTAGGTTAGCTCAATAATGACCTATACTTAGCTTACTTATGTCAAAAGTGACATAATTAGCTTACTTAGGTCAAAAATGGCAATGTCATATACTTAGCTTATTTTCCTCCAAAATGACATAATAAGCTTACTTAGCTCCAAAATGACCTATTTTACCTAAGTTAGCTCTAAAATGACCTATACTTAGCTTGTTTTCCTCCAAAATGAAATAATAAGCTTAGTTTAAAAAATGGCATAATTACCAAGGTTAGCTCAATAATGACCTATACTTAGCTTACTTATGTCAAAAGTGGCATAATTAGCTTACTTAGGTCAAAAATGGCATAATAACATTGGTAACCTCATAAATGTCATATACTTAGCTTATTTTCCTCCAAAATGACACAATAAGCTTAGTTAGGTAAAAAATGTCATAATTACCTAGGTTAGCTCTAAAATGACACAAATAAGCAATAAGAAGAAGAAATACAAGAGGAGGAAAAGAAAGAGAAGAAAAACTCTTCTTCTTCTTCTTCTTCTACTCTTCTTCTTCTAACTTTCTTATTTCCCATTTTGCAGATTTGATCACTTCACGGAAGCTTGCATTGATGGAGTGCTTGTGTTTACTTTTTTTTTTGATTTTGTATCGATGAACAATGTGAAACTTGCTACCTATGGATGAAACTATTGTAATATGGATGAAACTATGTATGTATGGATGAAACTATTGTAATATGGTGAAACTTGCACATATGTTTTGATTTGGTATATCAGTTGGATGATCATATCCATATGGCAGGGATATAGTTTCTTATGTGTTGGACATCATATATTTGATGTGAAACTTGCACATATTGTTTGCCCTGTGAAATATATATATATATCATATATTTGCTGTGAAAATGCTTGGATATAACAAAAAACAGAATAAAAAGGGGCAATACAGGCACTTTGCCTTCTGCCACCGACGGCAAAGGGCACTTTGCCGTCTGCCATAGACGGCAAAGGTGACACGTGGCAGCAACCTGTGCAACCTGGGAGCACTAGGTGTGACCCATTTGGTCACTTTGCCGTCAGCTGGCAGACGACAAAGGCTGGTGTGACTTTGCCGTCGGTGGCAGACGGCAAAGTCTGCCAGTAGCCACCTAAGGCCAGCTGACGTCACCTGGCAGACGGCAAAATCTGCCATTAGCCACCTAACGGGGCTAACCTCAGTGCTATGCCGTCCACTCACTTTGCCGTCTGCTTGGCCTGTAAGGCAGATGAGAAAGGTCTTTGCCGTCCGCTTTATTTATGCAGACGGCAAAGTAGCCCTTTACCGTGGTTTTCTGTGCTGGAAGTGGGGTCGTCTGCCAGCAGACGCCAAAGGTGTTTGCCGTCCGTGAACCTGTCCTTTGCCGTCTGCCATGGCAGACGGCAAAGTACCTGATTCCTGTAGTGATATCCCAAAATCCCACATATTGAGAGTGATGAGAGCGGTAAGGTGAGTGAGTCCACCAAATCCGAGGATCAGATTGTTCAACATGATATTAGAGAGATAAAAGATCTCCACCCAAATATACCACACAATCAGCAAGAGAGGTTTAGTGAATTGTGTGAGTCCACCAAATGTGAGGTTGAGGTCGTCCAACATGAGATTAGAGAGATGAGTCAACCACAATATATTATACCACACAATCAAAGTGAGAAGATTAGTGAGTTGTGTGAGTCCACCAAATCTGAGCTTGAGGTGTTTACCCACAATATCAAAGAGATGATTGATCCACCAAATGAAAGGAGAGATGATTATTCAATTACTAACCATTCACAAAGCTCTCTTTCTTTGAAGTATGTGCAGATGCAAAAATCATACTTAGCTTCCCACCTACAACGACGGGAGGATGTGATCCATGAACAATTATGGCGCACGTGGAGTACCATCAAAGAAACATCATGTGGGGTAAGTGATCTTCAAAAAGGCATGGAGGTACTCAATGAGGTAAAAGAAAAGAGATTATTCATTTTGAAGCACCCCGAGGTATGCGCTTATGAACTCTTAAAGCATTGGCGCGATGAAATCAGGGAAAAGATGTTTGCTATGTCATCCATCCAACAATACCCTTTTGGTAGTCATAACAAAACCATCAAGGAGCCAACAAAACTAAAAACTGAATATGTTGATTCAACTTTTCCTTGGCCAAGATATTTTTTATTGTCCTCGTACTATTATTTTGTAGACCGAAGGAAGTCGAGGGTGACTTTTCTTCAAGAGAGGGAGGATAATATGAGCATGGATGTGCTTGATTACAAGTTTGCACTCCATGGAAATGTTAGCTGGAAAGAATTGTTGAGTCGAACAAAACATTTGAAGTTCGCAAAGGTGAAAGCTAAACCTAAGCATTTGATAAAATCTTTGCATTGCTTCTTGGTACTGGCCTATTTTCTTTTGTGTGATGACCAGCTACAGTCGAGGACGACTCCTTCTCAAGAGCGGGAGGATGATGACTTGATGAGGACACGACAACCATTGACCTGTTAGAGTCGAGGACGACTCCTTTTCAAGAGAGGGAGGATGATGAGGACATGACAACCATTTATACATCCTTGGTCATCAAAGGAGAAATCATAATGTTTCGTGTCAGACGAACACATTTCCAGGTGAACGCTAACTTAAGTTTATACTATAATCTTGAACACATGGCTGCACTTTCATCTCCTTTGTTGTTGGTTGAACTTAGGTGCAATATCGAAGAAGGCCAAACACATTTTAGTCCGTGCAAAACAATGTTTTATGGCCAAGAAACAATGTTAGGAGTTCATGAAGAAATAAGTTGTCTGCTGAAGAAACATTGTTCTGATTGTGACGAAACAATGTTTTGCACGAGTTTGGATATCCCAACTTGCAAAAGGTTCCTAGAACTCAAGTTTTCCGCTGAAGGAAACATTGTTCGACTCCAGTGAACAATGTTTGGTCGAGAACTGCCAACCACCTCCAACGAGAGTTTTCCAGAAGCCACCTCATTAAGTCTCGAAGCCATCTAGTCAAACCAAAGCTAGTTTGTTTTCACACCTATCCAGGGGGGTTGTCCCAATTATAAATAGGCCAGCTCTTTCCTTCGTTGGGGACTTTTGGCCATTTCTGTAAAAGACGAAAGACATAGACTCCTCCTGAGATTAGAGAACTCTTGTTATCCTTATTCTCGTGATTCCTTGAGAAATTGCTCCTAATTCATGCTCCATGACTAGATCGTGTTGTGTGGGTTAGAGTTCGTGGTTTCCCTTGCGGATTGCACCTATCCCGTGCTCCACGACTTCAGCGTGGTTGTGTGGGGTAGTATTGCGGGTTGTGGATCGGCGAATGTTCTGATTGCAGGCCTCGGTGAGCATCCTCCTCGTTGGGTCATAATCTATTATTTTCAGTTTTTCGGCTGCTTGCAGCTAGTTATCCCCATCCATTTATCGATCCTACACCGTGAAGATCGGACCTCCCCTTGTACACCCTCTTCTCTAAAGACAGTGTCGCATCAGAGGGCCCCACATGGATAGGTGGCATGGCAACCCTCCTAGCCGCACCCTAGCCCGTGTGGCTAGTGCTTAAGGCGGTTGGATACCTTTTTTCGCCGAAAGAAAGCTAATTTCCGAAGAAAAATCCCCTCAGAATTTCAGCCCGATCGGAGTTACGGATATCAAGATATTTAAGAGATGATGAACGGCCAGAAAACAGTGGTGAAAAACAAAGAGACAGAGAGAAGAGATCCAATCTCGGAGGGGCTCATGTCCCTCCAGGAGCCATGGTAGCCAAGGAATAGAGCGGAGAACCTCTTCTAATCTGGGGGGGGGGCATGGAGGAGAAAGCCGGAGGGGGATCCTCTCTCCCCTTCTCTCCAGGTGGCGCTGGAGTACCACCGGGGGAACCATCATCGCAGCGACCGTCTTCATCAATGTCGCCGTCTTCACCAACAATCTTCATCACCTTCCTTACCTCTTTTCAATGGTCCACTCTCCCACAACCCGCTGCAATCCCCTACTTGAACATGGTGTTTGATGCTATGAATTATTATTCAAGGATTTGTGTCATCACTATTGTGTTTGAGTAGATTTTTGTTGTCCTCTGAGTTAATTGGTGAATTGCTATGATTGGTTTAAATTGCTTGTGGTTATGTTACTGTCCTTTGGTGCCCATCATATGAGCGCACGCGTGGATCACACCATAGAGTTAGTTGTATGTTGATAGGACTATGCATCTGGGGGCACGAGTGACAGAATACGTCTCATATCCATAGAA
This sequence comes from Thinopyrum elongatum, assembly GCA_011799875.1. Classification (NCBI taxonomy): domain Eukaryota; kingdom Viridiplantae; phylum Streptophyta; class Magnoliopsida; order Poales; family Poaceae; genus Thinopyrum; species Thinopyrum elongatum. Next base: position 327,157,102 of record CM022297.1, on the reverse strand, counting down.
ATCGATACATACGAGATTAAAGGAGGACCAATATATCTTAATGCTATGGTTGGGTTTACCTTAATGAACTTGTTAGTAGTTCTGGATGCTTACTAATAGTTCCAGTCATAAGTACATATAATTCCAAGTATGATATGACATGCTAGCAGAGGCCTCTCCCACATATAAACTTGCGACCGGTTTAGTAACTTGGCTAATTGCCGAGGGAAAATTCCGCACACCATACCACCACTATTCCACACTTGTTATTTGTATTACATTATATATTCACTTAGGCAGCACCTATATTTCATATTCAAGTTCTCTGTTATCTTGCAAAACCCATCCTTTTGTACCCACAAAGTAGTTCTAGTTTTATTTTCTAGATGAAGAAAGTGCTCGGTGTACGTAGGGTTGTATAAGTGGCAGATAGGACCTGAGAGAATATTGATATTACCTTTAGCTCCTTGTGGGTTCGATACTCCATACTTACCACTTCCATCTTTGGAAAGTGCTACGATGATTTCTCACACTCGGGGACTATAAAGTACCTCATAAACCACTCTTCTCCCAAATGAGAGCAAGAGGGAAAGAAATCTGACCACACAAGATATAACTTCTTATATGCTTCCGCGGAAACAAAGGAATTAGATCCTCAACCAGTAAATATAATTCAACGTCAAGTTGAAATACACCTCATAGGATGCTCATCATCCGAAACCCGACATAATTACACACAAAAGTTTTGATGCCACGACATCGAAACACCTTGACTTTCTTGTTGTAGGAAATCACAAGGAGTTAAAAAGGAAAAAAATGTGTTTCCACAAATTTCATGGATTCCACCAGAATCATATAACACAAAGGCTACATTTGTCGACATACATTTCTTCTCAAAATTGCAAAAAGCTTTTAGGCCGCGAACCAAAATCCATGGAAGAGTGCCTCTGCACTCATATTGGTTCACATAAAAGGAAGCAAGTAACATAGAATAGCACTCGCTCAGAAAGTGGTATCTACAACAGTAATGCCTGCTCCTCCTAAGTATCTTCATATGGAATACAAATAACTTCTCATTCATAAAAATAAATAAATCAGATGGTGATGAAGCGAGGCTTGTAGCAAAAGGGTTCACGCAGAGACCTGACATCGATTACGATATGACATACCCTCATAGTATGAGTGGAATTCTGTTTCGATACCAAATACCATTGGAAATACAAATAATATTATCCATGTAGTTAATGGATACAATGACTATATAGTCATATGAGTCACCCATTTCGATTACCTATATTGAAGTCCCTGAAGGGCTTATAATTCTGTATCCAAAAACAAACCGCAACATGTTTTGTGTAAGAGTTCAAAAGTCACCCTATGACTTGAAATAGTCAGAAATCATATGGTACTACCAACTAAATGAGTACCTTTTTCAAATAGACTCCTCAAATAATGATGATTGTTTATGTGGTTAATAAAGGAATCCCAAATTTGATTTCCTTATACCACTTAGTGTATATCGATGATCTCATAACAATGTCTATACAAGAGCTAAACATACACAAAATCATCCCAAGACAGAAAATTTGGATTCAACAAAATTTAGCTTAAGTTTACAACTTGAGCATTCTCTCAACAATACATATCAATCCACATATATTCAAAACATATATGAGAAGTTCAATGTGGATATATCATACCAATAAAATACATGTATGGTCATACTGCCGTGATAGGGTAGAAATCTATTCATACCTGCGGGTGATAATGAAGTGATATCAGAACCAGAAGTTCTATATCTCACTAATGCTAAAGCACTCATATAATTGCAAACTACATCAAGCCTGACACTCTATGCTATCTTTGTTCAAAGTGCAACCCCAGCAAAAGGTATATGGTCGATATAAAGAATATGAGCTTAGATCTCAAGCCCATAATAAAATATTGGTTAATTCCATGAGGAAAATCAATATATGACCATGATACGAAATAATGATAGTGGCTATTTATTTGATCCCAACAATGCCATCTCAATGACTAAAATTGCTGGAATAACATTCTCATGCAAGTCATATAAATATACTTTAATGGCTACTTTCACTAACCATTTTGAAACAATTACTTTATAAGAAGCATTGCAAAATATGCATCATTTAGCATAATGATTAATCAAAATCAAAATCCTGTGGTTAGGACTCATCAGAATAACATGTTATTATCTGGCAAGATAATATTACTTGTAGTTGTATCATTGAAATACATATGGGTTATATGACGAGCAATGGCAGAAAGAAAATTACTCATAATTTATTTATCCACGCAAATTATTGGAAAGTGAGGAGATAATTTGCAAACAAAATATTTTGAAAATCTAGCAGATTATTCACAATGTCATTTCCTACGTATGCATTCCATGATCATGTCCATGGAATTCGTGACACAACCTTGAGAGTTGCAAAGTTCAAGGGGAGTAAATTCCCAAATAATAACCTATTAATAATCATTAGATTATACATATATTGTACTATTTTTCTCTTCATGAGTTTTCCCTCATGGTTTCTCATAAAAGGTTTTTAATGAGACAATATCGATACAAGTATTCACATATGTCATATCATTTTTTCCTTATATTTTTCTCATTGGGTTTTAAAGGGGTTTTCAATGGCATATCAGATTGCACTCTTTTTCCTGATGAGTTTTCTCTCAAAGTTTCTCATAACGGTTTATTGAGGCAATACCTTTTTAAGATCATAAGCTATACTTTCAAGTTTTTCGCCATATTTTTTTTAAGGAAAGTATACAAAGCATATTTATTGTTCTCTAAACTCACCACTGAGTTATCTCCTTGCTCAAAGGCTTTTCTCATGTGAGTTATCAAGAGACAGTAATCATTATATGTTGCATCATTTTCTCCTTATTATTTTTCCTACTAGGTTTAAAGGAGCTTTAGCAACATATCTACACCATTATCCTCATATTTTTCCCACAATGTTTTTGGAGGAGACTTTAAGGATTATACAAGGATTTCTCAAGATGAAGATGCTGAACATTCTCAAGGGCAAAGACATACAAGGAGTATTATTTATCAAGACGATGCATATTCACAAAGACAAGCTTTGATTAGGGGGGGTGTTATGAATTAATTAATTAGATTAATTAGGGGATAATCCTTGCTATGTCGATTGCTTTAGTTTGGCATCTGTTCCTTGTAAACTGCCTTTGTCCTAGGGTATATATACCCAGATCATCAATCAATGAGATAACTATTTCGCCATTCGCTCCTCTCTCTCTCTCTCTCCTCTTCACAGAAACAACGTATATTTGTACCACAATATAGTGGGACAATAACATTAAATATTAGTAGGATATGTCCATCTAACGATAGAGAGATGGTAAATCCAAGCATAATCATTCGTTGGATAAAGCTCTCAACTTATAGGATTTTTCCATGTCGTCTTATAATTGTACTCCCACTCTATCATTCCATGTGTCCTAGAGGCGTCTTTTCTCATGCATATATGACTTTCTATGAAATAAAAATATATAAAAAAGCATAGAGCAATCCGGATTCTAGAGGGGTGAACTATGTTGGGATAGGGTTGGATCTTCTCAAATATGATCCGTGGAAAAGAAGACAAATATCAAGAATGTATTTTTTTGTGTTCTTATATATCTGATGACGTGCAAAGCAAAAAAGGGTGCAAGAGTGTTGATGGGGTAGAGAATAGGGACGGAGCCAGGAACTAAGAGGGGGGTGGCAAATAGAAATTTGAAGTGTATCTATGCAAGTTTTCAGGAATTTTGAAGGGTATATATGCAAAAAATCAAAGGGGGGGGGGGGGGGGGTGTGGCTCCCCTGGCCCCTGGCTACATCACTGGTAGAAAAAGGAGGTTTAGGTCATATTTTGCGGGGCCGAGGAAGAGGTAAGACTGGCAGTGGAGACAAAGAGCAAATCGGCATCGTAGGAATTTTGTAATACGATTGTGCAAATTTGACAAAATTGTGTAAGCCTCTTTGTTAGGATTCTGAAAAACTAGTAGTAGGAAGGTATAGAAAATACAGGATTGCAATGTCTTGCCTTTTTGAATCCTACATGATTTTATTTTTGCTTGATTGCATCATAGAAAATCTGAGAATTCTTAAGTTTTAGTGGAAGTTGAAATTCCTGTGAAATATAGTACGAAGAAATCTTTGGAAAAAGATGTTATAAGATTCAATCCTATAAATGAAACGAACAACGTAAGAAAAATCCTGAGGTTTTAATTATTTAAAATTCCTATAAAAAATCTTTTGGATCAAAGCGACCGTGCATCTTTCTTTCTTTTTTGACAAAATGCCACACATTGTGACATATGGGTGGGGGGGGGGGGGGGGGGGGGGGGGGCACCTATCGATGAGACAAAAGTGTCGTGTGTGTTTAGTACTCCCTCCGTAAAATAATATAAGAGTGTTTAGATTACTATTTTAGTGATCTAAACACTCTTATATTAGTTTACTGAGGGAGTACTAAATGCAAACAAATGTGTGGCATCTCATAAAAAATTTGTGCTATTGCGATCATGTGTGCCCTCCTCCACTCAACAACAACGGCGACGATCATGCTAGCTAACGATTCGTTGGCAAAAGAAAATGATAGCAAGGTATGTTGTACCGGTGTGGCAAGTTGTCTGAGGTCGACCCAGTTGTTAGTGCATCGATACAATATTACAGGCAGCCTAACAAAATTGACCAGTTGCCTATAATAGTGCCCACGCATCAGCTAATTAGTCGCTGGTGCAACCAAACTAGATACAGATAGATAGTTGATGCGATTAAAGATTTTTTTTTCAAAACTAGCACGTTTTTTATAGCAATTTCGAAAACTAGCAGTGTAACTCGATATTTTCAAAACTAGCACCCCGTCGGCCTGTCGTGGGCCGAGGGGGGCCTGTCGGCCTCCCGTTGGCCGAGGGGTGTCAGGGGCGCAAAACGTAATTAATATGACCTCAAATGAAAAAGTTATCAACATGAAAAATCTTCGTCTCGTCGAAACGGTTGATTTTGATATAAAAATCGTCTTAATCCAAGGTTGTATGCAACCTGTAGAGCCAAAATAAGGTCAGAGACAGAAGCTGCACAGTTACTTCGGACAGACCGAATGGATGTCAGAAAATTTGTCACGGGACACCCGGTGCACTCGGTGAGACCGTGTGGAATATAGAAGAGTACACAAGTTTGGTCACGTTCACTCGGTGAGACCGAACCAAACCATTCGGAGGCTTCGAATGGATCCGAAAAATTGCCAAAGATTCCTGTCCGAATTAAAGTTACGATTTTTGATCCGAAAATTTATTCGTCTGCACCGGGAAGACTGCTTGCGTACCGCGCTTCTGACCGGGTCTCCTTCGACGTGAGCTACGGTGCATCACCTCCGGCGTCGAGCAGTCCATTCTTGATGTTTGAAATTCTGAACTAGCAATCCATCCTTGATGTTTGAAATTCCGAACTTTCAGGTTAATGACCCAAGACCTTCCTAATCTTTTGCCTGCAGTCTATATTAAATGTAGCCAAAGGTGTATTCTTCTTTTTTGAATCCTTACTCATCCAAAGATTGCGTATCGCATATTAATCAAACTCCTCGGTGGTGCCATAAGTTTGGAAGAGATGAAAGAAAAACATTGATAATTTGAAGTCTCCCTCCATAATCAGAACACATATCTAATCTCTTTTCCCTTTCTTGAATCAAGGGTAGAATTCGTAGGCATGTTATGCTCAAGGTCAAGCCCAAGTATGTGAATGGGAAAGAACCTCCCTGACACTTGTAGGATATATTAGTATATTTGCACTTTGTCCTGTGGAACACTAATTGGGACTAAAAATGAGTGTATTTATTAAACCTAGATTCATGGGGTCTTCGGCGGTGGAATCGAGCCACACAAACTCATATCGAGGATACCATATTAAGGAATAAATTTTACATGGTCAAATAGACTATGGGTCCTATAAATAAACGGAATTGGTCATATAAAATAAATTAAAGGAACCTACTATGATAGCAAATATGGATGATAGCAAATACGGATGATAGATAGGATCAGGAGAAGAGATGCGGAAGACACGGAGCCTCCTATGAGTTATTCGGGTGTCAAACCCAAGGGTCCTAGGAACATACGCCACAATGCGTTTAACTTCTTATACATTTCTATTCCTTAAGAAAAACGAAAGGCTCACTATAAGAAAAAGTCAAGCAAATTTTTTCCGTTGATGGTGTCCAAAACTTCAAGATGGTCGGACCAAACCAAATGTCTTAGTTTATGCACACTGCAGAACATTCTGTTTTTGATATAGCTTTTGGAATAGCTTATCGCTCATGACGTGCGCTATAAATTTGGTCACGTTCACTCGGTGAGACCGAACCAAACCACTCGGAGGCTCCGAATGGATCCGAATAATTTGTGTACTCTGCCCGAAGTAACTGTGCAGCTTCTGCTCCTGACCTTGTTTTGGCTGTACAGGTTGCATACGACCTCGGATTAAGACAATTTTTATATCAAAATCAACCGTTTCGACGAGACGAAGATTTTTCATGTTGATAACTTTTTCTTTTGAGGCCATCTTAATTACGTTTTGTACCCTTGACACCCCTCGGCCAACGGGAGGCCGACAGGCCCCCCCTCGGCCGGCTGGAGGCCGACAGGCCCCCCCTCTGCCGGCTGGAAGCCGACAGGCCCCCCCTCGGCCCACGGCAGGCCGACGGGGTGCTAGTTTTGAAAATAACGAGTTAGCACTGCTAGTTTTCGAAATTGCTATAAAAAACGTGCTAGTTTTGAAAAAAAATCGCGATTAAAGGCCGGAGCTGGCATCGAGATTCACGACGCTTTTGCCTTTGCTGCTGCGCGCTGAATAGGCCATGTCTGTTTGGAAACACAGATTCCACGAGGATTTTACCAATGCTACTGCTCAGTTCCTGCAGGCATCCCTGGTCTACGGGTTAACCCATCTCTAGAAACTCCAGCAACTGTTACCATCAGCTTAGCTCGGACGGCAGCGTGACCGATCGATGCAGGCGGCCCTGACTTGCCATGCATCGATCATGCTTTGCTTGCGTAAATCTGAATGAATGAATGGCGTCTGACGAGATCGCCGTGCGCGCGGCAGGCGCATCATGCAGCACGCATGCAAAGTTTTAATGGCCGGCCGGACTGGGCGCCAATAATTCGACGGTGGCGGACGCATGAGGACAGCAAAGCGCCCCCTGCGCTGCACAAGCAAAGGAAGGCGACGGGGGAAAGGGGTCCAGATCTCGACTCGGATGATGCGTGGATTCAGAGCATGATTGGCTTGCTACCAATATTTGGCAATACCAATACTTACCAACTATTGGTAACTTTGTGTGAGATAGAAAAAACAACTTGCTAACCAAGCAAGTAGTAGCCAATATTTGGCACAATGCCAAATATTGGCATGTCAATTTTTGACACCAAACCAATTATGCTCTCAATTCGTTGGACGGCGGGCGGATATGGCGGATGACAGTGGATCGGTGCCTATCTAGTCACCAGGATTCGGCATACGTGAAAGGAAAGGAACAAGTCAGATCCATCCGATACAATCGTGATATATGTAGTAGTAAAACCTACTACCCACCCGATCTGTTCCGCATTTTTTTTTATGGAACGTCAGTGTGGGGGCGTATTCACACATGTATGCATGTTTTTGGTGTCAGCAGAGTCGAGGCGAGTGCACGTCTTTGATCATGCAAATTCCTATTTGCCGTAGTTTAGAAAAAATCAGGGAGGAAAAGCTGGTAGCCACGGTAAACATCTGCCAACCGCCAAATGTAAAATGCATGGTTTAGATTCGTGGCTATACTACACCAGTAATATATCATTCTCAACAGCCGCATCATGTGGTCGATACTTTAGGAGTGAAGTGCACTGGAGGTACTCGAACTATTTTAGGGGCGTCACGTAGGTTCTCGAACTATGAAAATCATCATCCAGATCCTCGAAGTATAGTAAGTGTGTCATTCAGGTCCAAAATCTCCCTGACCACCTCCAACCGGCCAGCTGGCGGCATTAAACATGAACAGTAAAATAGAGTTCAGTTACGAACATCATTTCTGCACGCGATGAACATAGCACTATGAACAGTAAAAATAAAAAAATTATGAAGTTCTTTGCCATCGAAGATACCCTGGTGTGTGAACAGTGAAAATGTTCATTAATTAAAAAAAAATGTTTGCGAACGATGAACTTGGAAAAAATATTCGCGACTTTAAAAAAATGTTCGCGAACGATGAATTTGGTAAAAATATTCGCGACTTTAATAAAATGTTCGCGACTTTAAAAAAATGTTCGCGAACGATGAATTTGGAAAAAATATTCGCGACTTTAAAAAAATGCTCGCGAACCTTGAATTTAGAAAAAATATTCGCGACTTTAAAAAAATGTTCGCGAACGATGAATTTGGTAAAAAATATTCACGCCTTTAAAAAAATGATCGATGAATTTGGAAAAAATATTCACTAATTTTTTTTTAAAGTCGTGAATATTTGTGGTTCGCGAATATTTTTTCCATACCCGCGAACAATACTTGTGGTTCGCGAACATATTTTCAAATTTATTGTTTGTGAACATTTTTCTAAAGTCGCGAATAACTTTCCCATATTCGCGAACATTTTTACTGTTCATGCACAAGGGTACCTTCGATGCCAAAGAATTTCAGTTTTTTTTTATATTTCTTGTTTTTACTGTTCATCATGTGATGTTCATCTTGTACAGAAATGATGTGGCACTGGAACGCTATTTTATTGTTCATGGTTTACTGTTCAGTGCCCACGATTAACGGCGCCGGCTGGTCTGTTAGAGAGGGTTAGGGAGATTTTGGACCTGAATGACACACTTTCTGCACTTCAAGAACCTGAATGACAATTTTCATAGTTCGAGGACCTACGTGACACCCTGAAATAATTCGAGGACCTACAGTGCACTTCACTCATACTTTAGTGCCATGGCTATCTGTTTCTGATCTAATATCTGTGAAACAGTGTTATGATTCTGCTCACTTTGGTGACTTGCCAGTACGCCCGCGCACTGAGCTCCAGGTGCTCTCCAAGTGTCGCAACAGGTCCTTCCACATCCCTAGAGTGGTCGCTCGGCTTCCTCACTCTCTCAAATACAGGGAATACCATAACCCATTCCGGATGCATCCTAATCCTACCCGATTGCAATGATGGAGTAGCAGGCACTAGGATTTTGAGCACCAAGTACGTATTTGAGAGAAGAAAAACTGTTGAGCTTGTGGGGAGGGGAAAGAAAAGAGTCATAACATGTTTTCAAGTTTGATCTCAAAATGCATAAGCAAGAAGGAAATATATAGGGCCTGAGACGCCCATACCATCTCTTCGCCCCACGCCTCCACCTGCCAGTGCCAGCCACTCACCTCCTCATATCGAGTACAGTAGGTGTACAATGCTAATTACTCCACTATATGAAACCTTTTGCCAAGGCCATTAATCATAGGTGACATGTGAGAGAGGAAGCCTATCATCTAGCATGATGATTTGTACGCTTAAGTACAACCATGTGTATGCTTGAAATTAGAACATGTATATATATGTGTGTCAAACGATCTCTCTCGAATGTGTATATAGAGTTACATTCTTTTTCTTCTTTATCCGGCGAAAATGTGTTACGCTCTTTTCAGTGGCATATGTAAGCATATTTCTATTAAGGCTACGCAAGCAACACACAAAGCTAATTGTGCATGTCACTGGTCTCATAAGAGCAACTCCAACGCATCGACCTAAACGGACGCGTATTTTGTTTGCTTTTTATCTGTTTGGGTCGGCTGAGCGGACAGGTGGTCCGTTTTTTCATTTGGGTCGGCCGATACGCCCAACAGGTGGCCGATGCATTTTCCCATGTCCACAATTTTTTTTTCGAAAACATGCGGCCGAAATAAACATAACTATACATTAAACGACCGGTCAATCGTGGGCCAAAGTGCAATTAAGCATTAAATAAAACATAAAAAAGTAAAAAACCCGCCCGCACGCTGCCCTAGGCCTTGCCCTTGCCATTGCCGTCGTCGTCGTGAGGTCAATGAATGGTGGCAGTGGCCTAGCCCACGGGAATGCGCTCTCCCACGCCGCCATCGCCGCCTTCTCCGGTGTCTGCTCTGGCGGCGACATTGCTGCGCGACAGACGCACTCCTCCTCCTCCTGTTCGCGGCGCTCCTCCTCCTCCTCGCGCTCCCACTGCATCTGGCGCTCGCCGTCGGCCCGCTCCTCTGCCACCCGTCTGAAGTACATAGCTTTGTTTTGCTCTCTTAGTTGTGTGTTGATGTCTACTACGCAACCTTCTTCTTGTAGACTCTTGTTGGGCTTCCAAGCGCAGAGTTTTGTAGGACAGTAGCAATTTTCTGTCAAGTAGATGACCTAAGGTTTATCAATCCGTGAGAAGCGTAGGATGAAGATGATATCTCTCAAACAACCCTGCAACCAAATAACAAAGAGTCTCTTGTGTCCCCAACACACCCAATACAATGGTAAATTGTATAGGTGCACTAGTTCGGCGAAGAGATGGTGATACAAGTGTAATATGGATAGTAGATATAGGTTTTCGTAATCTGAAAATATAAAAACAGCAAGGTAACTAGTAACAAAAGTGAGCAAAAGCGGTATTGCAATGCTTGAAAACAAGGCATAGGGTTCATACTTTCACTAGTGCAAATTCTCTCAACAATGATAACATAATTGGATCATATAACAATCCCTCAACGTGCAACAAAGAATCACTCCAAAGTTTCTATCAGAGAACGTAGGACGAAAACGTGCATCAATCCCCATGCATAGATTACCCCAATGCCACCTCGGGAATCCGTGAGTTGAGTGCCAAAACATACATCAAGTGAATCAATAGAACATTTCATTGTCACCACAGATATTCCATCGCAAGACATACATCAAGTGTTCTCAAATCTAATACTCAATCCAACGTAACGAAACCTCAAAGAGCAAGACTCAATTCATCACAAGAAGGTAGAGGGGGAAGAACACCATAAGATTCAAATATATTAACAAAGCTCGCGATACATCAAGATCGTGTCAAATCAAGAACACGAGAGAGAGATCAAACACATAGCTACTGGTACATACCCTCAGCCCCGAGGGTGAACTATTCTCTCCTCGTCATGGAGACCGCCGGGATGATGAAGATGGCCTCCGGTGATGGTTTTCCCCTCTGGCAGGGTGCCGGAACGGGGTCCCGATTGGTTTTTTATGGCTACAGAGGCTTGTGGCGGCGGAACTTCCGATATAGGGTTCTTTTCGGAGGTTTGGGTATTTATAAGAATTTTTGGCGTCGGTTTCACGTCAAGGGGGTGCTCAAGGGGCCCACAAGCCGGGAGCTAGCGCCTTAGGGGTAGGGCACGCTCCCCTGGCTTGTGGCCTCCTCGGTCACCTCCTGGTCTAGTTTCGGTGCTTCGGGGGTCTCTTTTGGTTCATAAAAAATCACCGTAAATTTTCAGCCCATTCCGAAAACTTTTATTTCTGCACAAAAAACGACATCACGGTAGTTCTGCTGAAAACAACATCAGTCCGGGTTAGTTCTAATAAAATCATACCAAAATCATATAAAATTGTTGCAAACATGGCATGAATACTTTATAAATTATAAATACGTTGGAGACGTATCATGTGTCGCCGTCTGAAGTAAAAAATGAGTCACTCTTGGTTGAGAAAGCACTGGCAATGTTATTATGCCACTAAGAATCTCAATCTCGTTCTTCGTGGGTATACATTTGAAAATGAGCTCCAAGCCGATCGTAAAATTCCTGCTTTTTCTGTAAAACAAGGATTTAAAAAATCCTCCATTTTTTCATTAACACATTTCTTTGAACCTAAGGCTTGAATAGTGCCACCATACGGAATTTTCTATTCTTATGTGTTTCCAGCACTTTTCTGTCTCGTTTGATTCATAGGATATGAATACCATAGGTGTGGGGGCGTATTCACATATGTGCATGTTTCTACTTGTTTAGCGTCGAGCTGTATGTTCTCTCATCCGTGAGGTTTATGATCAAATGTACTGGATTTATGATAACACCTTTCTCTTAAGATCAAATGTCTGTGTACTTGAAACAAACTGCGTTACTGTGGCGGTGTCAGCAGAGTCGACGTGAGTGCACGTCTTTGATCATGCAAATTCTTATTTGGAGTAGTTTGAAGAAAATCTGGGAGGAAAAGCTGGTAGCCATGGTAAACATCTCCCAACCGTCGGATATAACATGAATTGTTTAGATTTGTGGCCCCGGTACACAGGGAGTACAACAATCTCTACAACTTTTTCATGGTATGGATACTACTGGTATGGCTATTTGTTTCAGATCTAATAGTTGTGGAACAATGCTACGATTTTTCCGACTACCATGACTTGATAGTGCCACCGGGGACGAAGGATCAGGTGCTCTCCAAGTGTCGCAACATTTCCTTCCACACCCCTAGAGTGATCTCTCGGCTTCCTTACTCTCTCAAATACAGGGATTACGAAAACCGATTCCCGACGCATCCTAATCCTACCCGATTGCCATAACGGATTAGCGGGCACTAGGATTTGCAGCTTCAATGATTTGAGAGAATAAAAACTATTGAGATTGTGGGGAGGTGTAAGAAAAGAGTCTATAACATGTTTGAGTTCAGTTCGATATCAAAATGCATAGCGAGAAGAAAATATATAGGGCTTGACCCGCCCATACCATATCTTCGCGCATGCCCTCACCTGCCAGCTAACACTCAGTCACCTTGCCTTATTGTCGGCGTACGACACCTATGGGATCCGAGGGACCCTTTTGTGGTTCTGCAGGGAGAGAGGTACACACAAAGAGCAGAACCGACGATCAACGCGAGGGGATTTTTATCCAGGTTCGGGCCGCTAATCAGCGTAAAACCCTACTTCTGCTTTAGTTTATTATCAGTGAATTCGTCCTAGTTCTTGGAGCGCTTGCAATGAACAGTACGTTCAAGCAGCAGCTACGCATGCAGAATGGGCTGAAAGTCGTCCTCTGTAACAGTTGCCTTGGGCCTCCTTTTATATGTTCAAAAGGGTCACCACAGCGGCAAACTGTTCATATGCGAGGTGTAAAGTAGCTACATGGTTATCATACCTAACCACTGATGGTTTTGGACAAATGCATTTAATGCACCGTGAGGTGTCCGTTTAGGTGTCCCTACTTTCTTGGGGATGGAAAAAGGGGCCATCACATCAGCACCGTTTAAGCTCGCCTCCACTAGCGCCTTGCCACGCATCCAGAGATGGGACCAGAATACCAGACCGGTCGTTGCGCTGGAGCGGTGGCAAAGTGGCGGAACCTTGCCGGGCTTGGCGGGCTCCCCCGGCAAGATCTTGCCGGGAGCCGAGCCCCTAATCTCAAGTTCTCCTTATCTTCTGATTCTTGGCTTGAATGTCTCTTTGATAACCTTGGATTGATCTTCAGCTGTTCCCCCGACAAGCCTTGCCGCAGGTATGGCTACAACTGCCCGTGCACAAGTATGGGGTACAAAAGGCCCACTATTTAGTACACCGACAGGAGCCCCCGGGCCTAGGCCACACACGAGTGCGAGGCGTTGTTGGGCTAGGCCCAAACAGGGCACGGGCACGCGTGACAGGGGTTAACTGCTCGTAATTATTCCGCTTACTGCGCTTCCCCACTACGCGCGTTGAATGCGCGACGTGGGAAGCGTGCGCCGAACGGCCACGGCCGCAGCGCGCTCGCATAGGCGTGTTCACATTGGGCAGTAAAAGAGGCAGCCTCGCTCCTTCCCCATAAAAAGGAATCCGCAAAGGCGCTGCCCATTTACCCCTTCTTCTTTCCAATCTGGAATCCGCCATTACCTTCTCTTTCCCGAGCCCAGAGCAGGACTTCTCCTCATCCGCTCATCGCCTCCGCACCCGCTCCATCCTCGGCTTCCGCCTTCGCAACCACCATGCCGCCCAAGGCTAGCAAGAGCAAGGGCAAGGAGGCGAAAGCCGATGTCCCGAAGAGCGAGTTGGTGAAGATGCGGAAGAAGTACGTCGTCTTCGCTCCGACGCTCGACGCGGAAGCCTTGAAGAATCGGTACCAGTGCATGTGGGCGAGGGAGACGAAGGCTCACCCCGCGACTCGCGTGGCCCCAGGTTCTTCTTCCAAAGGCGGACCTGATAGATATCCCTTCTTCGCCGCTTATTTTTATTGCGGGCTCTGCCCTCCATTCTCTGATTTCTTCAATGACATCATGTACACATACGGCTTCCATCTCCTGGATTTCACACCAAATGCCGTAACATGCATGTCTATCTTCGCTCATCTTTGCAAAAACTTTCCCGGGGTAGTTCCCAACACTGCCCTCTTCCGCCATTACTTCATTCCTCGCGTCCAAAAAGGGGAAGCCCTTGCCGGTTCTATCGCCTGGATCCCAAGGGCATGGAACAAGGAGATATATCCAGATGGGGTTTACCGCGAGAAGTGGGAAGAATGGCGGTCCGAGTGGTGCTGGATTAAGGAAGCAGATCCCCATCCCTTCTGTTCGCCCCGACGGCAGAAGGCGGTCTGTGGCGAGGACTGGAGCGATCTTGATGCTCAAGATGACAGGCTCACAATCACCACGACCAGGATCCTCCGTTTGAAAGCCGCCGGGCTCACAATAGAGATGATTGGCTCTAACTTCCTTCGCCGCCGCATCGCCCCTCTGCAGAATAAGGGAAGACCAGCTTGGGAGTTCCAGAACGCGGCAGATATCATGAGGCTGCGCCCCGGACTGAACACCAACCTGACAATTATGCAGCTTGGCGCTCTCCGCCACAGGCTATTTCAGCGCGAAGACAAGCATAAATTGCCGGCGAGAATTATTCCTTTGTGCAACAACTCCGCCCTGGGGTCAATCATCGCCGCAATGCCAATGTTCAACGCCCATGGCCTTGACGCGACCTGGGTCGAGCCATCTACGGAGGAGGCACAAAAGTTCTTCGACAACTTGTCGGAGAGGGCCGTCCGGGAAGAGACAAACCTCATCCGCGCCACCACTGATGAAGAAGTGGCGTATATTGCCACTAGAGTGGAAGAGGCGAATCTTGCCGCGGAGGCCGGCAACGTCGGCTTCACAGAATGGGAAACTAGTGACGCAGAAGTCGTACTGGAGGAGAAACCTGCCGGGGAGGATAAGGCTGCCGGGGAACAGAGCGGCGCAGTCGCCGAGAGCTCATCTGACGAGGACGCAGCCGAAGAACAGCCGCAGGAGGAGCCCCCAGCTCCAAAGAAGGCAAACCGTGTCCTTCGGAAAGCCGCCTTTGGCGTCCCAGCAAGCCAAACTTCTTCGAGCAGTGAGGCTCCCGGCAAGAAGGCGGCCGGCAAGGCTGCACCGCGGCAAGGAGTTCGACAGCAACCCGTGCGGCGCACGAGACACACACCTGCGGCAACCACTGGGGTGGCAGGGGCGTCTCACACAGCATCACCGGAAGCTAATGCGGCAGAGCCACACCAACTCCCTGCACCTGCCGCAGCCAAGTGACCTAGGACCCCTCCTCCGCCTCCCCATACGGACACCGCAATGGAGGTCGACTTTGACATCTCTGGCTTCAGCCCGGAACGAGAAGAGGAAGAGTAAGTATCCTGTCACAGTCTTTATCTCCCAAATTCTGAATTCAATTGATCTCATCGCCTTGCTTTGTCTTGTCTCTGTAGCGAGGCAGAAACCTTGGCGGAAAGGATGGCGAAGAGGACGAAGACCTCCACGGGCGACGGGCCCCCGACAAGCTCTACAAGCGTGCCAGAAACTATCACCATCAGCCCGGAGGTTAGCCCTCGACGCAGCCCCCAGTACAGCCCCCAGCGTGAGTCCACTACTCGTTTTCTGCTGGCGGGTGCTGAGGTTTCTACCTTTGCGGCTTACATCTTTGGGCTTGCAGGAGAAGAACGGCAACAGGAAGAGTCATTGGAGGACGCCCCCGTCGTGCCGCCCGCAAGCGCATCTCCGGCAAGAGCTCCCACTGACGAGCCTACCTTGGAAGAGGAGGAGCCAGCAAACATGGGCACCGGCAACCTTTCCCCGGCAACCAATGTTGCCGGGAGGGGCGAAGCTACTCCTCATCAGCTCGACGCAGGTGACTGCTTGCCTCAGAGCACTTGTGATTCTTTCCTTTATCTTTCTGAACTTTGATCTTGATTTGATTTTGGTCTCCTCCTTCGCCCTTCAGAATTCCCTATGATGGAACATATGGACATCGACGTGGTCATCGAGGAGACCACCAGAGACGCTGCCGCCGAAGCTGACAAGATTGCCGCTAGCGAGGCCACCAAAGACATCACCGTCGAGGTCAGCGAGGCTGCCGCCGAGGAGGCCGCCAAGAAACTTGCCGAGAGGGCCGGCGAGGAGACTGATGACCATACTGACGGCATTCCTGCCGTAGGAGCGCCAGGCGCTACGCCGGCCACAGAGCCCCCAGCCACCGATGAGACGATTGCCGAAGATCAACCATCGACATCTGAGGCTCCCTCATCGAGCAAATATCTCAAGGTTGGCGACAATCTGTTCGTCAACTTACCGGGGACGGCAAGCGTTGGAGCGCCGACCGAAGGGGAAACTTTTGATGAAGAAGTCATCACCGCTGCCGGGCTCGAGATCGTCGATGAACCAAGCGCCAGCAGCGGCAAATCTGAAGAAGATCGGCTCCTCCAGGCCATGGGCGATAATTTCCGCAAGCTCCAAGCGCTCCACCGTGCTCGAAAAGAGAAGGTAGACGCCAGAGCTGCAGTGGTCGAAGCAGCCGAAGCGGATTTCCAGAAGCACGTTGAGCAAATGTAGATCTGGTACGCCGAGGCCTTTCAGGAGTTGACTGCCAGCCGGGAACAAGTGAGCCAAAGCTGGACGGAGCTCCACCTGAGGCAATCTGACATGGAGAGGGCGCAAGAGGAAGCTACACAAAGGGTTGCCGCTGAGGAAGCTCTCTTGACGCAGCGCCACATTGGGCTTGACGCTCACGAAGAAGATCTTGCCGCGCGCGAGCAGGCACTCGCCGCCAAACTCCGCGGCAAGGATGAAGAAATCGAAAAGCTTGTCGCGCAGCGGACCCAGGAGCTGGAGCAGAAGCACAAGGAGGCGCTCGAAGCTGCAACTGTAGATCACGCCAGCAAGCTCAAAGAAGCCATCAATGCCGTCGAGGCCGCAGAGGCCACCAAGAACGAGCTGAGCAACAAAGTGAAGAAGCTGGAAGCGGATCTTGAGGAACACAGCAAGGAGCTCTCGACGCTCAAAAGTGACAGGGAGAAAACTCTTCACAGCCTGGCGGAGATGCAAACTGTTATATCCGACAAGACCAAACAACTCTCTTTAGCCAACGATGCCATTGCCGATCTGAGGCTGAAGCTGACCACGCTGGAGAAGTCTCTTAAGGATGGCAGGGCCCGCGAGAAGGCCCTTAGCAAAGATCTCCAGGAAGAGAGGAACTTGCTCAAGAGCGCTGCCGCCGCCCAAGTTGATTATGAGAAAGGTGTGCAATATGGACTGATCGCCTCGTCGACACCGCGGAGAAGCTCACTGCACAACTGTCAACCATGGGCCGGGAGGGCTTGCAAAACTTCAGGTATTCCTCTGAAGAAAGGATATCCCGGAGCGCCAGGCTGACCATGTTCTTCGAAAGCATCATTAATGCCCTGAAGCTGCTCCAGTCCAACCGAGCGATCCAACTGGCCAATGGATCCCGCAAGCTTTGCCGGGCCGTGCTCCACAAGGTACTCATCAAGGTGGTACACAAGAACCCTGGCATTGACCTCACCAACGTGCTCGACCGCTTGCCGAAGGATGCAGATCTCAAGGCGCTTGAGGAGCTTGTCGCGCCAATCCTTGAGAAGGTGGATTCAATCAAGAGGGTTGAAGGCCAGCGCAGGGACTAGCCGTCTCACTTTCCTTTGCCGCCACCATTCCATGCCAAAGACAATTTAGTCTTAAGTTAGAACCACGGCAACTATCGATGTAATACAGCTTGCTATGACTGAGTATATGCATGCTAGTTCCCTTGTCCGATTTCTTTCCGTATGATTACGCCCTATGCTTGCTGGAAACTTGCCGGTGCGCAACCTGCCGCGAGCGCTGGGTGCGGGACTTCAGCAGCCTGCTGGAGGTGCAGCAACCGGCAAGACACCTTGGCGTTCTTGGCACAGCCACTTAGACTGTTGAGCGGACTCGAAACAAAATAAGGGAGCAACCAATTCCGACAAGGGTTCCTTTGCGTGCAGGTTTTCCATACAAGGGCCGAAATCGTCCAAAGAAAATAGCTTGATAGTAAAAAATGAAAAACTTGCTCAAAGTTTCGAACTTAGCTTTCTGTCGCTGTACTCCTTCCGGCAAGACACCAATTCTGAACATCGCCCATTGGTATCCATACCTTCCTTCCTCCCCCTCGGCAAACTTGCACGCGAGGGAACCTTCTATCCTTTGAGAAAAAGAAAAAAGAGAAAAAAAAGATATGAAACCTTGGCGATACATTAGTCTTACCGGGAGCAAGTGTCATACAATATCTCAGACAAGCATGCATATATATAAACATGGAAATCAACAAGAGATGTACAACACTTAAGCTTATTCAACTGCGTACAGGGTCTGCGCCTGGCTTTGTACAAAGGATTATATGCCTTGCCGGCAAGACTCGTACAAAAGGAGGTTGCCGGGAGCCCCCGGCAACCGCGCCTTATGGGTAAAACTTGCGAAGATGTTCGATATTCCAGGAGTTGCTCACCGGAACGCCATCCTCGGTCTCCAGGCGAACAGCGCCGGGCCTGGTGACTCGTACTACCCGATAAGGGCCTTCCCACTTCGGCGTCAACTTGTTTGAATTCTTGGTGGACTGAATCCGCCGAAGAACAAGGTCGCCTTCCTCAAGGCTTCAGGCATGAACTTTGCGGCTATGGTAGCGGCGCAAAGCTTGCTGGTAGCGTGCAGCTCGAACAGCAGCGTGAAGACGATCCTCCTCAAGGAGCACAGCGTCATCTTGCCGCAGTTGCTCTTGCTCAAGCTCATCATAAGCGAGCACTCGAGGTGACCCGTATATGAGTTCCGTGGGGAGAACTGCTTCTGCTCCGTAAACCAGAGTGAAGGGTGTCTAGCCAGTGGCTCGATTTGGTGTCGTTCTGATTGACCAAAGAACCGCCGGCAACTCATCAATCCAGCGCCTTCCGCACTTTCTCAGCCTGTCAAAAGTTCTGGTCCTGAGACCGCGCAACACTTCAGCATTAGCCCTCTCCGCTTGGCCGTTGCTTCTCGGGTGAGCAACAGAGGCAAAACAAATTTTGCCGCCAAGGTCTTGGACGTACTGCATGAATGTGCGACTTGTGATCTGTGTGCCGTTATCGGTGATGATCCTATTAGGCACACCGAAACGGCAAACTATTCATTTAAAGAACTTGACGGCTGATTGTGCTGTCACCTTCCTCACCGCTTCCACCTCCGGCCACTTTGTGAACTTGTCGATTGCAATGTACAAGTACTCAAAGCCCCCGGTAGCATGGGGAAAAGGGCCCAGTATGTCGAGCCCCCAGACCGAAAATGGCCAGGAGACAGGGATTGTTTAAAGAGCTTGAGCTGGCTGATGCGATTTCTTTGAATGAAACTGGCACGCTTCACACTTGGTTACTAGTGCAGCTGCATCCTGGAGAGCAGTGGGCCAAAAGAAACCTTGCCGGAATACCTTTCCGACAAGCGCTCTTGATCCTATGTGGGAGCCACATATGCCTCCATGTATCTCTGCCAACAGCTGCAGTCCATCTTCCCGAGGAATACACTTCAATTTCACACCGTTCAGTCTCTTCCTGTACAGAACGCCATCGACGAACTGGTACATGCTAGACTGACGGGCTACTTTTTCCGCTTCTTCCTACTCCTCAGGGAGTTCTCCTGTCTGAAGAAAATGGACAATGGGTTGTGCCCAAGCTGGAGCCTGGGGCTCGACAACTAGGACTAAAAGCATCTCTTCTGCCGGGGGAACGTTTGTCTCGACGGCAAGGGTCTGCGCCCTTGCTGGAGCCTGTTGTTCCCCGGCAGGCTTGCCGCTGATCCCGACGACCTCCTTGCCGGCGGCTCCCGGGAGCTCTGCCGGAAAGTACTAACCAGAATTCAACTTCCTTCTCTTTTCTTGCCTCATTGATGGCGCTACAGATGGATGAGTTAAATGGAGCACAAAAGTTTCTGGTTCCACAGGTAACTTGAGGGCAGCGCGCTTTGACAGGTCATCAACAATACTGTTTTCGGCACGAGGAATGTGCTTTGTTTGCAGACCGTCAAAGTGTTCTTCCATTTTTCACACTTCATCTACATAGGCTTACATCAATGGACTTTGATAATCTTTGTTGACTTGCCTGACAACAAGCAGCGAATCGCCTATGATGATGAGCTTCTTGATACCAAGGTCCGCCGCGATCCTGAGACCGGCAAGCAGGCCTTCGTACTCCGCAGTGTTGTTTGTCGAGCTCTCCTGGGGAAAATGCATCTGAATTACATACTTGAGGTGCTCTCCGGTGGGCGCGATAAGCAACACGCCAGCACCGGCGCCTTGCAGCGTGAAAGCGCCGTCAAAGTACATAATCCATTCTCGATCTGTTTCCCTGCTGGGAAGAGTCGTCTCTTGAATCTCCTCGTCTGGTGTTGGGGTCCATTCCGCAATGAACTCCGCCAAGGCTCTGCTCTGAATTGTTGAAGTACTTTCAAACTTGAGACCAAAGCTCGACAGTTCCAACGCCCACTCCACAATCCTGTCGGTTGCCTCTGGATTTTGCAAAATCCGCTGCAACGGGAAGCGAGTGACGACGGTAATCTCGTGCGCTTGGAAATAATGGTGCAGCTTCCTCGAGGCCATGAGAAGGCTGAAGAGCAATTTCTGCACACCAGAGTATCTTGACCTAGCTCCCTGTAAAAGGGAGCTGACAAAATAAACTGGGCGCTGCACCATCTTCCTCTTTTGCACTGATTCCTCTGACTGCGCAGATACTGTCTTGTCGGCACCAGACCTCGCCGAGGAAGATCCCGGCGCGTCACTCGACGGTCCTGCTGCTGCCGTTGCCCCCTCGTCAACTTCTCTCTGCGCCACTAGCGCAGCACTAACCACTTGATTTGTTGCCGCTAGATACAACAGCAACGGCTCTTGTGGTTTAGGTGCGACTAGCGTCGGCGGAGAGGAGAGGTACCTCTTCAAATCTTGCAGTGCTGCCTCCGCTTCCGGAGTCCATCTCATTGGACCTGCCTTCTTCAAAATTTTGAAAAAGGGCAGGGCGCGCTCAGCAGATTTGGAGATAAACCTGCTTAAGGCAGCAACGCAGCCGGCAAGACGACGTACATCCTTGACGCGTCTTGGCACTTCAATCTGCTCGATAGCTTTGATCTTGTCGGGGTTCGCTTTGATCCCTCGCTGAGATACAAAGAACCCAAGAAGCTTGCCGGAAGGGACGCCAAAGACACACTTCTCAGGATTGAGCTTTAAATTGATCTTGCGCCGATTTGTAAATGTTTCTTCTAGATCTTGTATGAGCGTCGCTTTATCCTTGGTTTTGACCACTATGTCATCCATGTATGCTTCCATATTTCTATGTAGCTGAGGCTCAAAACCAATTTGGACCGCTCTCACAAATGTAGAACCAGCACTCTTCAACCCGAAAGGCATTCATATAAAACAATACGTACCACATGGGGTGATAAATGTGGTCTTTTCTTCATCTTCTTTTGCCATGAAGATCTGATGATATCCCGAGTATGCATCAAGGAACGACAGTAGGTCACAACCAGCAGTGGAGTCCACAATCTGGTCGATGCGCGGCAAGGGGAAAGGATCTTTTGGACAGGCTTTATTGATGTCTGTATAATCAATACACAACCTCCATTTCCCATTTGCCTTGCGCACTACAACCAGATTGGCCAACCACGTTGGGTGAAGCACTCCTCTGACCAAACCTGTCGCTTTCAACTTCCTGATTTCTTCGGCAATAAATTCTTGCCGCTCCAAGGCTTGCTTCCTCACCCTCTGCTTGACGGGCCGCACGTGAGGATAGACAGCAAGGTGGTGCTTAATTACCTTCCTGGGAACACCGGGGATGTCAGATGGTTACCACGCAAACACATCGACATTCGCCCGCAGGAAGGCAACGAGTGCGCTTTCCTATTTGTCATCTAGGGTGGAACTTATGGTGAAAGTTCCTTCCGTTCCGTCCTCCTTGACGGGCACCTTCTTGGTCTCTGGTGGAGCAGCCTTGGACTTCTTGTTCTTGCCGGTGGAACTCTCTGGTGCTTCCTCAACGGAAGTGCAGCACTCCGAAGAGGTGCACTTGCCGTAGTTTGCGCCAGAGATCTTGCCGGTCTTCTTCTATGTCGGTGTACGACACCTATGGGATCCGAGGGACCCCTTTGTGGTTCGGCAGGGAGAGAGGTACACACAAAGAGCAGAACCGATGATCAACACGAGGGGATTTTTACCCAGGTTCGGGCCGCTAATCAGCGTAAAACTCTACTCCTACTTTAGTTTATTATTAGTGATTTCGTCCCAGTTCTTGGAGCGCTTGCAATGAACAGTACGTTCAAGCAGCAGCTACGCATGCAGAATGGGCTGAAAGTCATCCTCTGTAACAGTTGCTTTGGGCCTCCTTTTATATGTTCAAAGGGGTCACCACAGCGGCAAACTGTTCATATGCGAGGTGTAAAGTAGCTACATGGTTATCATACCTAACCACTGACGGTTTTGGACAAATGCATTTAATGCGCCGTGAGGTGTCCGTTTAGGTGTCCCTACTTTCTTGGGATGGAAAAAGGGGCCATCCCATCAGCACCGCTTAAGCTCGCCTCCACTAGCGCCTTGCCACGCATCCAGAGATGGGACCAGAATACCAGGCCGGTCGCTGCACTGGAGCGGTGGCACAGTGGCGGAACCTTGCCGGGTGCAAATCTTGCCGGGATTGGCGGGCTCCCCCGGCAAGATCTTGCCGGGAGCTGAGCCCCTAATCTCAAGTTCTCCTTATCTTCTGATCCTTGGCTTGAATGTCTCTTTGATAACCTTGGATTGATCTTCAGCTGTTCCCCCGACAAGCCTTGCCGCAGGTATGGCTACAACTGCCCGTGCACAAGTATGGGGTACTAAAGGCCCACTATTTAGTACACCGACACTTATTGAGTACAGTAGGTGCACGACACTAATTACTCCACTATCATCTAGTTAGCACGACGATTTGAATGCTTAAGTACAACCATGTGTAAGCTTGAAAATGGAATATGTATATGTGTGTCAAACAATCTCTCTCGAACGTGTATATAGTCTTACGTTCTTTTTCTTCTTTTTCTGGCGAAAATGTGTTACGTTCTTTTCAGTGACATATGTAAACATGTTTCTGTTAAGGCTACGCAAGCAACACACAAAGCTAATTGTGCGCGTCGCTGGTCTCATAACCATGTGCGTGTAGGCAGCTTTGTGTTGCTCTCTTAATTGTGTGTCGCCGTCTGAAGTAAAAAAAATGAGTCGCTCTTGGCCGAGAAAGCACCGGCAATGTTATTATGCCACTAAGGATCCCAATCTCGTTCTTCGTGGATATACATTTGAAAAGGAGTTCCATGTAGATCGTACAATTCCTGCGTTTTTCCTATGAAACAAAGATTAAAGAAAAAATTCCTTCATTTTTTCATTAATACATTTCTTTGAAGCAAAGGCTTGAATAATGTCACCATACGTAATTTTCTATTCCTATGTGTTTCTCATCTTTTTGGCCTCGTTTGATTCATAGGATAGCAATACCATAGGAATAGGAAAGTTTTAGAAAATGAGGTGACATGTATCTTAGTTCCTAGATAAAAAGGGATGTCATTTGATTTATAGGATAGGAATTTTCAATAGGTCTGAGCTGTTTTTTTATTCCTTTGAAACATGAAGGATAGAAATCAATCCCATGTAGGAATAGGAATCCTATAAACCAAAGGGCTCTAAAGATTTTTTTCCCTATCAAACTCATATCCTATAGAATCCTTACAAATTAAACTAAAGGAGGCCTTCCTTTGAACCAAAAACGGCCTTGCGTCATTGCTCGACGCACGATTCACCAACATATTTTTAGAAAAAGAAAAGGAGAAGGGAAGATCCGTACAAGGTTCTTAAAAGAAGGACAATGACCAAAACAACTCACAAGACAACAGGGTCGAAGCCAGTAATCAATGGAGGGGGGAGGGGTGTAACACAAATTGTGAAGCATTAAGGGGGGCCAAAGAATATGTTCGTTGTTTTACGTGCACTTTTGAAGGCTATATACAACCAAACATGTGTTCCCTTTGCCCCTGCTAGCTAAGTCACTACAAGATAACCAAATAAACATGTTCTAGACGTGGATCAGATGAACAAAACTGAACCAGGAACAACACCAAGTTAGCACAAGCCTATCAGATTCATATTGAACAAAACACTAGCATCCACTTTGATTTGATTCATGACCTACAGAATCGACGCTACCTCTGTTAAAAAAATGACGTCCCACAACCCATGAAAAAAATGGTTGGTGTCCTCCTGGGCACAATGGCACAATACAAATGCATCGTTGTGAGGGAAGCCTCGCTTGGCCAGGCGTTCAACAATCCACACCCATTTGTGTTCCACCAACCAAGTAAAGAACTTGCACTATGGAGCATATTTCTTCCAGTTGCTCTACCCCGCCGCTGCGAAGTGTTCCATGTATGCAGACATTAGCATTTCATGATAACGACCACACATCGCCGACATTGGATTGAGAAGTGAACCTCCGAGTCTTTCTGAGAGCTCAATAAACTAGAGAAAAGCTCTGATAGATAGAGGGCTTTTGACGTCCTTAAACCAACCATATGCTTAGCCCTAGCACATTGCGGAATTTCTGAGACAATCTTTGGGACAAAGGCTTCACTTGATGAACCATTTAGCCAACAATTGATTTAGAAAAGAAGCTTTCGCTATTCCCCACATGCACTCTAGCGGTAACGTTAAAGATTTCCACGACCTGCTTTATTCATATGTTGAAAGGATCAAGAGGTCGCCTAGAGGGGGGGGATAAGAGAGTACAAATGTTAAGCTTAAGTTCCAATTTTAGGCCAATGCGGATAAAGTAAGTTATTTAGATAGGCAATTAGCACTAGTGTAGAAAAGCCTAGCTATGGCTTGTCAAAATTGGCCTTGCTGGCGTAGGGCACCAATGCCACCAATATGGTGCAAGTGAATTTTTTTACTGGTGGCGTCGGGGCAAACGTCAGCAGTATTTTGGGTACTGATGGCGTGCCACATCTCCAACGACAACAATATGTTCATATTATCTATGGCGTTGCATGTTTGCCAACACCAGCACTTTGATTTTTCACTAATAAAAAAATATGCAGCAATTTAAACCTACTCCATATATGCAACAATTTAAACTTAACTAGTAGTTCACTAACTCCACAAACTTTAGTACAAGTAGTTCAACTTCACAAACTCCAAACAGTAGTACTAGTAGTAGTTCAACTTCATCACAAACTCCAAACTACCTACATCTCATATCTCTCTTTGAATAATTAATTTCATCTCACGTAGCTTATTCCTATTGCACTCCCCCTCCCTTCTGTAATGGGCTTTCTTCGTCTTTAGTTGAATCCTCTCGGCCCTTAGGAGTTGTATCTCCTTCTTCAGCTTATCCGTCTCGCGGACAAGTTCATCCTTCTGGTCGTTCAGCTTAATTATCTTACTGTAGAAACCAACATTTTCATCGACTATCTGATCCCTCTCCTTCCGCAGGGAGTCATTCAACTCCCTGAGGGCCTTGACTATACTCTCATGTGATGCGACCAGCTTGTGGTTGAGCATGTCCACGTCACATGGCTGCTATTCGACGGGTGTTGGAGATGGGTCCAGTACGTATTCCTGGTAAGTCGAATGTTTGAAATCATCAATAATTAATGGTTAGTATATATGCATGTGTTTGCAATGCTCATGGATGTTTTTGTTATCTTACCTGGTTGGTGCTCGCTTCGCCTCTGTCAACATCGGCATATGCCGCGAGCTTGCGCGAGGACCGGTAGTGGCTGTTCCAGGTACTCATTGGCTGCAACTACAAAATAATAACAAGTCAGGCATAACAACATATGTTAGTGATATGAACTAGAGTATATATATGAATGGAACTAAAAGGACACTAGTGATATGAACTAGAGAGGATGAACTAGCATCTAATGCATATACATATGGCATTTTTCACAAATGCACACTAGGCATACTATGATCAAGAATACATGGCATTTTTACAAATGCATATACTATGACAAGGTAGTTCAACATATGCTACACATGACATTTTTACAAATGTACACTAGAGCAAACACATGGCAGTTTCCATCTATTCAAACTCCTTATTATCTTACACGTGACAGTTTCTACACAAGCAAATTATCCATCTATTCAAATTACCTAGCACTGTCATACAAACACATGACAGTTTCTACACATACAAACACATGGCAGTTTCTAGGTTACATGTGACTAACTTGCTAAATTGCCTAAATTATTTAAATTAGATCGGGCTACTACGTCTCCTAAATAAAAGAACTCCAGAGATGTATTATTTTGCACAACCTAATGAAAGAAGTTGCTGAATGAAAGAAAGAAAAGCATGAATCACACAGTTTCCTCGGAATTATGTAAGAACTAAGGTGCTAAGCAATGAAAGAACGAAAAGCATATGGGCATGTTTGGGAATCCACACTATTTCAGTCACATACCCCACTTGTCATAGACTCAACTGCTAGCCAACTTTTGCCACAAGTGTGGCGACCAATTTGGCCACCACAACAACTGTGGCATGCCCACAATTTCCTCAGAATTATGTAAGAAAAGCATAAATCACACGACCAGGCATTTTCTTCTATGAAGGTCGCATAGTAAGAACTAAGCTGCTAAGCAATGATATAAATTTACCAAAAATATGACTAAAGATGGTCATCTAGTTACATTCTTCATGGCTTCACAAAAGAAAGATAATCTAGATCGCTAAAAAATCTAACGACATTAGATGTTGAGAAAATATTTTGACTTAGTAGGGTATTTTACATGATGATTTTTAACAGAAAACAAGAACAAGTAATAGCAAGGGTTTGCCCACTGAAAATACCTTATTAGTTTCAGATGAGGCCAGTCGAAATGATATTACCGAAATCTCATTAGAAATAAAAAATCATGGCATGTGTGATCTTAACAATGGACTAAACCTTGTGAATCGGCAGCGGAGGATGGGGAGGTGGGCGCTCACCGGTGGAGGAAGCTCTGAAGGCGCTGGAGGGCTTCAAGGACGTCGAAGACCTGCAAGATGGCGGCGGGGGCGGCGACCTGTGAGACGACGAAGCAGCTATAGGGGCAGTGCCGGTGGAGACCTGTGAGACGGCGGCATGGCCGGCGGGGGCGCCGGCGGTGACCTGCGAGACGACAGCGGGGGAGGGGGCGGTTGTGCGAGGTGAGAGAGAATTTTTTAGCGAACAGAAAGAGAGAGAGAGAGAGAGAGAGAGAGAGAGAGAGAGAATGAGAGGGAGTTTAGGCTTCGGCCCACTTAGTCCGAGCAGAGCGGGCCAATTCCTAGGCTTCCGACCACGTTGGCTGGATTGGTCATGCCACAGTAACTGGTTCATTTTTTATTTTATTTTTTGCTTTGATAAAATATTTAAAAATACAAATAAATTCAATTTTTTCCTATAATAACTAAAT
Organism: Thinopyrum elongatum; assembly: GCA_011799875.1. Taxonomy (NCBI): domain Eukaryota; kingdom Viridiplantae; phylum Streptophyta; class Magnoliopsida; order Poales; family Poaceae; genus Thinopyrum; species Thinopyrum elongatum. Next base: position 327,129,403 of record CM022297.1, on the reverse strand, counting down.
GTAAAATAATAATAAAAGTCTCAAAATACTAATAAATTCAAATAAATATATTTGCTTTGATAACCCAATGTTTCAAAAATACAAATAAATTCTCAAAATACTAATAAATTCAAACTCATAATAATAACTTAGTGCTGACGTTTCATTTATATGTACAACATCACTAGACAAATTTCCTATGGCGTCCTAACAAATCAACGCCACTACTATCTACCAACTAGACAATATAGTTGGGCCCACAAATTTGTGGCGCGTTATAAAAAACCCACACCAGCAATATTCTTACAAAGCTGTCATACCAAATATGCCAACGCCACCACTATTTAAAAAATATAGTGCTTGCGTTGATTGAAAATGGGCCGCCACCAACTAAAGTTGTGGCTAGCCATTTCTCCACTAGTGTGGGTGAGAACAACCTATATGGAAAGCAAGCTCAAGGCAAAGTATGCAAGGCAACAATCTAATTAGCAAGCCAACCAGCATACAAGAAGAGCAAATAAAGGTACGGGAAAGGATTAACCACAACTGAGTCAAGGACACGGATTTTATCCCAAAGTTCACACTCTTTGGGGAGTGCTAATCTCTGCTGAGGGATGCCAAAGCCAAGGATGTGGAGACTTGAGTCACGCCCAATGGATAAGCATCAAATCGCTCGGGGTTGGTCTTGAAGGCGACCAACACACATTTATAAACTTCCTAGAGCACACCACAAGTAGGAAAGTTTTGGGCCTTGACTCCTAGCCACTTAGGAGTCCAATCTACATGAATTAATATATTTCCCTTCATCGAAAAAAGCTACAGCTGCATGAAAATCATCTTCAACATGTACATACATATTTCAAACTTTCCCCAATAGCTACTCTAAAATTGTCTCCCCGAAAGATCCTTTGATTGTTGTCGATTATTCTCAGATTTTCTAGCTCTAATTGCTTTTCAGACAGCTGGAACTAAGAGAACCCGGTGATTGTTATGAACACTTTTCTTTGTTTTGACTGGAAAATAATAGGAAATGATCTTACGATAATAAATTGAAAATATAAAGGGAAGTACGCGCTTACAAAATATTTACAAGAGCATATATACGGAGGGAGAGAATGGAAAATTAAAAGGAAAATCAAAATTATAGGTTATGTTGTACTCATGCTTTGAAATTTCTTTGTGCTTGACCTTGACTATGTGGATAACCAGATTCAGGTCTTCTTAGAGACAAGCTAGCCATGTATCTCTTCTTGGTGCATCGTTTTTAAAGATCAACCCATTTCTGCACCTCGAGAGGTTCCAGCAACTAATAATTATGATATTGATGTTGAAGGGCTGATCAACTGTCAATTTTGCTAGGTGCAATTCATCAATGATTGAGATCCCTCTGTTTTGAAACATGTGCTATTTGCAGTAGTTTGGAAAAAATTCGGGCGAAAAGCTGGTAGCCATGGTAAACATTTGCCAACTGCCAGATATAACATTAATGGTTTAATACGTGGCTATAGTACACCAGCAATCAATCTTCCTCTACAACCAAATCATGTTGTGGATACTTTACTGCCATGGCTATCTGTTTCTGATATAATATTTGTGAAACAAGATAGTAACATTAGCAACAACAACGGGCACATCCTCACAAATACCGATAGGTATGGCAGTTGATTTGTCAGCCATTTGCAAAGATATTTCAGTAGGTGTGGGTTTATTCAAGTCAAGTCTTTTATATAAAGAGAAAGGCATAACATTAACACCAGCTCCTAAATCACACAAAGCGGTTTTCACATAATTTCTTTTGATGGAGCAAGGTATAGTTGGTATTCCTGGATCTCCTAGTTTTTTAGGTACTCCATCCTTAAAAGTATAATTAGCAAGCATGGTGGATATTTCAGCTTCCGGTATTTTTCTCTTGTTGGTAATGATGTCTTTCATGTATTTTGCATAAGGAGGCATTTTTAAGATATCAGGATCAGGATGCGTCGGGAATCTGTTTTGGTAATTTGTTTATTTGAGAGATTAAGGAAGCCGAGCGATCACCCTATGGATGTGGAAGGACATGTTACGACACTTGGAGAGCACCCGTACCTCTGTGCACGGACGTACTGGCAAGTCATGAAAGTGAACAAAATCATAACATTACCCGATTGCAATGATGGAGTAGCGAGCACTAGGATTTAGAGTATCAAGGGTTTGAGAGAAGATAAACTATCAAGCTTGTGAGAAGGGGAAAACATCCATATAACATGGTTCAATTTGATCTCAGAATGCATAGGGAGAAGGAAATATATAGGGCTTGACCCGCCCATACAATTGCCCCATGCCCCCACTTATTAGCTTACACCCACCTCACCATACTAAGTACAGTAGGTGCACGACACTAATTACTCCACTGTCAGAGACCTTTTGCCAAGGTCATTAATCATAGATGACATGTGGGAGATGAAGCATATCATCTAGCTAGCACGGCGATCTGTATGCTTAAGTACATGTGTAAGCTTGAAATTAGGACATGTATATGCGTGTCAAACGATCTCTTTTGAAATCGCCTCTAGCAGAACATGTGTCACGCTCTTCTTCTTCTTTTGCGAAAAATGTGTTACGTTCTTTCCAGTGAACATATGTAAGCATGTTTTTGTTTTTTTAACGCTGAATTATGCAACAAGTGTTCAACGGTGTATATTTTCAGTAAAAAGGTATATGATTATGGTACACAATAGGGGAGGGGGTAAAGAAGAAAACCTCTCAAAAGATTTTATCCAAGGTTACATGCAAAGAATCAACCAATACCATCTCTAAGGAATATGCATAACATGTTAACATGTTAAAGGTTTACAAAAAGCCACTCATGGAAGCAAACACTATGTTTGCTTTGAATTCCATGAGCAAGAAGCTCCAAATCCTCTTTAAAAGCATGTCTCCAAACTTGAATGAACTTATTAGTGTGCTTGAAGATTTTTTAATTTCTCTAATCCATTGGATCCAGCAAGCCAAAATAATAATCCTCCTAATCCTCAGCATGTCTCCGAATTGTATGTTCCGTCATCTGTGAGATTTATGATGAAATGTACTAGATTTATGAGAACACCCTTCTCTGAAGATCAAGCGTGTATGTACTTCGAAGGAAACTGCACATGGTTGTGCATTACAGTGGTGGTGTCAGCAGAGTCGACGTGAGTGCACATCTTTGATCATACAAAATCCTACTATTTGGACTAGTTGGAGAAAAAATTGGGAGGAAAAGCTGGTAACCACAATAAACATCTCCAAACCATCAGATATAACATGAATGGTTTAGATTTCGATTTGTGGCTATACCACACTAGTAGTACATCTATGCTTACAACCACTTCATGTCATGGATACTTTGCTATATGTCTCATGGTTACTTGCCTGAGATCTTGAAAATATCTTATGATTTTGTTGACTACCGTGACTTGACAGTACATTAGGGAAAAAGGGTTCAGGTGATCTCTGAGTGTCACAACAGGTCCATCCACATCCTTAGAGTGATCATTCGGCTTCCTTACTCCGTCAGATACACGGATAACCAAAATGAATTCCGAAAGCATCCTAATCCTACCTGATTGCAATGATGGAGTAGCGGGCACTAGATTTAGTGCATCAAGGTTTTGAGAGAAGATAAACTATCGACTTTGTGGGAAGGGAAAAAGGTCCATATAATATGGTTCAATTTGATCTCACAATGCATAGCGAGAAGGAAATATATGGGGCCTGAGCCGCCCATACCATTGTTGGGTTCTACGGTAGGGTGCGTCGACTGCAAATTAAAATTTTCCTACTCGCAGAACAACCAAGAACATGCTACGGGAGATGGATCACAGATCGTTACCACTAGACGCGCAGTGCCGTGCAACGGAAGAAGAGTTGGGGCAGCGCGTCCGCCTGGATCGTCTCCTCCTTGTCCGATCTCCCTCAAACAGTCGGTCGTCGGATCCCACGCACAGGTTCGCCGGAGCGGCGCAAGTGCACCGCCTCTAACAGTATCCGCACGTGCAGGAGGAACACCGTGCGGCGGACTGCTAGGTCCGATCACACAGTCGGCGGCGAGTGGAGGTGGCTATACGCAACACATGCAAACCCTTGTGACAGCGCCGAAGCGATCAACCAAATGAGTGTGTCGCACCTCCACTATATATAGGCGTCCATCGTGGGCTCAACACTTGGGCCTCGCACGGACCCTAAAGCCCAAAATCTGTTCGGCCTGGATCCGAGTCCGAGTAGGATCACATCTGACTCATGGAGTTCGATCCGGCCTCACAGGCTCGTTCCCTTAAGCGCACGACTTAGGTTCAAGTCGGCTTGGTCGCAGGTCGGATCACCTCCGACCTGCTCGGTTGGTAGCGGCCTCTAGCAAGGCGTGCCGACCACCAAGTAGACAATGAAGCCGGTTGGAGAACCTGTACAACATGTCACACTTCTGTTCCCTTTGCCACACGATATATGTTGTCGGGCTCAAGGCGAGTCTGTCATCCTTGTGCTAGCCTGACCTCTTTCTCGTTCCAGTGATGCCGTCCACTAACTGGATTATCTCATAATCCTTGTCGCATGGCCATGCTTATCTTGGTCGGATCACACGAGGGGCCCAAAGTATATCACTCCAGATCGGAGGGGCAAATCCCATCTTGCTCGACCATGTCTCGCAGCATGGGTCTGGACAAGCCCGAAACCTACCTTTCTAACTACCCAGTCACGGAGTAGTGTTTGGTCGGCCCAAAACAGGTCTGTCACCATCCCAAGTACATGCGCCAGCTCAGGTCTTAGGACATAGAACGTATGTTGTACTAGAGACTCACAGATGACATATCGTTGCGTCTCATAGTTGGGTCTGTCCGACTCGGATCTTACCTCAACTCGGATCCGACTATGTCGAATCCAACCAGACCCTTCCGAGTCCATATTATCCGGTTAGCATCTAATGCTCCATGGCTAGTGAGACCAAGCCATCAACCGTGTCATATGCTAGTCTAGTCAGCTGCGCGTCCACACAGCCCTTTGAACTAGGGACCTTTTAGGACAGTCATCATACAATGCATAGTCCCACAAACAAGTCACGTACTTGCTGATACACATCATTGATAATGTCCAAGGACTATCTTTATTCATAAACACATAGGAAATATCATCATACATGATTGCCTCGAGGCCATATCTCCAACAACCATATCTTCACCCCACGCCTCCACCTGTCAGTGTACACTCGCCTCACCATATTGACTATAGTAAGTAGGTGCACGACACTAACTACCCTGCTATTGGGACCTTTTGCCAAGGCCATTAATCATAGGTGACATGTTGGAGACTAAGTCTATTATCTAGCTAGCACGACGATTTGTACGCTTAAGTACAACCATGTGTAAGCTTGTACTTAGAACATGTGTATGTGTGTCAAAGGATCTCCCTTGAACTCATCTCTAGCAGAACATGAATCATGTTCTTCTTTTTTGCGAAAATGTAGTACACTCTTTTCAGTGGACATACATAAGCATGTTTGTATTAAGGCTACGCACACAACGAACAAAGCTAATTGCATGTGTCACTGGTTTCAGAACCACGTGCATCTATGAAGCTTTGCTCTCTTAATCGTGTGTCGCCGTTCGTAGTAAATAATTAGTCGTTCTTGGCCGAGAAATCACTGGCAACTTTAACATGTTATTATGCCACTAAGGATCTCGGTCTCGTTCTTCATGGGCAGTAATTTGAAAAGGAGGTCCAAGTAAATATTAAAATTCCCGCGTTTTCCCTCTAAAACTAAGATTAAAGAATAAATTCCTGCCTTTAAACACTCAGTTGTTCCCCTCGCACTAGATTTCCCAAATAGCCAAGGTGAAAAGACAATCAAACTTTTCATTTTTGCTCCATGCATGGAACACCTTGCCGAAAACCACCATGCCCATAGTTGACCATCGAGCGGAGGCGTGACCGGTGAAATATTTTATCCAAGTTGCTTCGTGTCACCGCCACGAAGTGTTCCATGTAGGCAGACTTGGTTGAAAAGAGCCCATTAGCATTCCATGACCACAATCACAAATTGCCTACATCGGGTTGAGAAGCGAACCTTGATGACCCACAAGTATAGGAGATCAATTGTAGTCCTTTCTATAATTATGAGTGTCGAACCCAACGAGGAGCAGAAGGAAATGACAAGTGGTTTTCAGCAAGGTAATTTCTGCAAGCACTGAAATTGTCGGTAACAGGTAGTTTGATAGCAAGATAATTTGTAGCAAGTAACAAGTAACAATAGTAACAATAAGTGCAGCAAGGTAGCCTAATCCTTTGGATGGCAAAGGACAAGCCGAAACTGTCTCAGATAATAAGTAAAGCGTTCTTGAGGGCACACGAGAATTTCATCTAGTCACTTTTATCATGTTGGTTTGATTCACGTTCGCTACTTTGATAATTTGATATGTGGGTGGATCGATGCTTGGGTGCTGTTCTTACTTGAACAAGCCTCCCACTTATGATTAACCCCCTCGCAAGCATCCGCAACTACGAAAGAAATATTAAGATAAAATCTAACCATAGCATTAAACATATGGATCCAAATCAGTCCCTTACGGAATAGCGCATAAACTATGGTTTAAGATTCTGTCACTCTAGCAACCCATCATCTAACAACTACTCCACAATGCATTCCCTTAGGCCCAAAGATGGTGAAGTGTCATGTAGTTGACGTTCACATAACACCACTAAGTGAATCACAACACACATATCATCAAAATATCGAACACATATCAAATTCACATGATTACTTGCAGCATGACTTCTCCCGTGGCCTAAAGAACAAAGGTTACTACTCACAAATAATATTCATGTTCAAGATCAGAGGGATATTAAATAGCATAATGCATCTGAACATATAATCTTCCACCAAATAAACCATATAGCATCAACTACAAGATGTAATCAACACTACTAGTCACCCACAGGTACCAATCTGAGGTTCCGGTATAAAGATTGAACACAAGAGATGAATTAGGGTTTTGAGATGAGATGGTGCTATTGAAGATGTTGATGAAGATTGGGCTCCCAAAGATGAGAGGGTTGTTGGTGATGACGATGGCTTCGATTTCCCCCTCCAGGAGGGAAGTTTCCCCGGCGGAATCGCTCCGCCGCAGAGCAAAAGTGCTCCTGCCCAAGTTCCACCTCGAGACGGCGGCGCTCCATTCCGAAAGTCATCTCCTTATTTTTTCTAGGTCAAAAGACCTTATGTACCAGAAGATGGGCACCGAAGGTGGGCCGAGGTGCCCACTATCCACCAGGGCACGCCTGGGGGGCCTGGTGCGCCCTGGTGCCTTGTGGCCACCTGGCAGCCCCCTCTGGTAGTTTTTTCTCCAATATTTATTATATATTCCAAAATAATTCTCCGTAAAATTTTAGCTCATTTGGAGATGTGCAGAATAGGTATCTCTGACATAGCTTTTTCAGGTCCAGAATTCCAGCTGCCGGTATTCTCCCTCTTTGTGTAAACCTTGCATATTATGGGAGAAAAGGCATTAGAATTACTCCACAAAGTGTTATAGTGCATAAAAACACTTTAAATAACAGTAGGAAAACATGATGCAAAATGGACGTATCAACTCCCCCAAGCTTAGACCTCGCTTGTCCTCAAGCGAAAGCCGATATCGAAAATCATGTCCACATGTTTAGAGAGAGAGGTGTCGATAAAAACAAAATACGGATGATACGTCTCCATCGTATCTATAATTTTTGCTTGTTCCATGATGTTATATTATCATTCTTGAATGTTTTATATTCATTTTATAGCAACTTTATATCATTTTTTGGGACTAACCTATTGACATAGTGCCTAGTGCCAGTTGCTGTTTCTTGCTTATTTTTTTACTTCGCGGAATATTAGTACCAAACGAAGTCCAAATGCAGCGAAACTTTTTGGAGATTTTTTCTGGACCAGAAGACACCCAGTGGGCCAAGAAAGTACAAAAGGGGAGGCCCGTGGGGAGCACAACCCACCAGGGCACGCCCAGGGGGGTTGTTCCCCCCACGGAGACCTCCCGCACCGTCTCTTCGCCCTATAAATTCCCAAATATTCCAGAAACCCTAGGGGAGTCGACGAAATACAATTCCAACCGCCGCAAGTTCCAGAACTACGAGATCCAATGTAGACACCATCACGGAGGGGATCATAATCCTCATTGGTGCCTCTCCGATGATGCGTGAGTAGTCCACCATAGACCTAAGGGTCTGTAGGTAGTAGCTAGATGGCTTCTTCTCTCTTTTTGATTCTCAATACAATGGTCTCTTTGAGATCTATTTGATGTAACTCTTTTTGCGGTGTGTTTGTTGGGATTCGATGAACTTTGAGTTTATGATCAGATCTATATCCATGAATATTATTTGAGTTTTCTTTGATCTCTTATATGCATGATTATTTATAGCCTCGTATTTCTTCTTCAATCTTTGGTTTAGTTAGGCCAACTAGGTCGATTTTTCTTGCCATGGGAAGAGGTGCTTTGTGATGTGTTCGATCTTGCGGTGTTCTTTCCTAGTGACAGAAGGGGCAGCAAGACACACATGTATCGTTGCTATTAAGGATAACAAGATGAGGGTTATTTCTACATGAATAGATCTCGTCTACATCATGTCATCGTTCTTATTGCATTACTCTGTTTCTCCATGAACTTAATACACTAGATGCATGCTGGATAGCGGTCGATGTGTGGAGTAATAGTAGTAGATGTAGGCCGGAGTCGGTCTACTAATCTTGGACGTGATGCCTATAAATTGATCATTGCATTGGATATCGTCATAATTATTCGATCTTCTATCAATTGCCCGACAGTAATTTGTTTACCCGTCGTGTGCTATTTTATCAAGAGAAGCCACTAGTGAAATCTACGGCCCCCGAGTCTATTCTTTATCATATTTGCTTTGAGATCTATTTTTATTCGCTTTTATTTTCAGATCTATTATTCCAAAAACCCAAAAATACCTTGCTGCACTTTTTTATTACTTATTTTATTTCGCGTTTTATCGACAGCTATTTATCCAATCTATCACAAAATTATCTATCTTTTTACCGGGGAGGATCAAATAGTCTCCCGTCAACTTGCCAATTTCTGGCACCGTTACCTAGGAGGGATTGACAACCCCTCTTACGCATTGGGTTGCAAGTATTTGTTCTTTGTGTGCAGGTGTCGTTTACATAGTGTTGCTTGGTTCTCCTACTGGATTGATACCTTGGTTTCATAACTGAGGAAAATACCTACCGTAGTTGTACTGGATCATCCCTTCCTCTTTGGGGAAATACCAACGCAGTTTCAAGCGACATCAAAAGGAATTTCTGGCGCCATTGCCGGGGAGACATCATCAACATCTATCAGGTTCCTAATCACAAATATCATCACCTTGAAATTTACATTATTTGCCTTTTGCCTCTTGTTTCCATCTCCCCCACTTCACAAAAAATTGCCGTTTTATTCACTCTCTTTTTCGTTCGCCTCAGATCTCTTATTTGCTTGGATTTGTCATCATGAGTGATTTTGGTATGGCAGAAATAGATGATGGCCTAACTCCTAAAATTGGACGATCTGGCAATCCGGATGCTAAAACTTTTGTTTTGGGGAAAGGGAATGTTTTGGGAAAAGAACATATCCAAGATTTTTTTTAATTGTGTTGGAAACTTGACTCTTGATGATGCTCCTATACTTAAAAGAACTAAATCTTATGTGGAAGCTATTTCAGAACTAGTTCTGAAACTTGAAAATAGATTTATTCGTACCCACCCTACCTTGCAGAGATTGTTTTATGAACTACCCATTATAAAGGATCCTAAAGCTAAAAAGTTAGCTACCCTTATTCTTATGAATGAATTTGACTACATATTACGGGAAGCTAGGGAAATTTTTGATTTTATGGTATGAGCCATGAAAAACCGGTGATAAATGAGATCCTTTATAATAGTGATTATATGTTGAGGCATTTGCTCGGAAATAATCAAAAAAATTATGAGAACCTTAAAAAGGAAATCCCCGTTTTAGATATAATCCAACAAGTTTTCAATGATGTTAATCAACAATATTCTTGGATTGTGGCCGGAAATCAAAGGGGATACGTAGATGGACAACTTGATAATGCTAAAATTTCTATGGATAATGTGTTTCAAGTTATTTTTGCAAAACCTCCTGAAAAAAACATATCTATGAAAAATAAGAAGAAAGATGATAATACTTGAATCTATGAATTATGCCTAGCTAGGGGCATAAAACGATAGCGCTTGTTGGGAGGCAACCCAATGAATAAAATTTATTTTTACCTTTTTATTTCTGTTCTTGAGTGTTTACACAATTATGCCTCTGTTATCATTGTGTTTTTTATGTTTTAATTAGTATTTGTGCCAAGTAAAGCCTTTGGGATAGCTTTGGTGATAGTTGATTTGATCTTGTTGGAAAACAGAAACTTTTGCATCCAGTAACAGAATTGTTTAAATTAACAGAAGCGACGAAAAATTCAGAGTTTTTTACACAAGATTGATATACAAATTTTCTATGTTGTTATAATTTTTCAGAATTTTTGGAGGTATATAAGTATGAGAATAATTCGCATCTTTACAGACTATTCTGTTTTTGACAGATTCTGTTTTCTTTGGATTGTGTGCTTATTTTGATGAATCTATGGATTGTATTGGGGGGTATAAGCCATGGCAAAGTTAGAATACAGTAGATATAATGCAGTAACAAATTTTGAATGGGTTTTCAACAGTACTTAAACTAAAGATTGGTTTTCTTATACTACCGGATCTCACGAAGGTTTTGTTAAGTTTTGTGTGATTGAAGTTTTCAAGTTTTGGGTGAGATCGCGATGGATGAAGGAATAAGGAGTGAAAAGAGCCTAAGCTTGGGGATGCCCCATGGCACCCCAAGTTAATATTCAAGGAGAACCAAGCAACTAAGCTTGGAGATGCCCCGGAAGGCATCCCCTCTTTCTTCTAATGACCATCGGTATTTACTTGGAGCTATATTTGTATTCGTCACATATCATGAGTTTTGCTTGGAGCGTCTTGTATTATATGAGTCTTTATTCACTTTTTAGTTTGTCACAAGTATCCTTGCTAGGCACACCTATTTGAGAGAGCTAAAATTATGCTATGATTTGTTAGAATTGCTCTTTATGCTTCACTTAAATTTTTTGAGCTATGGAATTGCTCTAGTGCTTCACTTATATCTTTTTGAGCACGGTGTGCTTTAATATTTTTGAAGAAATGCTCTCATGCTTCTCTTAGATTTATTGGAGAGTTAGTAAATTTTTGAAGAAATTCTCTATGCTTCACTTATATTATTTTGAGAGACGATTTTTTTTATGATCATGTTCTTCACTTAGATTCGTTTGATCTATTTAAAAGCAATTGCAATATACGAAACTAGTCCCGAAGTGATAGATATTCAAGAGGGATATAATAAAAACTTTCATGAAGATCATTGGACAAAATAAACTTGATTCTTTGTAATAGTTTTGAGATATGATGATAGTGATATGTGAGTCATGTTGGTGAGTAATTATTATTTAGTAAGAATATTGATGCTAAGGTTTGTGATTCCCTATGTGTGAGGGTTATGATCCTGACAATGAGTACTAGGGGTACGAATAAGGGGCAGAGACTAACTACGGCATAGATGTAACACATGTTGTTTAACGAGTTCAGGCCCCTCACTCGGTGGAGATAAAAGCCCTACGTCTCGTGCCCTGAGGCTTGCTATGGAGAGGGGTGCGGTTTATATAGAGTGCGCCGCAGCCCCATGTCCCCCATGCCGCCGGGGCCATTAATGCCATTGAATGAGGCCGTTACCAGTGTAATGAGCCTATACTACAACAGTTATAGGTAACGGTAGCTATAACTCTATTTAGTGGATGACTTAGGATTCCTCGACCGTTGCAGCTCCCATGACGCCTTCTTGCCCTGTATGTCCGAGTGGTTGATTGTCCGCCGAATGATGTGTGGTTGTCCGAGTGCTGCGGAGTCGTTCGAGTGATCCTCCTGATGTACGCATCCGAATGCCGACATGGTCCAGGGACCTACCTATGATGGTGATGGGCCCCATGTGGGTTCCAAATGATGGATCCTTGACCCTACCTGTACTAGGTGACCACATCATTAGCCCCCGAATCGGTTGGGATTTCGTGGAACAGATGAATCGATCCTTCGGTTGAGTCCGGGTGCTGCAGGGTCACTCGAAATATGTTTCCGAATTCGTTATTCCTTGGATGAAACACAATGGATTATGGACCTTACTTTTACCCAGATGACCGGGTGTTGTTGATCGTCGAGAAAAACCCGGTGGCATTCGTTTGTCTCTCGGGAGAGATAGACTAGGGGCCCGAGTGAGGGCATGCCATGACAACTCGAGTGGCCACGCCGACGCGTGATCTAACTCTCCAGAGAGACGCCACTCCTTATCCCAGGGGAATACCAGTGCAGGCCTCCTACAAGTCCAGGTTTACGAGTCATGCACCTTGGAGCCTACCGAGAGGGCCAAGTGAACCCGCAGAGGGGCGTCAAGCTCGTCACTTAACGATCCTGGAGAAGACTTCAGTCGGGTGTTTAACGTGTTCGAGTGCACAGATCCCCGCGGAGGGTGGTCAGTCGGACTGACGCGCGTCCTTTAGGAAAGGAATCGCTGGAAATCAATCAGATTGACTTGTCCCAGAAATCTCCGGATTTGAATTTGCGTGTTCATGCGCGGAAGCGGTAACGTTGTGTGTTAGTGGGAAAGTGGGGGGCGTGGCTCCTCGATTTGCGTGCACAATCCCCGCCACGTGTCGTGCCTACCCTGTGTAAAGCCTTGCCGCACGGGCCGTTGATCCTGGGATTCGCGGTGAGAGATCCGACCGAAGATTTTGTCTGTTGGTATAAAAGATTCAGCGGCAGAGCTCCGGGCCTCAGATACTCTTTCTTTCCTCTCGACTCCTCCGCTTCTCTTCTCCATCCGAGTGCACGACGATGGCGAAAAGTTCCACAGCGAAGGCGGAGAGGGCGAAGAAGACGAGGAAGGCCACCTCTTATGGCTCGGGAGCGGCGGCCGGCGGCGCTCCCGCTGTGTGTTTCTGCTCAGCGACTGGAGGATTTGGCGGAGGAGGGACTGATCCCACATGACGGGTGGCGTCGCCCGGGCGCGGGGGAAATCGAACCGGTGCCTGAGGCGGACGAGCGCTTCCTGCTCGTCACCCACGTTGAGCGAGGTTTCTCGATGCCTCCCCACCCTTTCTTCTGAGCATTCCTCGATTTCTTCGGTGCTCAACTCCATCATCTTCCTCCCAACGCCATCATTTATCTTTTGGCCTTCATTTCCCTTTGTGAGAACTTTTTGGGTTGCCACCCCCACTGGGGCCTCTTCAAATATATCTTCACCTGTCGGTCGATGTCAGTCAAGAAGGACTCGCCGACTGGTGAGAAAACCCATGTCACCCAGCTATGCGGGGGTCTGGGCATCCAAGTTCGTGGGGGGAGGTCTTTCCCCAAGATGAGTTTCCTCGACTCCGTTAAGGAGTGGCAGGGAACCTGGTTCTACTGCAAAGATGTCCCCAGCGCCAACAACCAGTTGGGCCTTCTGTCGTACTCGACTGAGAGGGTACGAGCTCCGCCGACCCTCACCGTGGAGAAGGAGGAGAAGGTGGGCGTCGACATCTTGTCCAGCACATTGATCGAAGTTGTAAACGCTGGGGTGAATGGTATGGACTTGCTAGAGAGTTTCTTCAGTCGGCGCATCCAACCACTGCAGGCCAGGGATCACCCCATGTGGCTGTATGAGGGGCCGGGTGACTCCACTCAGGTGCATCCTGAAGATCTCACCGAGAAGGAGGTGGGCGCCAAGATCAAGGCCATCACCTGCGCTCGCGACAATCCGCGGGGGACTCGGTTGGTGCCAGCCTTTGACAAGGACATGCCGCCCATCGATGTATTTGTCTCTAATTTAGTCGGTTCAGTTGTAGGTTGCCTTATGTATGATTGATCCTCATGTTTGCATGCTTTTGCTTCTCAGGACTTCCAGAACTTGATCTCCAGGATCCCCATGGTGGAGCACTCGCCTCAAGATGCGCCGAGTGACACCGAGCAACAGTACTCGGAGAGGTCTGATGATGACGAGAGCGACGACGACGACGACGATGATGATGAGAGTTCGGAGGAGGGGGAAGAGGTGCAGTCCTCCACGTCTTATGAGGCCCCCAAAGAACCCCGCTCCAAGGCGCTGCATGACCCGAAGGGCAAGGCAGGAGAAACTTAATAGCCGACTGCTTATAGTCGGGTGACTCAGAGTTCCAAGCGCGCCCGCGCTGAGGCTGAGAGCTTGGCGGAGAAGCAACCCAAGCTGCTCAAGCAGATCTCCTCCAAGCCTCGGAAGGCTTCTGTGCCACGGATCCGGGTGGTAGTGCCTGTGCCCTCGAAGTAAGCATTCTTATCGACTCTTCGTTCATTTTTGAATTCATTCGGTTGCTGACCGAGTGCTGGTCCGACTTTGCAGCAACGACACCTCGACAACTTCAGCAGACCCGCATGCCCGCAAGCCCGGCCCGAGTGATGCTAACGCGGCTGATGCCGCCACTTCCAAAGGTATGTTGTACTAATTGACTCTCATGCTTATTTGACTAAACTTTGATGATTTCTCTGGTTTAAGCAGCCCCACCCTAGATCATCGAGCTCGAGGACGAAGTGAGTGCCGACCCACTGAATTTGGGCACCGTCAGGGAGGGAGTGCCGAGTGCTGACACGCCAATGACAGACGCCTCTCATCGCCAGACGACCCGTGTTTCTCCGGCGAAGGTCGCTGCCAAGACTGCAAGGCCGAGCCCTCTGGCTTAGGGCGGTTCGGCATCTTCGTCAGCGGTGGTGCCCCCCATGGGGTCTACTCAGGTTCCTCCTAGTGGAACGATGGTGATCCCAGCCCCGAGGCCAACTCCTGCACCTCCGTCAGCTCCAGTTACTTCTTTCCCCCTGTACCATGTCCCAGAGGACTAGGTGGGGCGAGTAAGGAGGCGCTGATCCTGGTGGGTTTGATGTGTAGCCGACTGAAGGACGCCTACGACGCCAGCGCAGCACTGGAGACCAATGTCCGAGTAAGTACCATTGTGAGTATGATTTCCAGTCGAAGTTTCTTCTTTACTTTTTTCTCTTGGTGGGATTCCTGTCAGTGGGTTTGCATAGGGCACACCCATTGGGTGTTCATGATCCAGTGGGGGCATGCTGAGTGCACCCACTGGGTGTAGTCCCCGAGGCTCTTGTTGACTGGAGTCAGTCGGCAAGAGTCTTTGAACTTCTTTCTGTATTGCTTTTTGTGTTCACTCGGAGTCTAGCCAGAGCGTAGCCGATTGGAAATGATCCAGTGGGGGCACGCTAAGTCACCCACTGGGTGTAGTCCCTGAGGCTACCATTGACTGGGACAGTCGACGGTAGTCTTAGAACTTATGGTTGCTTTGCCCTGAGGCTGTTTGTGGTTTTTTTAGCTCCATCAACAAGTCACTTTCCAGTGGGGGCATGCTGAGTGCACCCACTGGGTGTAGTCCCTGAGGCTGACACTGATCGCTGGTGATTAGTGGTACCCTTTAGAACTTGTCATTAGGCGTTCGGGGCGCCCTACGACACTCGTTTACTTGGTGAATCGATAGGTAGTGTCTTCTTCACTGCTGACTCGGAAGTTAGCTGAAATGAAGAAGATCATCTTGTGTTGTTGTCCTCTATCTTCTTCATCGCTGACTCGGGAGTAAACCGAGTGAGGGTGGAACAGAGGTTACTTTAGGATTTGGTATTGGTCGAGCTTATTCCCCTTGGTAGTGCACAGGCGACTCGGTAATCAAAACGTACTTGAGAATTTGGTACTGGTCAAGCTTGTTCCTCCCGGGGGGAGATGACCGAGTGAATAGTCTACTCGGTAGTCCAAGGGTACTTCAGGATCTGGTACTGGTCTAACATGTTCCTTCCAGCGGTGTCTGCTCGGGTGCCTGTGAGTTACTTGCCGTCGGTTTTCCCACAGGATCTTCGGACTGACTATATTTTTATTTTTCGTATTTGCAGAGGACTTGCGAGATGGGATCCCACTATGCTGCGATGGAGAAGGAGGTGACAGCCCTTCGACTTGACTTGGAGGCTGAGGAACTCAAGAATGCCCGGCTGGAGCAGGAAAAGAAGGCCATGGGAGGTAAGCTATTTTCTCCGACTGATAGTTGAATGTTGTTCTTCCCTCTTGATCCGAATCAATTCGCTCCGACAAATGTTCGTAGCGAGAATTCCCAACTCGTAATGAGGCTCAGGACTTCTATTTCTTTAGAAACCATGAAGCAGGCGCTGGAGAACAACGACAAGGACCTGGCGCTGGCCCAGAAGGAAGCAAAGACCAAGGCCAAACTTGCCGACGAGAAGCTGGCTTCAGTCGGCAAGTTGGAGGAGGAAATCAAGAATCTTAAGGCTGCCGCCGAGGCTTTCGCTCAGGAGAAGGTCCAGCTGGAGGAGAAGGTCACCCAGCTTTCCGACAAGAAGGATGCCTTGGAGAAGCATATGGAAGATGTCTGTGAAGAGTTTAGTGACAAGCTCATTGGTAAGTTTTTCTTCGTCCGAGTGAAATCTGTGTATTGCCAAATTTTCCTTGATCATCTGCTCACAGATCGCCCTTTTTGACGCAGAGCATTGCTATAACAAGGAACTGGAGCTGTAGAGGATAGAGAGGGGTCTGTACACTTCTAGGTCGCTTGTTGCTGACAATTCTGCCCTTGCCATCCTTCGGCTTGAAGACTTGAAAGGGATCGAGAAGAGGTGTCTAGAGGGGGTGTGGGGGGGGGTGATTAGACACTCAACAAGAAAAAGTGGCAGTTTTTAAGTTCTTCAAGTTGAGGTAGAGTTTTAGCACAAGTTTAAGCATTCACAATACATTTCAAGCAAGCATGATAAGAGTATGAGCAGCGAAAAGAGTAAAGCATGCAATTTGCAAGAAAGTAAAGGGATGGGATTGGAGTGTGCAAACGCAATGAAGACACGGAGATTTTTGGCGTGGTTTTGATAGGTGGTGCTATCGTACGTCCACGTTGATGGAGACTTCAACCCACGAAGGGTAACGGTTGCGCGAGTCCATGAAGGGCTCCACCCACGAAGGGTCCACGAAGAAGCAACCTTGTCTATCCCACCATGGCCATCGCCCACGAAGGACTTGCCTCACTCGGGTAGATCTTCACAAAGTAGGCGATCTCCTTGCCCTTACAAACTCCTTGGTTCAACTCCACAATCTTGTCGGAGGCTCCCAAGTGACACCTAACCAATCTAGGAGACACCACTCTCCAAAAGGTAAAAAATGGTGTGTTGATGATGAACTCCTTGCTCTTGTGCTTCAAATGACAGTCTCCCCAACACTCAACTCTCTCTCACAGATTTGGCTATGGTGGAAAGATGATTTGAGTGGAAAGCAACTTGGGGAAGGCTAGAGATCAAGATTCTTGTGGTAGGAATGGAATATCTTGATCTCAACACATGAGAAGGTGGTTCTCTCTCAGAAAATGAGTAGTGGAAGTGTAGGCTTGTTCTGATGGCTCTCTCTTGAATAGAGAAGGGGGTGGAGGGGTATATATAGCCTCCACACAAAATCCAACCATTACACACATTTGACTCAACTCAGTCAGACCGAATAGAAGAACTCGGTGAGACCGATTCAATTCAAAATGTGAACGTTAGGAATCTCGGTGGGACCGATATACTCAACTCGGTGGAACCGATGTGCTAGGGTTGGGCAAGACCTCATCTCGGTGTGACCGATTGCATGAACTCGGTGGGACCGATTTCAGCAATGAGTTAAACAGAGAGTTGGTCAGGCAAACTCGGTGGGACCAATTGCATATTCCGGTGAGACCGAAATAATTGCAATAGGCAACAGAGAGTTTGCATTGCGAACTCAGTGGGACCGATCGCTCATTTTGGTAAGACCGAGAAATTACGAAGGGAAACATAGAGTTTGCATTGCCATCTCGGTGAGACCAAAATCCCTATCGGTGAGATCAAACTGATTAGGGTTTCTGGCAGTGGCTATGTCAAGGAAACTCGGTGGCGCCGGATAGATCAAATCGGTGGGGCCGAGTTTGACTTTAGGTTTTGGACATATCTGGAAATGAGAAAGTGGTTGAGGGCTTTGGAGCATATCACTAAGCACTTTGAGCAAGTAGACCATTATGCAACACCTCATCCCCTTTTAATAGTATTGGCTTTTCCTATAGACTCAATGTGATCTTGGATCACTAAAATAGAAATGAAGAGTCTTGAGCTTTCGCCAATCTTTGTCCTTAGCATTTTGAAGGGGTTCCACATCGTCTTGTTCTTGCCACGCCATTGTTGAACTATCTGAAATATACTAGATAAAGATATTAGTCCAACAAGAGATATGTTGACATTAATTACCAAAATCACCCAGGGAGCACTTGTGCTTTCAATCTCCCCCTTTTTGGTAATTGATGAGAACATACATCAAAGCTTTAGATAAGGATAAGAAGAGTAACAAGTAAAGCTTTGGAAGGACATGTAACATGCATAGGCTCCCCCTACATGTATGCAATCATGTAAAGATAGTATGTAAAATCATGTGAATGCATAAGCATGTCAGAGCAAGCAATGAGTTACATGTATCTTGGCTATATGCATCAGAGCAAATGATGTATACAGGAAGTGTACCTTCATGTTCATGAGTCCTTCATGCAAACAATATGTACATCAGCAAGAGATCATCATGCACATGAGTGTGATGCATATACTTACCTTGTGGTCTTGGGCTGGCTTCGGAAGAGATGAGCTTGAGAAAACAAGGTTAGATAACACAAGAACATTCTAAATGAAGCAAGTTCAGGAGACCACAAGATTACCAATACTGGGATGACATGTAAAGAGTAAGTACTTAGTACTTCATTTGGATATAGACATGTCCCCAAAGATTAAAGATATGCAATGAATTCCAAAGATTTTCCTTCCCTTAGATAGGAACTCTTTCTCCCCCTGAATTTGATATTGGATAATGGGAGAAGGTAGGGAAAGAGAAAATCAGAGCAAGAAAAAACAGATCATGAAAAGATACGAACTCACATTTCTTAACATGTCTTTCCCCTCTTAAAGACATGTGACTTCTCTCCTCTATTGGCAATAAGCATCTGGAGAAGCAAGCTAAGATGTGCTTCCCATGTGATAAGCTTTGATGTGCTCTCTCTCCCCCTTTGACATCAATTTCCAAGAAGGGTCCTTCTGGAGCATGAGTCAAATAGGTTTGGTCCTTGAAACACATTACAAAGCAGCATGTAGTATGAGATGCGAGTAGAGGATAAGAATCATTGAGTGGAGCTGGAGAAGAAATGACATTTGGAATGGCAAAAAGTTTTCTCAGTAGTTTTCATTGGTGACACCGAGTTGGCAGTGTCATAGATGACGCATATCGGTCAGACCGGGTTAGTCCTCTTCGGTTGTACCGATGAACTTTCTACAAGGAATTGTAGTTCGGTCTAGCCGATAGGCATGAATCGGTGAGGCTGAGTTCAATACAGAGGAAAAGTCTTGTCAACTCAGCTCACTTGGCAATTGAAATTTCACAAGGATTTGCAAGGAATTAACTGAAGAATTTGCAATGAATTAGATGCAGAAAAATGCAGAGAAAAATACAAAGGAAAAAGGATCTAGATGAAGTTTTTTTTATAAGGGGAATAAACAAGTAAAAACAAATGCAAAGCAAAGAAACACTAGAGAACTTCATCTAGAAGGGGTCGGCGACAAAGTCACCTATGTTAGAGTATATTGACTGAGGTGTCAAGTGATAACACTTGATCGTAGGTCATACTCACCGTTTAAGCTCAAAATGGGGTTACCATTTTTCGTTTAAGCTTTTTGATGTATTCACATCTTGGTGAGTTGCTTTGACCCATGACTTTGTGTAAAGCTTCTCTAAGATGGAATAACATACCTTGAGTGGTGGTGTTGATCTTGATCATGTAGTCGAACTTGTGTTGGATGCTCGGGGTTGATGTAGTTCATCAAGAGTTGAGAGCACCACTTATAGTTTGATTTCATCTTCCTACATGGGTTAGTCTTGCAAGGAAGAGCACTTGTGTATCCAAAATGACAATCATGAAACTTGATACCAAATGAAATTTGATATATAGAAATTGTCAAAGGATATGTTGAGTGAATCCACGCTTCCTTGTAATCAACAACCATATAGTAGAAACTTGGTGATGTAGAGATTGCTCAAGATGTGAGTGACTTGCAATCTCGTAGATTTGGGCTCATCCAAGTACCTACAAGGGTTAGATAACATGCAAGGGTACAAATATATATATCCAAGACATATGATCATCATCATAAGAGTAATATCAATGATTAGTCAAAAGACAAGCTCATGCCTTGCATGCATCCAAATGGAGTTTCTACTCCAAGTTTGAGGCATCAATAATATTCAATTCACCTCTCAAACGGCAAAATACTTTCTCATCAAGCGGTTTGGTGAATATATCCGCCAATTGCTTATCGGTACGAACATGCTTAAGATCTATGTCTCCTTTAGCAACATGATCTCGAATGAAATGATGACGAACTTCAATATGCTTAGTTCGAGAATGTTGCACGGGATTGTGAGCAATCTTAATAGCACTTTCATTATCACATAGCAATGGAACATGTTTCACATGTATCCCATAATCCTTAAGAGTTTGGGTCATCCAAAGTAATTGAGCACAACATGATCCGGCGGCAATGTATTCCGCTTCGGCGGTGGATAAGGATACCGAGTTTTGTTTCTTGGAGGACCAAGACACAAGAGATCTACCAAGAAATTGACAAGTTCCTGAAGTGGACTTTCTATCAACCTTGTCACCAGCATAGTCCGAATCGGAGTAGCCAACAAGATCAAAAGAAGAACTCTTAGGATACCAAATGCCAAAGTTTGGTGTATGGATTAAGTACACTATCCTTTTCACAGCCTTAAGATGACACTCTTTAGGGGCCGCTTGATATCGTGCACACATGCACACACTTAGCATAATATCGGGACGGGAGGAACATAGATATAACAATGAACCAATCATAGAGCGGTAAACCTTTTGGTCAACCGGTTTGCCATCCTTAGTCAAGTCAAGATATCCACTAGTAGGCATGGGTGTTTTCATACCTTTGCTCTCTTGCATATTGAACTTCTTGAATAAGTACTTGGTATACTTTGTTTGGGAAACAAAGGTACCCTCCTTAGTTTGCTTGATTTGCAAACCAAGAAAGAATTTGAGTTCACTCATCATAGACATTTCAAACTTCTTCGACATTAGCCTTCCGAACTTTTCACTAAAATGAGGGTTAGTCGAACCAAATATGATATCATCCACATAAATTTGGCACACAAATAATTCACCATTAACCCTTTTAGTAAAAAGTGTAGAATCAATTTTTCCAATCTCAAATCCTTTTTCAATAAGAAACTTAGTCAAGCATTTATACCATGCTCTAGGAGCTTGTTTGAGACCATAAAGAGCTTTGTGAAGTTTGTAAACATGATTAGGTTTCTTGGGATTAACAAAGCCGGGAGGTTGTTTAACATAGACTTCCTCCTCAATTTCTCCATTTAGAAAGGCACTTTTAATGTCCATTTGGTATAGAGTGATATCATGGTGATTGGCATAAGCAAGTAAGATGCATATGGACTCAAGTCTAGCAACGGGGGCATATGTCTCACCATAGTCCATACCTTCGACTTGAGTGCAACCTTGGGTGACGAGACATGCCTTGTTGTGTACAACTTGTCCATCTTCATCTTGCTTATTTCGAAACACCCATTTGGTTCCAATGACATTGTGCTTTTCATCGGGCTTTTCAACAAGCGTCCATACTTGATTCCTCTCAAAATTGTGTAGCTCTTCATGCATAGCGTTCATCCAATCCGGATCATCAAGAGCTTCTTCCACCTTCATAGGTTCAATGTTAGAAATGAAAGAGTAATGTTCACAAAAGTTAGCTAAGCGAGACTTAGAGCGAGTAATTCTCCCGGTTTGAATATCATCGAAGATTTGTTCAACGGGGTGATCTCTTGAGACTCTTGCTCTAACTCGTGAGAGCTTTTGTTTGGGTCGGGGTGGAACATCCTCTTCATTGTCTTGTTCTTCCTCTTGTCTATCTTCATTGTTGTTGGTGTTGATGTTCTCTTGTGGAGGTGGAGAAGGAGGTAGATGAGGTACATCTTGTTGCACTTCCTCGTCTCCTTCATCTTGATGTGTTCCACTTGTGGATGCCTCGAAGTCAACTTGTGGTTCACCTTGGCGTGAAGTTGAGGCCTCCACTTGAACGGACGAGGTACTCTCCTTCACCTCCGTTGGGCGAATCTTGCCAATAGACAAGTCTTGAATCGCTTCTGAAGGGTCTTTGTCTCCTACATCAATTGACAATTGCTCTACTTGCGAGACGTTAGATTCATCAAACTTCACATCTACCGTCTCTTCAACCTTTCGGGTGAAATTGTTGTAGACACGGTAAGTGTGAGAGTTTGAGCCATAACCAAGTAGGAAACCTTCATGAGATTTAGGAGCAAATTTCGAACGACGATGTTTATCAAGAATGTAGCACTTTGAGCCAAATACTCGAAAGTATCCAACTTGGGGTTTGTTACCGTGAGAAGCTCGTATGCCGTCTTGCCGAGAAGTTTGTGAAGATACAATCGATTTGTAGCATGACAAGCTGTCTCAACCGCTTCCGCCCAAAAGTGTTTTGGCGTCTTGTATTCATCAAGCATCGTTCTCGCCATCTCAATGAGTGTCCGGTTCTTCCTCTCAACAACTCCATTTTGTTGAGGTGTGTACGTAGCCGAGAACTCATGTGAAATCCCTTCTTCGTCAAGAAAGGTATCCACATTGGCGTTCTTGAACTCCGTTCCGTTGTCGCTCCGAACCTTCTTGATCTTCACTTCAAATTGATTTTGGGCCTTCCTAGCAAAGTTCTTGAGGATCTTTTGGACCTGCGATTGATCATCAAGAAAGAACACCCACGTAAATCTGGAAAAATCATCAACAATGACTAAACCAAACGAGTTACCACCGAGACTCTTGTAGGCGTTGGGACCAAAAAGATCCATATGAAGTAGCTCAAGCGGTCTTCTCGTGGTCATGATGTTCTTTACAGGAGGACTTCCTCCAACTTGTTTTCCTACTTGACAAGCACTGCAAAGTCTATCCTCGTCAAATATAACATCTTTAACACCAAGGATATGATCACCTTTAATAAGCTTATCAAGATTTTGCATGCCCACATGACCTAACCTTCTATGCCACAACCAACCTTTGGAAGATTTAGCAATAAAGCAAGTTCTAGGTTGAGCTCTTTTAGAGAAGTCAACAATGTAAACATCACCTCTACGTATACCGGTAAAGACCATATTATGATTATCTCTTCGAAACACTTGGCAGTCTACTTTAGTGAATAGAACATTAAGACCGAAATCGGCTAGTCTAGATACGGAAAGTAGATTGTAGCCAGGAGATTCAACGAGCATAACATTTTGGATGGAGCTGTCATGTGAGATGGCCACCTTACCAAGGCCAACCACCTTACCCTTTGAGTTATCACCAAAAGTGACATACTTTCGAGGGCCGTCGTTTTCAGCAAGCTCATGAAACATATCCTTGTCTCCGGTCATGTGATCGGTACATCCACTATCAAGAACCCATTCCTTTCCTCCAACCATGTAACCATGAAGATTAGCCATAAGACCAAGATGTCTCATAGACTCATCAAGATCAAAGTCACTATCATCATCCTCGTCATAATATCCATGTTCAACATCATCATCATATGAATGATCATTACCTAGAGAAGGTAATTCATTAGGATGTCACTAATGATTCCAACATCTCCTTTGGCTTGCATGAGGTCACGAAGCTCAAATAAATAATCACCAAACTTAGGATCACTAGAATTCATCTTATTTAAAGCAATGGACTTTTGAAGAATCTCATCTAGATTTTTCAAGGAAAAGTTTGGAAAGCGTTTCTCAAGGTATCTCCATATAGTGTAAGCACATTCAAGTGTAGGCAAGCACACAATCAAGTTTCTAGGCAATCCTCTAATGATAAGATTAACAGTTCTAAGATTGCGGATCATGTCAAGAGACTCATCGGGGGTAGGATGCAAAGGATCAATAGGAGGTGCACAAGGGCAAGTAATATACTTGTTCAAATTATATTCATTGAAAATCACAAGCATCTCATTTTTTTCAATCATGATAGAACTCTCCATCAAGTAAAGGTACTCTACGTCTAATACTCCCAATCGTAGACTCATCCATCTTCCTCCAATGGTGATTAAACCAAAGCAATGGAGACCAATGCTCTGATACCAATTGAAAGGGATCAAGAAGAGGTGTCTAGAGGGGGGGGGGGTGATTAGACACTCAACAAGCAAAAGTGGTAGTTTTTAAGTTCTTCAAGTTGAGGTAGAGTTTTAGCACAAGTTTAAGCATTCATAATACATTTCAAGCAAGCATGATAAGAGTATGAGCAGCGGAAAGAGTAAAGCATGCAATTTGCAAGAAAGTAAAGGGATGGGATTGGAGTGTGCAAACGCAATGAAGACACGGAGATTTTTGGCGTGGTTCCGATAGGTGGTGCTATCGTATGTCCACGTTGATGGAGACTTCAACCCACGAAGGGTAACGGTTGCGCGAGTCCACGGAGGGCTCCACCCACGAAGGGTCCACGAAGAAGCAACCTTGTCTATCCCACCATGGCCATCGCCCATGAAGGACTTGCCTCAGTCGGGTAGATCTTCATGAAGTAGGCGATCTCCTTGCCCTTACAAACTCCTTGGTTCAACTCCACAATCTTGTCGGAGGCTCCCAAGTGACACCTAACCAATCTAGGAGACACCACTCTCCAAAAGGTAAAAAATGGTGTGTTGATGATGAACTCCTTGCTCTTGTGCTTCAAATGACAGTCTCCCCAACACTCAACTCTCTCACACAGATTTGGCTATGGTGGAAAGATGATTTGAGTGGAAAGCAACTTGGGGAAGGCTAGAGATCAAGATTCTTGTGGTAGGAATGGAATGTCTTGATCTCAAGACATGAGTAGGTGGTTCTCTCTCAGAAAATGAGTAGTGGAAGTGTAGGCTCGTTCTGATGGCTCTCTCTTGAATAGAGAAGGGGGTGGAGGGGTATATATAGCCTCCACAAAAAATCCAACCGTTACACACATTTGACTCAACTCGGTCAGACCGAATAGAAGAACTCGGTGAGACCGATTCAATTCAAAATGTGAACGTTAGGAATCTCGGTGGGACCGATATACTCAACTCGGTGGAACCGAGGTGCTAGTGTTGGGCAATACCTCATCTCGGTGTGACCGATTGCATGAACTCGGTGGGACCGATTTCAGCAATGAGTTAAACAAAGAGTTGGTCAGGCAAACTCAGTGGGACCGATTGCATATTCCGGTGAGACCGAAATAATCGCAACAGGCAACACAGAGTTTGCATTGCGAACTCGGTGGGACCGATCGCTCATTTCGGTAAGACCGAAATGTTACGAAGGAAACAGAGAGTTTGCATTGCCATCTCGGTGAGGCCGAAATCCCTATCGGTGAGACCGAACTGATTAGGGTTTCTGGCAGTGGCTATGTCAAGGAAACTCGGTGGCGCCAGATAGATCAAATTGGTGGGGCCGAGTTTGACTTTAGGTTTTGGACATATCTAGAAATGAGAAAGTGGTTGAGGGATTTGGAGCATATCACTAAGCACTTTGAGCAAGTAGACCATTATGCAACACCTCATCCCCTTTTAATAGTATTGGCTTTTCCTATAGACTCAATGTGATCTTGGATCACCAAAATAGAAATGAAGAGTCTTGAGCTTTCGCCAATCTTTGTCCTTAGCATTTTGAAGGGGTTTCACATCCTCTTGTTCCTGCCACGCCATTGTTGAACTATCTGAAATATACTAGATAAAGATATTAGTCCTACAAGAGATATGTTGACATTAATTACCAAAATCACCCAGGGAGCACTTGTGCTTTCAAGACCGCTTGGAGAACGCATTGGACTTGTTCACTCAGGCGAAAGGTTCGGCAGGTCGGATTGACGAGGAGTTGCAGCCGGGTGAAGAGACTCAGAAGGACCTGGAGTCGATCCTAACGCGGTTGAACGATGTTCCCGCTCGGGTGAAGGCTTGGAAGAAATCCGCTGCTCAGAGCGGTGGTGATGTGGCACTGTCACTCGTCCATGTTCATTGCAAGAACGTGGACGAAGAGAAGCTGAAAAACCTCCGAGTGGTGAACAAGAAGAACCTCATGTTTTAGGATTTTATGGAGCCCTTCGCTGAAGCTGCCATTCGCATCGCCGATGGGATCGATCTAGAGACCTTCGTTGATCCAGCCAGCCCTGTGCCTAAAGCTTAAAAACACTTGCTTGAATTTGCCCTGGAATGCCGGGTTGTTGATGCAATGAAATACTTCGCCGAGCCTTGGGCTCGTTTTGCCTTGAAGGCATTCAGACGGATCGAATCTTTAATTTGAAACTTTTTGTGCTTCTATTTTCTTCGTGTTTTGTTTGACTTTGGGCGAAAGCTTGTTCGCGGCTAAGCCCCCGAGTGTGGAGCGGATCCTCACTCGGATTGTCTTTTAACTTAGGCAAAAGCTGGTTCGCAGCTAAGCCCCCGAGTGCGGAACGGATCCTCACTCGGATTATTTTTGAACTTAGGCGAAAGCTGGTTCGCGGCTAAGCCCCCGAGTGTGGAGCGGATCCTCACTCGGATTATTTTTGAACTTAGGCGAAAGCTGGTTCGTGGCTAAGCCCCCGAGTGTGGAGCGGATCCTCACTCAGATTGTTTTTGAACTTAGGCGAAAGCTGGTTCGCGGCTAAGCCCCCGAGTGTGGAGAGGATCCTCACTCGGATTATTTTTGAACTTAGGCGAAAGTTGGTTCACGGCTATGCCCCAGAGTGTGGAGCAGATCCTCACTCGGATTGTTTTTGAACTTAGGCAAAAGCTGGTTCGCGGCTAAGCCCCCGAGTGTGGAGCAGATTCTCACTCAGATTATTTTTGAACTTAGGCGAAAGCTGGTTCGCGGCTAAGCCCCCGAGTGTGGAGCGGATCCTCACTTGGATTGTTTTTGAACTTAGGCGAAGACTGGTTTGCAGCTAAGCTTTCTCACCTCTTATCACCCACTGGAGGTGTGTTAGTTTCCGAATGCAATTAATCACCTGAGTGGGATGCGACCGTAGGTCGAACTAGACGATATATGGAAAAAGCGAGACTTTTATTCATCTAAGTCCATTCGGACTAACTATTACAAGGGAGAAATTTTATTCTAAGTATAAAACTTGTGAAGCAGGTCTGTATTCCAAGCTCTGGGCTCTTCTATCCCTCTGGTGAAGTTGTACAGTCTGTATGCTACATTGTGCAAGACCTTGGAGATAGCGAATGGTCCCTTCCAGGGGGGCGCTAGCTTGTGAGGTTTCTGTTGATCCACTCGGAGGACCAGGTCTCCTTCCTGGAAGGCACGTCCTCTGACGTGTTTGTCGTGGTAGCGGCGTAAGTCTTGTTGATACAATGTTGATCTTATGAGCGCTAGCTTACGCTCTTCCTCCAAAAGGTCTAGCCATCCTGCCTTGCTTCCTCGGCTTCAGCTTCCGAGTAAAGATCCATTCGGGGAGAATTATGGAGGAGGTCACTCGGCCAGACTGCCTCTGACCCGTACACCATGAAGAATGGGGTGCGGTTAGTGGATCAATTCGGGGTCGTCCGCAGGCCCCAGAGGACTGATGGCAGTCCAGTCACCCAGGCTCCCGCTGCATGAGTCAGATCACGCATGAGGCGGGGTTTCAATCCCTGAAGTATGAGCCCATTTGCCCTCTCGGCTTGTCCATTCGACTGCGGGTGCACCACGGAGGCGTAGTCAACCCGACTGCCCTGGTTGTAGCAGAACTCACGGAACTCATCTGAGTCGAAGTTAGACCCATTGTTGGTGATGATGCTGTGTGGGACCCCGAACCTGAAGATGATCTCCCTGATGAACTGAATTGTGGTGGACGAGTCCAACTTTTTTATGGGCTTGGACTCGATCCACTTGGTGAACTTGTCCACTGCTACCAACAGGTGTGTGAAGCCACTCGCCCCGGTCCGGAGAGGGCCGATCATGTCGAGTCCCCAGACAACAAATGGCCAAGTGAGGGGGATAGTCTTCAGGGCGGACGCTAGCTTGTGCGACTGGTTCGCATAGAACTGGCACCCGACGCATTGATCCACTATGTCTCGGGCGGCCTCATTGGCTCGGGGCCAATAGAATCTAGCTCTGAACGCTTTGGCGACCAAGGTCCAAGAGGATGCATGGTGCCCGCATGTTCCCGAGTGAATCTCTTGCAGTATTTGTTGCCCTTCCTCTGGGGATATGCATCGCTGAGTGACTCCAGTTGTACTTTTCTTGTATAGTTGATCGCCCATGACGATGAAAGCTTTGGATCGGCGGACGATCTGGCGGCCTTCATCTTCGTCCTCTGGGAGCTCTTGCCAGAGCAAGCATGCTAGATACGGTTCGGTCCACTCGGGAGTGACGACCAATACCTCTTGGACCAAATCGATTACCGCGGGAATGTCTATTTCGGTCGACTTGGAAGGTCCGACTGGCTGGCAGGGCTCTTCCACGAAAGGATCTTCCTTGATCGTGAGCGAGTGTAGGTGTTCCAGGAACACATTTTTGGGTACTGGCTTCCGAGTGGAGCCCATCTTTGCCAGGTCATCAGCCGCTTGGTTCTTGAGACATGGCACATGGTGAAGCTCCAGCCCTTCAAAGTGTTTTTCTATTTTTCTGATGGTGTTGCAGTAGCCAGTCATCGCCGGACTACGAATGTCCCATTCCTTCATGACTTGATTCACCACTAGGTCCGAGTCGCCATAGACCATCAATCGGCGAATTCCCAGGGAAATTGCCATCCTTAGCCCGTACAAGAGAGCTTCGTACTCAGCTTCGTTGTTGGAAAAATCGAAGTGGATCTGTAGTACATAGCTGAGGCGATCGCCTTTGGGAGACACCAATACTACCCCAGCACCGGAGCCATGGAGCATCTTGGATCCGTCAAAGAACATTGTCCAGTGCTCGGGAACACTCATGACGGGCTGCTCTTGTTCAATCCATTCGGCCAGGAAATCTACCAGAGCCTGTGACTTGATGGCCTTCTTGGCTTCAAACCTGATGTCCAGCGAGAGGAGCTCAATGGCCCATTTGGCCACTCAGCCAGTAGCATCTCTATTGTTCATAATCTCAGATAGAGGGGCGTCACTTATCACCGTGACCGAGTGTTCTTGAAATTAATGCGCCACCTTCTTTGCAGTTAGGTAAATTCCGTATACTAGCTTCTGATAATGTAGATACCTTTGCTTGGAAGGCGTGAAGACTTCAGAGATGTAATAGACTGGCCATTGGAGCTTGAAGGCTTTTCCTTGTTCTTCCCATTCCACAGTAAGGACCGTGCTAACAACTTGGCTCGTGGCCGCGATGTATAAGAGCAAGGGCTCCTTGCTGCTCGGAGCAGCTAGCACCGGCTAGGTGGAAAGCAGGGCTTTAAGTTCCTGGAATGCAGCCCGCGCTTCGGGAGTCCACTCGAACCTGTCTGACTTCTTCATCAATCGGTAAAGCGGCATGGCTTTTTCACTGAGTCGCGAGATGAATCTACTCAGGGCTGCTAGGCAGCCTGTGAGGCGCTGCACATCGTGTAGACGTTCCGGTTGCTTCATTCGGACGATTGCCCCTATCTTCTCAGGATTGCCATCGATCCCTCGTTCAAAAATGAGGAAACCAAGTAACTTGCCTGCGGGTACGCCAAATGTGCACTTGGTTGGGTTGAGCTTGATGTCAAAGCTCGCAAATTCGCAAAGGTCTCAGCGAGGTCAGTCAGGAGGTCGGAACCTTTCCTAGACTTAACCACAATGTCATCCATATAAGCTTCTACGTTCCGACTGATCTGCTTTCGTAAGCACTTCTGGATGATACGCTGGAATGTGGCCCCAGCATTTTGCAACCCAAATGGCATCGTGATATAGCAAAAACACCGGAATGGGGTGATGAACATTGTTTTTATTTCATCAGGGCCGTATAGTCGGATCTGGTGGTACCCGGAGTACGCATCCAAAAATGATAACCGCTCACTTCCAGCAGTAGAATCTACTATCTGATCTATGAGAGGGAGAGGAAAATGATCTTTCGGGCAGGCTCGATTAATATGCCTAAAATCTACGCACATTCGGAGAGATTTGTCTTTCTTGGGTACCATGACGACATTGGTGAGCCAATCAGAGTGGTACACCTCTCGGATGAACTCGGCGGCTAAGAGCCGCGCTATCTCCTCTTGGTTGAAGATCGCCGAAGGTACTCTTTGACAGGCTTCATCGCCAAATTGACACGGAGTCTGTGCTCGGCCAGTTCCCTGGGAACACCCGGCATGTCAAAAGGCTTCCATGCGATGATGTCCCAGTTCTCACGGAGGAACTGGACGAGCGCGGCTTCCTATTTGCTGTCCAGGGTGGTGGAGATGTTGGTCGGGGCAGCGTTTGGGTCCTCAGGGTGGATGTGCACCGGCTTCGTTTCTCCGGCCGACTGGAAAGCAGATTCCACAGTCAGCTTCTTAGACTTCAGCAACTCACTTGCGTCCACCGCCTTCTTGTATTCGTCCAGCTCGGCCATCGCCATCTGCTCATCAGCAATCTGGGAACCCTTCTGGAGACACTCTTCGGCCAATTTCCGATTGCCTGTGATGGTGATCACGCCTTTCGGCCTTGGCATCTTAAGTTTGAGATACACGTAACATGGACGGGCCATAAAACATGCGTAGGCAGGCCTACCCAGGATGGCGTGATAAGCACTTCGAAAGTCCACCACCTCGAAATTCAGCCGTTCCTTTCAGAAGTTCTTCTCTTTGCCGAATACGACGTCGAGAGCGATCTGGCCGAGTGACTTGCCCTTCTTCCCGGGGACTACCCCGTGGAACTGCATATTGCTCTTGGTGAGCCGGGTCATCGGGATGCCCATCGCCTCTAAGGTGTCGGCGTAGATGATGTTAAGCCCGCTGCCGCCGTCCATTAAGACTTTGCGAAGTCGGACTCCTCCCACGACTGGATCCACAACCAAGGCCTCCGGCCCGGGGGTTGGTATGTGAGCCGGATGATCTGACTGATCAAAATTTACCGGTGTCTTGGCGCAGTCGAGATATTTGGTGACAGTCGGAACTGCCATGTTGACCTCTCGGTTGACCACCTTAAGGTGGCTCTTGCTTTCGACGTCAGTGAAGATCATGAGGACATTTTCAACGTTGGGGTACCCAGAAGTACCTTTACCTCCGTCTCCATCGTTGTCATCTCTTTCTCAAGAAGAATCCTGCCGCATCTCCTGCTTCAGGAGTCGACACTCCCGAGTGGTATGTTTGGCCAAGATCAAATTACCCTCTTCATCTTTCTTTGTGTGGATCTGGCAAGGTTGGTCCAGGATGTCGCTCTTCATGGTGACCTGCTTCTTTCCTTTCCATTATTTCTTCTGCTTTTGGGAGTTCTTTTTGCTTTGGCTAGCCAAAGCCGCGGCCTCAGCATTCCCTCCAGCATCTGCTTTCCTCTTGTGTTTCTTGCCCCTGTTCTCTGACTGATATGCGTCGCCCACTCCACTCTTGCCACTCGTCATACGGTCTTCTTCTTCACCATTGGCATACCGGTTGGCTATCTCCATAGCCCGACTGAGAGTCGGGGTCTCAGTTCGGCCGAACTTCATGTTCAGCTCCCGATACCTGACTCCGGCCATGAAGGCGCAGATTGCCTGGTGTTCGGTGATATTCTCCACTGTGTTATGCAGAGTGGTCCACCGCTGAATGTACTCTCGAAGGGTTTCATTCTGTTTCTGCACGCTGTGCTGTAACTCGGTCAAACCTCCTGCTCTCTTGTACGTGCCTTCAAAGGTCTTGACGAACACCTTTGCCAGATCATCCATGCAAAAGATACTACTCGGCGGAAGCTGAGTCAACCAAGCCCGAGCGGAGCCATCTAACATCAGCGGCATATGCTTCATGGCTACATTGTCATTGCCGCCGCCGATCTGGACTGCCACCCAGTAATCCTCTAGCCAAATTTCGGGCTTGGACTCGCCGGTGAACTTGCTGATCCCCGTGGCCAGCCGGAAGTTGTTGGCAATCTCGGTCGTCCGAATGTAACGGCTAAAGCATTCGGGACCTGATGGTACGGAACCACTAGGCACGTCGTGATCTTGGCCCTCCCGCAAGGCCCAGCCTCTGTCGACTAGGTTCTGAGCGATGACGGATCTCGCATTGAATAGCAGGTCTCGAGCGTCCCTCGTGGGACAAGTAGGACTTGGCCTGCGGTCGTTGTCGTGCATCCGTCAGTCGTCATAGGGCTGGCGCCCGTGTGCGACATCCCGGGGTGGAGGCATCAATGCACGATCATAGTCGTCGTTACGCCACGGCGACGCGACTCGATCGCATCTGCGATCTTCATGACGATCTCTGGAGGAAGAAGTGGCTCGGCGCCTACCCGAGCCGAGTGGGCTATGAGCCGACTTGACGGTCTCCGCACGCACGGATGCGCTATGGATCCGGTCTCTGGACTGGGATACCGCCGCATTCTGCGATAGTGTTGTCTTGAGGAGCGCCTATATCTGACGAATCCCCTCTCCGACCGAAGAACCAGAGGGCTGAATGGAATCCGCAATCCGAGTGGCAGTTGCTAGATTTTGCAATGGAGTACTAAGAACCTGATACTTACGAGGTTGGTCACTCGAGTAGAGCCAACGCTTGTGCCGACTGGAACTGGGTTGACGGCGCTCGCGTTCATCCAGCTCCTTCTGAAGCCGTTCGAGGTGGTCGCGTTCGGCCAGAGTAGCCAAGCGGGTTGACTCCATGGCTAACGCCTCGGGAGTCGTTCTGGTGATGGGAGTGTTTACCAGCTGATCGTTCCGGCGACGGAGCTCGTCCCGCTGCTCTCGAGTGAGAGCTTGAGGCACATATGGCTCATGCCCTGGGAAGCCGCCG
Source organism: Thinopyrum elongatum (assembly GCA_011799875.1). NCBI lineage: Eukaryota > Viridiplantae > Streptophyta > Magnoliopsida > Poales > Poaceae > Thinopyrum > Thinopyrum elongatum. The sequence goes on along the minus strand of CM022297.1, from coordinate 327,096,400 downwards.
TTGATGTTGACGTGGGATGCACCAGCGTGATCGCCTTTGGGCTCCGGATAGCCCGGGGGCACGCGGTGCTTGGAGTTATCCGCCATGAGAATCTCGGCGGTTGGATCAACGCTATCGGACTCGGACTCCTCTGAGGAATCGCCGAGTGATCCGTCAGAGAGGTCAAGGGCGGGCTCATCGAACTCGATAGTCGCCACTTGTTCCGCTGCTGCCTGGGTGGCGACAGCGTGCTTGATCCAACGCTGCAGCCATGAGCACCCGGGGCGCTTACGATGGCGTACAATGGTGGGATGAACAACCACTCGGTATGGAGCCGAGGGCTGTCGGAGAAGGACTTCGTAGGTAGAAGCTCGGAAGTGCATCGCGCCATGTGTGGGCAACGCCTCCACATCCAGCGGGGCTTCACGTAGCCACGCTGAGTCATCGGCGATGAAGAAGATCATCTCGAAGCGGATTTCATTGCCGACTGACATGATGATGAAATCCACCTACACCGTGAAATTTTGCTAGACGCCTAGCCCCACGGTGGGCGCCAACTGTCGGGGTTATGATCCTGACAATGAGTACTAGGGGTATGAATAAGGGGCAGAGACTAGCTACGGCATAGGTGTAACACTCGGTGTTTAACGAGTTCTGCCCCTCACTCGATGGAGGTAAAAGCCCTACGTCTCGTGCTCTGAGGCTTGCTTTGATTTAATAGATAGGATTACAAGGTTGAACGTGCCCGGCTATGGAGAGGGGTGCGGCTTATATAGAGTGCGCCGCAGCCCCGTGTCTCCCTCGCCGCCGGGGCCATTAATGCCATTGAATGAGGCAGTTACCAGTGTAATGAGCCTACACTACAACAGTTACAGGTAACGGTAGCTATAACTCTATTTAGTGGATGACTTAGGATTCCTCGACCATTGCAGCTCCCATGACGCCTTCTTGCCCTCTACGTCCGAGTGGTTGATTGTCCGCCGAGTGACGTGTGGTTGTCCGAGTGCTGCAGAGCCATTCGAGTGATCCTCCTGATGTACGCATCCGAATGTCGGCATGGTCCAGGGACCTACCTATGATGGTGATGGGACCCATGTGGGTCCCAAATGATGGGTCCTTGACCCTACCTGTAATAGGTGACCACATCACTATACAAGCACGAAAGTCAATAGTTATGCAATGAAATTACATCCTAGTTATGGTGCATTATTCAGTGTTAGTTATGCTTAATGCTCGCTTATGTGAATTTTCATTTCTTGGTTGGTTGCTTCTCAATCTTTTTGCTAACCTCCACTTGTACTAAGTAGAAATACTACTTGTGCATCCAGAAATCTTTAAACCTAGTTTTGCCATATGAGTCCACCATACCTACCTATATGCGGTATTTCCATGCCATTCTAAGCAAATTTGTATGTGCCATCTCTAATTTTCAAAATGAATTTCCCTTTTGTTTGCTCGTACCGCTCATGAAGCGGCAGGGGGTGGCCAATATTTTCCATGCTAGATGCATTATTCTCAAGATGAGTGTTTATTCACTTGTCATTGCACAAGAGTGCGGCGGTAATAGGGATGCCCAGTATCGAAATGAAAAAGAAATTTACTTTATGTTGTAAATAATAAATTCCTTGGAAAGTGTTGGTATGGACGGCGCCCGTGGATACGGCTAGCCGTGGTTGGAGTGTGAAAGTATGGTGGAAAATGGAATACACTTTATTTTCTGTTTGGGAACCGCCTATGATATATCTAGCATGGAAAGTGTTGGGAATTACTCGGTCATTTTCGTTGACGGGAAAAGTATGCCACTCAAAAAAAATTATCTCTCAATTTAAGCTTTGAGCTCTGGCACCTCTACAAATCCCTACTTCCCTCTGCGAAGGGCCTATCTATTTACTTTATGCAATTTTTATTTTTATTTGAGTCTCCATCTTCTCTTATAAAGCACCAACTAGGGCGCACTATGATCATACTTGAGCATTGGATGTAGCTAATATGCGAGTGTGTTTCATGAATGGATCAATGGTTGAGCATGATCGCCTAGATATAACTTTCTTTAGTGTTGATATTTTGAAAGACATGGTTGCTTGTTGATATGCTTGAGTATTGAAATCTTCATGTCAAAACTAGACTATTGCCTTGAACCATATAAAAGTCCAAATGTCCATGCTACAAAAGAAAATAATATGTGATGAACATGTTAGGCAGCATTCCACATCAAAAATTCTGTTTTTATCATTTACCTACTCGAGGACGAGTAGGAATTAAGCTTGGGGATGCTGATACGTCTCCAACGTATCTATAATTTTTGCTTGTTCCATGCTGTTATATTATCATTCTTGAATGTTTTATATTTATTTTATAGCAACTTTATATCATTTTTTGGGACTAACCTATTGACATAGTGCCCAGTGCCAGTTGCTGTTTTTTACTTTGTAGAATATCAGTACCAAACGGAGTCCAAATGCAGCGAAACTTTTTGGAGATTTGTTCTGGACCAGAAGACACCCTGTGGGCCAAGAAAGTACCAGAGGGGAGGTGCTACTTCTTGAGCTTGCGTTGGTTTTTCCCTTGAAGAGGAAAGGGTGATGCAGCAAAGTAGAGATAAGTATTTCCCTCAGTTTGAGAACCAAGGTATCAATCCAGTAGGAGACAACGCACAAATCACCGAATACCCGCACAAACAATCAAACAACTTGCACCCAACGCGATAAAGGGGTTGTCAATCCCTTCACGGTTATTTGCAAAAGTGAGATCTGATAGAGATAGATAAATGATAAAGTAAATATTTTTGGTATTTTTGTTTTATAGATCGGAAAGTAAAAGATTGCAAAATAGTAGATCGGAAACTTGTATGATGAAAAGTAGAAGATTATATGATGGAAAATAGACCCGGGGGCCATAGGTTTCACTAGAGGCTTCTCTCAAGATAGAAAATAATACGGTGGGTGAACAAATTACTGCTGAGCAATTGAAAGAAAAGCGCAAAGTTATAACGATATCTAAGGCAATGATCATGAATATAGGTATCACGTCCGTGTCAAGTAGACCGAAACGATTTTGCATCTACTACTATTACTCCACACATCGACCGCTATCCAGCATGCATCTAGAGTATTAAGTTCATAAAGAATGGAGTAACGCATTAAGTAAGATAACATGATGTAGAGGAATTAGCTCAAGCAATATGATGAAAACTGATGTCTACTACGCAACCTTCTTCTTGTAGACTCGTGTTGGGCCTACAAGCGCAGAGTTTTGTAGGACAGTAGCAAATTTCCCTCAAGTGGATGACCTAAGGTTTATCAATTCGTAGGAGGCGTAGGATGAAGACGGTCTCTCTCAAACAACCCTGCAAACAAATAACAAAGAGTCTCTTGTGTCCCCAACAAACCCAATACAATGGTAAATTGTATAGATGCACTAGTTCGGCGAAGAGATGGTGATACAAGCGTAATATGGATAGTAGATATAGGTTTTTGTAATCTAAAAATATAAAAACAGCAAGGTAGCAAGTAACAAAAGTGAGCGAAAACAGTATTGCAATGCTTCGAAACAAGGCCTATGGTTTATACTTTCACTAGTGCAAGTTCTCTCAACAATGATAACATAATTAGATCATATAACAATCCCTCAACGTGCAAGAAAGAGTCACTCCAAAGTCACTAATAGTGGAGAATAAACGTAGAGATTATTGTAGGGTACGAAACCACCTCAAAGTTATTCTTTCTGATCGATCTATTGGGCTATTCCTATAAGTGTCACAAATAGCCCTAGAGTCCATACTAAAATAACACCTTAAGACACACATCAACCAAAACCCTAATGTCACCTAGATACTCCAATGTCACCACAAGTATCCGCGGGTTTGATTATACGATATGCATCACACAATCTCAGATTCATCTATTCAAACCAACACAAAGAACTTCAAAGAGTGCCCCAAAGTTTCTACCAGAGAGTCAAGACGAAAATGTGTGCCAACCCCTATGCATTAGTTCACCAAAACATACATCAAGTGGATCACCAAAACATACATCAAGTGGATCACGTGAATATCCCATTCTCACCACAGATAAACACATGCAAGACATACATCAAGTGTTCTCAAATCCTTAAAGACTCAATACGATAAGGTAATTTCAAAGGGAAAACTCAATTCATTACAAGAAGGTAGAGGGGGAGAAACATCATAAGATCCAACTATAATAGCAAAGCTCGCGGTACATCAAGATCGTGCCAAATCAAGAACACGAGAGAGAGAGAGAGATCAAACACATAGGTACTGGTACATACCCTCAGCCCCGAGGGTGAACTACTCCCTCCTTGTCATGGAGACCACCGGGATGATGAAGATGGCCACCGGTGATGATTTCCCCCTCCGGCAGGGTGCCGGAACAGGGTCCTGATTGGTTTTTGGTGGCTACAGAGGCTTGCGGTGGTTGAACTCCCGATCTAGGTTTTGTTCTGGGGGTTTGGAGATTTATAAGAGGTGTTGGCGTCAGGGACAAGTCAAGGGGGCCCACGAGGCGACGACAAGGACGGGGGGTGCGCCCTAGGGGGGGCGCCCACCACCCTTGTGGTGGCCTCGGGACTCCTCTCCGATATCTTTTCGTTCTAGTATTATTCATATTTTCCAAAAATATTCTCCGTAAATTTTTAGGCCAATTGGACTCTGTTTGATATTCCTTTTCTGCAAAACTCAAAAACAAGGAAAAAACAGAAACTGGCACTGGGCTCTAGGTTAATAGGTTAGTCCCAAAAATCATATAAAATAGCATATAAATGCATATAAAACATCCAAGATGGATCATATAATAGCATGGAACAATAAAAAATTATAGATACGTTGCAGACGTATCAAGCATCCCCAAACTTAATTCCTGCTCGTCCTCGAGTAGGTAAATGATAAAAATAGAATTTTTGATGTGGAATGCTACCTAACATATTTATCCATGTAATTTTCTTTATTGTGGCATGAATTTTCAGATCCATAAGATTGAAAACAAAAGTTTAATATTGACATAAAAACAATAATACTTCAAGCATACTAGTAAGGCAATTATGTCTTCTCAAAATAACATGGCCAAAGAAAGCTATGCCTACAAAATCATATAGTCTGGCTATGCTCCATCTTCATCACACAAAATATTCAAATTATGCACAACCCCGATGACTAGCCAAGCAATTGCTTCATACTTTTGGTGTTTTCAAACCTTTTTCAACTTTCACGCAATACATGAGCGTGAGCCATGGATATAGCAATATAAGTGGAATAGAATATGGTGGTTGTGGAGAAGACAAAAAGAAGGAGTTAGTCTCACTTCAACTAGGCGTATGAACGGGCTATGGAGATGCCCATCAATAGATATCAATGTGAGTGAGTAGGGATTGCCATGCAACGGATGCACTAGAGCTATAAGTTTATGAAAGCTCAAAAAGAATCTAAGTGGGTGTGCATCCAACTCGCTTGCTCACGAAGACCTAGGGCAATTTGAGGAAGCCCATCATTGGAATATACAAGCCAAGTTCTATAATGAAAAATTCCCACTAGTATATGAAAGTGACAACATAGGAGACTCTCTACATGAAGATCACGGTGCTACTTTGAACCACAAGTGTGGTAAAAGGATAGTAACATTGACCCTTCTCTCTTTTCTCTCATTTTTTTATTTGGGCCTTCTCTCATTTTTTTGGCCTCTTTTTTTTCGTCTGGAATCTCATCCCGACTTGTGGGGGAATCATGGTCTCCATCATCCTTTCCTCACATGGGACAATGCTCTAATAATGAAGATCATCACACTTTTATTTACTTACAACTCAAGAATTACAACTCGATTCTTAGAACAAAATATGACTCTATATGAATGCCTCCGGTGGTGTATCGGGATGTGCAATGAATCAAGAGTGACATGTATGAAAGAATTATGAACGGTGGCTTTGCCACAAATACGATGTCAACTACATGATCATGCAAAGCAATATGACAATGATGAAGCGTATCATAATAAAACGGAACGGTGGAAAGTTGCATGGCAATATATCTCGGAATGGCTATGGAAATGCCATAATAGGTAGGTATGGTGGCTGTTTTGAGGAAGGTATATGGTGGGTGCATGGTACTGGTGAAAGTTGCGTGGTACAAGAGAGGCTACCAATGGTGGAAGGGTGAAAGTGCGTATAATCCATGGACTCAACATTAGTCATAAAGAACTCACATACTTATTGCAAAAATCTATTAGTTTTCGAAATAAAGTACTACACGCATGCTCCTAGGGGGATATATTGGTAGGAAAAGACCATCGCTCGTCCCCGACCGCCACTCATAAGGAAGACAATCAATAAATAAATCATGCTCCGACTTCATCACATAACGGTTCACCATACGTGCATGCTACGGGAATCACAAACCTCAACACAAGTATTTCTCAAATCCAAAATTACTCACTAGCATGACTCTAATATCACCATCTTTATATCTCAAAACAATCATAAGGAATCAAACTTCTCATAGTATTCAATGCACTTTATATGAAAGTTTTTATTATATCCCTCTTGGATGCCTATCATATTAGGACTAAATTTATAACCAAAGAAAATTACCATGCTGTTTAAAGACTCAAAATAATATAAGTGAAGCATGAGAGTTCAACAATTTCTATAAAATAAAACCACCACCGTGCTCTAAAAAGATATAAGTGAAGCACTAGAGCAAAATTGCCTAGCTCAAAAGATATAAGTGAAGCACGTAGAGTATTCTAATAAATCACGATTCATGTGTGTCTCTGTCAAAAGGTGTGTACAGCAAGGATGATTGTGGCAAACTAAAAAGCAAAGACTCAAATTATACAAGACGCTCCAAGCAAAACACATATCATGTTGTGAATAAAAATATAGTCTCAAGTAAAGTTACCGATAGACGAAGACGAAAGAGGAGATGCCTTCCGGGGCATCCCCAAGCTTAGGCTCTTGGTTGTCCTTGAATATTACCTTGGGGTGCCTTGGGCATCCCCAAGCTTAGGCTCTTGCCACTCCTTATTCCATAGTCCATCAAATCTTTACCCAAAACTTGAAAACTTCACAACACAAAACTCAACAGAAAATCTCATAAGCTCCGTTAGTATAAGAAAATAAATAACCACTTTTGGTACTGTTGTGAACTCATTATTTATTTATATTGGTGTAATATATACTATATTCCAACTTTTCCATGGTTCATACCCCCCGATACTACCCATAGATTCATCAAAATAAGCAAACAACACAAAGAAAACAGAATCTGTCAAAAACAGAATAGTTTGCGAAGATCCGAATTGTTCTAATACTTATGTAACTCAAAAAATTCTGAAAAATTAGGAAAACATAGTACATTTTTATATAAATCTCGTATAAGAAATTCAGGGTTTTTCAGCCCTCCAGTGAATTATTAAAATTCTGTGACTGGACGCAAAAGTTTCTGTTTTTCAGCAAGATCAAATCAACTATCACCGTAAGCCATCCCAAAGGTTTTACTTTGCACAAACACTAATTCAAACACAAAACCACATCTAACCAGAGGCTAGATGAATTATTCAAAGCAAAACAGGAACAAAAAAGCAAAAAACAAAAATAAAATTGGGTTGCCTCCCAACAAGCGCTTTTCTTTAAAGCCTTTTAGCTAGGCGTTGATAATTTTGATGATGCTCACATGAAAGATAGCAATTGAAACACGAAAAGAGCATCATGTAGCATGTGAAAAACACATCTAATTCTAACATACTTCCTATGCATAGGCATCTTATAGGCAAACAAATTATCAAGGAAAGCAAAAACTAGCATATGCTAGGAAGAAGAAAGAAACAATAGCAATCTCAACATAACGAGAGGCAATTTAGTGACATGAAAATTTTTACGTCCATATTTTCCTCTCTCATAATAATTACATGTAGGATCATAATCAAATTTAACAATATAGCTATCACATAAAATATTCTTTACATGATCCACATGCATGCAAAGTTGACACTCTTCCAAAATAGTGGGCATAACATTAACTAAAGTCATGACCTCTCCAAACCCACTTTTATCAAAAAATTCATAAGATTGAATATTCTCCAAATATGTGGGATCTAAAGTTGACACTCTTCCAAACCCACTTTCAATATTATTGCAAACATTATTATCAATCTCATATTCATCATGGGGCTTAAATAAATTTTCAAGATCATAAGAAGAATCATCCCAATCATGATCATTGCAACAAGTAGTAGACATAGCAAAATTAGCATCATTTTGCATATTATTAGCACAATTGACATTAATAGAATTTATAGTAGGACCATTGCAATTATGATTTTCATCCAAGGAGCTATCGTGAATCACTTCATAGATTTCTTCTTTTAACACTTCATCACAATTTTCAGATTCACGAATTTCAAGCAAAACTTCATAAAGATAATCTAGTGCACTCAAATCACTATAAATTGGTTCATCATAATTGGATCTCTTAAAAAGATTAGCAAGTGGAAGAGGATCCATAAACTTTTAGCAAGCGAAGATGCAAGCAAAAAGAAGGCACATGGTAACACAAGCAAACAAAAGATTGAACGAAAAGAAGGCAAACAAAAAGGCAAATTTTTCAAAAATCATTTTAGAAGTGGGGGAGAGGAAAACGAGAGGCAAATGGCGAATAATGTAATGCAAGAGATGAGAGTTTTATGATGGGTACTTGGTATGTCTTGACTTGGCGTAGATCTCCCCGACAACGGCGCCAGAAATTCTTCCTGCTACTTCTTGAGCCTGCGTTGGCTTTTCCCTTGAAGAGGAAAGGGTGATGCAGCAAAGTAGAGATAAGTATTTCCCTCAGTTTGAGAACCAAGGTATCAATCCACTAGGAGACAATGCACAGATCACCGAATACCTCCACAAACAATCAAACAACTTGCACCCAACGCGATAAAGGGGTTGTCAATCCCTTCACGGTTATTTACAAAAGTGAGATCTGATCGAGATAGATAAACGATAAAGTAAATATTTTTGGTATTTTTGTTTTATAGATCGAAAAGTAAAAGATTGCAAAATAGTAGATCGGAAACTTGTATGACGAAAAGTAGAAGATTATATGATGGAAAATAGACCCGGGGGCCATAGGTTTCACTAGAGGCTTCTCTCAAGATAGAAAATAATACGGTGGGTGAACAAATTACTGCCGAGCAATTGGTAGAAAAGCGCAAAGTTATAATGATATCTAAGGCAATGATCATGAATATAGGCATCACGTCCGTGTCAAGTAGACCGAAATGATTCTGCATCTACTACTATTACTCCACACATCGACCGCTATCCAGCATGCATCTAGATTATTAAGTTCATAAAGAACGGAGTAATGCATTAAGTAAGATGACATGATGTAGAGGAATTAACTCAAGCAATATGATGAAAACCCCATCTTTTTATCCTCGATGGCAACAATACAATACGTGCCTTGCTGCCCCTACTGTCACTAGGAAAGGACACCGCAAGATTGAACCCAAAGCTAAGCACTTCTCCCATTGCAAGAAAAACCAATCTAGTTGGCCAAACCAAACCGATAGTTCGAAGAGAATTACAAAGATATCAAATCATGCATATAAGAATTCAGAGAAGATACAAATAATATTCATAGATAAGCTGATCATAAATCCACAATTCATCGGATCTCGGCAAACACACCGCAAAAAAAATGTTACATCGAATAGATCTCCAAGAACATCGAGGAGAACATGGTATTGAGAATCAAAGAGAGAGAAGAAGCCATCTAGCTACTAGCTATGGACCCGTAGGTCTGTGGTAAACTACTCACGCTTCATCGGAAGGGCAATGGTGTTGATGTAGAAGCCCTCCATGATTGAATCCCCCTCCGGTAGGGTGCCGAAAAAGGTCCCTAGATGGGATCTCACTGGTACAGAAGGTTGCGGCGGTGTAAAAGTCTTTTCGTGGATGCCTCTGTTTGTTTGGGGATATATGCGTATATATAGGCGAAAGAATTAGGTCAGGAGGTGCACGAGGGGCCCACAAGGGTGGGGAGCGTGCCCTACCCCCCTGGGCGCGCCCTCCATCCTTTTGGCCGCCTCGTGGCTCCTCTGACTTCATCTCCAAGTCTCCTGGTTTCCTTCTGGTCCAAGAAAAATCATCGCGAAAGTTTTATTCCGTTTGGACTCCGTATGGTATTCCTTTTCTACGAAACTCAAAAACAAGGAAAAAACTGAAACTGGCACTGGGCTCTAGGTTAATAGGTTAGTCCCAAAAATAATATAAAATAGCATATTAATGCATATAAAACATCCAAAAACAGATAATATAATAGCATGGAACAATAAAAAATTATAGATACGTTGGAGACGTATCAGGAGGCCAGTGGGGAGCACAACCCACCAGGGCGCGCCCAGGGGTGTTGCGCCCCCCACGGAGACCTCCCGCACCGCCTCTTTGCCCTATAAATTCCCAAATATTCAAGAAACCCTAGGGGAGTCGATGAAACACAATTCCAGCCGCCGCAAGTTCCAGAACCACGAGATCCAATCTAGACACCATCACGGAGGGGTTCATCATCCTCATTGGTGCCTCTACGATGATGCGTGAGTAGTCCACCATAGACCTAAGGGTCCGTAGGCAGTAGCTAGATGGCTTCTTCTCTCTTTTTGATTCTCAATACAATGGTCTCTTGTAGATCTATTTGATGTAACTCTTTTTACGGTGTGTTTGTTGGGATCCGATGAACTTTGAGTTTATGATCAGATCTATATCCATGAATATTATTTGAGTTTTCTTTGATCTCTTATATGCATGATTATTTATAGCCTCGTATTTCTTCTTCGAATATTCGGTTTAGTTAGGCCAACTAGATCATTTTTTCTTGCCATGGAAAGAGGTGCTTTGTGATGTGTTCGATCTTGCGGTGTTCTTTCCCAGTGACAGAAGGGGCAGCAAGACACACATGTATCATTGCTATTAAAGATAACAAGATGGGGGCTATTCCTACATGAATAGATCTCGTCTAGATCATGTCATCGTTCTTATTGCATTACTCCATTTCTCCATGAACTTAATACACTAGATGCATGCTGGATAGCGGTCGATGTGTGGAGTAATAGTAGTAGATGCAGGCAGGAGTCGGTCTACTAATCTTGGACGTGATGCCTATATATTGATCATTGCCTTGGATATCATCATAATTATTCAATCTTCTATCAATTGCCCAACAGTAATTTGTTTACCCACCATGTGCTATTTTCTCGAGAGAAGCCACTAGTGAAATCTACGTCCCCCTGGTCTATTCTTTATCATATTTGCTTTGAGATCTATTTTTATTTGCTTTTATTTTCAGATCTATTATTCCAAAAACCCAAAAATACCTTGCTGCACTTTTTTATTACTTATTTTATTTCGTGTTTTATCGAGAGCTATTTATCCAATCTATCACAAATTCATCTATCTTTTTACCGGGGAGGATCAAATAGTCTCCCGTCAACTTGCCAATTTCTAGCATCGTTACCTAGGAGGGATTGACAACCCCTCTTATGCGTTGCGTTGCAAGTATTTGTTCTTTGTGTGCAGGTACCATTTACATAGTGTTCCTTGGTTCTCCTACTGGATTGATACCTTGGTTTCATAACTGAGGGAAATACCTACCGTAGCTATACTGCATCATCCCTTCCTCTTTGGGGAAATACCGACGCAGTTTCAAGCGACATCAACGTACATAGTAGCATCATGCTTATTATTATAACAGCAACAAACTTTATCATATAGCTTCTCATGAACAAGTAACAATTCATCCCAACATCGAAGTAAAACGCATAAACTTTATTGAAAACTAACAAACTATGTTCTCAGTCAACTTTGCAGCTACAATTCATCATATTTTCAGGAAGGGTCTCGTATCAGAGCCTTTTGGCAAGTCCACATACTCATCCATCATTTAATCTTCTATGATAGCTAACACTCACAACATATATATGAGCAAAAAAATTCAACCGGACACATAGAAAGATAGGGGCTTATAGTTTCGCCTATCAACTTATTCACCTCAAGGGTGATGTCAACAATAATAACTCATGCTCACTCATATCCAACTGGATTTATATGCCTAGATCTTTCCCTACCACATGATGCTTGCTGATACGTCTCCAATGTATCTATAATTTTTGATTGTTCCATGCTATTATATTATCTGTTTTGGATGTTTTATATGCAATAATATGCTATTTTATATTATTTTTGGGAATAACCTATTAACCTAGAGCCAGTGCCAGTTCCTGTTTTTTCCCTGTTTTTCAGTTTCGCAGAAAAGGAATACCAAACGGAGTCCAAACGGAATAAAACTTTCGCGATGATCTTTCTTGGACCAAAACGAAACTAGAGGACTTGGAGTGCAAGTCAGAGAAGCCACGAGGCGGCCACAAGGACGGAGGGCGCCCCCAGGGGGTAGGGTGCGCCCCTCACCCTTGTGGACCCCTCGTGCGTCTCCTGACCTAATCCTTTCGCCTATATATACTCTTATATGCCCAAACCACCAGAGGCATCCACGAAAAGACTTTTCCACCGCCGCAACCTTCTGTACCCGTGAGATCCCATCTAGGGGCCTTTTCTGGCGTCCTGTCGGAGGGGGATTCGATCACGGAGGGCTTCTACATCAACACCATTGCCCTTCCGATGAAGCGTGAGTAGTTTACCTTAGACCTACGGTCCATAGCTAGTAGCTAGATGGCTTCTTCTCTCTCTTTGATTCTCAATACCATGTTCTCCTTGATGTCTTGGAGATCTATTCGATGTAATACTTTTTTGCGGTGTGTTTGCCGAGATCCGATGAATTGTGGATTTATGATCAGCTTATCTATGAATATTATTTGAATCTTCTCTAAATTCTTTTATGCATGATTTGATATCTTTGCAAGTCTGTTCGAACTATCGATTTGGTTTGGCCAACTAGATTGGTTTTTCTTGCAATGGGAGAAGTGCTTAGCTTTGGGTTCAATCTTGCGGTGACCTTTCCCAGTGACAGTAGGGGCAGCAAGGCACGTATTGTATTGTTGCCATCGAGGATAAAAAGATGGGGTTTTCATCATATTGCTTGAGTTAATTCCTCTACATCATGTCATCTTTCTTAACGCGTTACTCTGTTCTTTCATGAACTTAATACTCTATATGCAGGCAGGAGTCGGTCGATGTGTGGAGTAATAGTAGTAGATGCAGAATCGTTTCGGTCTACTTGACACGGACGTGATGCCTATATTCATGATCATTGCCTTAGATATCGTCATAACTTTGCGCTTTTCTATCAATTGCTTGGCAGTAATTTGTTCACCCACCGTATTATTTTCTATCTTGAGAGAAGCCTCTAGTGAAACCTATGGCCCCAGGGTCTATTTTCCATCATACAATCTTCTACTTTCCAATCTACGAGTTTTCGATCTACTATTTTGCAATCTTTTACTTTCGAATCTATAAAACAAAAATACCAAAAATATTTACTTTACCATTTATTTATCTTTATCAGATCTCACTTTTGCAAGTAACCGTGAAGGGATTGACAACCCCTTATCGCGTTGGGTGCAAGTTTGGTGTTTGTTTGTGCAGGTATTCGGTGACTAGCATGTTGTCTCCTACTGGATTGATACCTTGGTTCTCAAAACCGAGGGAAATACTTACTCTACTTTGCTACATCACCCTTTCCTCTTCAAGGGAAAAACCAACGCAAGCTCAAGAAGTAGCACGAAGAATTTCTGGCGCCGTTGCCGGGGAGATCTACACCAAGTCAAGACATACCAAGTACCCATCATAAACTCTCATCTCTCTCATTACATTATTTGCCATTCGCCTCTCGTTTTCCTCTCCCCCACTTCTAAAATGATTTTCGAAAACTTTGCCTTTTCTTTGCCCCTCTTCCGTTCGTCTTCTTCGTTTGCTTTTCGTGTGCTTGCTTGTTGGATTGCTTGCTTTGTCACGATGACTCAAGAGAATACCAAACTGTGTGATTTTTTCAACACCAATAATAATTATTTTATTAGTACTCCGATTGCTCCCGCTACTAATGCGGAATCTTGTGAAATTAATGCCGCTTTGCTGAATCTTGTTATGAAAGATCAATTTTATGGCCTTCCTAGTGAAGATCCCGCATCCCATCTAAACAATTTCGTTGATTTGTGTGATATGCAAAAGAAGAAAGATGTGGATAATGATATTGTTAAATTGAAGCTATTTCCGTTCTCACTACGAGACCGTGCTAAAACTTGGTTTTCATCTTTGCCTAAAAATAGTATTGATTCATGGAATAAGTGTAAAGATGCTTTTATTTCCAAGTATTTTCCTCCCGCTAAGATCATCTCCCTTAGGAACAATATTATGAATTTTAAACAACTTGATCATGAGCATGTTGCACAATCTTGGGAGAGAATGAAATTGATGATACGAAATTGCCCTACTCATGGTTTGAATTTGTGGATGATTATACAAAATTTTTATGCCGGATTGAATTTTGCTTCTAGAAATCTTTAAGATTCGGCCGCGGGAGGCACTTTTATGGAAATTACCTTAGGAGAAGCTACTAAACTTCTAGATAATAGTATGGTTAATTATTCTCAATGGCATACCGAAAGATCTTCCACCAGTAAAAAGGTGCATGCAATTGAAGAGATTAATGTTTTGAGTGGAAAGATGGATGAACTTATGAAATTGTTTGCTAGCAAGAGTGTTTCTTTGGATCCCAATGATATGCCTTTATCCACTTTGATTGAAAACAATAATGAATCTATGGATGTGAATTTTGTTGGTAGGAACAATTTTGGTAATAACGCGTATAGAGGCAATTTTAATCCTAGGCCGTTTCCTAGTAATTCCTCTAATAATTATGGAAATTCCTACAACAATTCTTATGGAAATTATAATAAGATGCCCTCTGAATTTGAGAATAGTGTTAAAGAATTTATGAGTTCGCAAAAGAATTTCAATGCTTTGATTGAAGAAAAATTGCTTAAGATTGATGATTTGGCTAGGAACATGGATAGAATTTCTCTTGATGTTGATTCTTTGAAACTTAGATATATCCCACCCAAGCATGATATCAATGAGTCTCTCAAGGCTATGAGAATTTCCATTGATGAGTGCAAAGAAAGAACCGCTAAGATGTGTGCTAAAAAAGATTGGTTTGTAAAAACGTGTTCTTCTAGTTTTCGTGAAAATAATGATGAAGATCTTAAAGTGATTGATGTGACTCCTATTGAATCTTTGTTTTCCAATATAAATATTGATAAATATGGGACTGGAGATGAGTCAACTTTAGTTAGAAGGCGTCCCAATGATTCGGAGTTTTTAGATCTTGATGCAAAAATTGATAAAAGTGGGATTGGAGAGGTCAAAACTTTAAGTAGCAATGAACCCACTCTTTTGGATTTCAATGAATTTAATTATGATAATTGTTCTTTAATAGATTGTATTTCCTTGTTGCAATCCGTGTTGAATTATCCTCATGCTTATAAACAAAACAAAGCTTTTACTAAACATATCGTTGATGCTATGATGCAATCTTTTGAAGAAAAGCTTGAATTGGAAGTTTCTATCCCTAGAAAACTTTATGATGAGTGGGAACCTACTATTAAGATTAAGATTAAAGATTATGAATGCCATGCTTTGTGTGATTTGGGTGCTAGTGTTTCCACGATTCCAAAAACTTTGTGTGATGTATTAGGTTTCCGTGAATTTGATGATTGTTCTTTAAATTTGCATCTTGCGGATTCCACTATTAAAAAACCTATGGGAAGGATTAATGATGTTCTTATTGTTGCAAATAGGAATTATGTGCCCGTAGATTTCATTGTTCTTGATATAGATTGCAATCCTACATGTCCTATTATTCTTGGTAGACCTTTCCTTAGAACGATTGGTGCAATTATTGATATGAAAGAAGGAAACATTAGATTTCAATTTTCGTTAAGGAAGGGCATGGAACACTTTCCAAGAAAGAAAATTAAATTGCCTTATGAATCTATTATGAGAGCCACTTATGGATTGCATACCAAAGATGACAATACTTAGATCTATTCTTGTTTTTATGCCTAGCTAAGGGCATTAAACAATAGTGCTTGTTGGGAGGAACCCAATTTTATTTTTGTTTTTGCTTTTTAGGTTATATTTTGCAATAAATAATTCATCTAGCCTCTGGTTAGATGTGTTTTTATGTTTTAATTAGTGTTTGTGCCAAGTAAGACCTTTGGGATAGCTTACGGTGATAGTTGATTTGATCTTGCTGAAAAACAGAAACTTTTGCACCCAGGAAAATAATTTTTATAATTCACAGAAAAGTGATTTTAAGTTTATTCTTTTTTCAAAAGATTAATAAACAAATTTCTTATGTCTTCCTAATTTTTTAGAATTTTTGGAGTTACAAAAGTATTCTAGATTTCCAGATTGCTACAGACTGTTCTGTTTTTGACAGATTCTGTTTTCTATGTGTTGTTTGCTTATTTTGATGAATCTATGGGTAATATCGGGGGGTATGAACCATGGAAAAGTTGGAATACAGTAGATATTACACCAATATAAATAAATAATGAGTTCACAACAGTACCAAAAGTGGTGATTTATTTTCTTATACTAACGGAGCTTATGAGATTTTCTGTTGAGTTTTGTGTTGTGAAGTTTTCAAGTTTTGGGTAAGGATTTGATGGACTATGGAATAAAGAGTGGCAAGAGCCAAAGCTTGGGGATGCCCAAGGCACCCCAAGTTAATATTCAAGGACAACCAAGAGCCTAATCTTGGGGATGCCCCGGAGGGCATCCCCTCTTTCGTCTTTGTCTATCGGTAACTTTACTTGAGGCTATATTTTTATTCACCACATGATATGTGTTTTGCTTGGAGCGTCTTGTATGATTTGAGTCTTTGCTTTTTAGTTTGCCACAATCATCCTTGCTGTACACACCTTTTGAGAGAGACACGCATGACTCGTGATTTGTGCATCACTTATATCTTTTGAGATAGGCAATTTTGCTCTAGTGCTTCACTTACATCTTTTTAGAGCACGGCGGTGGCTTTATTTTATAGAAATTGATGAACTCTCATGCTTCACTTATATTATTTTGAGAGTCTTTAAAACAGCATGGTAATTTTCTTTGGTTATAAATTTAGTCCTAATATGATAGGCATCCAAGAGGGATATAATAAAAACTTTCATATAAAGTGCATTGAATACTATGAGAAGTTTGATTCCTTATGATTGTTTTGAGATATGAAGATGGTGATATTAGAGTCATGCTAGTGAGTAGTTGTGAATTTGAGAAATACTTGTGTTAAGGTTTGTGTGTCCCGTAGCATGCACGTATGGTGAACCGTTATGTAACGAAGTCGGAGAATGAGATATTTTTTGATTGTCATCCTTTGTGTGGAGGTCGGAATCGCGCGATGGTTAACTCCTACCAACCCTTCCCCTAGGAGCATGCGTCTAGTACTTTGTTTCGATGACTAATAGGTTTTTGCAAGAAGTATGTGAGTTCTTTATGACTAACATTGAGTCCATGGATTATACGCACTCTCACCCTTCCACCTTTGCTAGCCTCTCTAGTGCCGCGCAATTTTCGCCGATACCATAAACCCACCATATACCTTCCTCAAAACAGCCACCATACCTACCTATTATGGCATTCCCATAGACATTCCGAGATATATTGCCATTCAACTTTCCACCATTCCGTTTATTATGACACGCTTCATCATTGTCATATTGCTTTGCATGATCATGTAGTTGACATCGTATTTGTGGCAAAGCCACCGTTCATAATTCTTTCATACATGTCACTCTTGATTCATTGCACATCCCAGTACACTGCCGGAGGCATTCATATAGAGTCATATTTTTTTCTAGTATCGAGTTGTAATTTTTGAGTTGTAAGTAAATAGAAGTACGATGATTTTCATTATTAGAGCATTGTCCCATGTGAGGAAAAAAGAAAAGAAATAAAGAAAGAAAAAAAAGAAAGAAAAGAAAAAAAAAGAAAGAAAAAAAGAAGAAAAATGAAAGAAAGAAAAAAATGAGAGAAAAAGAGAGAAGGGGCAATGTTACTATCCTTTTTCCATACTTGTGCTTCAAAGTAGCACCATGATCTTCATGATAGAGAGTCTCCTATGTTGTCACTTTCATATACTAGTGGGAATTTTTCATTATAGAACTTGGCTTGTATATTCCAACAATGGGCTTCCTCAAATTGCCCTAGGTCTTCATGAGCAAGCAAGTTGGATGCACACCCACTTAGTTTTCTTTTGAGCTTTCATAAACTTATAGCTCTAGTGCATCCGTTGCATGGCAATCCCTACTCACTCACATTGATATCTATTGATGGGAATCTCCATAGCCCGTTGATACGCCTAGTTGATTTGAGACTATCTCCCTCTTTTTGTCTTCTCCACAACCACCTTCTATTCCACCTATAGTGCTATGTCCATGGCTCACGCTCATGTATTGCGTGAAAGTTGAAAAAGTTTGAGAATGCTAAAGTATGAAACAATTGCTTGGCTAAAACCGGGGTTGTGCATGATTTGAGTATCTTGTGTGATGAAGATGGAGCATAGCCAGACTATATGATTTTGTAGGGATAAGCTTTCTTTGGCCATGTTATTTTGAGAAGACATAATTATCTTGTTAGTATGCTTGAAGTATTATTGTTTTTATGTCAATATTAAACTTTTGTTTTGAATCCTACGGATCTGAACATTCATGCCACAATAAAGAAATTACATGGATAAATATGTTAGGTAGCATTCCACATCAAAAATTCTATTTTTATCATTTACCTACTCGAGGACGAGCAGGAATGAAGCTTGGGGATGCTTGATACGTCTCCAACGTATCTATAATTTTTTATTGTTCCATGCTATTATATTATCTGTTTTGGATGTTTTATATGCATTAATATACTATTTTATATTATTTTTGGGACTAACCTATTAACCTAGAGCCCAGTGCCAGTTCCTGTTTTTTCCCTGTTTTTGAGTTTCGCAGAAAAGGAATACGAAACGGAGTCCAAACGGAATAAAACTTTCGCGATGATCTTTGTTGGAACAAAAGGAAACCAGAGGACTTGGAGTGCAAGTCAGAGAAGCCACGAGGCGGCCACAAGGACGGAGGGCGCGCCCAGGGGGTAGGGCGCGCCCCCCACCCTTGTGGGCCCCTCATGCATCTCCTGACCTAATTCTTTCACCTATATATACTCTTATATGCCCAAACCACCAGAGGCATCCACGAAAAGACTTTTCCACCGCCGCAACCTTCTGTACCCGTGAGATCCCATCTAGGGGCCTTTTCTGGCGTCCTGCCGGAGGGGGATTCGATCACGGAGGGCTTCTACATCAACACCATTGCCCTTCCGATGAAGCGCGAGTAGTTTACCTCAGACCTACGGGTCCATAGCTAGTAGCTAGATGGCTTCTTCTCTCTCTTTGACTCTCAATACCACGTTCTCCTCGATGTTCTTGGAGATCTATTCGATGTAATACTTTTTTGCGGTGTGTTTGCCGAGATCCGATGAATTGTGGATTTATGATCAGCTTATCTATGAATATTATTTGAATCTTCTCTGAATTCTTTTATGCATGATTTGATACCTTTGCAAGTCTCTTCGAACTATCGATTTGGTTTGGCCAACTAGATTGGTTTTTCTTGCAATGGGAGAAGTGCTTAGCTTTGGGTTCAATCTTGCGGTGTCCTTTCCCAGTGACAGTAGGGGCAGCAAGGCACGTATTGTATTGTTGCCATCGAGGATAAAAAGATGGGGTTTTCATCATATTGCTTGAGTTAATTCCTCTACATCATGTCATCTTTCTTAATGCGTTACTCTGTTCTTTCATGAACTTAATACTCTAGATGCAGGCAGGAGTCGGTCGATGTGTGGAGTAATAGTAGTAGATGCAGAATCGTTTCGGTCTACTTGACACGGACGTGATGCCTATATTCATGATCATTGCCTTAGATATCGTCATAACTTTGCGCTTTTCTATCAATTGCTCGGCAGTAATTTGTTCACCCACCGTTTTATTTTCTATCTTGAGAGAAGCCTCTAGTGAAACCTATGGCCCCCGGGTCTATTTTCCATCATACAATCTTCTACTTTCCAATCTACGAGTTTCCGATCTACTATTTTGCAATCTTTTAATTTCCAATCTATAAAACAAAAATACCAAAAATATTTACTTTACCGTTTATTTATCTTTATCAGATCTCACTTTTGCAAGTAACCGTGAAGGGATTGACAACCCCTTATCGCTTTGGGTGCAAGTTTGGTGTTTGTTTGTGCAGGTATTCGGTGACTTGCGTGTTGTCTCCTACTGGATTGATACCTTGGTTCTCAAAACTGAGGGAAATACTTACTCTACTTTGCTGCATCACCCTTTCCTCTTCAAGGGAAAAACCAACGCAAGCTCAAGAAGTAGCACTTGCCAACGAGAAAAATAAAAAGGAATAGAGGGAAATATTTTCACTCTTGCATAAAAGTAAAAGATAGGCCCTTCGCAGAGGGAAGCAGAGGTTGTCATGTGGTTTATAGTTTTGTATGCACAATATCTTAATGCAAAAGAACGTCACGTTATATTTCCCCTTATGATAGCAACCTTTATTATACAGTCCGTCACTTTTATTACTTTGCTATCACAAGTTCGTGCAACGCTTATTTTCCCTTACACTAAAGGATCAAACACCTTTAGGAGCAATTTTTATTGCCTTTTTGCACTGATGACAACTTACTTGAAGGATCTTACTCAATCCATAGGTAGGTATGGTGGACTCTCAAATCATGGATTTGGGTTTAAGGGTTTTGGATGCACAAGTAGTATCTCTACTTAGTGCGGATTTTTGGCTAGCAAAGATATTGAGCAAGCACCACATGTTGAAGGATCTATGACAATTTAACTTCTATGTGAATAAGAACAAACATAAATCAGTACGTTGTCTTCCTTGTCCAATGTCAACAATTTGGCATAAGATATTTAGTGGGAGCTCACAATCATAAAAGATGTCCAAGATAGTGTATTTGCATGCGAATCTTCTCTTCCCTTATTAATTCTTTCATGAATTGCATCATTGACCAATGATATGTTTGTCAACTTTCAATAAATTTTACCACTTATACTTTCCCTTATGTGATGTCATTACTTACCATAAGATTAGCATATGATCTTTTTCATTATTTCCTTTATTTTGATTGAAACAGAAAAGAAAAGAAGCAAAAACTCAAACTAATCTTTATTATATAACTCTCACTCGATTACATAGATAGATAGATCGCGAAACTAGCACTAAAAAATAGATCATACTAAACTTTTATTCAACTAAATCACTAAATAGCTAAGGATCGAACTAAGATAGGTAAAGGTAATAAAAGTGATGGTGATACGATACCGGGGCATCTCCCCCAAGCTTGGCACAAGCCAAGGGGAGTGCCCATACCCGTGTACTCGAGTCTCCTTCTTTGGTGGTGACGATGAAGATGGTGATGAGGCAGCCTTTTTCTCCAGCTTGCGCCTGAGGCTAAAGTTTTCCTCCCTTAGATCATCATTCTCTAGCTCAAACTTTAATACCCTTTTGCATAATGCCGCCTTGCTCTCCTGCAGAAAATGAGATGGGATAAATTGGATCTTAGATTTGTTTGCTTTGTTAGGGAGGCTTGACTTCTTGAATTCCACGTGCATATATATCTCCAGGCTGGGTAGTAGATCTTCATCTTCATCAGAGCTATCATCTCTTGTTTTCTCCATGTCAACGTCTTCCTCCTCATCCGTGGTCGAACCATAAGGATCCTCCTCCCCATAGACCTTGGGGTTTGCGATATAATCAGGGACATAGCTCTCTCCCTTCGAATCTTGAGACGACATATTTTCAGATCTACCAGAAAAACAACACGAAACAAGAACAGGGGATTTCTCCGTGATACGGTGGTCAAATCATCCGGGGGTATATATAAAGATTTTTTATCTTGGGAAACAAGTATACGGAAGGAAAACGGAGTCGGGAAGCTGCCCGAGCTACCCACCAGGGCACACCAGATGCGGCAGGCGCGCCCTAGTGTCATGTGGGCACCTGGGTTGCCTTCTCGGTTGTTTCTTATTTTCCTATTTTTCTAATAGTCCAAAACTGACAGAAAATATGTTTGTAGATTTTTCGGAGACCGTTTACTTACCGTATCATGTACCTCTTCCTTTTTAGGGTTCTGGAGTGTTCTGGAAGGTTTTTTTATGTGTTCCTATGGTGTCATGGTTTGGATACTGTTAGTTTCAAGATTAATAGGTGTACCTGAAATATAGTTCTTAATTCTTTGTCCATTGACCACCTTCGGGTTGGTACCTTCGACATTATTAATCTTGATAGCTCCAGAGCGATAAACTTCTTCGATGATATATGGTCCTTCCCATTTGGAAAGAAGTTTTCCTGCAAAAAATCTAAAACGAGAATTGTACAATAGAACATGTTCACCAACTTTGAATTCCCGCTTTTGGATTCTATTGTCATGCCATCTTTTAACTTTTTCTTTAAATAGTTTGGCATTTTCATAAGCTTGGGTTCGCCATTCATCTAGTGAGCTAATATCAAATAACCTCTTTTCACCGGCAAGCTTGAAATCATAATTGAGTTCTTTAATTGCCCAATATGCTTTATGTTCTAACTCAAGAGGCAAATGACAGGCTTTTCCATAGACCATTTTATATGGAGACATACCCATAGGATTTTTATAAGCTGTTCTATAGGCCCAAAGTGCATCATCAAGTTTCTTAGACCAATTCTTTTGGGACCTATTGACAGTTTTTTTGTAATATAAATTTTATTTCTCTATTGCTAAGTTCAACTTGACCACTAGATTGAGGATGATAGGGCGATGGAATTCTATGGTTGACATCATATTTAGCAAGCATTTTACGGAAAGCACCATGAATAAATGTGAACCACCATCGGTCATTAAATATCTAGGGACTCCAAACCTTGGGAAGATAATTTCTTTAAGTATTTTAATGGAGGTGTTATGATCAGCACTACTAGTTGGAATAGCTTCTACCCACTTGGTGACATAATCAATAGCAACCAAAATATGTGTATACCCATTAGAGGAAGGAAAAGGTCTCATATAATCAAAGCCCCAAACATCAAAAGGTTCAACAACAAGTGAATAATTCATAGGCATTTCCGGACACTTACCAATATTACCAATTATTTGACATTCACCACAAGACAAAACGAACTTATGGGCATCCTTTAAAAGAGTAAGCCAAGAAAAACCAAATTGTAATACCTTATGTGCAGTTCTATCTCCCGCATGATGTCCTCCGTAGGCTTCGGAGTGACATTTCTGTAGGATTTGTTCCTGTTCATGCTCAGGTACACAGCGTCTAATAATACCATCTACTCCTTCTTTATAAAGATGTGGGTCATCCCAAAAGTAATGCCTTAAGTCATAGAAGAACTTTTTCTTTTGTTGGTATGTGAAACTAGGTGGTATAAATTTAGCAACAATATAATCAGCATACCAAGGATTATTATGAGAAGCATTTATGATAGCTAGTTGTTCATCAGGAAAGCTATCATCAATAGGTAGTGGGTCATCAAGAATATTTTCTAACCTAGACAAGTTATCAGCTACTAGGTTCTCAGCTCCTTTCCTATTAGTAATGTGCAAGTCAAATTCTTGAAGCAAGAGAACCCACCTAATGAGTCTAGGTTTAGCATCTTTCTTTTCCACAACATATTTAATAGAAGCATGGTCGGTGTGAACAATTAGTTTAGAATCGACAATGTAAGATCTAAATTTATTACAGGCAAACACAACTGCTAAAAATTCTTTCTCAGTAGTAGCATAATTTTTTGGGCACTGTCTAGATTTTACTAGCATAATGGATAACATTTAATTTCTTATCAATTATTTGGCCTAGAACAGCACCAACAACATATTCACTAGCATCACACATAATTTCAAAAGGCAAGTTCCAATCAGGTGGTTGAACTATAGGTGCAGAAGTTAAGGCTTTCTTAAGTGTTTCAAAGGCTTCTACACAATCATCATGAAAAACAAATGGAACATCCTTTTGTAAAAGATTAGTAAGAGGCCTAGAAATTTTAGAGAAGTCTTTAATAAACCTCCTATAGAAACCATCATGTCGAGAAACTACGAATACCTTTAATGTCTTTAGGACATGGCATTTTCTCAATTACGGCCACTTTAGCTTTATCCACCTCAATACCTCGTTCATAAATTTTATGCCCCAGGACAATGCCTTCATTAACCATAACCTGGCACTTTCCCAATTCAAGACAAGATTAGTTTGTTCACATCTCTGCAAAACTCGATCAAGGTTGCTTAAGCAATCATCAAAAGAAGTTCCGTAAACAGAAAAGTCATCCATGAAAACCTCAACAATCTTTTCACAAAAATCAGAGAATATAGCAGTCATACATCTTTGAAAGGTAGCAGGTGCATTACATAAACCAAAAGGCATACGTCTATAAGCATAAGTTCCAAAAGGGCGAGTAAAGGTGGTTTTCTCTTGATCGAGTTGCGATACAGGTATTTGAGAGAAACGAGAATATCCATCAAGAAAACAAAAGTGTGTGTGGTTTGACAATCTTTCTAACATTTGATCAATGAAAGGCAAAGGGTAATGATCTTTTCTAGTAGCTTTATTTTATTTTCTAAAATCAATTACCATTCTATTACCAGTCACTATTCTTTGTGGAATAAGTTCATTTTTATCATTAGAAAAAACAGTAATACCTCCTTTCTTAGGGACACAATGAACATGACTTACCCATCTACTATCAGCTATGGGATAGATTGTACCTACTTCCAGAAGTTTTAGTATTTCAGTTCTTACCACTTCCTTGATCTTAGGATTCAATCGTCGTTGGTGATCAACAACGGGTTTAGCATCAGGTTCCATATTAATCTTGTGCTACAGAGAGTGGGACTAATTCCCTTAAGATCATCAAGAGTATATCCAATAGCAGCACAGTGCTTCATTAGAATTTTTAATAATATCTCTTCTTCATGTTCTGAAAGGTTAGCACTAATAATAACAGGATATATCTTTTTCTCATCAAGATAAGCATACTTCAAAGTGTCAGGCAATTGCTTTAATTCAAACACAGGATCACCTTTAGGTGGAGGAGGACCTCCTAAAGTTTCAATATGCAGATTGTGTTTAAGGATAGGTTGTTGTTCAAAGAAAAAATTATCTATTTCATTTCTTTCACGCAAGTGCATACCATTCTCATGGCCTAGCAAATATTGTTCTAGTGGATCAGTAGGAGGTACGGCAATAGAAGCAAGAGCAATTATTTCATCCTAACTAGGTAACTCTTTATCATGAGGTTTTCTACAAACTTAGGGAAATTAAACTCATGAGACACATCACCAAAATTGACACTGACTGTTTCTTTCTCACAATCTATCTTAGCATTGACAGTGTTCAAGAAGGGTCTACCAAAACTAATGGGACAAAAGTCATCTTGTGGGGAACCAAGGACTAGAAAATCAGTAGGGTATTTTATTTTTCCACACAAGACTTCAACATCTCTAACAATCCCAAATGGTGTGACGGTATCTCTATTAGCAAGTTTAATAGTAACATATATGTCTTCTATTTCAGCGGGTGCTATATCATTCATAATTTCTTGGTATAAAGTAAAAGGGATAGCACTCACACTAGCACCTAAGTCACATAAACCATGATAGCAATGATCTCCTATTTTAACTGAGATGACATGCATGCCAATAACAGGATTGTTCTGATCTTTAGTATCGGGTTTGGCAATTCTAGCAGCTTCATCATAGAAATAAATAACATGCCCATCAACATGATCGACCAAGCAGTCTTTGACCATAGCAACACCAGGTTCTACTTTAATTTTCTCAGAGGGTTTAGCTGCTTTAATGTTACTTTTGCGAACCACTGTTGATACCTTAGTGTGTTCCTTTATCCTAACAGGGAAAGGTGTTTTTTTCAATATAAGAAGCTTGCACAACTGGATCAACATTATAAATGATAGTTTCATCTTTAGCAATAACCAGTTCTTTAATTTCTTCTTTAATAGGGGGATGATATTTAAACCACTTCTGTTTAGGGAGATCAACATGAGTAGCAAATGATTCACAAAAAGAGGCTACTATCTCAGAATCAAGTCCATATTTAGTGCTAAACTTGTGAAAAGCATCGGTATTCATAAAAGATTTAACACAATCAAACTCAAGCTTAATACCTAACTATTTACCTTCGTCGAGTTCCCAATCTTTAGAGTTGCATTTAATTCTTTCGAAAAGATCCACCTGAATTCAATAGTCTTCTTCATAAAAGAACTAGCACAAGAAGTATCGAGCATGGATTGATCATTACGAGAAAGCTGAGCATAAAAATTCTGAATGATAATTTCTCTTGAGAGCTCATGATTGGGGCATGAATATAACATTGACTTAAGCCTCCCCCAAGCTAGAGCGATACTTTCTCCTTCACGAGGCCAAAAATTATATATATATTTCCGATCACGATGAACAAGATGCATAGGATAATTTTTTTGGTGAAATTCCAATTTCAATCGATTCCAATTCCAAGATCCAATATCATCGCATAGCCTATACCATGTCAATGCTGCCCCCCCCCCAAAGATAAAGTGAAAACCTTCTTCTTAACTTCATCTCCGGGTAAACATGCAAGCTTAAACAATCCACAAATTTCATCCACATGTATCAAATGCATATCGGGATGCTTCGTTCCGTCTCCTGCATAAGGATTAGCTAGCAGTTGCTCTATCATACCCGAAGGCATTTCATGGCTAATATTTTCAGTAGGTGTAGTAGTTTGAGGGGTAACACTTTGTGTTTCCGGTCGAGGCGAAGATACCCCGAACAAACCCCTCAAAGGATTGTTTTCCATAGTAACAAGTGACAATAAATTTTAGCACGTAATATAAATTTTTCCTTACCGATTTCTGTAACACCCCTGTGTAATAGCCACTATGATCAGCTGCTGATAATGCCAAGTCATCTCATTTGCAGTGCTTAAACATAGAGGTTAATCAAAGCAAATCAACTCCATTTTGAAAATCAACTCAAATTCAAAAATGAAATATGAAGTTGATCAAACACTGTTGGAAAAATGTTCATTAAATGGAAAATAATCCAGGAACATTTGTAAAATCATCATCAAAATAGTTGGAGTTAGATAAGTGACTCTAACAAGATGAAACAGCACCAAAACAGGGTATTTAAATCCAATTAAAATCATTTCAAATACAAATGAATTCCAAATCTGTCCAAACCACTTTTTGGTGAGAGCTAAAATGGCACTGTAATATTTGGACCAAGTTCCATATTTTACAGAAATGCTAAAGTGGCCTAATCATTTCCAAAAAAACAGAAAAGAATTAAAGAACAGAAAAAGAAATATGAAAAACTACTGTGGACTGGGCCTAAGTGCACAGTGCACTTAGACCCAGCCCACCAGACCGCTCCCCTCTCTCTCCGTCGTCGTGTCGACGCGTCCCTGGCCGAGCGCGCGCTCGCCGCTGCGGCGCCGACATGGCGATGCCGCCGACACTACAGTGAGGAGGAGGGATAAGACCGACGCCCCTCCACTCCTCCCTGGCCTCTCCATCATTCTCCCCCTCTCCTCTCGCTCGCCCCGCCTCCTTCCTCCTCAGATCCGAGAGCAGCCGAATGCAGCCGCCGCCGCTCGACGCCGTGCTCGTGGCCACTGGCCTCGCCCCGCCTCGTCAAGGTGACCCTCGTCTCCGCCGTCGTCTGCTCGATTGTCTGACGCACTCAGGTGGAGCTGAGGAGCCCCGTTGGCGCCGCGCGACGCCATCCCCTTCCGCCTCTGCTCCGACGATCTCCGTCGTCACCGGCGAACAACGGCAGCTACTAAGCCTAACGAGGGCTTTTCTTAGCCGCACGGTGAGCCACTCTACCTCCCCCATCTCTCTGTTTGGCCTAGCACGCTCCCTAGCCTTAGTCTCACCGGCGCCCGAACGCGCCTCCGCATGAGCTCGCCGCCGGCACCCTTCCGGTGACCAAATGGTCACCGGGCCGAGCCCTTTGCGCTCAGCGCATCGAGTAGGTTCCCATTAGCCTCGCCATTTGTTCACTTGTGCGCTGCTGCCCCGTTTGCGTCATCGACCGAACCCCGGCGCCACCCTCACTCAACGCCGGCGATGATTCCGACCGAGCCCGGACCTGCCACCACCACCTGACGACGCGGCGTGGAGTACTCGTTCAAACGCAGCAAGAATCACGTGAAATGGCCCTCTGTAGAGCAAATCCGAGCTCGCCGGAGCTTTCGGACGCGTCCGGCGTTCGCCGGCGCGTCTCCGGCGCCGGCCGCCGATGTGGCCCGGTGGGGCCCAGCCTGGGTCGCTGACCGTGGGCCCTGCAGGCCCCAGTTGACTGGGTTAACCCAGTCAACGTGCTGACTGGGCAACTCCAGTCACTGACATGTGGGCCCCCGCAGCTAATTAACCTAATT
This sequence comes from Thinopyrum elongatum, assembly GCA_011799875.1. Lineage (NCBI taxonomy): Eukaryota > Viridiplantae > Streptophyta > Magnoliopsida > Poales > Poaceae > Thinopyrum > Thinopyrum elongatum. The sequence goes on along the minus strand of CM022297.1, from coordinate 327,067,929 downwards.
AAACATTTAATTAAATAAAAAGTAATTAGTTAAGTGATGTCCCACTGACATATGGGGCCCACACCCCTAATCAACCCTGGTAATTAGTTTAATTCACTGTTAAAGTCACAGAGGCTGACATGTGGGTCCCACTGGACCCACATGTCAGGTTTGACTGGTCAGCCGTCCTGTTGACTTGCTGATGTCAGCATGTCATCATGCTGACGTCATAAATTCTCTTTTCTGTTAAATAAAATAAATCCAGAAAATCAATTAAACTTTGAAAATTAATAACTTTTAAACCGTAGCTCAGATCGAAAAAGTTAAAACATGAGAGTTGCTTAGAACGACGAGATGAGTCTGATCGTGCCGTCTTTTCCTTGTCGGAACCTCCTACATAGAAGAACTCGTAACTCCGAGCCCGATTTCGGTAGATGAATAGTGTGCACACACCGGTTAATAAATCCCAGAATAATCCTAAAAATAACTAAAATGACTTAGATGCATATTTAGGCAACCCTGCACTGCATCATAGCATCGCACGCACTGTGTTGCATCTATTTGCATTATATTTACTTGTTTCCTCCCCCTCTTCTCTCTCGATTAGACCCCGACGTTGACGTAGCTCCCGAGGCAGACGTAGCTCAGGAGTATGACTACGTCCCCGACAACACCACAGGCGACCTTGCCCTTGCCCCAGAGCAAACAGGCAAGCACCCCCATTTGGAACATGCCTATATCACCTATTCTCTTCTCTCTTATGCTTGCATTAGAACTGCTACTGCTACTGTTTTCCTATATCTGCTGCATAGCCTGATTATTGTAACCTGCCTTGCTACCTTGCTGGTTATCCTAGACTGTATAGAATAGGCTGGGTAGAGACCCGACAGAGACCCCCACTTGATCCCGACTGCCCCGCTGGATATCAGAAGACCCGATCATCGGGATCGAAGATCAGACCCGGGCACCGCACGTCACTTCCCCCTATGTTGCTCGACACTATTGGGTTACTATCGAGTGCCGAGGGTGATACCTCGACAGCACTTCAGATGATAACCTTGCAGGTTAGTTACTCGGTCGTGGTAAGCGAGGGTGATTCCTCCTTCGTTCACCTTGACTATAACATCAGGTGGGAACCCATCGAGGGTGATTCCTCAGGGTTCCCTTGGTGTCAGACACACAGATACAATTGCTGATTTGACTTGCACTAAACCATGTTACTAAAGACGGGTCGGCCTTGAGGGGTACCCGCGCGAGCTTAATGCGAAGTTATGAGGAGTCGGGTTGACCTGGATGGTGCCCGCGAGATAACACGAGGCGTGGCCGGGCATTCTTAGCCCTTGCCGCAAGTCCTCGAGACGGGGCGACGGGATCACATCGATCGTGAGTCTCTGCTCGTTACCACGCGCTCCTAATCCACTACGGTTTGGATATTTGATACGAGGGGCCTCTGGCCCGATAGCACTAACCATCACGTGGGCATAGTATGGGCGTTCTGCGTCGTATACTTCAGCCGAAGCTTAATAGATGTCAGCGACTGAGCAGCGCGTGCTGGATTGGACTGGTTACGCAACCGCGCTTGTATTAAGTGGTTGCTAGGTCTGCTTCCGGCCGCCCACGCAACGTGCAGGAGTTCCCGGGGGGAAGGCCCAAGACCCCTGGGGGCATAGGTTAGACCGGTGTGCTGACCTCTCTGTTAAGTATTTGGTCGGGTTGCGGCGTGTTGCTTAGCCGAGGCCGGGCATGACCCAGAAAAGTGTGTCCGGCCGGAGTTAAGCGAGCGTGGTGGGTAAGTTGGTGCACCCCTGCAGGGAAGAAACTTCTATCGATAGCCTGTCCTACGGTAACGGACACTCGAAGTTGTATCCCGATCGGTACAACTAGAACATGAGATGAGAACTGGATAGTACGGCTCTGGGATTGCTTTCTCGCAGGGAGTCGAGAAAGGATCTCAGGTCGAGGTTGATGATACTGCTACTACTTTACATTATGATCATCTGCCCTCTTCTAATGCTGCAAGACTGCTAAAGGTTGTTGAAGATGCTAGTCTTCGATAGGACTAGGCTTTCCCCCTTCTATTCCGGCATTTCTGCAGCCCAGTGCACATATACAGCCCTTCTTTGAAAATGTTGCATATGTAGTGTAGATCAGTTCTTACTGAGTACTTCGGATGAGTACTCACGTTTGCTTTATTTTCCTTTTTCCCCCTTTATCCCTTTGTCACATCCAGACGACGGAGCCCCGGAGCCAGTTGTCCCCGTCGACGACCACTACTACTACCAGCCCGGAGAGTACTACTACTACAAGGAGCCGACCGAAGACCAGGAGTAGGATTCGGAGGGTCCAGGGCAGGAGGCCTTCGCCTTTCGATCGTAGCTTTTATTTTGCCCCGCCTCTGTGAAGGCTTATCTCTCTCTCTCTCTGTAATATATCTGTACCCAGATATCTGATGCTTCCGCTGACACTTGTATGCCATCAAGCTATGTATTCGAGCCCACGAGGCCCTGGCTTGTAATATAAAGCTTGTATGAATTTATTTATGTTTTAGAGTTGTGTTGTGATATCTTCAAGTGAGTCCTTAGGCTTGATCGTGTGCATTTGCGTGTATGATTAGTGCACGATTAAGCCGGGGTCGTCACAGGTTGGTATCAGAGCCGACTGCCTCTAGGAGTCCCCCTTTCAAACTCCTTGGCCGAAGTTGAGTCTAGTAGTCCAAAACTGTTTTACTAACTTAGCTGTGTGGCTTACGGGCCCACGTCGCCAACTGGGTGGTAATAGGATCTTTTATTCCTCGTCTTTACTCTAGGAATCTGATCTCTCTTCTATTCGGGTTTAATAAAATTTACTAACACCGACACTTAGGATCCCGATAATTCTATCCACCCGGAGAGCTGGATTCAGTGCGATTTCCCTGTATTTGATCTGATTAGTCTGATAATCATTTCCTTTCCATTGTTTTGTTTAATCTTTCCATTCGAGATCTGTTATATTTCTCTTCCTCGAATGACAATCCTGAATCTACTTATTTCAGATGGACCGTCTGTTTCCACCTCGCCCTACGACACAGCTTGTGCTTCGCACCTGTGCTCGAGACGTCCCTGGGTTTCCAGCTATTCTGATCGCCCTCTTGATCAGGCTGGGATACCGCTGGTGCCCCGAGTACATGGTCTACGAGGTTTATCATGAGTTCAACCAGGAGCAGTACTATGCTGATGTTCGTATCTACGATCAGCAGGATGATTCAAACACTGAGCTACACCGTTTTCACGGTATCGGCATGACGATTGAGATGGCAGTCCATGATGCCGCCTACTCTGCTGTCGCACGTCTTCGAAGACAATTCAGTGCTGACTTGGATGCCTCAGAGTATCGTTATATTCCGTACGCCCCTGTTGGAGATGCTTCCAGATTCTACACAGCTGTTTGTGCCCCTTACGAGCCTCGTCGCTACGATCATCGAGTTCTGATTCACTGTACTCAGGCTCTGGATCGCACGGTTCGCGCTCTTGCTGTCGAGTTGTTCGCCACTCGAGCAAGACTCTACGAGGCTATGACGCAGTTGTTACCAGCTGTTCGTGCAGGGATACACCCGGAGCACATTCTTTACCCGAGCAGGACCGAGATGCCTTCAGGGATCGATTGGCCTGCTGTGGGAGGTCACACGCCTGCACGTGGACCTCTTCTTACAGTTAGAGACCGGGTTCTGCATCAGAGTGCACATGGAGCGCAGGATCCTTCTGCGATGAACGTCCGTCGTCCGCACTTGCAGCTACCCCGTTTCAGTGGTTTTCTCCGACGTTGATGTAGCCTTTGCTATGTCTCGTTGTGTACTTCCTTACCGCGTGCCTGCGCGCCGCCTAGTATGTCTAGCTTTTGAAATTGTGCCGTCTTGCTGCCCGAATGTAACCGACGCTGTATGGTTCTGTATGACTTAATGACTACTATTAAGCATCTGCTGTACTAGTTAAATTCCGTCACGTTACATCATGCATGACGCTTTACACTCGCATTGGCTTCTGCTAAACTACCCCTGTCGATTTAGCAGGATGGCTGACAACAATCCACCACCACCGCCGCCACCTGACTATATGGCGGCGATGATGCAACAGTTCGAACTCAACCGCCAATTCATGACGGGGATTATGCAGCAATTCCCCCGTCCCAATGCCGACCAGCCGCTACCTTCCATCACCTTGCCAGAATTCATGCGGCTCAACCCGTCGTTCTTTCGCAATATAGTCAATCTGCTGGATGCCGATGATTGGCTGCATGACATCTCCCATGAGATGGAGTCTGCTGGTGTCGCCCAGGTCAACTATGTTACCTTTGCGACATACCTTCTGAAGGGTCCCGCATCACAGTGGTGGGCTACTCATCGACAGACCCTACCACCTGGTACCGTCATCACTTGGGCAGAATTCAAGATTGCTTTCCGTGCCCACTACATTCCTCAAGCTGTCATAGCTCGGAAGAAGGCCGAGTTCCGCAGTCTCGTTCAGGGCAACAAGTCTGTGGAAGTTTATCAGCGCGAGTTTCTGGACTTGTCTCGCTACGCTGAAGAGGACGTTCCCACTGATGAACGTAGGCAGGAGAAATTCCGCCAACGGCTACACCATGACATTCAGTTAGCCCTGCTTATTCAAGACTACCCTGATTTCGCCACCTTGGTTAATAAGGCTATTATGGTCGAGACTGGATTGAAGAAGCATAAAGAAGCGACCAGACGCACTCGTGAGGCGGGCTCATCTTCGGGCTCGTCTTCCCAGAAACGCCGTATCTGGATCCCTCGGAGTATGCATCGTCCAGCAGCACCAGTGCGCAGGCCTTCCTATGCTGCACCTCGTCTGCCGCCTCCACCACCAAGGCAGCCTCTGCAAGCTCCAGCACCCCGAGCTCCTGCACCACGTCCTGACAATGGACTCTGCTTCAAGTGTGGCCAGCCAGGTCACCGTGCCAAAGATTGCTCTCAGAATCAGTTGGCTCTTCCTTCTGCTGGCCGTGGGAATTCTCAGCCTCGCTACAGCAATGCCAGACCTTCTTATGGTCGTGGGCAGGTCTTCCATGTCAACATGAATGAAGACCCCGAACAACCAGCAACCGTGATGGGTACACTTCTTGTTAATTCAGTACCTGCAACTATTTTTGATTCAGGAGCATCGCATTCATTCATGTCAGAACATTTTGCACTCCTGCATGACGTTAAGTGCGAAACACTACAACATCCGTTAGTAGTAAACACTCCCGCGGGACGATGCCGAACTTCTATATTCAGCCCCCAAGTCACTGTTGAGATTGAAGGGTTGCATTTTCATGCAAACCCCATTATCCTACAATCTTCCAAGATTGACCTTATTCTGGGGATGGATTGGTTGAAGGCTCACTACGCCTCAATCAATTGTGCCACTAAGGTGGTACACCTTCTGCACCCATCGAATGAGATAGTGAATTATCAAGCTCACCTCACCCAGAACACTGAGGCTTAGATTTATGCATTAAATGCGTTGAACGCTTCTCCGCTTGAGGGAATCGAGAACATCCCAGTTGTCTGTGACTTCTCGGATGTTTTTCTAGAAGAACTTCCAGGAATACCCCGTGCTAGAGCTGTCGAGTTCGTCATTGACTTGAAGCCTGGCACCACTCCCATTGCGAAGCGTCCCTATAAGATGCCTCCGCACCATCTTATCGAGCTTAAGGAAGAGATTGATAAATCCTTAAGGAAAGGTTTCATTCGCCCTAGTTCCTCTGCCTGGGGAGCACCGTCTCTCTTTGTCAAGAAGAAAGATGGTACGAATAGGTTGGTCCAAGATTACCGTCCTATCAACCAGGCAACCATTCAGAATAAATATCCGCTTCCCCGGATCAACGACTTATACGATCAACTTGCTGGATCTTCGGTGTTCTCAAAACTCGACTTGAGGTTGGGTTATCACCAGATCCGTGTCCGTGAAGAGGATATTCCAAAGACTGCATTCGTTACTCGATATGGCTCCTATGAATACACTGTCATGTCATTTGGCCTGACGAATGCTCCGGCTACGTTCTCCCGCTTAATGAATTACATATTCATGGACTACCTCGACAAATTCATCGTGGTATATCTGGACGATATCCTAGTATATTCGAAGAATAAGGAAGAACATGCCGAACATCTTCGCCTTGTTCTGGAAAGGCTTCGAGAGCACAAGTTATATGCCAAGTACTCCAAATGTGAATTCTGGCTTTCTGAAGTGACCTACCTTGGACATGTGATTTCCAAGGACGGTATTGCCGTTAACCCGGAGCGTGTTCAGGCTATCCTTGACTGGACTCCTCCGAAGAATGCCAAGCAAGTCCGAAGCTTTCTCGGTCTAGCTAGTTATTGCCGACGATTCGTCGAGAACTTCTCCAAGATCGCCAAGCCCTTGACTAATCTGCTCCACAAAGGCGTTAAGTTTGAGTGGACAGACAAATGTCAGGAAAGTTTCCAGACCCTCAAGGACAAGCTTTCTTCTGCTCCAGTGCTTGCTCCTCCTGATTCCCGCAAGGACTTTGTCATATACTGCGACGCCTCTCGTCAGGGATTAGGCTGTGTCCTAATGCAAGAGCGAAGAGTGATTGCATATGCTTCACGTCAATTGCATCCGCATGAAGAAAATTATCCGGTGCATGATCTTGAACTTGCTGCAGTGATCTATGCATTAAAGTTATGGCGCCATTATCTTCTTGGTAACCGGTGTGAGATTTACACCAATCACCAAAGTCTGAAATACTTGTTCACCCAACCGGATCTTAATCTCCGTCAGCAACGATGGTTGGAAACAATTACGAACTATGACTGCGGTATTTCATATACCCCGGGCAAGGCTAACGTGATGGCCGATGCCCTGAGCCGCAAGTCATATTGCAACAACCTCATGGTTAGGCGAGCTCAACCTCGTCTCTATGCAGAATTGAATCAGCTGAATCTGCGGATTGTTCCCCAAGGTTCTCTTAATAACCTTGTGGTACAACCAGACCTTCAAAAGGCTATTAAGGAAGCGCAAGCCAAAGATGCTGAGATTGACCTAATGAAGAAAGAGCTTCACCTAGATAAGTACCGGGATTTCTCCGTTGCTGAAGATGGAACATTATATTTCCGAGACCGCATCGTAGTACCTCGCTTCGAGCTTATGACTGACAAGGTCATGAAGGAGGCTCATGATACACCGCTGTCTATCCATCCGGGTAGCACTAAGATGTATCGCGATCTCCAACAGAGGTACTGGTGGTCTAGAATGAAGCAGGACATTGCTCGATACGTTGCTGAATGTGACGTATGCCGTCGCGTGAAAGCAGAACATCAGAAACCTGATGGAATTCTTCAACCACTCCCTATTCCTCTAAGGAAGTGGGATAAAGTGCAGATGGATTTCATTACTGGTCTTCCTAAGTCTCAGAAGGGTCACGACACTATTCTTGTCATCGTTGACCAACTTTCCAAGGTTGCTCATTTCCTACCTGTCAAGGAGACTATCACTGCTAGCCAGTTAGCAGAACTTTACATCTCCAGAATCATTTCACTTCACGGTATTCCGAAGGAGATCAGTTCGGACCGTGGTGGTCTTTTCACGTCCAAGTTATGGGAAAGTTTTCAAGCAGCTATGGGAACTCACATTACATGGAGTTCAGCTTATCATCCCCAATCCCAAGGCCAAGTTGAGCGCATTAATCAAGTGCTTGAAGACATGCTTCGAGCCTGTGTTATATCCTTCGGTAAGAAATGGGAGGAATCTCTCCCGTATGCCGAGTTCTCTTATAACAACAGCTATCAAGCCAGCTTGAAAATGGCCCCCTTCGAAGTGCTTTATGGACGTAAGTGTCGAACCCCTCTGAACTGGTCAGAAACTGGGGAACGACCTCTCGTTGGACCGTACATTATTCAACACGCTGAAGAACAAGTCAGAATTGTCCGGGAAAATCTCAAAGCAGCTCAAGACCGCCAGAAGAGCAATTATGATCGCAAACGATGGGGTCTGACTTATCAACCAGGTGATCATGCTTATCTTCGTGTCACTCCTATGAAAGGCACCCGTCGTTTCGGAATCAAGGGCAAGCTAGCTCCTCGCTATATTGGTCCCTTCCGCATCGTGGCTAGACGTGGACAGGTGGCTTATAAATTGGAGTTGCCGCCGCAATTCTCTCATATCCACGACGTCTTCCACGTGTCGCAACTTTGTAAATGCTTCAAGGAATCTCCGCACCGCGCAGTGGACCACGAGAGGCTTGAATTGCAAGATGACTTATCTTATAAGGAGCATCCGATCCGCATCCTTGATGAAGCTGAACGTCGAACTCGTCAGAAGACGACCAAGTTCCTGAAAGTGCAGTGGTCGAATCACACTGAAGATGAAGCCACTTGGGAACGCGAGGATCATCTTCGAGAAGAATATCCCGGCCTCTTTCCTTCTACCTCCTAAATTCTCGGGACGAGAATTTCTTTTAGAGGAGGAGAACTTGTAACACCCCTGTGTAATAGCCACTATGATCAGCTGCTGATAATGCCAAGTCATCTCATTTGCAGTGCTTAAACATAGAGGTTAATCAAAGCAAATCAACTCCATTTTGAAAATCAACTCAAATTCAAAAATGAAATATGAAGTTGATCAAACACTGTTGGAAAAATGTTCATTAAATGGAAAATAATCCAGGAACATTTGTAAAATCATCATCAAAATAGTTGGAGTTAGATAAGTGACTCTAACAAGATGAAACAGCACCAAAACAGGGTATTTAAATCCAATTAAAATCATTTCAAATACAAATGAATTCCAAATCTGTCCAAACCACTTTTTGGTGAGAGCTAAAATGGCACTGTAATATTTGGACCAAGTTCCATATTTTACAGAAATGCTAAAGTGGCCTAATCATTTCCAAAAAATCAGAAAAGAATTAAAGAACAGAAAAAGAAAAATGAAAAACTACTATGGACTGGGCCTAAGTGCACTTAGACCCAGCCCACCAGACCGCTCCCCTCTCTCTCTCTGTCGTCGTGTCGACGCGTCCCTGGCCGAGCGCGCGCTCGCCGCTGCAGCGCCGACACGGCGATGCCGCCGACGCTACAGTGAGGAGGAGGGGATAAGACCGTCGCCCCTCCACTCCTCCCTGGCCTCTCCGTCATTCTCCCCCTCTCCTCTCGCTCGCCCCGCCTCCTTCCTCCTCAGATCCGAGAGCAGCCGAACGCAGCCGCCGCCGCTCGACGCCGTGCTCGCGACCACCGGCCTCGCCCCACCTCGTCAAGGTGTCCCTCGTCTCCGCCGTCGTCTGCTCGATCGTCTGACGCACTCAGGTGGAGCTGAGGAGCCCCGTTGGCGCCGCGCGACGCCATCCCCTTCCGCCTCTGCTCCGACGATCTCCGTCGTCACCGGCGAACTCCGGCAGCTACTAAGCCTAACGAGGGCTTTTCTTAGCCGCACGGTGAGCCACTCTACCTCCCTCGTCTCTCTGTTTGGCCTAGCACGCTCCCTAGCCTTAGTCTCACCGGCGCCCGAACGCGCCTCCGCATGAGCTCGCCGCCGGCGCCCTTCCGGTGACCAAATGGTCACCGGGCCGAGCCCTTTGCGCTCAGCGCATCGAGTAGGTTCCCATTAGCCTCGCCATTTGTTCACTTGCGCGCTGCTGTCCCGTTTGCGTCATCGACCGAACCCCGGCGCCGCCCTCGCTCGACGCCGGCGATGATTCCGACCGAGCCCGGCCCTGCCACCACCACCTGACGATGCAGCGTGGAGTACTCGTTCAAACGCAGCAAGAATCACGTGAAATGGCCCTCTGTAGAGCAAATCCGAGCTCGCCGGAGCTTTTGGACGCGTCCGGCGTTCGCCGGCGCGTCTCCGGCGCCAGCCGCCGACGTGGCCCGGTGGGGCCCAGCCTGGGTCGCTGACCGTGGGCCCTGCAGGCCCCAGTTGACTGGGTTGACCCAGTCAACGTGCTGACTGGGCAACTCCAGTCATTGACATGTGGGCCCCCGTGGCTAATTAACCTAATTAAACATTTAATTAAATAAAAACTAATTAGTTAACTGATGTCCCACTGACATATGGGGCCCACACCCCTAATCAACCCTGGTAATTAGTTTAATTCACTGTTAAAATCACAGAGGCTGACATGTGGGTCCCACTGGACCCACATGTCAGGTTTGACTGGTCAGCCGTCCTGTTGACTTGCTGATGTCAGCATGTCATCATGCTGATGTCATAATTCTCTTTTCTGTTAAATAAAATAAATCTAGAAAATCAATTAAACTTTGAAAATTAATAACTTTTAAACCGTAGCTCAGATCGAAAAAGTTAAAACATGAGAGTTGCTCAGAACGACGAGACGAGTCTGATCGTGCCGTCTGTTTCCTTGTCGGAACCTCCTACGTAGAAGAACCCGTAACTCCGAGCCCAATTTCGGTAGATGAATAGTGCGCACACACCGGTTAATAAATCCCAGAATAATCCTAAAAATAACTAAAATGACTTAGATGCATATTTAGGCAACCCTGCACTGCATCATAGCATCGCACGCACTGTGTTGCATCTATTTGCATTATATTTACTTGTTTCCTCCCCCTCTTCTCTCTTGATTAGACCTCGACGTTGACGTAGCTCCCGAGGCAGACGCAGCTCAGGAGTACGACTACGTGCCCGACGACACCACAGGCGACCTTGCCCTTGCCCCATAGCAAACAGTCAAGCACCCCCATTTTGAACATGCCTATATCGCCTATTCTCTTCTCTCTTATGCTTGCATTAGAACTGCTACTGCTACTGTTTTCCTATATCTGCTGCGTAGCCTGATTATTGTAACCTGCCTTGCTACCTTGCTGGTTATCCTAGACTGTTTAGAATAGGCTGGGTAGAGACCCGACAGAGACCCCCACTTGATCCCGACTGCCCCGCTGGATATCAGAAGACCCGATCATCGGGATCGAAGATCAGACCCGGGCACCGCACGTCACTTCCCCCTATGTTGCTCGACACTACTGGGTTACTATCGAGTGCCGAGGGTGATACCTCGACAGCACTTCAGATGATAACCTTGTAGGTTAGTTACTCGGTCGTGGTAAGCGAGGGTGATTCCTCCTACACCACCCCCGATACCGACATCGTCGTGCAACCGTTCAAGTGAGGACCTCGAGGGTGATTCCTCCTTCGTTCACCTTGACTATAACATCAGGTGGGATCCTATCGAGGGTGATTCCTCAGGGTTCCCTTGGTGTCAGACACATAGATACAATTGCTGATTTGACTTGCACTAAACCATGTTACTAAAGACGGGTCGGCCCTGAGGGGTACCCGCGCGAGCTTAATGCAAAGTGATGTCGAGTCGGGTTGACCTGGATGGTGCCCACGAGATAACACGAGGCGTGGCCGGGCATTCTTAGCCCTTGCCGCAAGTCCTCGAGACGGGGCGACGGGGTCACATCGATCGTGAGTCTCTGCTCGTTACCGCGCGCTCCTAATCCACTACGGTTTGGATATTTGATCCGAGGGGCCTCTGGCCTGATAGCACTAACCATCACGTGGGCATAGTATGGGCGTTCTGCGTCGTATACTTCAGCCGAAGCTTAATAGACGTCAGCGACTGAGCGGCGCGCGCTGGATTGGACTAGTTACGCAACCGCGCTTGTATTAAGGGGTTGCTAGGTCTGCTTTCGGCCGCCCACGCAACGCGCGGGAGTTCCCGGGGCGAAGGCCCAAGACCCCTGGGGGCATAGGTTAGACCGGCATGCTGACCTCTCTGTTAAGTATTTGGTCGGGTTGCGGCGTGTTGCTTAGCCGAGGCCGGGCATGACCCAGAAAAGTGTGTCCGGCCGGAGTTAAGCGAGCGTGGTGGGTAAGTTGGTGCACCCCTGCAGGGAAGAAACTTCTATCGATAGCCTGTCCTACGGTAACGGACACTCGGAGTTGTATCCCGATCGGTACAACTAGAACATGAGATGAGAACTGGATAGTACGGCTCTGGGATTGCTTTCTCGCAGGGAGTCGTGAAAGGATCTCAGGTCGAGGTTGATTATACTACTACTACTTTACATTATGATCATCTGCCCTCTTCTAATGCTGCAAGACTGCTGAAGATTGTTGAATATGCTAGTCTTTGATAGGACTAGGCTTTCCCCCTTCTATTCTGGCATTTCTGCAGCCCAGTCCACATATACAGCCCTTCTTTGAAAATGTTGCATATGTAGTGTAGATCCGTGCTTGCTGAGTACTTCGGATGAGTACTCACGTTTGCTTTATTTTCCTTTTTCCCCCTTTATCCCTTTGTCGCATCCAGACGACGGAGCCCCGGAGCCAGTTGTCCCCGTCGACGACCACTACTACTACCAGCCCGGAGAGTACTACTACTACGAGGAGCCGACTGACGACCATGAGTAGGATTCGGAGGGTCCAGGGCAGGAGGCCTTCGCCTTTCGATCGTAGCTTTTATTTTGCCCCGCCTCTGTGAAGGCTTATCTCTCTCTCTCTCTGTAATATATCTGTACCCAGATATCTGATGCTTCCGCTGACACTTGTATGCCATCGAGCTATGTATTCGAGCCCACGAGGCCCTGGCTTGTAATATAAAGCTTGTATGAATTTATTTATGTTTTAGAGTTGTGTTGTGATATCTTCAAGTGAGTCCTTAGGCTTGATCGTGTGCATTTGCGTGTATGATTAGTGCACGATTATGCCGGGGGCGTCACAATTTCCACTTACCAAGAGCGCTTCACTCCGCAATGGTGCCAGAAAAGAGTCTTGATAACCCACAAGTATAGGGGGTCAATTGTAGTCCTTTTGATAAGTAAGAGTGTCGAACCCAACGAGGACCAGAAGGAAATGACAAGTGGTTTTTAGCAAGGTAATTTCTGCAAGCATTGAAATTGTCGGTAACAGGTAGTTTGATAGAAAGATAATTTGTAGCAAGTAACAAGTAACAATAGTAACAATAAGTGCATCAAGGTAGCCCAATCCATTGGATGGCAAAGGACAAGCCGAAACAGTCTCAGATAATAAGTAAAGTGTTCTTGAGGGCACACGGGAATTTCATCTAGTCACTTTTATCATGTTGGTTTAATTCACGTTCGCTACTTTGATAATTTGATATGTGGGTGGACCGGTGCTTGGACGCTGTTCTTACTTGAACAAGCCTCCCACTTATGATTCACAAGCATCCGCAACTAAGAAAGAAGGATTAAGATAAAATCTAACCATAGCATTAAACATATGGATCCAAATCAGCCCCTTACGGAATAGCGCATAAACTAGGGTTTAAGCTCCTGTCACTCTAGCAACCCATCATCTAATAACTACTCCACAATTCATTCCCTTAGGCCCAAAGATGTTGAAGTGTCATGTAGTCGACGTTCACATAACACCACTAAGGGAATCACAACATACATATCATCAAAATATCAAACACATATCAAATTCACATGATTACTTGCAACATGACTTCTCCCGTGGCCTCAAGAACAAAGGTAACTACTCACAAGTAATATTCATGCTCAAGATTAGAGGGATATTAAATAACATAATGGATCTAAACATATAATCTTCTACCAAATAAACCATATAGCATCAACTACAAGATGTAATCAACACTACTAGTCACCCACAGGTACCAATCTGATGTTCCGGTACAAAGATTGAATACAAGATATGAACTAGGGTTTTGATATGAGATGGTGCTATTGAAGATGTTGATGAAGATTGGCCTCCAAAAGATGAGAGTGTTGTTGGTGATGACGATGGCTTCGATTTCCCCCTCCCGCGGCGAAATCGCTCTGGCGGAGGGCAAAAGTGCTCCTGCCCAAGTTCCACCTCGAGACGGCGGCGCTGCGTCCAGAAAGTCCTCTCCTTATTTTTTTCTAGGTCAAAAGACCTTATGTACCAGAAGATGGGCACCGGAGGTGGGTCGAGGTGCCCACTACCCACCAGGGCGCGCCAGGGGGGGCTCGCGCGCCCTGGTGCCTTGTGGCCACCTGGCAGCCCCCCTCTGGTAGTTATTTTCTCCAATATTATTATATATTCCAAACTAATTCTCCGTAAAATTTCAGCTCATTTGGAGATGTGCAGAATAGGTATCTCTGACATAGCTTTTTCAGGTCCAGAATTCTAGCTGCCGGTATTCTCCCTCTTTGTGTAAACCTTGCATATTATGAGAGAAAAGGCATTAGAATTACTCCACAAAGTGTTATAATGCATAAAAACACTATAAATAACAGTAGGAAAACATGATGCAAAATGGACGTATCAAACCTCATAGTCTTTCTAAGAACTCAATAAATTAGAGAAAAGCTCTGATGAATCGAGGGTCTTTGACGTCCTTAAACCAACTATACACTTATCCCTAGCACACTACCGAATTTTCGGGACAATGTTTGGGGCAAAGGCCTCACTGGAAGAACCATTTAGCCAATAATCGGTCTAGAAACGAAGCTTTCGTTGTTCCCCACATGTACTCTAGCGGCAACGTTAAACATGTACATGACTTGCTTATTCATATGTTGAGAGTATCGAGTGGTCGACTAGGGGAGAGTGAATATGAGACTAATTTTTTTAAGCTTAACTTCTTATTTTAAAGCAATGCAAATAAAGTAAGTTCTCTAGATATGCAACTAGGTGAGAATAACTTATATGGCAGGCAAGTCAAGGCAAAGTATGCTAATCAATAATGTAATTAGCAAGCCAACAAGCATACAAGCCAGTAAAGATATTGGAAAGGCTTAACCACAAGTGATTCGAAGACACATATTTCATCCCAAAGTTCACACTCTTTGGGGAGTGCTAATATAATCTCTGCTGAGGAGTGCCAAAGACAAAGCCATGGAGTGCTATCAAGTGGCTCACCCTATTGTCCATTCGAGTCACCCCCAATAGACGAGCCTCAAATCATTCGGAGTTGATCTTGAAGGCGGCTATCGCACCTTTATAAACTTCACGGAGCACACCACAAGCAAGAAAAATTTGGGGCCTTGACTCCTAATAGCCCAGGAGTGAGGTGTATTGGTATTAATATATTGCCCTTCATAAAAAATAGAGCGGAATGAACATCTTCTTCAAGATATACACACATATTCAAACCTCCCTCACTTTCTACTCTAAAATTCTCTCCCGAATGATTCCTTCGAATGTTTTTGACTGTCCCCAGATTTTCCCTCTCTAGTTGCTTTTTAGAAAGCCGTAACTAAGAGAAGTAGGTGATTGTTATGAACACTTTTTTTACCGGAAAATAGTAGGAAATGATCTTACTATAATTAAATTAAAATATAAAGAGAAGTATGCCCATGTAGAATATTTATAAGAGCATATATACAAAGGGATAAAATGGAAAACTAAACTGAAAATCAAGAATTATAGGTTATGTTGTACTCATGCTTTGAACTTTTCTTTGTGCTTGATCTTGGCTCCTTGGATAACTAGAGTTGGGTCTTCTTTTGAGACAAGATAGCCATGAATCTCTGCTTAATGCATCCTATTTGAAGATCAACACATTTCTGCATCTGTAGAGGTTCCAATGACTAATAATTATCATATCCATCTTGAAGAGCCGATCAATTGCCAATTTTGCTAGCTACAATTCATTATTGAGATCCCTCTATTCTGAAAAGGTATACTCTACCAACACTGCTGAGAGAAACCGCAGTCCCAAAAGATATGCCTTGGGATCTTAGGAGCTTGTTCATTACATAAAACACAATTATAGTCATGCAAATGAAACGATTTTCTCTAGAGCAGACTTATGTGTTTATTCTATCATGCAAAATGAGCCAGCTGAAGATTATGTGCCTTAGCTGTAAGGCACTCTTTCAAAGATTTTCTAATATGGCAGGGGACTGATCATCTTCCATAAGAAGTTTGTACATTTTCATTGAGCTATAGTTTGTGGAGTTATAGGAGTATGGTCAACTATCTGATTGTTACGAACATGGATATGAAATGAATGCCTGATGCATCCCATGCCTAGCTGATTGTTATGAACATGAGAGAATAGTAGCTATGAGAAAAAGAATAAAGCGGTTAATTTAGAAAGAGTGGAGCGGGAACCGGGGGTGGGAGCAGCAATGCAATAGGGGTTTGCAACAAGAACTAGAGAACGTGGAAAAAATGATAGGGGTGCATTTCCAATGTTTAGCTTGTTCCAAGAATGCAAGGGGAGAAGGGAATATATAGGGTTTGAGTGATTGACCCACCTGGAAGGGCACACTGAGCTCACCATATGAGTGGAGTAGGTGCATGACACACTTTACTCCATCCATTTTAGATTTTCTGACAGTTCATTAGTCGAGAGGCGATATATACACCAACATGATCAGGATGCCACCGTGCCACATATCTGGAAGCTTAATTTTATCAGGAATGTTAAAAATCTGATGTCATATTTTTAACCATGGCAAATCGAACATATTTATGGCAAATAATATTGTCGGATGGATGTTAATTTCCTTTAGAAAGTATTATAAATCCCTTGCGACAACATTATTTGCCATCTCAAGAGCTTGATTTGGCATGCTAAAAAATCTGATGTTCCATTTGTAGCAAAATACAAAGTATACTCACCATATATAAGCTATGCATAGAATTATTCTTTAAGAATTCATAGTAATGCAAAAAAACATGCACGCAGATTTGAATGTTTTTTACCATCACAAAAAGTTTCAAAAAATAATACCGAGATTTGGATTGTATACAAAAATAACAAGCAACATGGGTCGAAATGCAAATACAAATATGTAGAAACACGACCAGCCTTCTTATTTTTGCACTGGACGTATTCGTTTGAATTATCCTATGAAATTTTACAGGTTCAACAACATGTGTTAATTTTATGTGATTTTTTGACAAAAATGAGAAAACATGAAAAAACAATTTTGGCACCAGGAGAATTGGTGCCGGAGAGTAAAAGTGAATTTTCAGGATTGTACCACGTTATAGAAGCTTGAAACTAAAACTGATATGTAAAAAGAATGTCGCTCAAACTCATCGGGCACAGACCAACAACAGGGGTGTGTTTGGTAGCCTGCATTAGGCCCAATCAGGCCCACGTAGGAAGGAAATGGCCTATTTGGTTGCCTGGGTTGCATCTACTTCTCGGGCCGCACAGAACTTAAAGCACCCCTGAGCCATGCCCGGGAGGAACGGCCGAATCAACAGTTTTTTGTGAGCCAGGCTCGCTGCGGCCACGCGTGCCTCTTCGCTGCACGCCTCGGGGAGCGCGGGAGACGGTCAGGACATCTCATAACTCCCCTCTCTCTTGTGTCACCTCCCACTCCTCCATTAACACCGCTCCCTCTCACTCTCTTCACCGTCCCTTGATGTCCTATCCTCCGATGGCTCGCCCTCCACCGTGCCACCCCCTGACCCCCATCATCGCCGGCAGCAACAACATCCAAGACCGATGCGTGGCTGGCCTCGCGAACTCAGCCATTGACCTGATGGCGGCCATCCACGCGCCCTCGCCCTTCTGCACCAGACCCCCTTGTCGGGCCAATTAGGTGTCGGCCGCTCCGGCTCCACCACCGTATCTGGACCTGGTGGTCCTAGGCGTGGTGGCACCGCCAGAGGGGATAATAGGTACACCACTCCTTGGAACCCCAGTGAGTGGAGCTGGTTTTTTACCCCCCATTCGAGTGTTTTTTCCGGGAGCACGACAGGGCCATGGATGACGGCACCCTCTTACTCGACCTCACGCGTGACCAGGAGCATTGGCGCATCGCCGATGGCCTGCGGCATTGTCGGCTCGTCCTCTTCGGCCGACCCCTCCTTCCCGTCGGGGTTTTCTCCTCGGTCGACGTACGCTCCATCGGCACTCGCTCCAGTAAGTAGCATTTTCCCCCCTTTACTCATAGATGTATATGTAGATTAGGGTTTGCATTGTACTAGGCATGGATTGGATTTGACTGGATTCGACTGGATTTGATTCGATTTGATTTGAATCGAACCCAATCGATTGCTTCTTGACTGTTACTATGTATTAGTGCATTGCCTCGCTGTTGTTAGATTGCTAGATTAGTGTGCTGCCTTGATGCAAACTAGGTGGTGTTGTTGTAGATTTGTGCTTGCAAGATAGGTAGTCACATTGGATTAATGTTCATGCTAGATTTGTACTGAGGTTTGCTTGATGTTCATGCTGCACAAGTTGTTGTGTTGTCCGTAGTTAGGGTTTGTGCATGATTTCAGTATGTGCATGGTGATTAGTGTAGGTAGGACAAATGTGCATGCTCATAGATGTTGTATGACCATTGTGTTTGCTCGTTTAGGTACTACTACCAACCAACATGTTGCCAAATGTGTGTGTCCTGCTTATGATTGGCTACTGGCACAACTTGCAATGCTATGTTCAGATCATAGCATTGATTTGGCAACTGCTACTGATCCAGTGCTATGATCTAAACATAGCAGTGCAAGTTTCGCAACTTGTGAAACTTGCGCTGATATATTTAGATCATAGCACTGATTTGGCAACTACAACTGATCCAGTGCTATGATCTAAAACAGAGCATTGCATGTTTAGCAACTGGCACTGATCAGTGGCAGTTGGCCAAGGGCAAGTGGCACTTGCACTTGGGCAACTACTACTGATCAGTGCCAGTTGCCAATGATCATCTCACTGATCGTTTGCAACTGCCAACCATTAGAGGCAGTTGCCAATGCTCTATTACTAACATAAGTCATCTTACCTGACAAGATTATGATGACGGAGTGGGACGTAGCTGGTGCAGGAGCGTAGGTCGTGATTGGCGCCGGGGACTAGATCCTGACGAACTGGTGGCTCAAGAGGGTGAGCCTTCCTCGCAGGGTCGCTACCATTAGCCAGCACGATCACGGGGATGAGCACCGAGGATCGTCCATGAGGAGGGGGCACGAGAGCTGCCATGTTTCTACGTTCAGATCAAGGACATGGAGGATCTCGTCATGCTCATCATCCCGGCCAAGTTCACGGAGGTGCTGCAGCAGTGGCTTGTGACGAAGCCACCACGCGTCGTCAGGCTATCGGTCAACAAGTGGTGTGAGTTTTGGGTTCAGATCCAGAGCTTCCAGGGGAACATGGTCCCTGGTAAGGGTTGGCAGTACTTCTGCCACCGCCACAGGATCGTCCCCGGCGACCTCCTCGTCCTACGGATCTCCGGACTTGGCTTGAAGGTGCAGGTCTACAACCATGGTAGCTCGATTATGTACATGGTTCGCTACACCAAGCACTGCTGCATCGTCGACATTTCTCTCACGCTCTAGACCTAGTACTCAGTCTTAAGTATGAACCTGCTAGTAGTTTGTGGTGATCGCTTGAACTAGTGCTGTGAACTTGTTAATATTTTAGACAAGAACAACACCTTGGTGTGAAGCAGGGGGCATGGGATGCCCCTGCTGTCTTTAACTTATGGTCGTAGTTAATCTAGTTTTCCTGTTAATTTGTTATTTACCCTGTTGTTCACTACTTGCTTATCTTTATTGTGTTGCCCGTTCTTTGCTGTTGTGCCTGATGTTGTGCTACAAATGTGGTGGTAAGGACACCACATTTGAAAGGGGTCAGCAGAACACAAACATGCACGTAGCCAAACAACTGTGGTGTGCATCTGCTGACCCCTGAAGCACAAATGTGTGCAACCAAACAGCCGGCCCTAAAATGGCCAGTGATGCAATGAGGGCGACCAAACAACATGCAGATATTATTTTTTGGCCTGATTTTGCTCAGCCAGGCTGAGCTGAGACAAGTATGCAATGCAGGCAATATTTGAGATGACAACCAAACACACCCTAGATTACACACATCGCGGTTTCAATCCCCCAGCTTGCACTATCTTTGGAATGAACTTCAGACCGTGCAGCTCACCCATGGCCAACATGATTCCTTACCCTAACGTTGGCCTACTAAGAGCATCTCCCAATGTTGATGTAGTATAACAGGGCATCAATTAGTTGGTTTTAAGGCATAATTTTTTTCTGTTGTTGTATCAGATGATGTAAAGTAGGGCATCAGGACATTTTCTGCCATAGCAAATTATGTAAAACAGGGTATCCGAACATTTTCTGCCATAGCATATGACGTAAAATAGGGCGCCGAAATAAACATGATCATTGCATATTTTGACATTTCGAACTACCAAATGTTCAAATTTAAACATGATAGACATACTACAGAAGTACTACGATAGACTCACTACTCGTCCTCATCCTTGTTGCCGACACGGTTCCAAAGCTTTAGGATTGCCTCATCCTCACTATCCAACTCGGCCTCAGCTTCTTCGTCGTCCGACTCACCCTTGATCACCCCTAAGGGGCCTGCATCACCCTCCTTCTTGATCACCTACGAGGGGCAAGCCTTGTCTTTCTTCTTGATCATCTTCTTGCGTTCCGCGTCCCTACTGGCAAAGACTTCATACTCTGCTAGCACAAGGTGCGGATTTTCTACGGCGAACCTCGCCATAGCCACCGCATTACTCTCATGAGCGGTGTGCTACTGCACGACGAGGCAGTCTTCCTTGTCTTGCTTGCGAGACACAATTCACAATTCGGGAGCGAGGAACTCTGCCACCTCCTGGGATGCGATGTCATGAAAGTTTAGCTCGAACTTGGGCCTACGGTACCTCCAAGCCGTGGTGTCACACGCGCATGTGACGAGCTCTGGTATCTCGAAGGTCCCGAGTCAGTGTCACATCCCGTCGCACAAGGTCTCGACGGTGTAGCGGCCAGAGCCAAATGTCGCGGAAGCCCGTGCTTCTCCTCGTCATGGCGTTGCGGCACGACATCCTCAGCTCGGCAGTGGCGGCAGTGTGGCGGCCGAGTCGATCAATGTGGTGGTGCGATGGCAGATTCAACGAAAGGGGCGGTGGATCCAATGGCGGGGCGGTGGCGATGGTGGACGGGATCGGTCGACGCGGTGGTGGTGGTTGTGGCGGACGATTCGACGAAAGGAGGCGATGCGGTAGTGGGGGTGGTGGCTGGATTCAACCCCGGCTCCGGCGGGACTGGGGAATCAGGTGCAGGGGAAGTTCCTCGCGGTGATTGGGCTGCACGCCACTGCGGTTTTTGTTTTGCGGAAGCCACGTGTCTGCTATATATTTGCAACACGAGAGGTATGTTGGAATTATGTATCCTGCAACTATATTCAACTAGGAATTAATGTTCGAAATACCTCATATGGAATTATATGTGTATTTATGCATGGACTTACTTTACATGTTTATCATGTAAAGTATTATTGCTGGAAAGTAGGAAGCTGGTCAATTATCAGCGGAGCACAATATACTATTTATGTTGGAAAGTTTACCAGAGTACACTGATAATTGGAAGGAGCTAGATCATATATAGTTAGATTACAACCCTAACATTGATCTACATAATTAGAGGAATTTAGACTCTATTGCGGCGCATTACTCACAAGCGCGTGCTCCAGCGACACAACGGGTAGAATCCGTTAACAACCAAATTTGATCGTGGTTGGTAATTTGATCTGAACTTTATCCCAGAAACTAGTGGAAAAGACTAGGAATCCTATATCTGTATAAGAGATGAACTCTTTGGAAAGACGGTATAAAAAGGTCCCTACCCTCTAGTCTCAGATATGCAAACTACGAGCGGCACCACGGATAAACGCAGAGAAATAGAGGATAGACCATAAAGCCCTAAATTTCTAACAAGGTGAAAATATGCGACTAACCAAAAAAATGTACAGCACAATCTCTACTCCTAATGTCTCAGTTGGTAGTCTCCGACGGTTAAATTTCGCCCCACCAACGCCGGTTTATTTTTGTCCTGTTAAAAAATCTACGAAAATAAACCGGACGCTCGCTACCTCCTGCGCCAGTCCTGGCGACGGATCCTGTCGAATACAACGAACCCTATACACCCCGCTCTAGGGTTGTGCTCTTCTCTGGCGTCGCCCTTGGCCCGATCTCTGGTCTCCGTCCTCCACCGTGTCGGCGGCGGCGGCGCGGCGTGGCGCCACCTGCTGCTCCTCCTCACCGCCCAACCGCTCGTGCTCGCCCTCCTCGCGTTCGCACTCCAGTGGCGCGGCGGCGGCGTGGACGACGCCGGCTCCCGCTGGCCCGCTCGCCTGGCCGTGCCGGCCCCGTCGAGGCTGCAGTCCCTCCACTCCTCCACCGCCCCCGCCTTCCCCTACCTCCGCGGCTGGTCCTTCCACTTCGACGCGCCGGACACCCACCACCCCAAGGTACTACCTTTCCAATCTCACCTCCACCCTCTTCCTCGCCGGCCGCCGGCCGATGTGTCCGACCTGCTGATCTTTTGCTTGCTTGCCAGGTGTGCGTGCAAACGAGCACCTCCGCAGGCCTGGACCAGATCCTGCCGTGGCTCTTCTACCACAAGGTCGTCGGCGTCGCGCACTTTTTGCTCTTCGTCGAGGGCAAGGCCGCCAAGCCCAGTGTCGCCGGGGTCCTCGAGTCCATCCCCGTGCGTTCCTCGCTTGAGATTTCCAAGAATCCAGTAGTACCAATTTCACTCTGCTTGTTCTCAATCTCTGACTCTGTTTCTCTTCTTCTTCTTTAGGGGGTGAAGGTGGTGTACAGGACCAAGGAGCTTGAGGAGCAGCAGGCCAGGTGGTCCGAAACAATCTTTGCCGCCCGCGTGCCTCGTCGGGCTATACACAAATTCATTTCGATGCCCATTCTGATGATGTATATGTTTCACCTGCAGCCGAATCTGGAACGAAACCTGGCTCGCAGG
This sequence comes from Thinopyrum elongatum, assembly GCA_011799875.1. Lineage (NCBI taxonomy): Eukaryota > Viridiplantae > Streptophyta > Magnoliopsida > Poales > Poaceae > Thinopyrum > Thinopyrum elongatum. The sequence goes on along the minus strand of CM022297.1, from coordinate 327,045,286 downwards.
ATTCTTCTACAAGCCTTGCAACCACGAACTGTTTGTGAAGCAATCACTCAACATGGAGATGGCCATTGTGATGGCCCGGGTATGTATGTTTGTTTTCGGCTTATCACAGCAATTATTAATAGTGTTCATTTAGTGTATTGTATTTATCATAAACAAAAAGCATTTTTCTTCATGGTAGGAATCTGGCATGGATTGGATAATGCATCTAGACACCGATGAGTTGCTATATCCCGGTGGAGCTCCCGAGTATTCCATCAGACGCCTGTTAGCTGACGTCCCCGATGATGTTGACATGGTTATTTTTCCTAACTATGTAAGTATACGGTAGTCCTAATACACCTGCTGGACTTCTTATGCATAGTAATTAACTTGCATGTCTGCACTCTGCAGGAAAGCAGCGTCGAGCGTGATGATATAAAGGTCCATTCAGTGAGGTAAACCTTCTCTGTATTTAAGAACATAATTTCCTCAAGTTCCGTTGGATATAACGTTGGCTGATGTTAACAACTTATGTCTAAATACTCTGATATGAATTTTGTTTGTTCGATTACGTCTGAAGTATGATACAGTGGTATGATTTATGTGTGTCTGATACTGTTTACACTAGAAGATACCCCGCGCGTTGCAGCGGGAATTTTTAGAAAGTAATTTAGAAGAAAAAAAATGACAACTATATTATATACATGTGATAGTAAATAATGTACTAAAGTGGAAGCGTCATATGTGCATTATTAGTGAATCAAATGGTGATTCAGACACATGAGAATAAATTTAAGTCATCAAAAAACCGTGAGCTATTACAACCTAGAGCACATTTATATACACGACCCTTACATATTTCTTGCAATACAAAATAAAATAAAATGAGCTTGTTGCATTACTTGATGTTCTGCACATGCATATGTACATTCTGGCAATCACTAAATGTTCTTCTTGAAGTATAGTTGACAACTTGACATCTTGCAAACTTGGTGTGTATCAAGTTTGTTCTCCGCCTCCGGTTCAATCTAACTGCTGCCAGAAATATTAGGTAGATGCCATACCCATACGAAACAAAAAAGGAAAAATGCTACCAGCAAGTATGGGAAAAGGGGACCAATGCCTCAAACAAAAACTCTCTTTGCCTACTTGTATCTTCTAGCATTTGAAAAAGGCGTGCATCTTCTATTTTTTTAGTTACAGTTTGTAATATAAAATAACACTGCTACAATAGGTGTCATAGTTGAGTTACGATTAGTTCAAAGAGCCATTTTCTTTAATCCGTTTGAACAACTACATGATCTGGTTGATAGGATGAGATAGATGGCCAATGATTCCAGGAAATGTAACTGGATAGAGCATGTAAAGATAATGGGCTAGCCAACAAATATTCTAAAAACTACAAATGGGAGAAGCATCATTACCTTCTCAAGACTTGAAAATTTATTAGTTAGAAGATATTTTCTTTGTAACCCCACAAAAAAAAGACATTTTGTCACCCATGTGTTAGCAAGCTTGAATAAAATTAGAGTGGATTCTTGTCAGGTTGTGACCGTGTTCAAGTGCCACCCATGTGTAGCTTGATGGGGGAAGAAAGATAAATTTGCATATTAACAAATTCATCAAAGAGCGAACACATGCTCATGTTGTGTTTGAGTGAGAAAACGAACCATCCGCAAGTGGTGTGTGGTGTCATCAATAGATGTGGTGTCGGGCCTTTGACACAGACCGGTGGAAAGAATTCAAATCAATTCTTGTTCTATCGTGAAGGAGGCAAATACCAGTAAGGATAATAGAGAACACATGATTATATCGTGAAGGAGCACTTCACCTTCATGTGCAAGGGTGGTTCATCCGCCCGCCTCCATCTATGAATGAAGTGCCTCAAGAAAAACTAGGAGGTACAATCAGCCCCAACTTATTTTATTCTTTTTTGCAGGAAATCAGGCCCCAACTTGTGAATGATGCTCATTATTGGAGAACAATATACTTTGTCTTTTCAGTTTTTTACAATGCTTGGAACTTATAGTTGGTACCTGCTACCTGTAGGTTGAGAAGCTGATAGGTAGAATAGTGAAATGGTTGAAGCCCGGTGGCCATATTTTCATTAAGTAATCGTGTTTCCACCAATTTGGAGGTTCCAAGAAGAAAGTAAATCCTACACACTACCGAAAGCCAAGCTTTTATAGCAAGGTTATTAGTCCAACTCTTCACTATTTTTCTCTTTGTACTTCTATTTTGTACTAAGAGTGGAAGTTGTCTGTCTTGCTACTACTTTGTACCATCTGTAGGGCTATTACTTTAACCGAAACCAGATTTACTGGTTGTGGCACTGTATCCTTTAGTTCGATGCACCTAGATACTCTTGCACAGAATCTTGTGTCCAAATCATTTATATGTTGGCTATGCAAGAAGGTCGGGCGGCCAATATAAGACAAAGGCCTATAGAGATTCTTGGAAAATGTGCAGTGCGAATTCATTACACAAACCACAAGTGTCCTCCTCTGCTCAATAATAATAATAATTAATAAGTATCCAATCTGTAATAATACCATTAAAATCAGAATTGGAGCATTTAGCCTTGAACACTACTTGGGAATATGTATGTTCTTCCTTATACAATGCAATTAATTTCACCATATGGCTTGATAACCAGACCATTTTACCATTAATCTTGACCTCCTTTCTATTGTTGTAATGGCCTTCAGATTATCTTATTAGCATGGTATTGTTTTTACCAACCATGTCTTGCAAGGCCTGTCTAATGACTTATTTGTGTCGCAAGAGAAAATATCATTTGTGACTAGCGTCGATGGACCTTCTTAATATATGAAACAACCACATGTTGTTTCTCAAGCTTTATGCCGACGGAACCTTGTAAGCGGTAGTGCACATGATATTTTTGTGAAGCTTCCTTATTATATCCATTTGAAATGTATGTTAGGAAACAAACACATTGTTAGTGGCACGTGACATGGCATACATTGAATTAAATGGACAGGAATAAGGTAGTGCCAAGATGAGGGCTCTAGCGTGTGACTTATAGGCTTCACCTGTGGATGTTTTGGAATGACAATGACGCAACTTCTAATCATTAGTATCCTGTTTGTTAAATATGCAGATTGAAAGGAAGGATAATTCTAATCATTAGTATCTCCATGGGTTCATTATCTTCATATTCATAACTTTAGATGACCAATTTCTTTCTTTAACCAGTAAGGATGATTGATTATTGCCAATATCTTTTATCTCCATATACATCACCTATCACTGTATTATGATGATTTGAGACATAATGGGGTACACATATTCTTATGATTCATCTAGCAGTATGTGATTTCTTGACATTTTCCCAGCAATTTCACTTTGGTTTTCTTCTTTGCTTTTAGTTATTTGTGTGATTGATCAAAACTACATACATAAAAAATGCAAGGACACAATATGATTTGGCATTTTCAGTGCTAGCACATGGAGCAGCAAGAGGGAGGAGAGGAGCTACCACGGTGGCCAGGTAACTCAAGGATGGAGGGGAATTCGTGTAGAATAAGCCTGCACTCTTCGAGAAAATACATAGGATAATTATGAAACAAGGTATTGAAAAAAACAAGAAAATATAGGTGACCAAATACTTGAGGGGTTGCAACTCTGCAAGACTGAAATTAATGAAAAGGTAAGCCTTTCCTTGTTTAGATGAACAAACAGCTAAGCCAGCTGAGGAGCGATCTCCAACAGCTCCCCGGTCGCCAGTGGTCAAAGATTGTCCGCTGAAAGACGAACAAGTGATCATGTTCTATCATTGTTGAAAGGAGTAGTGAATGCTGATGTATGTATATTTTTCGTTCAGTGTATTGGAAGTGCAAATTGGTACATACTTTACTGACATTATTTAGTGGATTTTAACATATTTGATATATTGGATTTTATGTTGTGTTCTAATGGTGCTTCAAATATTTTTACAAAAGAAATAAGAAAATATCAGAAACAAAATATTTAGCATTCTATATGCATGTCTAGCATAGTAACCGAGGTGTAGCATGTTTGCGTGTGTGTGTGTGTATATCTGGGGGAGTTTGGTCATGGCGAGGTGCGACTTGCGGCGAGGTCTGTGGCCGGTGAGGGAGGCCTCTGAGGGGCGACGACCTACATTGGTCGCGTGCATGAGGGGAGTGTCTTTGATGCAGTGCGGGAGACGTCTCGCGGAGGGAGGGGAGCGTGAAAAGTGGCGGATCGCAACCGTTTGGATGTACTTGATCTAACGACTGGTATGCATACTTGAACAATAGTACTTATGTTACGTGAGTAATGTATGATAAAGTGAAACATGGTGGACATGGCATCGTGGCTGAGCTGGCGGAGAGATGTAAGGAGTGATGTTGAAGCCGGCGGCGGAAGTGATGGCCAAACGGGGTTCCTTAGCGCTAGCGAGGAGGCTGATGGGTTCCGAGGACCAATGAAATATTGCAGCAACAACGTATTGGGTTCCATTTTCTGGCGGAGAAGAACTGATAAACGACATGTGCGCGATTCGTTTGTTCATTCATTTGATCGATCTTTATTCCACTCAAATCAGATTCATTTACTTTTGTACTTACCCACGGTTTGATGGATCGAGAAATTTAGTGATATTAATTGCGACGAGGAATATCATATATCCATAAACCTCGAATTTTTATTCCCGTAGAACATGATCATGATGAACCAAAAAGATTTTTAAAATGCCCGTGCTATTCTACTAGTATACGGATAGGTATCTGTCGAAGCATCACTTTTGGGTCCAAATGCCAAAAAAAAACGAATTTTTTTTTGACAGGTCCCTGTTTTGCATTATTTATTGGAGAATGGAGATGCTCTGCTCTGCTTACGCTCTAAAACTTCGTAGCATGCGCCTCCCCAGCCTTTGCTAAGCTAGCCTGGGACTCCGATGCTCCTCCCAAACGTCAGCTTTTTGTATGGCTTGCTGTCCACCGGCGCTGTCTCACGGCGGACAACCTTTGCTCGGCGCAGCTGGAACCATGACCCTCGCTGACGGTGCTAGTTGTGCCAATGCTCTGCTAAAACCTGCTGCACCTTTTTTTTTAAAGAAGGATTACCTTCGGTCTCTGCATCAGAGTGATGCATGCAGCCTTTTTATTAAGCAAAATAATCCAAAAGTCTGTGATCCAGTATAAGATCGCTCAGAGCTGAAGAAAAATAAAAAAAAGTATAATATGCCACAACCGGCGATAATAGAAGAGATGACTAAACACCTATCCTGTTACTGGACCACCATCCAGCCCGGTTGTAAATATCCTGAGTTACCATCTTCCATGGGGCAGACCCAGTAACCAAAGACTCTCTGACTTCCACGTGAGTGAGTAACGACCACATACGGATCCAAGCAGTGGCCCTGTAGATAACTTGCAGAAAAATCATACAAGTTTGTCTGTTAAAGACCATGTCATTTCTACAGTTCCATATAGCCCAAAGTCATGCACATACTGTAGGGGAACGTTGCACGGAAAACAATTTTTTTCTACGCACACGCAAGATCTATCCATGGAGATGCATAGATACGAGAAATAACAGCATCTACATACCCTTGTAGATCGCTAAACGGAAGTGTTTATCAACGCGGTTGATGTAGTCGTACAACTTCACGATCCGTACCAATCAAGCACCAAACGCACGGCACCTCCGCGTTCAGCACACGTTCAGCTCGATGACGTCCTCGCCTTCTCGATCCAGCAAGAGAGGCGAAGTAGTAGATGAGTTCCGGCAGCATGACGGTGTGGTGACGGTGGTGGTGAAACTATTCCGCAGGGCTTCGCCAAGCACAACGGACATGAACAGGGGAGGAACTAGAACTAGAGGGAGAGGGGCGCCGCACACGGCTTGGGAATCATGGTGTGTGTTGCCCCCTCCCCTCCTCTCATATATATAGGAGGAGGAGGGAGGGGAGGCAGCCCTAGGCGCCCCCAAAGGGGGCCGGCGGACGCCCTAGGGGCCTACCCTAGGTGCGCACCCCTTTCCTTCCTATGGCGCAGGGGAGAAGGCAGGAGGGGAGGCGCCTCCCCCCCTCCCCCCTTTCCTTTTTCTCACGTGGGAGAGAAGGTAAGAGGGGGCCGGCCCTCTTCCCTTCCTTCCCTAGGGCCGATGGCCAGGAGGTGGGCCCACCAGCCCCCTTGTGGGCTGGTGTGCTCCCTCCCTTGGCCCGTTTGGCCCAATAACTCCCCGAGGCCTCCCGGAACCCCTTTCGGTACTCTGATAAAACTCCAATGCATTTTGAAACCTTTCCGGAGACCAAATAGTATCATCCTATATATCGATCTTTACCTCCGGAGCATTCTGGAGCTCCTCGTCATGTCTGTGATCTTATCCGGGACTCCGAACAACATTCGGTCACCAACTCACATAACTCATATAATACTATATCAGCAACGAATGTTAAGCGTGCGGATCCTACGGGTTCGAGAATGATGTAGACATGACCGAGACGCTTCTCCGGTCAATAACCAATAGCGGGACCTGGATGCCCATATTGGTTCCTACATATTCTACGAAGATCTTTATCGGTCGAACCTTTATGACAACATACGTAGTTCCCTTTGTCTGTCGGTATGCTACTTGCCCGAGATTCGATCGTCAGTATCTCCATACCTAGTTCAATCTCATTATCGGCAAGTCTTTTTACTCGTTCTATAGTACATCATCTTACAACTAACTCCTTAGTCACTTTTCTTGTAAGCTTCTTGTGATGATGTATTACCGAGAGGGCCCAGAGATACCTCTCCGTCATACGGAGTGAGAAATCTCAATCTCGATTCACGCCAACTCAACAGACACCATTAGAGATACCTGTAGAGCACCTTTATGATCACCCAGTTACGTTGTGACATTTGATAGCACACAAGGTATTCCTCCGGTATCCGGGAGTTGCATGATCTCATGGTCGAAGGAATATGTATTTGACATTAAGAAAGCAGTAGCAACAAAATGAACGATCATTTGCTAAGCTAACAGATGGGTCTTGTCCATCACATCATTCTCCTAATGAAGTGATCCCGTTATCAAGTGACAACACATGTCTATGGTTAGGAAACCTTAACCATCTTATGATCAACGAGCTAGTCTAGTAGAGGCTCACTAGGGACACGGTATTTGTTTATATATCCACACATGTATTTAAGTTTCCGGTCAATACAATTCTAGCATGAAAAATAAACATTTATCATGATTAAGAAAATATAATGATAATCATTTTATTATTGCCTCTAGGGCAAATTTCCAACAGTCTCCCACTTGCACTAGAGTCAATAATCTAGATTACATTGTAATGAATCTAACACCCATGGAGTCTTGGTGCTGATCATGTTTTGCCCGCAGAAGAGATTTAGTCAACGGGTCTGCCACATTCAGATCCGTATGTACTTTGCAAATTTCTATGTCTCCATCCTTGACCTTTTCACGAATGGAGTTGAAGCGTCGCTTGATGTGTTTGGTTCTCCTGTGAAACCTGGATTCCTTGACTAAGGCAATTGCTGCAGTGTTGTCACAACAGATTGTCATTGGAACCGATGCACTAGGTATTACACCCAGATCGGATATGAACTCCTTCATCCAGACACCTTCATGCGCTGCTTCCAAAGCAGCTATGTACTCCGCTTCACGCGTAGATCCCGTCACGACGCTCTGCTTGGAACTGCACCAACTAACAGCTTCACCATTCAATATAAATACGTACCCAGTTTGTGACTTAGAGTCATCCGGATCTATGTCGAAGCTAGCATCGATGTAACCCTTTACGACGAGCTCTTCGTCACCTCCATAAACGAGAAACATATCCTTGGTCCTTTTCAGGTACTTCAGGATATTCTTGAGCATTGTCCAGTGATCCACTCCTGGATTACTTTGGTACCTCCCTGCCAAACTTATTGCAAGGCACACATCAGGTCTAGTACACAACATGGCATACATAATAGAACCTATGGCTGAGGCATAGGGAATGACTTACATTTTCTCTCTATCTGCATGGTCGGACTTTAGGTCTGACTCAATTTCACACCTTGCAACATAGGCAAGACCCCTTTCTTCTGACTGGTCCATTTTGAACTTCTTCAGAACTTTGTCAAGGTATGTGCTTTGTGAAAGTCCTATTAAGCGTCTTGATCTATCCCTATAGATCTTAATGCCCAATATATAAATAGCTTCACCGAGGTCTTTCATTGAAAAATTCTTATTCAAGTATCCTTTTATGCTATCCAGAAATTCTATATCATTTCCAATCAGCAATATGTCATCCATATATAATATCAGAAATGCTACAGAGCTCCCACTCACTTTCTTGTAAATACAGGCTTCACCGTAAGTCTGTATAAAACCAAATGTTTTGATCACCTCATCAAAGCGTATATTCCAACTCCGAGATGCTTGCACCAGTCCATAGATGGATAGCTGGAGCTTGCACACTTTGTTAGCACCTTTAGGATCCACAAAACCTTCCGGTTACATCATATACAACTCTTCTTTAAGAAACCCGTTAAGGAATGCAGTTTTGACGTCCATTTGCCAGATTTCATAATCATAAAATGGGCCAATAGCTAACATGATTCGAACATACTTAAGCATCGCTACGGGTGAGAAAGTCTCATCATAGTCAATCCCTTGAACTTCTCGAAAACCATTTGCGACAAGTCGAGCTTTGTAGACAGTGATATTACCATCAGTGTTCGTCTTGCTCTTGAAGATCAATTTATTCTCAATGGCTTGCCGATCATCGGGCAAGTCCACCAAAATCCACGCTTTGTTCTCATACATGGATCCTATCTTAGATTTCATGGCCTCAAGCCATTTGTCGGAATCTGGGCTCATCATAGCTTCTTCATAGTTCGTAGGTTCGCCGTTTTCTAACAACATGACTTCCAGGACAGGATTACTATACCACTCTGGTGTGGTACGTGTTCTGGTCGACCTACGAGGTTCAGTAGTAACTTGATCAGAAGTTACATGTTCATCATCATTAGCTTCTTCTCTAGTTGGTGTAGACATCACGGGAATAGTTTTCACTGATGTGCTACTTTCCAATTCGAGAGAAGGTACAACTACCTCATCAAGTTCCACTTTCCTCCCACTCATTTCTTTCGAGAGAAACTCCTTCTCTAGAAATGACCCGTTCATAGCAACAAAGATCTTGCCCTCGGATCTGTGGTAGAAGGTATACCCAATGGTCTCTTTAGGGTATCCTATGAAGACGCACTTCTCCACTTTGGGTTCGAGCTTATCAGGCTAAAGCCTCTTGACATAAACATCGCATCCCCAAACTTTAAGAAACGACAGCTTAGGTTTCTTGCCAAACCAAAACTCATACGGTGTCGTCTCAACGGATTTAGACGGTGCCCTATTTAGAGTGAATGCGACTGTCTCTAATGCATAACCCCAAAATGAAAGTGGCAAATCGGTAAGAGACATCATAGAACGCACCATATCCAATAGAGTACGATTACGATGTTCAGACACACCATTACACTGCGCTGTTCCAGGTGGCGTGAGCTGTGAAACAATCCACATTGTCTTAAATGCATACCACACTCGTAACTCAAATATTCACCTCCACGATCAGATCGTAGAAACTTTATTTTCTGGTTACGATGATTTTCCACTTCACTCTGAAATTCCTTGAACTTTTCAAATGTTTTCAGACTTGTGTTTCATTAAGTAAATATACCCATATCTACTCAAATCATCTGTGAAGGTAAGAAAATAACGATATCCACCGCGTGCTTCAACACTCATCGCACCGCATACATCAGTATGTATTATTTTCAATAAGTCACTAGCTCGCTTGATTTTTCCGGAGAACAGAGTTTTAGTCGTCTTGCCCATGAGGCATGGTTCACATCTCTCAAATGATTCATAATCAAGAGATTCCAAAAGTCCATCAGCATGGAGTTTCTTCATGCGTTTTACACCAATATGACCTAAACGGCAGTGCCACAAGTATGTTGCACTATCATTATCAACTTTGCATCTTTTGGCATAAATATTATGAATATGTGTATCCCTACGATCGAGATTCAACAAGAATAGACCATTCATCAAAGTTGCATGACCATAAAAGATATTACTCATATAAATAGAACAACCATTATTCTCTGACTTAAATGAATAACCATCTCGCAGTAAACAAGATCCAGATATAATGTTCATGCTGAACGCTGGCACCGAATAACAATTATTGAGGTCTAAAACTAATCCCGAAGGTAGATATGGAGGTAGCGTGCCGACGGTGATCACATCAACCTTGGAACCATTCCCGACGCGCATCATCACGTCGTCCTTAGCCAATCTTCGTTTATTCCGCAGCTCCTGTTTCGAGTTACAAATATGAGCAACCAAACCAGTATCAAATACCCAGGTGCTACCACGAGCATTAGAAAAGAACACATCAATAACATGTATATCAAATATACCTTTATTCACTTTGCCATCCTTCTTATCTGCCAACTATTTGGGGCAGTTCCGCTTCAAGTGACAATTTCCTTTGTAGTAGAAGCACTCAGTTTCAGGTCTGGGTCCAGCTTTGGGCTTCTTCACGGGAGCGGCAACTTGCTTGCCATTATTCTTGAAGTTCTCTTTCTTTCCCTTGCCCTTTTTCTTAAAACTGGTGGTCTTGTTAACCATCAACACTTGATGCTCTTTCTTGATTTCTACCTCTGCTGATTTCAGCATCGCCAAGAGCTCGGGAATCGTTTTCGTCATCCCTTGCATATTATAGTTCATCACGAAGCCTTTGTAGCTCGGTGGCAGTGACTGAAGAACTCTATCAATAACACTCTCAACTGGAAGATCAATTTCCAGCTGAGTCAAGTGGTTATGATACCCAGACATTTTGAGTATGTGTTCACTGACAGAACTGTTCTCCTCCATCTTACAGCTAAAGAACTTGTTGCAGACTTCATATCTCTCAACCCGGGCATTAGCTTGAAATATCAACTTTAGCTCTTGGAACATCTCATATGCTCTGTGGCGTTCAAAATGCTTTTGAAGTCCCAGTTCTAATCCGTAAAGCATGGCACACTGAACTATCGAGTAGTCATTAGATCGAGCCTGCCAGACGTTCATCACATTTGCATCAGCAACTGTAGCAGGTCTATCACCTAGCGGTGCATCAAGGACATAATTCTTCTGTGCAGCAATGAGGATAATCCTCAAGTTACGGACCTAGTCCGTGTAGTTGCTACCATCATCTTTCAACTTAGCTTTCTCTAGGAACGCATTAAAATTCAAGGGAATGGTAGCACGGGCCATTGATCTACCACATAGATATGCAAAAACTATTAATACTAAGTTCATGATAAATTTTAGTTCAAATAATCAAATTACTAATGAACTCCCACTTAAATCAACATCCCTCAAGTTGTCCAAGTGATACATGATCCAAATCAACTAACCCAAGTCCGATCATCACGTGAGATGGGGTAGTCTTCAATGGTGAACATCTCTATGTTGATTATATCTACTATATGGCTCACGATCGACCTTTCGATCTCCAGTATTCCGAGATCATGTCTGTACATGCTAGGCTCGTCAAGTTTAACCCAAGTATTCTGCATATACAAAACTGTCTTACACCTGTTGTATGTGAATGTAGAGTCTATCACACCCGATCATCACGTGGTGCTTCGAAACGATGAACTTTGGCAACGGTGCATACTCGGGGAGAACACTTTTATCTTGAAATTTAGTGAAGGGATCATCTTATAATGCTACCGCCGTTCTAAGCAAAATAAGATGCATAAAGGATAAACATCACATGCAATCAAAATATGTGACAAGATATGGCCATCATCATCTTGTGCTTTTGATCTCCATCTCCAAAGCATCATCATGATCTCCATCGTCACTGGCTCGACACCTTGATCTCCATCGTTGTGTCGGGGTCGTCTCGCCAACTATTGCTTCTACAGCTATCGCTAACGCATAGTGATAAAGTAAAGCAATTACATGGCGTTTGCACTTCATACAATAAAGAGACAACCCTAAGGCTCCTGCCGGTTGTCGATATTACAAAACATGATCATCTCATACATCAACATATATCACATCATATCTTGACCATATCACATCACAATATGCCCTGCTAAAACAAAGTTAGACGTCCTCTACTTTGTTGTTGCAAGTTTTACGTGGATGCTACGGGCTTCTAGCAAAAACCGTTCTTACCTATGCAAAAACCACAACGGTGTTTCATCAAATTTGCTGTTTTAATCTTCTCAAGTACCGGCCGTAGTCAAATTTGATTCAACTAAAGTAGGAGAAACAGACACCCGCCAGCCACCTTTATGCAAAACTAGTTGCATGTCTGTCGGTGAAACCGGTCTCATGTGCATGGACTTGTAAGGTTGGTCCGGGCCGCTTCATCCCACAATACCGCCGAATCAAAATAAGACGTCAGTGGTAAGCAGTATGACTATCACCGCCCCCAACTCTTTGTGTTCTACTCGTGCATATCATCTACGCATAGACATGGCTTAGATGCCACTATTGGGAAACGTTGCATGGAAAACAAAAAAAATCTACACACACGCAAGATCTATCCATGGAGATGCATAGCAACGAGAGGGGAGAGTGTGTCTACGTACCCTCGTAGATCGTAAGCGGAAGCGTTTGTTAACGCGGTTGATGTAGTCGAACTTCTTTGCGCTCCAACCGATCAAGTACTGAACGTACGGCACTTCCGTGTTCTGCACACGTTCAGCTCGGTGACGTCCTCTGCCTTCTTGATCCAGCAAGACGGCGAGGTAGTGGATGAGTTCCAGCACAACGGCATGGTCACGGTGATGGTGAAGTGATCTCCGCAGGGCTTCGCCTAAGCACTACGAAAATATGACCGGGGGTGTAAACGGTGGAGGGGGGCGCCGCACACGGCTAAGCAATTGATCTGGGTTGTGCTAGGCACCCCTCCCACATATATATAGGTGGGGGTGGACGGAGCAGCCAGGAGGCGCCCCCAAGTAGGCCGAATCCTACTTGGGTCTTCCCCCAAGTGGCGCCCCCTTCCTTATTTGGAGTGCGGGAGGAAGGAAGGAGGTGGTGGCGCCCCCCCTTTCCTTTCTTTCCCGAGGAGGGAAAGGCAGAAGGGGCCACCCCTCCCGTTTCCTTCCCCTAGGGCCGGCCAGCCAAGGGAAGGGGTGCACCAGGCCCCTTGTGGGCTGGTCTGTCCCCCCCCCCTTTGGCCCTTAAGGCCCATACACTTGCCGGGGGTGCCCGGAACCCCTTCCGGTGACCCGATGAGTACCCGGTGCACTCTGAAACTATTCCGGTGTCCGAATACCATCGTCCTATATATCAATCTTTACCTATCGACCATTTTGAGACTCCTTGTCATGTCCGTGATCTCATCCGGGACTCCGAACAACATTCAGTCACCAAAAGATATAACTCATATAACACTATATCGTCAACGAACGTTAAGCGTGCGGACCCTACGGGTTCGAGAACTATGTAGACATGACCGAGACACCTCTCCGATAAATAATCAATAGCGGAACCTAGATGCCCATATTGGCTCCTACATATTCTACGAAGATCTTTATCGGTCGAACCGTTATGACAACATACGTATTTCCCTTTGTCCATCGGTATGTTACTTGCCCGAGATTCAATCGTCGGTATCTTCATACCTAGTTCAATCTCGTTACCGGCAAGTCTCTTTACTTGTTCCATAATACATCATCTTGTAACTAACTCATTAGTCACATTGCTTGCAAGGCTTCTTATGATGTGTATTACCAAAAGGGCCCAGAGATACCTCTCCGATACTCGGAGTGACCAATCCTAATCTCGATCTATGCCAACTCAACAAACACCTTCGGACATACCTGTAGAGCATCTTTATGATCACCCAGTTACGTTGTGACGATTGATAGCACACAAGGTATTCCTCCGGTATCCGGGAGTTGCATAATCTCGTAGTCGAAGGAATATGTATTTGACATAAAGAAAGCAATAGCAATACACTGAACGATCATTATGCTAAGCTAACGGATGGATCTTGTCCATCACATCATTCTCCTAATGATGTGATCCCGTTATCAAATGACAACACATGTCTATGGTTAGGAAACCTTAACCATCTTTGATCAACGAGCTAGTCTAGTAGAGGCTTACTAGGGACACGATATTTGTTTATGTATTCACACATGTATTTAAGTTTCCGATCAATACAATTCTAGCATGAATAATAAACCTTTTATCATGAATAAGGAAATATAAAATAACAACTTTATTATTGCCTCTAGGGCATATTTTCTTCAATTTTCTCAATCAACAAGGGACTGTCTGACCCACTGTCAAAGGAAACAGACTCCCTTTCTCTGGTGATAGCGTGCGACAGGCTTTGCCGCCACGATAAGAGGAATGAGGAGGTTTCTCAGTACCATGAGATTTAGAAGTTTCCGCATTGTGAGCATCAACACGTTTATGCTTTGGTGTGAGTATCGGGCTAGATGTTGTGTTCTTATGCACATGAACAGATTCATCCTCCTTAACCGGGTTTCTAACCAAAACCTCCTCAATCTCATATTGAAAACGGTAGAACCGCCCTCCCAAGCAACCTTCAGCAATAGCAGGGAGTTCATCAACCCTGCGACACCCAATTTTAGCATGGACAGAAGAATGGCAATTGAGAGTGGACATATCAATCTTGAGAGTAACACCAACCAGCCCCCCAACATAAGCAACATTCCTATCACACCGTTTATTCGGAGGGATCTTGCTGATTTTAACCCAAGCAATTTCCAGCAGCCCCTCAGACCCAACGTCCTCGGACCACGGAGTGATGTGGACGACCACACCAGAGGTTTTAAGAGTGATATATTCAACATAAAGAGCTTTATTGACCTCCCTAGCATTAGGAAAACTCATCACATACTGTTTTGGAGCAATGAGGTGGGCCGAGCAGCGCCAGCCTTGCCCAATGTACACCTCAAACTCATCCTCAAGATCCTTAGTAGTCATCTCTCCCTAAACTATAGATATGATAGCCTTAGCAATTTTCTCATTATTCTGGTGACTAGTAGAGTAATCATGAATGTAATGAAACCCCTTAGCTTGGAAAGCACACATAGCAGAATGCATTCCCAAGAAGCAAATCAGTGCAAATGACAGACAAGTGGCCTTTCTTCTTGCATCTATCACACAAAGCCTGAGGACATCTAGCAGTGAAATGTCCCCCGGTGTTACATATTTCGCTGACCTCAAATGTAGAAGCCATGAGATCAGGCTTTGCAGGGGTCATGCGATTCTTGGGAGGGGAGGGGATTTTCCAGTGATGGGGCGGCTGCCCTTACCGCCCCCGCCGGTTCCCTACTGAGGTTGGTAAGTCGGAGCCGCACGACCTGCACCAATAGCTTCATCCCACGCTCAAATCCAGTCTCACCAGACCCGGGTGCTGCATTGGTGGAGGAAGCACCGACAGCCTCCTTGCGCTTCCAGACGTGGCTCTCGCGACCTCGGCCACCGCCGCCGTTGCCGCCATCGATGCGCCCACCGCCGCGGCCAGCACCGCGACCACGAACACCGCCACGGTCAAAGCGACCACTGCCGCGACCCTGCCTCCCCGCACCAAAATCCTCGCCTCTCATGTTTTCATCGGGGACCACGAGTGGATTTGGTGGAGGAGAATCAACAACCTGGGCAAAAGATCTACAATCCCCACGAATTTTGCCCTCCCACCAAGAAAAGGAAGGATGAACCCTAGTTTGTTCGTGCGAAGAGGCCTCCCAGAAGTGGAGTAGGCAGTCGTCGAGATCGAGAATGGGGGAAGGGGTAGCGGTGCGAGATCTTACACCTGGTGTGGGGGACGTAACCATAGTTGCGGAGCATCCATGGTTGTTGGATGCCCTCGGCGCCACGTGGCGAGGACCCGGATCGGGAACGCGGTTTTCCCCCGGTCCACGCCCGTGAACCCCAGGTCCAGCGGTCGGTGGTGGGATCCATCGCCGGGCCCCGTGTACCGCGTGCATGACAGCATGCACCCCGTGCGCCATGAGGGACGTGTTCGCCGCGCCACCGCATGGTGGTTCACCGTCTCGCCGGTGTTGCTCCGGTGGTTGATCGGACAAACTATGGGATGGAAGGCGATCCCAAACCCTAGCAAAATGACAAGGGAAAGGGACGATAAACCCGATATTGATTTCCTCTTCTGCGCGAAGGGAACAAGCATCAACAGTTCCCCCTCGACCGTTGAGGAGAATGATGCGGAGCGCATCATGTCGAAGGATGAGTTTGCCGACGGCAAAGGTGACCGATCTCGCCACCGGGAGGTCGGGAGCGAACGTGACTCGCCACCGCGTGTCCATCTCCATCTTTCGTCATGCAGACTTGGACATGTAAGACATGATTTAGATGCAAATTTTTCTCGGGGTTTTAACAATTGAATTACCAATGTGAGTAATATCCATACCTGTTCTACTTGTCGTGTGCACTTGATCACCTCCATGGTACCTTTCTCTCATCGTCAACTTGTCGAGTTCCCCTGTGATGTGCTCGTTGGCGCCAGAATCTGCGTACCAATTTGTGTCAATCAGGTAGGAGTTGGTAATGAGGTTGTCTTTCGTCTTTTCTTCATGATCCTACTCATAGCAGAGCCAACAAGCCCTTGCGCCGCCGGCGTGATACTGGTAGCATATTTGGCACTTGGGATAGTCTCTCTCATGCTGTTGCTGCTGTGGTGGTGGTGGTCGTTGGCGTTGCTGATAGCCGCCACCTCCACCGCTGCGAGCAGGAGAGGGGGAGGCATGATCACCATGACCGTACCCTCTGTTCCCTCGCCCGCGACCTCCTCTGGCCCGGGACTGCCCACGTCCTCTGTACATGGCGTTTCAGATGAGCGGAAACCGGATGGTCCGTGCCCAACATCTCCATCCTCTGGTCAAACACAGAAATCTGCGAGAAAAGATCATCAACGGTGATGGAGTTTTTGATGGCGCCGACTGCTGCAACGATGGGATCATAATCTCGATCCAGCCCGGTGAGGATGTAGTCCACCATCTCGCCATCGGTCATTGGACGACCAGCCGCTGCAAGTTCGTCTCCAAGACTCTTCATCTTGGCGATGAAGGAGTTGCTTGACATGTTGCCCTTCTTGGTGTTGGAGATGGCTATCCCCAGATTTGTTATCTGGGATTGAGAGTGCGCAACAAATAGTATAGTAAGAGCAGTATATAGATCGTAGGTACTTTCCTTACTGATGACTTGCGAAAGGATCACCTGGGTGAGTGAGTTCAGCAGGTAGCTCAGAACCTGCTGGTCCTTCGCCAACCACGGGCCATACAGCGGATTGGGTTCTATGGTCGTGGTTTTGTCAGCCCGCGTGACTTCCTATGGCGGCGTGGCATCGCTGACGTCGAGGAGACTAGCATCCGATCATCACGTGAGATGGGGTAGTCATCAATGGTGAACATCTCTATGTTGATCATATCTACTATATGACTCATGTTCGACCTTTCGGTCTCCAGTGTTCCGAGACCATGTCTATACATGCTAGGATCGTCAAGTTTAACCCAAGTATTTTGCATGTGCAAAACTGGCTTACACCCGTTGTATGTGAACGTATAATCTATCACACCCGATCATCACTAGGTGATTCAAAACGACGGACTTTAGCAACGGTGCATACTCGGGGAGAACACTTTTATCTTAAAATTAAGTGAAGGGATCATCTTATAATCCTACCATCGTTCTAAGCAAAATAAGATGCATAAAGGATAAACATCACATGCAATCAAAATATGTGACATGATATGGCCATCATCATCTTGTGCTTTTGATCTCCATCTCCAAAGCATCGGCATGATCTTCATCGTCACCGGCACGACACCTTGATCCATTGTTGTGTCGGGGTTGTCTCGCGAACTATTGCTTCAACAACTATTGCTAACGCATAGCGATAAAGTAAAGCAATTACATGGCGCTTAAGTGATTGACACGCAGGTCATACAATAATTAAAGACAACCCTAAGGCTCCTGTTGGTTGTCATACTCATCGACATGCAAGTCATGAACTTATTACAAAACATGATCATCTCATACATCAACATATATCACATCACATATTGACCATATCACATCACAACATGCCCTGGAAAAACAAGTTAGACGTCCTCTACTTTGTTGTTTGCAAGTTTTACGTGGCTGCTATGGGAAATTAGCAAGAACCGTTCTTACCTACGCATAACCACAACGGTGATTATCAAGTTGCTATTTAACCTTCTGCAAGGACCGCCGTAGTCAAATCCGATTCAACTAAAGTAGGAGAAACAGACACCCGCCAGCCACCTTTATGCAAAACCGGTCTCATGTGCGTGGACATGTAAGGTTGGTCCGGACCGCTTCATCCCACCATGCCGCTGAATCAAAATAATACATTGGTGGGAAGCAATATGAACCTCACCGTCCACAACTCCTTTGTGTTCTACTCGTGCATATCATCTACGCATAGACCTGACTCTGATACCACTGTAGGGGAACGTTGCATGGAAAACAAAAAAATTCTACGCACACGCAAGATCTATCCATGGAGATGCATAGCTACGAGAGGGGGAGAGCATCCACATACCCCTGTAGATCGCTAAGCGGAAGCGTTTATCAACACGGTTGATGTAGTCGTACAACTTCACGATCCGTATCAATCAAGCACTGAACGCACGGCACCTCCGCGCTCAGCACACGTTCAGCTCGATGACGTCCTCGCCTTCTCGATACAGCAAGAGAGGCGAAGTAGTAGATGAGTTCCGGTAGCACGATGGTGTGGTGACGGTGGTGGTGAAACTATTACGCAGGGCTTCGCCAAGCACAACGGACGTGGACGGAGGAGGAACTAGAACTAGAGGGAGAGGGGGCGCCGCACACGGCTTGGAAATCGTGGTGTGTGTTGCCCCCTCCCCTCCTCTCATATATATAGGTGGAGGGGGAGGGGAGGCAGCCCTAGGCGCCCCCAAAGGGGGCCGGCGGCCACCCTAGGGGGCTGCCCTAGGTGCGCCCCCCTTTCCTTCCTATGGCGCAGGGGAGAAGGCAGGAGGGGAGGCGCCCCCCTCCCTTTCCTTTTTCTCACGTGGGAGAGAAGGTAAGAGGGGGCTGGCCCTCTTCCATTCCTTCCCTAGGGGCGGCGGCTAGGAGGTGGGCGCGCCAGCCCCCTTGTGGGCTGGTGTGCTCCCTCCCTTGGCCCGTTTGGCCCAATAACTCCCCGAGGCCTCCCGGAACCCCTTCTGGTACTCCGATAAAACTCCAATGCATTCCAAAAACTTTTCGAAGACCAAATAGTATCATCCTATATATCGATCTTTACCTCTGGACCATTCCGGAGCTCCTCGTCATGTCCATGATCTCATCCGGGACTCCGAACAACATTTGGTCACCAACTCACATAATACTATATCGTCAACGAACGTTAAGCGTGCGGACCCTACGGGTTCGAGGATGATGTAGACATGACCGAGACGCTTCTCCGATCAATAACCAATAGCGGGACCTGGATGCCCATATTGGTTCCTACATGTTCTACAAAGATCTTTATCGGTCGAACCTTTATGACAACATACGTAGTTCCCTTTGTCTGTCGGTATGTTACTTGCCCGAGATTCGATCGTCGGTATCTCCATACTTAGTTCAATCTCGTTATAGACAAGTATCTTTACTCGTCCTGTAATACATCATCTTGCAACTAACTCCTTAGTCACTTTGCTTGCAAGCTTCTTGTGATGCTGTATTACCGAGAGGACCCATAGATACCTCTCCGTCATACGGAGTGACAAATCCCAATCTCGATTCACGCCAACTCAACAGACACCTTTGGAGATACCTGTAGAGCACCTTTATGATCACCCAGTTACGTTGTGACGTTTGATAGCACACAAGGTATTCCTCCGATATCCGGGAGTTGCATGATCTCATGGTCGAAGGAATATGTATTTGACATTAAGAAAACACTAGCAACAAACTGAACAATCATTTGCTAAGCTAACGGATGGGTCTTGTCCATCACATCATTCTCTTAATGAAGTGATCCCTTTATCAAGTGACAACACATGTCTATGGTTAGGAAACCTTAACCATCTTATGATCAACGAGCTAGTCTAGTAGAGGCTCACTAGGGACACGGTATTTGTTTATATATCCACACATGTATTTAAGTTTCCGGTCAATACAATTCTAGGATGCATCATAAACCTTTATCATGATTAAAGAAATATAATAATAGTCATTTTATTATTGCCTCTAGGGCATATTTCCAACACATTCTCCTATCCGAATATGTCTCACAATATTTGTCTCTACTCCATTTAGTCACGTCCCAAATAACGTGTGAATACTATTTGGAGGGGTGATATTAAAGACTATATGAACTGAGTGCCATAATAGTTTGGCCAGCGGACAATCGAGAAAGAGGTGTTTGATGGTTTCATCTTGATTGCAAAAGCTACATCTTTGACTACCCTCCTAATTACGTTTTGCCAAGTTATCCTTAGTTAGAATCACCTCCTTGTGAACAAACCACATGAAGACTTTGATTCTTAACGGGATTTTGATCTTCCAAATATGAATGGATTTCGAAATCGGACCATAATTAATTAGGTCCAAATACATAGATTTCATTGAGAAAATGCCATTCGTAGTTAATTTTCAGTGAATCCTACCAGGATCATCAGAGAAGTTCACATCCATTGACCTTCTGACCAGATGTAGCCATGATTCCCATCGGTCTCTCCTACCAAAGATCTCCGAAATTGAATATTTAGAGGGTTGGACTGTAACACTGTAGCAACGTAAGCATCCTTACGCTGTACAATGTTATAGAGAGATAGATACTGTGTGGCTAAAGGCGTCTCCCCTAACCACGTATCCTGCCATAATCTCATCGAATCACCGTTTTCAATGATGAATTTAGTTTTATGGAAGAAAGTTGTTTTTGTTCTCATCAAGCCCTTCCAAAAAGGTGAATCATTGGGTCTAACGGTAACCTGGGCCAATGTCTTAAATTGTAAGTACTTATTACATAAAATTTGTACCCACATGTCTTCGGTCTCCAGAGAGAGCCTGTACAGCCATTTACTAAGCAGACATCTGTGTTTTACCTCTACAATCTCAATCCCAAGATCACCCTGGTCCTTCGGCGTACAAATGATGTCCAATTTAGTAAGCCTGAACTTCGGCCTACAAACTTCGCAACACGTGGGTTGATGCTGCTATAAAGCGACTGCTCGCTGTTGCTGAAAGACCAAGAGTCCGAGAGAGTCTGACTAAAAAAGCAGATGCGAAGCGAGTGCGAAGTTTCTGCTCCCGGGCTCATATGCACGCCCGCTCAGAAAAAAATAAAAATAAAAACTAGAAAAATTCAAAAAAATCGAATTTTTTTGTGTGGTAGATAATTTGATGCGTGAGGTCCGCTCCAAATTTCAACTCATTTGGACATCTAAGAAGCTCTCGGCAAAGAAGACAGATTCAGGGTCTGTAAAAAAGTTTACTGTTCACGCACTGTTCTGATCCGATTTATCTTTTTTTGCCGAGAGCTGCTCAAATGTCCATATGAGTTTAAATTTGGAGCGGACCTCGCGCATCAAGCTATCTACCACACAAAAAAAATTGGATTTTTTTGAATTTGGTTAGTATTTGTTTTGAATTTTTTCTGAGCGGGAGCAGATGAGTCTGGGCTTTCCGATGTGTGGTGTTCTTACTTAGTTTTGATTTTCTCTGCTTGACTGCAACACCCTGTAGCTCTTGTATTTTCCTCCTAATCATAATGAAAGCAGTGCGTCTCGGTCGATAGTTCTCCTCAAAAAATATACTGTCTCGGATGAGATCCAGAAAAGAAAACTCGTTTCACGTATCGTCGCACTCAAATCGGATACAATTCTGCCCCACGGGTGATATCAGCTATTTCCAGCTTTCCATTTGGCAAAACAAGACAACTTACTACGAGTGCCACATTACTGATAGAGATTTGCATATACCAATGCATAATATAATGATAACAATTCGATGTTAGTCATCTTACGGTTCCACAGAAGGAAAAAAAAGCCCGGCGTGTTTAGTGCACCATCAAGCACGCACCCAGGGCGACTCTGGTGGAGTGGTGCTAGCTAGGTAGGTTAATTTGCATGAAAACGAGTGTGGACCTGATTAAACAATACTGGTACGGCAATTAGTTGATTAGCTTTACTACATCTAGCACTAGCGATCATAGCGGCCGATCCAACTGCACGGCTAGCTGGTGGCTGTTGCATTGCGTGATGATGTATCCTTCCTGTAGATCCATCAGCGATGGTTTGGAGGTGAGTCACCAACCAGAAGCAACCATGAACTTGAGCGACAAATAAGGGGTTAGCGGACATGGAGTATGTGAGCTCGAGCTCACATGCACCCTTTGCTACAGTAAAACCAAAAAAATATTAAACAAATTCAAAAAAATCTGAAATTTTTTGGCAACAAACATTGATGTGTGTTACATATGCGTGCCAATTTTCGTGATGAAATGACATTTGAGAAGGCTTCAGCAAAAAAGACAAAATCATGCTCGAAAAAAACTGTTTTTCGAAGCATTTTGGAGCATCCATTTTGTTTTTTTCACCGAGACCTGCATGAATGCCATTTTGTGATGAAATTTTGCAAGCATGTAAAAAAGACATCAATGTTTGTTGTAAAAAAATTTCAGATTTTTTTGAACCCTTTTTACTGTAGCAAAGGGTGCATGTGAGCTCGAGCTCACAAGAGCACTTTCGTTAGCTTTTAATTACTACTCCTAGATGGAAGTAGTATTTGGTGCAGGAGTAGGAAGCGGATGTGGCTTGGCTTTAAGGTATGGGAATGGCTTGCTAAGAGTAAGCATGGAAGGCAAGGCTATTGATTGTATCCATGAGTTGCAGTGAAAGACTGCTCCAGACCAGACCTCCCAACTGCAGGGGATGGTAACAACTGGTCCGGCCAGCTACAGTCAGATCCAGGCATGCATGCATACTGGCGGCATCAGCAACTAGGAATTGCCGGTCTATTCGTTGGCCTTTAGTCATTTTCTCTTGTTGTTTTCCTCAAGAGCACTCTTTGGTAGATGCATGGCCTTGAACACTATGATGATTAACAGATAAGTATATGTTGGGAGAGGGAAAAGATCGAGTGAGGGTTGACAAAGCATGGTGACCATGGTTGTTGGATGGAGAATCAAAGTGAGCCTTGACAGTTGACACACACATGCTGCTGATATAAAGCTTTTTTTTTCGAAAAGGGGGGACTCCCCGGCCTCTGCATCAGAACGATGCATACGGCCAAATTTTATTAAAAAGCAAATAGTTCAACAAAGGTATTAAAGTCACAATGAAAGTAAAGAAGAGCTCACAAAGAGGCTAAAAAAAGTAACCATAGCGCCACAACCGGCCGGCATAAACAAGATAAGAAAACTAATTGCCTATCCTATTACATGACGGCCATCCAAACCGGTTGAAAATATCCCGTGCTACCATCTCCCACCGGATAGATCCAGTAACCAAACGCTCCCTGGCCTCCGTCGGAGTGAGTAGCGACCACATACGGATCAACGCAGTGGCTCGGAAGATAACCTGCAAAAAATGAAAATTTGTTGTTCTGTTAAAAACCAGGTCATTTCTGCAGTTCCAGACTGCCCACAATAAAGCACATACTCCTACGCGAATGGGTCTCGCTGTTTCGGCCTCTATCCCGTTAAGCCACGTTCCAAATAACGTGCTAACAGAATTCGGAGGAGTAATATTAAAGGCTATGTGCACCGTCCGCCATAGCACTTTTGCCAGCGGGCAGTCAAGAAAAAGGTGTTTAATATTTTCATCCCGATCACAAAAACTACACCTAGTAGGTCCTGTCCAGTTGCGCTTTGCCAGATTGTCCTTGGTTAAGATGACTTGTTTATGTACAAACCACATAAACACTTTAATTATCAACGGAACTTTGACTTTCCAAACATGTTTGGAACTAGGAATGGAGCTAGAGTTGATAACATCGAGATACATCGATTTAACTGTAAACTCCCCAGTCCTAGTAAGCTTCCAGCGCAACTGATCGGTTTGTTGAGACAGCTGGATCTCCATCAGTCTACTCACTAAATGGAGCCAAGCTTCCCAACGATTACCGGCTAGCGTCCTCCTAAACTGAATATTGAGGGGGATGGACTGAAGTACTGTTGCAACATACGCGTCGCGTCGTTGAACAATACTATAGAGAGATGGGTATTGAAGCGCGAGGGGTGTCTCTCCTAGCCAAGTATCCTCCCAGAATCGCGTGTTGACGCCATTTCCAATTATAAACTTTGTCCTACTGAAAAAGGCTGATTTGACTCTCATCAGCCCTTTCCAAAAAGGCGAGTCCGTCGGCCTTGCTGTCACTTGGGACAAAGTTTTGGAGTGAAGATACTTACTACGGAGAATCTGCGCCCATGTGGCTTCACTCTCTACAGATAACTTGTACAGCCACTTGCTGAGAAGACATCTGTTCTTGACTTCAAAATTTTCAATACCAAGACCCCCTTGGTCTTTTGGACGACAAATAATATCCCATTTGGCGAGTCTGTATTTTCTTTTTAGCTCATCACTCTGCCAGAAGAATCGGGATCGATAGAAGTCCAGCCTTTTCCTAACTCCAACTGGAACCTCGAAAAAAGACAAGAGAAACATAGGCATACTCGTGAGAACCGAATTAATAAGAATTAATCGGCCTCCGTATGACATGAGCTTGCCCTTCCAGCAACTCAGTTTCTTCTCAAATCGATCCTCAATGCACTTCCATTCTCTGTTTGTCAGCTTACGATGATGAATTGGTATACCTAGGTACGTAAAAGGTAAAGCCCCCAATTCGCACCCAAACAATTGCCTATAAGCCTCTTGTTCCTCCTTGGCTCTTCCAAAACAGAACAATTCACTTTTATGAAAGTTAATCTTTAACCCGGTCAATTGTTCAAATAAGCATAACACCAGCTTCATATTTCTCGCTTTTACCAAGTCATGCTCCATAAAGATGATAGTATCATCGGCGTACTGCAAAATGGACACACCTCCATCCACTAGATGAGGCACCAAGCCACCCACCTGACCAGCCTCCTTAGCCCTTCCTAT
The DNA here is from genome assembly GCA_011799875.1 of Thinopyrum elongatum. Lineage (NCBI taxonomy): Eukaryota > Viridiplantae > Streptophyta > Magnoliopsida > Poales > Poaceae > Thinopyrum > Thinopyrum elongatum. Next base: position 327,020,198 of record CM022297.1, on the reverse strand, counting down.
TAGAATTGCCAACATATCCACTACAATGTTGAACAAGATAGGAGACATCGGATCACCTTGTCTCAGACCCTTATGTGTCTGGAAATAATGACCTATGTCGTCATTCACTTTAATTCCAACACTTCCTTTTTGCGTGAAAGATTCAACCTGTCGTCGCCAGGCTTCATCAAAACCTTTCATACGCAAGGCCTGTTGAAGGAAAGGCCATTTGACTTTATCGTACGCTTTCTCGAAATCCACCTTGAAAACAACTCCATCTAGTTTTTTCGTGTGAATTTCGTGGAGTGTTTCATGAAGGACCACAACCCCTTCTAGGATGTTTCTGTCCGGCATGAAAGCAGTTTGGGAGTGCTGCACCACAGAATGCGCAATCTGCGTGAGCCTATTTGTCCCAACCTTGGTGGAAATTTTGAAACTAACGTTAAGAAGACAGATCGGCCTGAACTGCTCAATTCTCACAGCCTCTGTTTTCTTAGGAAGCAAGGTTATCGTTCCAAAATTCAAGTGAAATAGCTGAAGCTGTCCAGAGAATAAATCATGGAACATCGATATCAAATCCCCCTTAATAATATGCCAGCACTTTTTATAGAACTCCGCCAGAAATCCATCCGGCCCTGGAGCCTTATTGTTTTTCATCTGTGAAATGGCTTCAAACACCTCTTTCTCCGAAAATGGGGCAGTGACTATATATCATTCTCATCTGCAGCCAGTTGAGGAACATCCTCAATCCTAGACTCATCCAGGGATACACAATTATCCTCCGGAGGCCCAAACAACTGCTTGTAATTTTCGGTTATGTACAATTTTAGGTTTTCCTGGCCTAAAATCGTTCCTTCGTCTTGTTCAAGCTGAAAGATTCTTTTCTTTGTGTGCTTGCCATTAGCGATCATGTGAAAGAATTGAGTGTTCGCGTCCCCCTGGACAACTTTGCGAACCTTAGCCCGCAGCGCCCACTTCAATTCCTCTTCACGGAGAAGCTCTTTCAATCTCATCTCCGCCTCAAGCTTAGCATTAAGCTCCGTGGTTTGTAGGATTGTGGACTCGGCTTTTAAATCTAGGGACTGAATAAGTGTAAGGAGCCTTTCCTTTTCAACCTTATAAATCCCACTAAGATGCTTAGCCCACCCACGCAAGAAACTCCTCAAGTGTCTTATCTTATTCTGCCAGCGCTCAACCGAAGTCCTACCTCCTGCATCTTTAGCCCATTCCCTGGCTATCAGATCCAAGAAGCCTTCTCTTTCAAACCATGCCAGTTCGAACGAAAAAGAGTTTTTGTTCCCCATGTGGGTTGCCTCACCGGAGTCCACCAGTAAAGGCGTGTGGTCAGAAATTCCGCGCGCCAGCGCCTGGACCGTTACCAAGGGAAATTTCTGTTCCCATTCGACGCTTGCAAGGACTCGATCCAACTTCTCAAACGTCGGGTTTGGCAAGGTATTAGCCCAGGTGAACTTTCTACCCGAAAGCTCTATCTCTCTCAGATCCAAGCTTTCAATAATGGTGTTAAACATGAACGACCACCTGCCATCGAAATTATCATTGTTCTTTTCCTCTCTCCTTCTAATAATGTTGAAATCACCCCCAACCAAGATTGGACGCTGCTCGGAACCGCAAATCCGAACAAGATCTGCCAAAAACTCCGGTTTGAGTTCGGGTTGCGCGGCACCATATACCGCCACCAGTGCCCAATTAAACCCATCGGCCTTTGACCTAACCCGAAACTTCACTGCGAAATCTCCCATGACAACACTTCGCACTTCCAGCGATTCGCATTTAACTCCAAGTAAGATCCCACCCGATCTTCCTCTCGGAGGAAGGCAGTGCCAATCAAAATCGACACCTCCCGATAAAGCACTGAGAAACTGGGGGGGGGGGATTATCTCTACCAGTTTCCGAGAGAGCAATAAAATCCAACCGATGCTCGATGGACGCGTCTGCAAGAAACCTTCTTTTAGCCAAGTCTTTCAGACCTCTGCTATTCCAAAAGATTCCTCTCATATTTCGTCATGAAATTTTTAGTAGTACGGATCCGAGCGCTCCTGCGCACCGCCGAAGCAGGGTAGATCTTCCACTTCCACTTGCGTTTAGGTTTGTTTTGATCCTCCACCCGGTCCTCACAACCGGGCTCCGTGGATCTCACTACTACAGCTTCGAAAGTGTCATCCTCTTCCTCTGACTCAGGAAGGGATGGTGCAAGATCTGCACAAAAATTATCGAGCACCCTAACTCCCAACGCATCTATATCGGAGTCATTCATGGGTTTGACCGCTGCTAAGTTTCGAATCATTTCTAAAGCGCGTTCCGCTTCCAAATCCAGGATATCATTTACAGATTTTGAAATTTCACTATCATTACTACCTAGTGAAACTCCAAATTGATTTGCATTATTAATAATCTCATTATCAGAAAAATGCAAAATGGAATTAGAAGTGTTGACCGACATACCAGTAGTGACCTCAATGTCACGAAGCTTGGCCGCCCTCATGGCGCACCGCTTCTGCATGTCATCAACCTCCGGGTGATCCTGGAGGCGGCAGCTCATCCGTCGCCCCTCAGATACCGGATCCGGAATGCCGCCAAATGCGATTACCTCCTCCCGAGTGGCCCTGTTTGGGGTAAGGCTTCCAGCCCTACGGCCCACGTCCGGCCCGGCTGCAACGCCCGGGGAAGCACCAAGGTCCGCCGTAAGCACCGGCGGAGTGCCCAACGCTCCCTGCGAGCGCAGGGGGGAGAGAACTGGGCCACCTGCCCATGCTCCCCACCTGACGCGGCCAGCGTAGCTGACGTCCCGCCCACAAGCGAGCAAGGAGAAGTGGGCACAGGGGCCGCCTGCCCCCGCTCCCCACCCGACCCCGACCCCAGGCTGGAAGGCGACGCGGTCACCATGGCCGGCGTCGGCTGGAGCCGCCCCTGCCTCTGAGCAGGAGAGAGACGGCCCTCGGGGCGCAAGGCCGCCACGGGCTCGGCCGCCGCGGCCACCGCAGGAGAGGAGGGGGCCGAGGCCACCTGCCCGGGTCCCCCTCCCAAACTAGTCAAAGCACTGATCGGCATCATGGACGCCTCCGCCGCAGTCCTCATCTGCGGCGAACCATAAGAAAGAGAGGGAGAACGAGGGGCCTCCTGCCCCTGATCCTCCCCCCCCCCAACAGCCGGTGCGAAATCTAGAGGAGGGACTGTGCGTTCTAGCACGTCCTCAGACTCCACTCGCTCACTCCACAACCTAGGAGGAGCAGAAGCTGGCTCAAACGAACCGAATCTCAGAGTACTCATCGGCACAGAAGCCGAAGCAACAGCCCCAGTCCCGGGCGTCTGCGAGGTGGAATCCGGGCCTTTGGACAACTCATGCCCAGCAGCCTCCCCTCGCGCCTCCGAATTACCCGATCCATCATCCTTATCGTGCATATCCACATCCGTCCCTGCCAGAGCCTCAGCAAAGAGATCTGTATCCTCAAACTCAATCTCAAGGTTAAAAACCTGGCCCTTGTAAGTCCACTTAACCACATCAGGCACGAACTCGATGTCTAGGACACTCACCAAAAGTCGGGCCACCCCGTTAACTCTGGTGAAGGCCATATCCACCCTCTCGGTTTTCCCAACCAATATCCCCAAACTAGCAACAACCCGAGCATCCTGAAGCGGCTTTGATGGAGCCCCTGAGAATCGCAGCCATACCTGAGTGAGAGGCTTGCCCTGTGGCTCCACCTTCTTCCACTCATGGAACTCGAGGATGCACTGTGTGCCAGGTACTTTGCACAACCCAAAGCTCAGGAGACGCTCCAAATCCTCTGAAGTAGGAAAATCAACCTTAAACGTATTGGCCTCGAGACGAGTAAGCTCCCACTGAAAATCACCTGGAGCTAACTCACTGAGCCTGTGTATAATTTGTGCCTCAGATACATCACCTTTCGTGACTTTGACAATTCCGGTGGTCGTACTCTGGGGTCCTCAGGGATCTCCCTCGCACTGGGAGACTCAAAGAACATCAGCTCAGCACAATATACACCATAGATGGTAATACTCGGCATCTGATCACGCAGTATCGGGCACTCCCCCGTGTCATGCGCAGGCTTGAGGCAAGTATCACACAGCTCAGTCACGCATTCAGCAATAAAGTGACCCCTCTCACCACAGCGATAGCAAAGCATCTTCTCCTTTTTACGAGCCCACTTGGAGGCTCTATCCACATCTAGCATGTCGCCCGCTCCAAAGGGCTCAGTCTCAGGCACCTCAGCATTAGCCAGCGTCGTCACCACCTCCATAGCCTGACCGGACAACTCGGCCGTCTGACCGGAAGCAGCCACCTCCGAAGACGTCGGCTCCACCACTACAGGCGGAGGAGGTTGGCGGTAGCGGTTCCTGCCACCACGACCACCGAGACCTCCACGATGACCTCTGTAGCCACCTCGTTGCCGGTAATCTGGGCCCGACGCCCCCTCAACAAACCCCCCTGGGGGCCCATAAAAAGGTCTTTCAGCTGAACCATCACTCTGCCAAGCATAGCCGCGCCCGCCGCCCGCCGCCGACGAGCCGCGATGTTGGCCATCTCCATACGCGTTATATCCATCGTCACCCCACTGACCCTGAGGTGGTCCATTACCGCCGCGATCAACCGGTACCCGAGCAGCATCCGCACTTCCATCGCCCACATGCATGGTCTGAGGCGGCGTGACGTGAGACTGCACCGGGATGGTTCGATTTTGAGGCGGCCTGGCCACGTAGTGCGGCGGCGGCGCAGCACGCGGCTGCTGTCCAAGCGCCGGGGCTTGCTTGCGAGGAGCCACGACGGCCGTGCCGAGCTGCGGCGGCCTCAGCCCCTGAACGCTGCCACACCCCCCAGCAGCATGCGCATGGGTCTGCGCGACAGGTCCGGCCGCCGGTGGCTTGGAACCCAAGGCTCCGCCGCGACTCGCGGCCCCAGCATGCTTCATCCTTCCCATCATTCCACCAATGCTTTCTGCTTACCCTTCTTTTCTACCTCCTCTCGACGCATCCGGGGCGCAGGTGAGGGACACTCTAGCCGCCGACTAGCGGGTCTTCTGAGGCAGAAGGAGCAGCGCCCCCCCCCCCCCACCTCGCCTGGCCGGCGCCCCCCGGCGACGACCGGACCCTTCTGACCAGCAGGAGGACACCCCCCCCCCCACCCCCACCCCCCCACCCCCCCCCCCCGGACCCCCATTGCCCGCAATATGAATGATTCTGCAATCGACACGGTCCAGGTCCGCACGCAGCGAAGCCTGGAACTGCACGGCGATGCCGAACCCTAGGAGGCGGCGAGGAAAGGTGGTGCGATCGATCACCGATTGAGACCATGCATGGGCCAACCTTCAGCACCGATGTGGCATCCGGGATAGCCTGGGCCTCATACCCAGTTATCCCCGGGCCACACTGATTCGGTCGAAGTTGGGCCGAAAACACCTCCACAAACCGGGCCGAAGTCACGTCAACCGCATCGGGCCCAGATGCGCCAATCAATAATTTCAAACGCTGGATCCGCGCATCCCGGATCTCAGCCGGCCGGCCGGTCGCCGGCGCCGGCATCTCCGCCGCCGCCGCCGGCCGTTTCTTTTTCTTTCTCTGAATCAGTTTCCAAGCACCCGCTTCAAAAAAATCAGACAGGGTGGGCTTCGGAAGACTCACCTTGGGAAGAGGACCGCGCCATGGCCGGATCGCCGAAGCCGCCGTACGACGATGAACGATGCGGCGCACTATCTCGATGTTGTCCTCCTCCTTCAGTCCCGATCTCGCCGGATCGTCGCGAGGGACCGCCAGATCGACGAGTAGCGCGACCTCGTGCTCATCATAGCCCACTCTGAACGCTTCACAGATCGCGTCTGACGGCGTCGGGGAGCCCGCCAGCGGCTCCTCCCCGTCCGAGTCACCGGCCTCGTCTTCCGAGTCTTCGATGCCGTCCGCCAGCGCCCAAAACCTTCCCCCAACCCGCCGTTCCATGGCGGATGAGGCCGCCCGCGGCGTCGCCCGTAGAGTCGCCAGAGTCCCCGCAACTAGTCTCGCTGGTAACTCAGCCCTGTTTTCAGCGCCCAAAACCTTCCCCCAACCCGCCGTTCCATGGAGGATGAGGCCGCCCGAGGCGCCGCCCGCGGCGTCGCCCGTAGAGTCGCCAGAGTCCCCGCAACTAGTCTCGCTGATATAAAGCTAGCCACCGGCCGGCAGTGCTCAGCAAAGTTGGGCTCAGCTCAACCTAAGATTCTTCCTTCCCCTGAGAGTAATTCCATCTACTCTCTCTTGGAGTATGCTAGCTACCACGCACTAGCAGCATTCGAGAGTCTTTGATCCTTGTGGCGAATAAAAGTGGGGAGCTCAATCGCCGAAATCAACAAAAGCTTTGCGCCTCTTTGGGGCTAATAGGCAGCTACCACTGTCGTTTTCCTCTTCATGAAAATGAAAGGGGCTCAAGAAATGAAAAGATATCAGATGCAGATAGAAAATCTCTTTCGGTGGCACTAGAAGTTGGTACTAATCACCATTGCTTTGCCGATGATCCAGGCTATCGATGCCTGAAATATTCTGATTCCCATGGCAATTTCAGTGGATGTGGAAATATGTAAATATATACCTGAGCAGAAGGGCACAAGGGGCATCATGGCAATTCCACTACAGAATGATACAACTCATTATTTGTATTCAGAACAGCAGGCTGCCCGGCAGAGTAGGTGCAAAATTCAATTATCTTAGAGTCTCTTGATGTGGATTGACAGACAGTGCAGAAAGATATGGCCAGAAAGCATGCGATAAGGCCCACAGACACCTAGTGCAGATGCTAGTGAGGTCTGGTAGTAAGTAACTGATAGCCACACTGTAAATTCTGCCTAACCATGGATGGAGCCTACACCCTGAAATATTTTCTCTTGTTCTTCCAAAATATACTTTCACTCTTGAAAATTACGAGAGAGCTATGTCTCGCATTAAGCGAGACGGAAGATGCTCTTGCTGAAGGGGAATCGCTCCTCGTTCAAGCAACTGGGCAGGCCCATCAGTGCACTTTTAATTTAAAACAAAAGGAGGAGAGAAAGGAGAACGCGCGGGTATCCCCGCTTCGCGCTCGGGCGTCTTTCTTGAGGCAATTCGAGCTGGTTTTCTCAAGTTTTTTCCTTCTTTTTCTCTCCAGTTGTTTATTATTTTTTATTCTTTATTGCATTTGTTACTTTGATTTTATTTTTCATTGGTTTAGTTTCTTTCTTTTTCTTTTTTTTGTTTTTCTTTTTCATTTTGCAATTATTTTATATGTCAAAAAAAATTGTGAAATACATTTAACATTTTTTCAATACAAATTTAATATTTATTTAACATATGGTCAACATTTTTTTATACATTTTTAAATGCTAGATTAACAGTTTTCAAATGACAAGATTACTTTTTTTGGATACATGGTCAACATTTTTGCGAAACTTCTACGGGAGATTAGCGAAACTTCTAGAATTTTCTTGATTTGTATTTTTTGTCATGAATTTCGGGCTTCAAATGTTGAAGCACATACAATAGCTAGGTATGATGCCTCCCTCCCTCAGGGTAGACATTTGTGGTTATGCACACCGCATGATGTGGATGTTATTCCTATGCACATTATCAACAATCCATAAAGCATAGCTATCTTTGCTAAAAAAAATGTGGTAAGAGTCATTCTATTCAATCCAATCAGATTAACCAAACATTAACCGGGGAGTGCTGCAAGTTATGGTGTGATGCAGCCATACGAGAAATCATTGACCATTTTAGGGTCTTTACGAGTTGCAATTTTGTTCATGAGTTTAGGAGCTCGAATGTCGAGGCTCACAATCTAGTGAAGCATACTCTTTCTTTAGGGGCTGGTCATCATGTTTGGTTAAGCCAGTCCGATGATCTTACTTTCGTGCCTGTAAGTATTGTGACGATTTAATAAAGCTTTGTGAGATTGTCTAAAAATGTATCGGAAACGGTAGCCCATTTTTATTTAAAAAAACAGAAACATTAGCCCGTTTCATTTGAACTATTTTTATGTTGTTTTTCTCAATTTCCCTTGTTTATGTTTTTTTTCTCTTTTTATGTCTTTTTTGAGAGAATTTTTATGTTGCTATGTTACCACGCGCAAGGACCGGTTAGCAATGTTCGAGAAAATGTTACTCAGTAACTTTTTTATTATATGTTTCTTTTCCTTGTATCTCCATGTTTGCTTTTTGATTTGCTAAGTATTTTTCTTCCCTTCCCCTTGGTAACTAGGGCAAACTCTTCGCTCCAAACTTCGCTGGCGAGCCCACTATTCGTCTCCCATCTGCCCGCCACTCCGGCAGCCGGTGGCGGGGAGGAAAATCCTGGTGTCTTCGCTCCATCTAGTAGTTAGGTTAGTGTGTTTTTTTTGTTCTCACAGGTGTGACCCTCGGGCGGATGACGGTGCTTCTTCTTCGAGTTTATCTTTTGAGTTTTGATCCTCATCTAGTTCGCCCTCTAGTGGAGATTTTTGACGGAGCTCCGGAGTAGATCCTATCGTCTCCTCAGGATGATGGGTTAGGGTTTCTCGTCGTGTGCCCTGACGGCAAACTTTGATGTTAGTTCCTTCAGCTCTATTAAAGGGTTCGGCGACGATGACTGTGGCTTCAGGACACTGGTCCTTAGGGGCACGTGTACAAAGACTTCTCGCTTGTCATCGACAAGGTCAAGCTGGCTCTGGTAGGGGAGCGGCGACTCATTCTGGCGGCGGTAGTGGTCGCTCGGTGGTCTATAGACCTCGATGCAATTTTTATCATGTTTTGAGGTGCTTCGTACTTCTGATGAACTTTTATATTAGATATGGATCTTTTTCTAAGAACAGTTATATTTGATTTGCTCCATTATTTCTATGTGTTTCGTCAATAGAAACTTTGCCAACATCAATTTTGTAATAATGTGCATGCATATTTTATTGTTCACGAGTATATCTACTATTTCTGATTGTACTTATTTATGTTTTTTACCAACAGAGAAAGGTAATCCAAGCTAATGGTCATGTGGTGAGTTAGTTGAATATTTTTTTTTCAAATACTAGAATACTTTTCATGGATGTTGGAACGTAATTCAAAATACAATTTAATGTTTGTTGTATTTTTTGTGACATGTCAAAACAATTTCCCGAGTCACACTAATTTTTTACATGTCTATACATCCAAATGAATTTCACAACTTGCATGAAAAAAAATTATGAACAAATAGAACATTTTCTTACAATTTCAAGAAAGCAATTTCACAACTTGCTGATTGTACATGACTTTTCTACCATCCTGTTGCATCTCAAAATTTAGAGTAAACTATTTTTCTTTTTTTCAAGGCTAACAAATCAACTGGAGATTTTTTTTTATTTTTTTGAAAGTAAGCATGCTTGTACGATAGTTGGTCCACTTGACTACCTTGCATGCGTGCCACCATTCCTCACGACCAGCGAAGAATAGGAGCACCAAAGGAACATATGTTTACCGTCTGTTCCATCCATCCATTGTCGTTCGCGGATTCTGTTTTGAAAGTAAGCATGCTTGTACGATAATTGGTCCATTGGACTACCTTGCATGCGTGCCCACCATTCCTCACAAGCATGTTTGCCAAATTTTGTTTCCTTTTATTTGTTTATTTTTTCTTCCAACTTACATTTTATATTTCCCTCTGACTTTTCTTGTGTTTTACAAATACATATACTATTTTGTAAGTTGTTCAACTCATAATAGTTTATTTTCCACCAAGAACATATGCTTTGGTTGAGTCGCAAGCGGAAATAGACATAATTAAAAATTGCACCATTTCTCTTAACATTTGTGTAATGAGTTAGGTGAATTATGAACATCTGAGCATGGTGATTTCTTTATTTATATATTAAACATCTTTAAAAAAATCATATACATGAATACTTTTCACATATGAGAGTTATGCACTATTTAATGTAAATTCTGTTGTAAAATTTCAAAATAGTTATTTACCCTAACTGAAAATCAGCAAAGAGTACCAAGTGGCACATGTGGTAAGCAATTCAAAATATTTTTAAGCTAAGAAGATAAGAAAAGAAGACAGGCCGGACATATTAAGCTAAAAGATATTAGACCACAATATTAATAACTAATTTGTTTGTTTTGCATTTCCTCTAATCAAACTGCTTCTACATGGATGGAGGCGAACCGACTGATGGCTTCGCTCTCCCCTCCCTCCTCTCCCTCCCCCCTCCCCTCTCCTCCTTCCTTGCGCCCTCCTCGGCGGGCGTCGCGGCCCCGCCGTCCTCCCCGGACTGCTCTTCCCCCTCCCCTTCCTCCCTCTCTCTGGCGCCAGGCGGCTCCTCCATCCTCTGCGACAGCGGCGCGCCTCGGGCCAACAGGTTCTGGGCCCTGGATGGTTGCGATTCCGACTCCGAGGGTGAAGCCCTCCTCCCCGCTGTTCGCACCCCTTCTCCCCGTCGTTCTTCTACGTCCAAGGCCCGTAAGTTTGCTTCAGGCGGGTGCGGTCGTGCGTCCTCGCCGCTGGTGGCGGAGGATGGCTGGTGCGTGGCTCGGCACCGGGGTCGCAGATCTTGTAAGCTTGCGCGGTCCTTGGTCCCTTTGTCGTCCCCGAGCCGACATGTGGTCTCTGCTTTGGCTATCTGCTCCTCGCCGGTGTGCTCACCTTCCCCTTCCTCCCCCGGGCTGCCGTTGGGGCGACAGCCAGGGAGGCTGGCGGTGGCCTCTCCGCCGCGCTGCGCGGTCGGCCCGCCGTCGGCGGCGCTGCGCCCAAGGGGGGAAACCCTAGGGAGGGGCTCTCCGTTGGTGCGGGGTCTAGTGGTGGGCCGGGGCCAGGCTGTTGGGCTGGTTGGGCCCTTGGTTGCGGTGGCCTCGGTCCTGTCTGACGTGACCACTTTCCCTCCGCTGTCCACTGTTGGGCCTTGCGGGTCGGTCGGCCCGTGGGCCTGCTTGACCTTAGAGGCGCGGCCCGGTGGCCCTCGTCTGTCTGGGTATATATGGCTCCGGAAGGGTCTCCTCGACCCTGACCTAGGGTTTCCTGCCTCCCATCTTGACGTGTGCCGCTATCCGTTCCGTATCCGCCGACTTCTCAGGTCCAAACCTCATCCCCCCTCCTGTCCACCTTCGCCGCGGTTCTCGCCATGGACAAATCTCGTGCTTCCTCTTCGGAGGCCCTCTCAGGGAGCAAGCGTGGCCGCGAGGGCTCATTGGAGGCGGGCTGCTCCCCAGATCTGGAGTATGAGGCCGCGCTGCGGGCGAAGCTGGAGGCTGAGCGGGCCACTAGCGAGCAAGTTGCGGCGGAGCGCGAGGCCTTGGCAGCGGGGCCGGATTGGTTGCAGTGGGACAACCAGGCGCGTGCGGAGGCGGCAGTGGATCCTTGGGAAGCCGCGGCCGCCGGGTCGTCGGCGGCTCCTGGGGGTCCTAGGCCCTCCCTCCCTCGAGGTCTGGGCAGCTCGTCGATGGCGGCTGGCCGCGGGGGCGGCCCTGGCTTCGGTCCTGGTCATGCTGGTCGCGTGGGCGGCGGTCGGTCGTCGGTCGGTGGTGGATCTGGATCTTATGGTTTGCCCTCCAAGGCCAGGCGCCTGTCCCCGCTGGAGATGCGCTAGGCCTCGGCGGCGGCGGGCGATGGGATTCTTCCTCCCCCTCCTCCTCTCCCCAAAGGTTTCATCCCCTCCCGCGGCACCGCTCCGGCCTCTGGGGGCGGTGCCTCTTCGGGCTCGGCCACTCTTACCTGCTTTACGTGCCACAGATCTGGAAACTTCCAATCCCGCTGCAAGTTCCCTCCGTTTTGCCTGATCTGCAGAGAGGAGGGTCACCTCACTGTCAACTGCTCTGATCGCTCTCGATTCCCTTCCTTCAAGCAGTTTGGATTGGGTCTGCCCGGCTGCGCATTCTTTGCCTTGGATGGGGAGCTTGGCATGCCTATCATCGCCCCTGTCTCTTCCGACGCTGCTGTCATCTCCGCCCCGGTCCCGACCCAAGTCATTTCTGATGAGTTGAGAGAATAGGGAGTTGACGGGTGGGACTGGAAGATCCACCAAATGTCTGATTCTGAATTTGCGGTCACCTTCCCGACCAAAGAAAGCCTGAGGATGATGGCTTCTTGTTCTAGTTTCACCCTTCCTTTAAACCAAGTGGTTGTGTCTATCAAAGCTGCTACTGATGGGGCTCGGCCTTTTGCGTCCTTGTCTGAAGTTTGGGTCCGCGTTGATGGCGTTCCCTCTGGCCTCCACAACTCTGGCTTCTTGATGGCTTTCCGAGAACTGATTGGCAAACCTATCGAGGTTGATCCCGCTTCTCTGGAAAACCCTGGCTTGGTTCGTATGAAGATTTGGTGCCTCGAGCCTTTGCGTGTCTAGGGCACGGTCGACATCTTCCCTCTCCATGATGCTTATCGCCTCCGCGTCCGCACAGAAGATCAGGCCGCCTTCCAGGCTCCCCACCTCCTCCTTCCCCTCCCAAGTCATCCAGACCCGATCCGTCCGAGGAGGGCGGCAACACCGGAGCTGGCAGCAATGCTAATCCTTTCACTACCTCCGAGTGGGAAGCCATGGGTTCTGAATCACGAGGCATGTTTGACTTTGGGGCTCCTACGGTTACCAAGGATGGTGCGGCCAAAGATGGTGGGGCTCGGGATGGGCCACAGGACCCGCTGGACCTGGCGGGGTCTACCCCTCTGTCAGGGGCTTGCTCCAACCTCCCGGCCTGGCCTTCTTCTCGTTCCCTATCTGGCATCATGGATGTGCAGGCGATGGGGGCAGTGAATCCTCCCAGTCCCAGCAGCAAACCATCTAAGAAGAATAAGTCGTCTGTCCGCAAGTTCTCGGCTAAGAGTCGGGCCTCCTCTGGCTCTAAGCAGAGGGAGGGGGCTGTGCCGTAGGCTGGAGGCAGATCTGGGTGCGGTGGTGGGTGGTCTCTCAGGTGGTGATGTCTCCTCCCCGGTGGCCCGATCTGTTGCTGTCCCGCTGCGTTCTCCGGTCTCGACGGCCAAGAAGGGCCTGCGTCGACAGAATGTGGCCATCCCCATCCAGGAGCGCGCAGAACGGCGGGCAGCGGCCAAGGATCTTTGCCCTCCAGGTACTTCCATTCCCCCCTCTCCTACTCGTTTGGTTTTCCCTGACTTGCCTGACGCCCACCTCAGTAACATTATGTCTAACATTGAGGTTGAAGTTGATCGTAATTGTGGTTCCCCCTTCTCTCTCCTTTCTGTGATTCACCTCAACGAAGTAGCTCAAGCCGCTCTGGCTAAAGCTAAGGAGGCTGCTGCCTTGGCAGCGGCCAAGCACGATGATTGTGCTACTAGGGTGGTGGGGGAGGGTAGTGGCCCTCCTACCATCACAAACAAGAAAAGCAGAACCACCAGAGCTAAAGTGTGCGTGGCTCCAAGCTGATCGAGCCTCCGGATAAAAAATCTTTCGTTTAAATGAAGGGTGTTTTTTGGAATATTCGTGGTTTCGGTGCTAGGGGCGCCGTGACCAAATTCGGGACTTGGTTCGTGATGCTAATGCTGACTTTGTTGGGCTTATCGAAACTTTTAAGGCTTCTTTCTCCTTCCCTGAGCTTGCCTCGATCGCTGGGGCAGATCGGTTCTTTTGGCGATGCCTCCCTGCTTCTGGTCATTCGGGAGGCATCCTTATTGGTGCTAGACTGGATGTTTTTGACTTCGTTGCCTTTGACCATGGTATCTTTTGGGCTAGTATGGTGGTTTGTCACAAGAGTCTTAATGTGCTCTGGGAGATCATGGTTGTCTATGGCCCGGCCGATCACTCACTGTCTCTGCTCTTCCTTGATGAACTAGTTGCTAAGATTGATTCTTGCGGCATTCCCCTGCTCATCGGTGGTGACTTTAACCTCCTTCAGTCCCTCGCTGACAAAAATAACCCTAACTTCTCGTGGCCGCTGGCGGATGCTTTTTACGATTTTATTGCCGATTGTGTGCTTCGTGAGCTCCCTAGGACGGGGTCTCACTTCACCTGGTCTAACCACCAGGCGAACCCTACCCGATCCATGATTGACCATGCTTTTGCCTCCCACTCTTGGGATGTGTTGTTTCCCCGAGCCTCCCTCTCTGTGCTTCCTAATGTTGGTTCAGACCACTCCCCCCTCATCATGGACCTGGGTATCTCCCCTCCTGTTTCTGCTTCAAGATTTCAATTCGACGCTTCCTGGCTCCTTGTTGACGGATTCTTTGACATGGTCACGATGAAGATTGAGTCTCTTCTTGATTCTAGAGTTAGATCCTTCGTACCTATGGATGATTGGCATTTCTGCTCCTATCAGCTCCGCAAATTCCTTAAGGGTTGGGGCCGTAATCGTGCGGCCGATGTTCTTAGAAGCAAGCGGGACTTGTTGGGCCAGATATCATCTCTTGACACTGAGGCTGACGCCTTGGGCCTTTTGGCCGCTGGATGGAGTCATATGTACGAGCTAGAGGGCTTCCTCATGCATTTAAACCAGCAGGCTGAGATTTATTGGAAACAACGAGGATCTATCAACTGGGTCCTTAAGGGCGACTCTCCCATGGCTTATATTTTTGCTATTGCTAATGGACATCGTCATAGATGCTCCATTGACAGCCTTGTCATTGATGGAGCTAGGGTAGTTGACCCCCAATTGATCATGGAAGACATCTTCAACTTCTTCTCCTCGCTCCTCGCTGCCAGGCCAGCCTCGGGACTCACCCTCTCCCCTAACCTCTGGAATCAGGACAAACGGGTTTCGAACGACGAGAACGCGGCCCTGATGATTCCTCCTTTTGTTGAGGAAATTGAGATGGCCATTAATTCTGCCAATGTCAACTCGGCCTCGGGCCCGGATGGTTTCTCGATCCCTTTCTTTAAGTGCTTCTGGCCCTCTCTTCGCTCATTGGTGTGTAAGATCATACAAGGATTCTGGCTCGACACTGTAGACATTTCTCGTCTGAATTATGCCGTTCTTACTCTCATCCCCAAGATCAAGGGCGCTGACTCCATTTCTCAGTTCCGCCCCATCGCGTTGATTAATAACTTCGCGAAGTTTCCTGCGAAAGGCATGGCGACCAGGTTGACTCCTATGGCCCATCACATGATTAGCCCGTCCCAGTCCGCCTTTATTAAGGGCAGATTTATTCTAGATGGTATTCTCTGCTTACATGAGATTGTGCACGATCTGAGGAAGAGGGGCTCCAAGGCCTTAATGAAGGAAATATGCCCTAGAGGCAATAATAAAGTTGTTATTTTATATTTCCTTATTCATGATAAAGGTTTATTATTCATGCTAGAATTGTATTGATCGGAAACCTAAATACATGTGTGAATACATAAACAAACACCGTGTCCCTAGTAAGCCTCTACTAGACTAGCTCGTTGATCAAAGATGGTTAAGGTTTCCTAACCATGGACATGAGTTGTCATTTGATAACGGGATCACATCATTGGGAGAATGATGTGATGGACAAGACCCATCCGTTAGCTTAGCATAATGATCGTTCAGTTTTATTGCTATTGCTTTCTTCATGTCAAATACATATTCCTTCGACTATGAGATTATGCAACACCCGGATACCGGAGGAATGCCTTGTGTGCTATCAAACATCACAACGTAACTGGGTGATTATAAAGATGCTCTACAGGTATCTTCGAAGGTGTTTGTTGAGTTGGCATATATCGAGATTAGGATTTGTCACTCCGAGTATCCGAGAGGTATCTCTGGGCCCTCTCGGTAATACACATCATAAGCTTACAAGCAAACGACTAAGGAGTTAGTCACGAGGTGATGTATTATAGAACAAGTAAAGAGACTTGCCGGTAACGAGATTGAACTAGGTATGAAGATACTGACGATCGAATCTCGGGCAAGTAACATACCGATGGACAAAGGGAATTGTGTATGTTGTCATAATGGTTCGACCGATAAAGATCTTCATAGAATATGTAGCAGCCAATATGAGCATCCAGGTTCCGCTATTGGTTATTTACCAGAGAGGTGTCTTGGCCATGTCTACATAGTTCTCGAAACCATAGGGTCCGCGCGCTTAACGTTCGATGACGATATAGTATTATATGAGTTATGTGATTTGGTGACCGAATGTTGTTCGGAGTCCCAGATGAGATGACGGACATGATGAGGAGTCTCGAAATTGTTGAGAGGTAAAGATTGATATATAGTACGATGGTATTCGGACACCGGAAGTGTTTCGGGGGGTACCGGGTACTTATCGGGTCACCGGAAGGGGTTCCGGACACCCCCGGCAAAAGATATGTGCCTTATGGGCCAAGAGGGAAAACGCACCAGCCACAAGGGGCTGGTGCGCCCCGCATATGGGCCGGCCAAGGAGGAGAAGGAAAGAGGGGAAGGGAAAGGAAAGAGTGGAATAGGATTCCCCCTTCCTTCCCTCCCCCCCCCCCCTCTTTCCTTCCCGCTCCGACAAATATGGCAGGGGGGCGCGCCACTTGGGAGGACCCCAAGTAGGATTCAGCCTACTTGGGGCGCCCTCCTGGCTGCTCCCTCTTCCCCCCCCCCCCACCTATATATATGTGGGAGGGGGCGCCTAGCACATCCAGACATTTGCCTAGCCGTGTGCGGCGCCCCCCTCCATCGTTTACTCCCCCGGTCATATTTTCGTAGTGCTTAGGCGAAGCCCTGCGGAGATCACTTCACCATCACCGTCACCACGCCGTCGTGCTGATGGAACTCATCTACTACCTCGACGTCTTGCTGGATCAAGAAGGCGAGGGACGTCATCGAGCTGAACGTGTGCAGAACTCGGAGGTGCCGTACGTTCGGTACTCGATCGGTGGATCGCGAAGAAAGTTCGACTACATCAACCCTGTTGTGAAACGCTTTCGCTTACGGTCTACGAGGGTACGTAGACACACTCTCCCCCTTGTTGCTATGCATCTCCATGGATAGATCATTGCGTGTGCATAGAATTTTTTTGTTTTCCATGCAATGATTCCCAACAGTGGCATCATGAGCCAGGTCTATGCGTAGATGATATGCACGAGTAGAACACAAAGAGTTGTGGGCGGTGATAGTCATACTACTTAGCCCCAATGTCTTATTTTGATTCGGCGGTATTGTGGGACGAAGCGGCTCGGACCAACCTTACATGTCCACGCACATGAGACCGGTTCCACCGACAGACATGCAACTAGTTTTGCATAAAGGTGGCTGGCGGGTGTCTGTTTCTTCTACTTTAGTTGAATCAAATTTGACTACGGCCGGTCCTTGAAGAAGGTTAAAATAGCAAACTTGACGAATCACCGTTGTGGTTTTTGCTGTAGGTAAGAACGGTTCTTGCTAGAAGCCCGTAGCAGCCACGTAAAACTTGCAACAACAAAGTAGAGGACGGCTAACTTGTTTTTGCAGGGTATGTTGTGATGTGATATGGTCAAGACATGATGTGATAAATGTTATTGTATGAGATGATCATGTTTTGTAAGTTATCGGCAACCGGCATGAGCCTTATGGTTGTATCTTTATTGTATGAAGTGCAAACGCCATGTAATTGCTTTACTTTATCGCTATGAGTTAGCAATAGTTGTAGAAGCAATAGTTGGCGAGACGACCACGACGCAACGATGGAGATCAAGGTGTCGAGCCGGTGACGATGAAGATCATGATGATGCTTTGGAGATGGAGATCAAAAGCAAAAGATGATGGCCATATCATGTCACATATTTTGATTGCATGTGATGTTTATCTTTTATGCATCTTATTTTGCTTAGTACGGCGGTAGCATTATAAGATGATCCCTTCACTAAATTTCAAGGTAAAAGTGTTCTCCCTGAGTATGCACCGTTGCTAGAGTTCATCGTGTTGAGACAACACGTGATGATCGGGTGTGATAGACTCTACGTTCACATACAACGGGTGTAAGACAGTTTTGCACATGCAGAATACTTGGGTTAAACTTGACGAGCCTAGCATGTACAGACATGGCCTCGGAACACTGGAGATCGAAAGATCGAACGTGAATCATATAGTAGATATGATCAACATAGAGATGTTCACCATTGATGACTACCCCATCTCACGTGATGATCGGACATGGGTTAGTTGATTTGGATCACGTATCACTTAGATGACTTGAGGGGTCTCTATTTAAGTGGGAGTTCTTAAGTAATTTGATTAATTGAACTTAATTTATCATGAACTTAGTCCTGATAGTATTTGCATATCTATGTTGTAGATCAATGGCCCGTGCTACCGTTCCCTTGAATTTTAATGCGTTCCTAGAGAAAGCTAAGTTGAAAGATGATGGTAGCAACTACACGGACTGGGTCCGTAACTTGAGGATTATCCTCATTACTACACATAAGAATTATGTCCTTGATGCACCGCTAGGTGACAAGCCCCCTCCCGCTAATCTAGATGCTGTGAATGTCTGGCAAACTCGGTCTGATGACTACTCTATAGTTCAGTGTGCCATGCTTTACGGCTTAGAACCGGGACTTCAAAGACGTTTCGAACGTCATGGAGCATATGAGATGTTCCAAGAGTTGAAGTTAATATTTCAAGAAAATGCCCGGGTTGAGAGATAAGAAGTCTCCAACAAGTTCTATAGCTGCAAGATGGAGGAGAACAGTTCTGTTAGTGAACACATACTCAAAATGTCTGGGTATTATAATCACTTGACTCAGCTCGGAGTTGATCTTCCAGTTGATTGTGTCATTGACAGAGTTCTTCAATCACTGCCACCAAACTACAAAGGCTTCATGATGAACTATAATATGCAAGGGATGGATAAAACAATTCCCGAGCTCTTCACAATGCATAAGGCCGCGGAGGTAGAAATCAAGAAGGGGCATCAAGTGTTGATGGTTAACAAGACCACTAGTTTCAAGAAAAAGGGCAAGGGAAAGAAAGAGAACTTCAAGAAGAATGGCAAGCAAGTTAGCACTCCCGGGAAGAAGCCCAAAACTGGACCCAAGCCTGAAACTGAGTGCTTCTACTGCAAAGGGATTGGTCACTGGAAGCGGAACTGCCCCAAGTATTTGGCGGATAAGAAGGATGGCAAAGTGAACAAAGGTATATTTGATATATATGTTATTGATGTGTACCTTACTAATGCTCGTAGTAGCGCCTGGGTATTTGATACTGGTTCGGTTGCTCATATTTATAACTCAAAATAGGAGCTACGGGTTAAACGAAGATTAGCTAAGGACGAGGTGACAATGCGCGTCGGGAATGGTTCCAATGTCGATGTGATCGCCGTCGGCACGCTACCTCTACATCTACCTTCGGGATTAGTTTTACACCCGAATAATTGTTATTTGGTGCCAGCGTTGAGCATGAACATTATATCTGGATCTTGTTTATTGCGAGACGATTATTCATTTAAGTCAGAGAATAATGGTTGTTCTATTTATATGAATAATATCTTTTATGGTCATGCACCCTTGAGGAATGGTCTGTTCTTGTTGAATCTCGATTGTAGTGATACCCATATTCATAATATTGATGCCAAAAGATGCAAAGTTGATAATGATAGTGCAACATATTTGTGGCACTGCCGTTTAGGTCATATTAGTGTAAATCGCATGAAGAAACTCCATGCAGATGGGCTTTTGGAATCACTTGATTATGAATCATTTGATACTTGCGAACCATGCCTCATGGGCAAGATGACTAAAACTCCGTTCTCCGGAACAATGGAGCGAGCCAATGACTTATTGGAAATAATACATACCGATGTATGCGGTCTGATGAGTGTTGAGGCACGCGGCGGTATCGTTATTTTCTGACCTTCACAGATGATTTGAGTAGATATGGGTATATATACTTAATGAAACACAAGTCTGAAACATTTGAAAAGTTCAAAGAATTTCAGAGTGAAGTGGAGAATCACCGTAACAAGAAAATAAAATTTCTACGATCTGATCATGGAGGCGAATATTTGAGTTACGAGTTTGGCCATCATTTGAAACAATGTGGAATAGTTTCACAACCTCACGCCACCTGGAACACCACAGCGTAATGGTGTGTCCGAACGTCGTAACCGTACTTTATTAGATATGGTGCGATCTATGATGTCTCTTACCGATTTACCACTATCGTTTTGGGGTTATGCATTAGAGACAGCTGCATTCACGTTAAATAGGGCACCATCTAAATCCGTTGAGATGACACCGTATGAACTATGGTTTGGCAAGAAACCTAAGCTGTCGTTTCTTAAAATTTGAGGTTGCGACACTTATGTCAAAAGGCTTCAGCCTGATAAGCTCGAACCCAAATCGGAGAAATGTGTCTTCATAGGATACCCTAAGGAAACAATTGGGTACACCTTCTACCACAGATCCGAAGGCAAGATCTTTGTTGCCAAGAATGGAACCTTTCTAGAGAAGGAGTTTCTCTCGAAAGAAGTGAGTGGGAGGAAAGTAGAACTTGATGAGGTAATCGTACCTTCTCTCGAATTGGAAAGTAGCACATCAGAGAAATCCGTTCCCGTGATGGCTACACCAACTAGAGAGGAAGATAATGATAATGATCATGAAACTTCAGATCAAGTTGTTACTGAACCTCGTAGGTCAACCAGAGCAAGATCCGCACCAGAGTGGTACGATAATCCTGTTCTGGAAGTCGTGTTATTAGACCAAGGCGAACCTACGAACTAGGAAGAAGCTATGATGAGCCCAGATTCTGACAGATGGCTTGAGGCCATGAAATCTAAGATAGGATTCATGTATGAGAACAAAGTGTGGACTTTGGTGGACTTGCCCGATGATCGGCAAGCCATAGAGAATAAATGGATCTTCAAGAAGAAGAGTGACGCTGATGGTAATGTTACTGTCTACAAAGCTAGACTTGTCACAAAAGGTTTTCGACAAGTTCAAGGGGTTGACTACGATGAGACTTTTTCACCCATAGCGTTGCTTAAGTCCGTCCGAATCATGTTAGCAATTGCCGCATTTTATGATTATGAAATCTGGCAAATGGACGTCAAAACTGCATTCCTTAATGGATTTCTTAAAGAAGAGTTGTATATGATGCAACCAGAAGGTTTTGTCGATCCTAAAGGTGCTAACAAAGTATGCAAGCTCCAGCGATCCATCTATAGACTGGTGCAAGCATCTCGGAGTTGGAATATACGCTTTGATGAGGTGATCAAAGCATATGGTTTTGTACAGACTTTCGGTGAAGCCTATATTTACAAGAAAGTGAGGGGGAGCTCTGTAGCATTTCTAATATTATATATGTAGATGACATATTGTTGATTGGAAATGATATAGAATTTCTGGATAGCATAAAAGGATACTTGAATAAGAGTTTTTCAATGAAAGACCTCGGTGAAGCTGCTTATATATTGGGCATCAAGATCTATAGAGATAGATCAAGACGCTTAATAGGACTTTCACAAAGCACATACCTTGACAAAGTTTTGAAGAAGTTCAAAATGGATCAGTCAAAGAAAAGGTTCTTGCCTGTGTTACAAGGTGTGAAGTTGAGTCAGACTCAAAGCCCGACCACTGCAGAAGATAGAGAGAAAATGAAAGTCATTCCCTATGCCTCAGCCATAGGTTCTATCATGTATGCTATGCTGTGTACCAGACCTAATGTGTGCCTTGCCATAAGTCTGGCAGGGAGGTACCAAAGTAATCCAGGAGTGGATCACTGGACAGCGGTCAAGAACATCCTGAAGTACCTGAAAAGGACCAAGGATATGTTTCTCGTTTATGGAGGTGACAAAGAGCTCGTCGTAAATGGTTACGTCAATGCTAGCTTTGACACTGATCCGGATGACTCTAAGTCACAAACCAGTTACGTATTTATATTGAATGGTGGAGCTGTCAGTTGGTGCAGTTCCAAGCAGAGTGTCGTGGCGGGATCTACGTGTGAAGCGGAGTACATAGCTGCTTCGGAAGCAGCAAATGAAGGAGTTTGGATGAAGGAGTTCATATCCGATCTGGGTGTAATACCTAGTGCATCGGGTCCAATGAAAATTGTTTGTGACAACACTGGAGCAATTGCCTTGGCGAAGGAATCCAGGTTTCACAAGAGAACCAAACACACCAAGACACGCTTCAACTCCATTCGTGAACAAGTCAAGGATGGAGACATAGAAATTTGCAAGATACGTACGGAACTGAATGTAGCAGACCCGTTAACTAAGCCTCTTCCACGAGCAAAACATGATCAACATCAAGACTCCATGGGTGTTAGATTCATTACAATGTAATCTAGATTATTGACTCTAGTGCAAGTGGGAGACTGAAGGAAATATGCCCTAGAGGCAATAATAAAGTTGTTATTTTATATTTCCTTATTCATGATAAAGGTTTATTATTCATGCTAGAATTGTATTGATCGGAAACCTAAATACATGTGTGAATACATAAACAAACACCGTGTCCCTAGTAAGCCTCTACTAGACTAGCTCGTTGATCAAAGATGGTTAAGGTTTCCTAACCATGGACATGAGTTGTCATTTGATAATGGGATCACATCATTAGGAGAATGATGTGATGGACAAGACCCATCCGTTAGCTTAGCATAATGATCGTTCAGTTTTATTGCTATTGCTTTCTTCATGTCAAATACATATTCCTTCGACTATGAGATTATGCAACTCCCGGATACCGGAGGAATGCCTTGTGTGCTATCAAACATCACAATGTAACTGGGTGATTATAAAGATGCTCTACAGGTATCTCCGAAGGTGTTTGTTGAGTTGGCATAGATCGAGATTAGGATTTGTCACTCCGAGTATCGGAGAGGTATCTCTGGGCCCTCTCGGTAATACACATCATAAGCTTGCAAGCAAATGGCTAAGGAGTTAGTCACGAGGTGATGTATTATGGAACGAGTAAAGAGACTTGCCGGTAACGAGATTGAACTAGGTATGAAGATACCGACGATCGAATCTCGGGCAAGTAACATACCGATGGACAAAGGGAATTGTGTATGTTGTCATAATGGTTCGACCGATAAAGATCGTAGAATGTGTAGGAGCCAATATGAGTATCCAGGTTCCGCTATTGGTTATTGACCGGAGAGGTGTCTCGGTCATGTCTACATAGTTCTCGAACCCGTAGGGTCCGCACGCTTAACGTTCGATGACGATATTATATTATATGAGTTATGTGATTTGGTGACCGAATGTTGTTCGGAGTCCCGGATGAGATCACGGACATGATGAGGAGTATTGAAATGGTCGGGAGGTAAATATTGATATATAGGACGATGGTATTCGGACACCGGAAGTGTTTCGGGGGGTACCGGGTACTTATCGGGTCACCGGAAGGGGGTTCCGGGCACTCCCGGCAAAAGATATGGGCCTTATGGGGCAAGAGGGGAAATGCACCAGCCACAAGGGGCTGGTGCGCCCCCCATATGGGCTGGCCAAGTAGGAGAAGGAAAGAGGGGAAGGAAAAGGAAAGAGTGGAATAGGATTCCCCCTTCCTTCCCTCTCCCCCCCTCTTTCCTTCCCCCTCCAACAAATATGGCAGGGGGGGTGCGCCACTTGGGAGGACCCCAAGTAGGATTCGGCCTACTCGGGGCGCCCTCTTGGATGCTCCCTCTCCCCCCACCTATATATATGTGGGAGGGGGGCTCTTAGCACATCCAGACAATTGCCTAGCCGTGTGCGGCGCCCCCCTCCACCGTTTACTCCCCCGGTCATATTTTCATAGTGCTTAGGCGAAGCCCTGCGGAGATCACTTCACCATCACCGTCACCACGCCGTCGTGCTGATGAAACTCATCTACTACCTTGACGTCTTGCTGGATCAAGAAGGCGAGGGACGTCACCGAGCTGAACGTATGCAGAACTCGGAGGTGTCGTACGTTCGGTACTCGATCGGTGGATCGCGAAGAAAGTTCGACTACATCAACCGCGTTGTGAAACGCCTCCGCTTACGGTCTACGAGGGTACGTAGACACACTCTCCCCCTCGTTGCTATGCATCTCCATGGATAGATCATTGCGTGTGCGTAGAATTTTTTTTGTTTTCCATGCAACGATTCCCAACACTTAATTCTTAAACTCGACTTCGAGAAAACCTACGATTTGGTTAGCTGGGATTTACTATGCCATGTTCTGCTTGCTAAGGGTTTTGACCCAGGTGTAATTCACCGGCTGATGCAGTTGGTGTCTGGTGGTCATACAGCGGTGGCTGTTAATGGATCCATGAGTAATTTCTTTGCCAATGGTCGTGGCCTTCGGCAACGGGATCCGGCGTCTCCTATTTTGTTCAATTTTGTCGCCGATGCATTATCTTGCATGCTGGATAGGGCGGGATCGGCCGACCATATCTCTCCTGTGATCTCTCACCTTCTTCCTCAGGGTCTCACTCATCTCTAGTATGCAGACGATACGATCATTCTAGTGGAGCTGAATGGCTCCTGTATTGCCAACCTCAAGTTTACTCTTCTCTGCTTTGAAGCCTTGTCGGGGCTCAAAATTAACTTATCTAAGAGCGAGGTTATTGTCACTGGAGTTGACGAGGTCGAAGTGTTACGGGTCTCCCAGTTGCTCAATTGTTCCTTGGGAGCCTTTCCTTTCAAATATTTGGGTCTCCCTATTTCCCCTTGTCGTCTCTGTTCTAAGGAGTTCAAGCCTTTTGTGGCTAAGGTGGGGAATAGAGTCTTGGCGTGGCAGATATAATGCTTCTGCTGGAAAAGTAGCCCTTATCAATTCTTGTCTCTCTTCCTTGCCGATGTTCACTATGGGCTTCTTCAGATTGACTAAAGGCACCCACGCGGGTTTTGACAAACATAGAGGGGCCTTCTTTTGGAATTCTGCTGAAAACAAACGTAAATACAGACTAGTTACATGGGCTACCATTTGCAAACCTAAAAGCCTTGGGGGGCTTGGGATTGTCAATACGCAGGTCATGAATACGTGTCTCATTGTGAAATGGTGGTGGAGGATCATGACTGTCTACCCTGGTACTTTATGGCTTGAGATCTTAAGAGCAAAATATTTCCCTAATGGTAGCCCCATGTTTGCAGCAGCGACCGAGGCTTCCCAGTTTTGGACTGATCTTGTCAAAGTTAGGGAGGTGTTCCGCCTTCAAATTAAATTTGTGGTTAATGACGGGGCCTCGACTCGCTTCTGGTTGGACTGGTGGACTGGGGATGCCCCCCTTGCGTCCTCCTTTCCTGTTCTGTTCTCGTACTGCTCCAATCCCGAGATTTCAATCTCTGAGCTCTCACACAATGATACGTCTCCAACGTATCTATAATTTACGAAGTATTCATGCCATGTTTACAACAATTTTATATGGTTTTGGTATGATTTGATTAGAACTAACCCAGACTGACGCTGTTTTCAGCAGAACTACCGTGGCGTCGTTTTTTGTGCAGAAATAAAAGTTCTCGGAATGGGCTGAAAATTTACGGTGATTTTTTATGGACCAAAAGAGAACCCCGAAGCACAAGAGTTGGACCAGAAGAGTCCCGAGGCGACGACAAGGTAGGGGGGTGCGCCCTACCCCCCGGGAGGGTGAACCTACCTTGTCGCTGCCTCGTGGACCCCCTTGACATGAGACCGACGCCAAAAGTTCCTGTAAATACCAAAACCCCCAGAAATAAACCTAGATTGGGAGTTCCGCCTCCGTAAGCCTCTGTAGCCACGAAAAACCAATCTAGGGCCTCTCTGGCACCCTGCCAGAGGGGGCCATCATCACCGGAGGCCATGGAGGAGGATCCCGGAGGGGGCCATCATCACCATGGAGGCCAAGGACCAGAGGGAGAACCTCTCCCCATCTAGGGGGGAGGCCATGGAGGAGGATGCACAAGGGGGAGACTCTCTCCCCCTCTCTCTCGGTGGTGCCGGAGTGCCACTAGGGGAACCATCGCCGCGGTGATCATCTTCATCAACATCACCATCTTCATCACCATCCTCATCTCTTTTCGGCGGTCCACTCTCCCGCACCCCGCTGTAATCCCCTACTTGAACATGGTGCTTTATGCCACATATTATGATCCAATGATGTGTTGCCATCCTATGATGTTTTGAGTAGATTTCGTTTGTCTTTTGGGTTGATTGATGATCTCGATTGGTTTGAGTTGTATGTTTTATTTTGGTGCTGTCCTATGGTGCCTTCCGTGCCACGCACACATGAAGGATTCCCGTTGTAGGGTGTTGCAATACGTTCATGATTCGCTTATAGTGGGTTGCTAGAGTGACAGAAGCTTAAACCCGAGTAAGGGGGTTGTTGCGTATGGGATAAAGGGGACTTGATGCTTTAATGCTATGGTTGGGTTTTACCTTAATGATCTTTAGTAGTTGCAGATGCTTGCTAGAGTTCCAATCATAAGTGCATATGATCCAAGAAGAGAAAGTATGTTAGCTTATGCCTCTCCCTCATATAAAATTGCAATGACGACTACCGATCTTGTTAACAATTGCCTAGGATGATTCCGCACGCCGACCCATCATTATTCCACACTACCTATTTATAATATATAGTAATATATTCTAACTTCATGTTAACAGCACCTACTTTTATATTTTAGTTCTCAGATATCATGCAAAGTTATCCTCTTCATACCCACAACGTAGTTTATTTCTCGTTTCTAGATGGAAGCAAACATTCGGTGTACGTAGAGTCGTATCAGTGGCAGATAGGACTTGAGAGAATATTGATCTTACCTTTAGCTCCTTGTGGGTTTGACACTCCATACTTATCACTTCCACCTTCGGGAATTGCTACGATGATTCCTTGCACTTTGGGGGTTATCAAGCTCTTTTCTGGCCCCGTTGCCGGGGAGCAATAGCGTGGGGTTAATATTTTCGTGTATGCTTGTTTGCTTTCTTCACTAAGTAGATTTTGTTTTCCCTTTTTGTTTTCTTTAGTTGTGGGTGAAACAAACAAAAAAATTAAAAAAATGCAAATTACAAAAAAAACTACTTGCCTCTTATGCTTAAAAAGTTTTTCAAAAAGAGAAGTGATTGGAAGGTTGTGCATTGGAGAAGTGAGGGTCGACCTTGAACACTTATGTTCATGCTCATGGAAACAATGTAGAATTTTTCATGGAAGTTTCTCAAAAATAATTATCCCCTTGTATATATCCATTGTATTATAAAAGTAATGTGCCTAGATTTGCCTTTAGGATGATTAGATTGCTTGTTTGGTATGTGCGGTGCAAAAACAGAAACTTTTGCTGTAATGCGTGAATTTACAGTTTTTTACTGGAACATGCAAAAATCCTGAAATTTTTACACAGTACTTCTATGATTTTTTTTTTATTTTTTCCTAATGTTTCATAGTTTTTGGAGGTACAGAAGTATACGAAATATTCAGATTCCTACAGACTGTCCTGTTTTTGACAGATTCTGTTTTCTACGTGTTGTTTACTTATTTTGATGAATCTATGGGTAGTATCGGGGGGTATGAACCATGGTGAAGTTGTAATACAGTAGATATAATGCTAATATGAAATTGGAATGAGTTTACAACAGTACCTAAAGGTAGTGATTTGCTTTATTATACTAACAAATCTCACAAGGTTTTCTGTTAAGTTTTGTGTGGATGAAGTGTTCGAAGATCGAGGAGTTATCGATATGAGAAGAATAAGGAGAGGCAAGAGCTCAAGCTTGGGGATGCCCAAGGCACCCCAAGTAAATATTCCAAGGATACTCAAGCATCTAAGCTTGGGGATGCCCCGGTTGGCATCCCATCTTTCTTCCTCAACAATTATCGGTATACCTCGGTTTTTGTTTTCTTCACATGATATGTGTCTTTTGAGTTTATTTTTCCTTTCTTCTCCTTTATGCACCATGCTAGTGTGAGATATCCCTTCAATGATTTATAGAATGCTTCATGTGCTTCACTTAAATCTTTTGAGTATGGCTTTATAGAATGCTCTTTGTGCTTCACTTAAATCTTTTGAGTATGACTTTATAGAATGCTTCGTGTGCTTCACTTATTATTTTGAGTTTGGATGTTGGTAAATCTATATTAATTGTATAATGCTCCATGAACTTCACTTATATCTTTTGGAGTATGAATAAGACTATCATCGAAATTGGGCTTGGAAGAGTATCATTAAAATATCATGCCTAGCTAAAAAGGTATTAAAGATAAGCGCTTGTTGGGAGACAACCCAATATTTACCCCTACTGTTTTTGTGTGTTATCATGATTATGCTACTGTAGTAATCATGTTTTATAGCTTTTGTTTCAATAAAGTGCCAAGTAAAGCCTTTGGGATAGTGTGGTTGATAGTTGATTTGATTCTGTGCAAAAACAGAAACTTTTGCGTCCAGTAACAGAATTGTTAAAATTCACTGGAATGTGGAAAACTCTGAGTTTTTGACAGAGGATTTATATACAAATTGTATACGTTTTCCTAATTTTTCAGAATTTTTGGAGTTATATAAGTATTAAAACAATTCAGATCTTCCCAGACTATTCTGTTTTTGACAGATTCTGTTTTCAATGCATAGTTTGCTTGTTTTAGTGTTTTCATAGCTTATATTAAGTGATATAAATTGTGGAAATGATAGAGTACAGTAGGCATTATGTGGAAAAAATTATGAATCTTGTCTTGACAGTACCCAAGTGAATGATTTGTTTTATACTAACGGAGCTCATGAGTTTTCTGTTAAGTTTTGTGTGATTGAAGTTTTCAAGTTTTGGGTGAGCTGTCGATATGATGAGAATAAGGAGTGGAAAGACCCTAAGCTTGGGGATGCCCAAGGCACCCCAAGGTAATATTCAAGGAAGACTCAAGCGCCTAAGCTTGGGGATGCCCCGGAAGGCATCCCCTCTTTCGTCTTCAACACTATCGGTATACCTTACTCGGAGCTATATTTTTATTCGTGACATGATATGTGTTTTGCTTGGAGCGTATTTTAATTTTACTTGCTGTTTGAATAAAATCATTGGATCTGAAATCTTGAATGAGAGAGAGTACTCCCATGGCTATTTAACTATTTGACTACTCATTGATCTTCACTTATATCTTTCTGGAGTAGTTTTGTCATTTACTCTCGTGCTTCACTTATATCCTATGAGTAAATGGTTAAATGAATTGAATATCATAAATCTAAAATTATATATGTTTCATATGCTTATGCCATGGGGAGTAATGACCAGATTCAGAAAAGGAATGGGCCAGGTTCTGCCCATTGTGCTCTGTGTTCTTCTCTCGAAGACACTAACCATATTTTCTTCCATTGTGCCTTGGCCAAGTTAGTTTGGGGTTGCGTTCGTTCATGGTATTCTACTTCTTGGGCTCCTGGCTCCTTTGTCGATGTTCGGTTGTTGACGGCTGGCCTGAATGACCGATCTAGGAGTTTATTTTGGACAGGGTTGGGCGCTCTGGACTACTCGGAACAAGTTTACTATCGAGGGTGTTTTCCCCAACAAACCTGTTGATGTCTTGTTTAAAATGTCTATCTTCTTGCAGCAGTGGAAATTATTGACTAAATCGGCGGAACGTGATGGTCTGGAGATGCTGATCGACAGAGTGCGGGCGTCTGCCAATTTGTTGTCTTCTCCAGTCGATGGCACTTCATCGTAGCTGCTTTGACCTTTTGTGCGTAGGTGGTGGCCTGTGTGTCCCTTTGTCTTATTTGGGCCTGCATGCCATTTAAACTGTTGCCTATCTAGCTGCCCTGTGTGGGTGTTTTCGTGAGACTTTGGTTATGTTGTGGTGCTCTACTAGTTGTGAACTCTATCCGTATGGCTTTATCTATAAAGTCGGGCAATCGCCTTTTCTCTAAAAAAACTGCTTCTACCTGTGAGGGAAAAATATGCATTAGATTTTCCACGCTGGTGGATTTGAGAGGGTCAGAATATGAAAAATCAGGTGAGGTGGTAAGTTGCCATTCACTCTAGACTGAAATTGTAGCATAAGTCAAGCAGCAGCACGGGAGAGACTTCATCGTCAGTGGATCTAACTCAAGCATCTAGGTCTAACAATTGCAAATTTTCAAGCATCCATGTCTAACAAATACATATAAAGATAGTCCAAAATGGAGTTCAAATGCAGAAGATATGACAAGTTCTAGGACGTACGTGTTGACACCACATTTTGGCATGGCACAAAACATAATTTAGATGACGTAAAATAAAAAACCTTTTCAACATGAGAAGTCTTCGTATTGTCGAACTGAACAACTTTCATGTTGAGTCATCTCCATCTGAGGTTGTAAGCAACCCCGGAGGCCAAAACAGTGTGGTGCAGCAGCAGGGGTGTGACAATGGCAGGGTTGTCCGACTAGGTAGCCGGACGAAGGGATAGATCTCCCAGCAATTGTCCATGTAGACATCAAAAAGTTTGGAATTGAAATCGGAGTAAGGGTCGGACATCCGAGCAATTGTCCGGGCAAAATTGCATGTCTTTCTGGTACATACGAGCATCGACAGGCGGATACACCAAATCTAGCTCCTGAAACGTTCGCAGACGCGCCTGGGCGCGTCCACGGACAGTGACTGGTCACATCTCAAGTTTTCCTTTGCACAATCGGATACCTCAATTAGCAAACCTCAAATCCATACAAACACATGCAACGTACAATATCTCTACAATGCAAACACAAATCGTCTAGCTACTATATCAACACATGCCATGTAACTACAAAAATTCTTATGTTATACCTACATACTAGCAATGGAGAAAGATCATCCACGGTTGCCCTTGCACTTCCTGGTACCATTGTCGTCTTTCTTGCAGAAGTAGCGGTCAAAACGCAAACTGGATCGAGCCGGAGTAGGGAAATGCTGTTGGGGAATGTTGCATGGAAAAACAAAAAAATTCTATGCACACGCAAGATCTATCAAGGAGATGCATAGCAACGAGAGGGGGAGAGTGTGTCTACGTACCCTCGTAGACCGTAAGCGGAAGCATTTCACAACGTGGTTGATGTAGTCGAACTTTCTTCGCGATCCAACCGATCGAGTAGCGAACGTACGGCACCTCCGCGTTATGCACATGTTCAGCTCGGTGACGTCCTCCGCCTTCTTGATCCAGCAAGACGGCAAGGTAGTAGATGAGTTCCGATAGCACGACGGCATGGTGACGATGATGGTGATGTGATCTCCGCAGGGCTTCGCCTAAGCACTACGAAAATATGACCGACGGAGTAAACGGTGGACGGGGGCGCCGCACACGGCTAAGACAATGTTGTGTCCTTGTGTATATAGGTGGGAGGGAGGGAGGAGCAGCCAAAGGAGGCGCCCAAGTAGGAGGAATCCTACTTGGAGTCCCTCCCAAGCCGCACCCCCTTCTTTCCTTACTTGGAGCGCGGGGAAAGGCAAGGGAGGGTGGCGCCCCCCCTTTCCTTTCTCCCATGAGAGGGAAAGGCAGGAGGGGCTAGCTGTTAGAGTACGTAATGGGCCTAGGCTGGCGGTATAGCCTGTTAGTCTTAGGGTTAATTAGAGATAAGGGTCGCTTGCTTAGGGGTCAAGAAAGCCTTGCTTGGCCCCCCCGGTCGGCCCTCTCGCGCCCTCCTTCTAGCAGCACCATAACAATCTGGTATCAGGTAGCTTCGGTTCGGTCATGTCTTCACCGCCGAGTTCTTCCCACCCGCCGCCGCCGCACACCTACCCGCCGCCACCAGCATCTTCGTCGGCGCCGCTGCCCCACACAGCAGGCGCGCCGGCAGTGGGCGTGCTGGCGTCCTTAGGGGCAATAGCACCCTCTGCTCGGGCACCATCCGCCCTCGTCCTCACCCCGGAGCAGATGACAGCCGCCATCCTAGAATTACGGCAGGCCGTGGCGGGCATCAGGGCCTTCCTCTTTGGGCCCTATGCGCCCCAGCCGCATCCCCAGCAGCCACCTCCTCCGCCGCCACACCAACAGCGGCTACCCCCGCCGCCGCCGCCCTCGGCCGCGACCACATCACTGGTCATCTCGTACCAGTATGGGATGCCCTACGACGGGACTGCGACGACCTCGTTCCCATCAGTGCCGCTGCTGTCCCAGGGCGTCCCCATCCAGCAGATCAAGTTCCCGCCGTCGCCGTCCCCGCTTCCGGCTTGGATCACTACCCGTCATGTGTCGGCGGCGGTGAGGCTGCAGGCTGCTGCGCGCGGCCTCCTAGCGCGTCGGCGTGTGCGGGAGATGCATGGTCTGCAGCTGCAGCTCCTCCAAGTTGCACTTCGCTGAGCAAAGGACCTCGATCTCGTTCGCTGTGTCGGGGATCTTGGGCATGCGTTTCCCCCACGGGCGGCGGGCATGCTGTTTTCCCCGCGGGCAGCGACCTCAACGTCTGCGACATCGACGGTTGGGGAGGCGCACCCCTCCTCGTCATTCTCCATCGAAAGCCCTCCACTCTTCTCTGTGCGGTGCAAACCAACAGCTGTCCGACGGGGAGAAGGCATGGTGTCACCGAAAGGAGCACACCGCGTAGCACCACTACATTCCGCCGCCGGCCTCCGCGAGGGCGCCTCTGCTGGTCGCTCTTGCGACCACTTCCAGGTGGCCATACACATGCACTCCTTTTGTCTAGATGGTGTCCATGGGATCCAGGTGGCTGTACACGTGCACGTTCGACGTGCGGATGGTGTCCACTTTATGTTCAGGGGTCCAAAATAAAGCGTCCCAGTCCATTTCAGGTTGAGAGTAATAAAACAAGCCAAGATGTAAAAGGCTTGTTTTTAGGTTTTAGGTTTGTGTTGCGTCGAGTCATGGTTATAAGTTGGTTAGGTTGCAGCTCGAGGACAAGCTGCATGTCCAGGTGGGGTGTAGTGTTAGAGTACGTAATGGGCCTAATGGGCCTAGGCTGGCGGTATAGCCTGTTAGTCTTAGGGTTAATTAGAGATAAGGGTCACTTGCTTAGGGGTCAAGTAAGCCTTGCTTGGGAGTCAAGTAAACCTCTCTATATAAGGAGAGGAGATGTATCAATCTAATCAAGCAAGAATTAAGAAGGAAATCCATTCCCTCTTGCCCGGCCGTGGGCAAAAGCCCCCTCCCCCCCCCCCCTCGGCCGGCCCTCTCGCGCCCTCCTTCTAGCAGCACCATAACACTAGCCCACCCCTTTTTCCTTCCCTAGGGCTGGCCAAACAAGGGAGGAGGCGCACCAGCCCCCTTGTGGGCTAGCCTATTGTAATGACCCCGGCTTAATCATGCACTAACCATACATGCAAATGCACACGATCAAGCCTAAGGACTCACTTGAAGATATCACAACACAACTCTAAAACATAAATAAAGTCATACAAGCTTTATATTAAAAGCCAGGGCCTCGAGGGCTCGAATACATAGCTCGATGGCATACAAGTGTAAGCGGAAGCATCAGATATCTGGGTACAGATATAACAGAGTTACAGATAGGCCTTTAGAAAGGCGGGGCAAAATAAAACACTACGATCGAAAGGCGTAGGCCTCCTGCCTAGGACCCTCCGAACCTACTCCTGGTCGTCGGTCGACTCCTCGTAGTAGTACTCACCAGGAGGGTAGTAGTAGTAGTAGCCGTCGGCGGGGGCAGCTGGCTCAGGGGCTCCGTCCTCTGGTTGCGACAAATGGATAAGGGGAGAAAAAGAAAGCAAAGCAAACATGAATACTCATCTGAAGTACTCAGGAAGCAAGGATCTACACTACATATGCAACATTATCAAAGGAAGGCTGTATATGTGGACTGGGTTGCGGAAATGCCAGAATAGAGAGGAAAGCCTAGGCCTATCGAAGTCTAGCATCTTCAGCGGTCTTGCAGCATTAGAAGAGTGCAGATTAACATAATGTAAAGTAATAGTAGTGTCATCAACCTCGCCCAGAGATCCTTCCCCGACTCCCTGCGAGAAAGCAATCCCAGAGCCATACTATCCAGTTATCATCTCAAGTGTCAGTTCTAGTTGTACCAATCGGAATACAACTCCGAGTGTCCGTTACCGTAGGACAGGCTATCGATAGATTAGTTCTTCCCTGCAGGGGTGCACCAACTTACCCACCACGCTCGCTTAACTCCGGCCGGACACACTTTACTGGGTCATGCCCTGCCTCGGCCAAACGATACGCCGCAACCCGACCGAATACTTAACAGAGAGGTCAGCACGCCGGACTAAACCTAGGCACCCAGGGGTCTTGGGCCATCACCCCGGGTGCTCCTGCATGTTGCGAATGCGGCCGGTGAGTAGACCTAGCCCCTCTTATACAAGTGCAGGGCGTTATCAGTCCAACCCAGTGCGCGCCGCTCAGTCGTTGACATCTATTAAGCTCCGACTAAAGTATATGACGCAGAACGCCCATACTATGCCCACGTGATGGTTAGTGCTATCAGGCCAGAGGCCCCTCGGATCAAATATCCAAACCGTTAGTGTGTTGGTAGTGCGGTAACGAGCAGAGACTCACGAAAGATGTGACCCCGTCGCCCCATCTCGAGGACTTGCGGCAAGGGCTAAGAATGCCCGGCCACGCCTCGTATTCAACTCTCGAGCACCCTCCAGGTCAACCCGTCTCCACATCACTTCGCAAATATGCTCGCGCGGGTACCCCTCAGGGCCGACCCGTCTTTAGTAACATGGTTCAGTGTAAAGTCATAGTAACCATAGTAACCGTGTGTCTAACACCAAGGGGAACCCTGAGGGATCACCCTCGATGGAATTCCACCTGATGTTATCGTCAAGGTGAACGAAGGAGGAATCACCCTCGAGGTCCACTCTTGAGGAGTTGCACGACGGTGTTGTTATCGGGGGTGGTGTAGGAGGAATCACCCACGCTGACCACGATTGATTAACTAACCTACAAGGTTATCATCAGAAGTGCTGACGAGGTATCACCCTCGGCACTTGATAGTAACCCAGTAGTGTCGAGCAACTAAGGGGGAAGTGATGTGTGGTGCCGGGGCCTGGTCTTCGATCCCGTTGATCAGGTCTTCTGTTAATCCAGCGGGGCAGTCGGGATAAGTGGGGTCTCTGATGGGTCTCTACCCAACCTATACTAAACATTTTAGGATAAGCAGGTAGGTAACAATAGCAGGTTACAATAAACAGGCTATGCAGCAGAAATAGGATAACAGCAGCAGCAGTAACTTCTAATGCAAGCATAAGAGAGAAGAGAATAGGCGATATCGATATGCTCAAAAGGGGGTTGCTTGCCTGGAAGCTCTGCGGCAAGGGTCTGGTCGTCAGGGGCGTAGTCGACCTCCAGAGCTGCGTCGGCCTCCGGTACTACGTCGGTATCGGGGTCTAACGAGAGAGAAGAGGGGGAGGAAACAAATAAATACACAGCAATAATGCAACACAGAGCATGCTATGCCTAGGATGCAGTGCAGGGTTGCCTAAAGATTTGTCTAAGTCATTTTAGTTATTTTAGGATTAAGGTGGGATTTATTATCCGGTGTATATGCACTATTCATCTACCGGAAACGGGCGGAAAGTTATGGGTTCACCTATGTAGGGGGGTTCTGACATGGAAACAGACGACACGATCAGATTCGTCTCGTCGTTCTGAGCAACTTTCATGTATTAAGTTTTTCGATCCGAGCTACGGTTTATTTTCTACGATTTTCTAAAGATTTTAGTATTTTCTGGATTTATTTAATTTAGCAGAATTACTAAAATTGAATTATGATGTCATCATGATGTTACTACTGCGTCAGTGAGTCAAACTGCGTGGTCCAGGTAAAACCTGACCTGCGGGACCCACCTGTCATAGACAGTGGGTTAACTAAACTAATTTGCAGAGTTAATTAGCTAAGTGGGTCCCCACTGTCAGTGTAATTAGTAGTTGATTAGCACTAATTAAACTAACCGACACGCGGGACCCACCTAACAGAGTCAACGGTGAACAGTAAAAAGGTTGACCTGGTCAACAGGTCAAGGGGACCCACCGGGCCCACCCGTCAGCCTCACAGGGGAGGCCACATGGGTGCCACGTCGGCCGGCCAGCGTTCAAACGCCGGTGGGCGCGTTTTTGCGGCGGCGCGGCTCAGGAGGTGGTCGGGTTTTGCTCATAGAGCATGGGGAGGAGCGTGGCTGGGTGCGTTCGACGCGGATCGGCGTCACGCGTCGAACGATGGTGGCCAGAGCGGCTGAAACGGACAGGGGCGAGCGCCACAAGCCCGCCGGCGGCGAGGTGCTTCGGGCGAACGACGGCAACAGTGAAACGGGGCGCGCGCGGGCGATCTATCTAGCTAGGAACGACCTATACGCGTGCGCGAACACAACAGGCGCAGGCCCGAGACCATTTGGTCATCGGAGCCATGCCGGCGACGGGTTTTGCGGCGGCGCATTCGGGCGGAGCACGGGGCTAGCGCAACGGGGCTTGACCGAGCGCGGGGTTGGGTGCAACAGACCCGCACGGACGTGCTGAGCACGATCCCGAGCTCGCTTGAGCTCAATGGGTAGCGATGGCTCTGCTTCGAGCTCGCCGGCGGAGGCAAGGACACGGCAGCGACGGCGAGCTAGCTAGGAACGTAGGCGGCCGCGGGAAGAAGGAATGGAGGAAGGGGGAGGCTCACCGAGCGGCCAAGAAAGGCCCTCGACAGCTTTGTAGCAGCAGTGGACGACGGAGACGACGGCGGTCACCGGCGACGAGGAAGACGAAGACGATCTCAATCCGCTCGATGCCGAGCCCGTCGTCTCCAGGGACTCGGCTCAGTCGACGCAGCGGAGGGCGGCGGAGCTCCTTAACACCTCGCCGGGGCTCGAGGTCGTCGGGGAGCGCGGGATCGACGGAGCAGAGGCGGCGGTGGCGCTCGGATGCGCTGGGGAACGAGGATGAGAGAGCGAGGGAAGAGGGGGAGAGTGACGAGGGAGACCAGGGGGGACGCTCTGGCTTCGACCTTATCCCTGCCCGTGTCGGTGGCGTCGCGGTGTCGGCGTTTGGCCGGCGCGCGCCGGCGAGGCCACTGGCGCGGCGACAACGCGATAGAGAGAGAGGGAAGGAGGGAGAAAACGGGCCTGGTGGGCTGGATTCGGGGCACTGTGCACTTAAGCACAGTGCACAGTGCCACTTTTTATTTTCTAGTTTCTTTTTTTGCTTTTTCTTTTATCAGAGATAGTTTTGGGAATATTTTGAGCATCCAAATGAACTTGCAAAAATGTGAAGCTTGCTCACACCAGTGTATTGCAATATCCAGCAGTGCCACAAAAAGTTTGGGCATTTTTGTAAACCATTAGAATTTATCCAAAAATGAATAGGGCATTTCAGGTGCTGTTTTGGCTCTGGTAAAATGCACAAACCCATTTAGAGTTGATGATGATGTTGTGTTCCTTAATAGCAAATAGTTTTAGATTATTTGCTAAAAGGTGAACATTTTTCCAACTGGATTTGGGCAACTTCATTTTGCACTTTTGAATTTGAGTTGATTTTCAGAGAGGGATTTGAATTGAATCCTTAACCAATGTGACTAGGAACTACAAAAGAAAGTGACTTGGCATTTTTAGCAGATGATCACAGTGCTTATTACATTGGGGTGTTACAAATTCTCCTCCTCTAAAAGAAATTCTCGTCCCGAGAATTTAGGAGGTAGAAGGAAAGAGGTCGGGATATTCTTCCCGAAGATGATCTTCGCATTCCCAAGTGGCTTCATCTTCAGTGTGATTCGACCACTGCACTTTCAGGAACTTGGTTGTCTTCTGACGGGTTCGACATTCAGCTTCATCGAGAATGCGGATCGGATGCTCTTTATAAGAAAGATCATCTTGCAATTCGAGCATCTCGTGATCCACTGCTCGGTGCGGAGATTCCTTGAAGCATTTACAAAGTTGTGACACATGGAAGACGTCGTGGATATGAGAGAATTGCGGCAGCAACTCCAATTTATATGCCACCTGTCCATGTCTACCAACAATGCGGAAGGGACCAATGTAGGTGGAGCTAACTTGCCCTTGATTCCGAAACGACGGGTGCCCTTCATAGGAGTGACACGAAGATAAGCTTGATCACTTGGTTGATAGGTCAAGCCCCATCGTTTGCAATCATAGTTGCTCTTCTGGCGGTCCTGAGCCGCCTTGAGATTTTCTCGGATAATGCGGACTTGTTCTTCGGCGTGTTGAATAATGTCCGGTCCCACGAGTGGTCGTTCCCCAGTTTCTGACCAATTCAGAGGGGTTCGACACTTACGTCCATAAAGCACTTCAAAGGGGGCCATTTTCAAGATGGCTTGATAGCTGTTATTATAAGAGAATTCGGCAAACGGGAGAGATTCTTCCCACTTCTCACCGAACGATATAACACAAGCCCGAAGCATATCTTCAAGCACTTGATTAACTTGCTCAACTTGGCCTTGGGATTGTGGATGATATGCTAAACTCCAGGTAATGTGAGTTCCCATAGCTTCTTGGAAACTTTCCCAGAACTTGGATGTGAAAAGAGCGCCACGGTCCGAACTGATCTCCTTCGGAATACCGTGGAGTGAAACGATTCTGAAGATATATGATTCTGCTAGCTGGCTAGCGGTGATAGTCTCCTTGACAGGCAGAAAATGTGCAACCTTGGAAAGTTGGTCGACGACGACAAGAATAGCATCGTGACCCTTCTGAGACTTGGGATGACCAGTAATGGAATCCATTTGAACCTTATCCCATTTCCATAAAGGAATAGGGAGCGGTTGCAGAATTCCAGCAGGCTTCTGATGTTCTGCTTTAACGCGACGGCAAACATCACATTCAGCAACATATCGAGTAATGTCTTGCTTCATTCTGGACCACCAGTACCTTTGTCGAAGATCGCGATACATCTTGGTGCTACCCGAATGGATAGACAACGGTGTATCATGTGCCTCCTTCATGACTTTGTCAGTCATAAGTTCGAAGCGAGGTACCACAATGCGGTCTCTGAAATACAAGGTTCCGTCTTCAGCAATTGAGAAATCCCTGTACTTCTCGAGGTGAAGCTCTTTCTTCATTAGACCTACTTCGGCATCTTTGGCTTGCGCAATCTTTACAGCTTTCTCAAGATCTGGCTGTACCACAAGGTTATTAAGAGAACCCTGCGGAACGATACGGAGGTTCAACTTGCGCAGTTCTTCATAAAGATGGGGTTGAGCTTGCTTAACCATGAGGTTGTTGCAATAGGACTTGCGGCTCAAGGCATCAGCCATCACATTAGCCTTGCCAGGGGTATAAGAAATACCACAGTCATAGTCCTTGATTGTTTCCAACCATCGCTGTTGATAGAGATTAAGATCCGGTTGAGTGAACAAATACTTCAGACTCTGATGATTGGTATAGATCTCACACCGGTTACCAAGAAGGTAATGTCGCCACTGCTTCAATGCATATATCACAGCAACGAGTTTGAGATCATGCACTTGATAGTTTTCTTCATGCGGACGCAATTGTTGCGAGGCATATGCAATTACCTTTCGTTCTTGCATTAGGACACAGCCTAATCCTTGACGAGAGGCGTCGCAATAAATTACAAAGTCTTTGCGAGAATCCATAGGAGCAAGCACTGGAGCAGAAGTTAGCTTGTCCTTGAGGGTCTGGAAACTCTCCTGACATTTGTCTGTCCACTCAAACTTAACGCCTTTGTGGAGCAGGTTAGTCAGGGGCTTGGCAATCTTGGAAAAGTTCTTGACGAATCGGCGGCAATAACTTGCAAGGCCGAGAAAACTTCTGACTTGCTTGGCGTTCTTCGGAGGAGTCCAGTCAAGAATAGCCTGAACACACTCCGGGTTAACGGCGATACCATCCTTGGAAATCACATGTCCAAGGTAGGTTACTTCAGAAAGCCAGAATTCGCATTTGGAGTACTTGGCATACAACTTGTGTTCTCGAAGCCTTTCTAAAACAAGGCAAAGATGTTCGGCATGTTCTTCCTTATTCTTCGAATATACCAGAATATCATCCAGATATACCACGACGAACTTATCAAGGTAATCCATGAAGATGTAATTCATCAGGCGGGAGAATGTAGCTGGAGCATTAGTTAGGCCAAATGACATGACGGTGTATTCATAGGAGTCATAACGAGTAACGAAGGTCGCCTTAGGAATATCCTCTTCCCGGACACGGATCTGGTGATAACCCAACCTCAAGTCGAGTTTAGAGAACACCGAAGATCCAGCAAGTTGATCATATAAATCATTGATCCGAGGAAGCGGATATTTATTCTGAATGGTTGCCTGGTTGATAGGACGGTAATCTTGAACCAACCTATTTGTACCATCTTTCTTCTTGACAAAGAGAGACGTGCTCCCTAGGCAGAGGAACTAGGGCGGATGAAGCCCTTCTTAAGTGACTTGTCGATTTCTTCCTTAAGCTCGAGAAGGTGGTGCGGAGGCATCTTGTAAGGACGCTTCGCAATAGGAGTGGTGCCAGGCTTCAAGTCGATAACAAACTCGACAGCTCTAGCAGGGGGTATTCCTGGAAGTTATTTTGGAAAAACATCCTGGAATTCACGAACGACTGGAATGTTTTCGATCCCCTCAAGCGGAGAAGCGTTCAACACATTCAAGGCATAAATCTGAGCCTCAACACCTTGAGTGATATGAGCATGATAATGCACTAACCCAGCTGTTGGGTGCCTGAGATGTACGACTTTGGTGGCACAATTGATTGAGGCATAGTGAGCCTTCAACCAATCCATTCCCAGGATAAGATCAATTTTTGAATTATTTATGATAATGGGGAAGGCCTGAAAATTCCTCCCTTCAATCACAACATTGACTTCAGGGCTAAACATGGAGGCTTGGCACTGACCCGCGGGAGTGTTTACCGCTAACGGATGGTGCAACTTCTCATATTTAATGCCATGCATGAATGCAAAATGTTCGGACATGAATGAATGTGATGCTCCTAAATCAAATAAAACAGAAGCTGGTACTGAATTAACAGGAAGTGTACCCATCATAGTTTTTGGTTGATCCTGAGCTTCAGCCATGTTGACGTGATAGCTCTGTCCACGACCATAAGAAGGTCTGGCATTGTTGTTATGCTGCTGAGGAATTCCACGGCCATTTACCACAGCCAACAGGAAGAGGCACTAGTTGATTCTGACTCTGAGAACAGTCTCTGGCACGGTGACTTGGCTGGCCACACTTGAAGCAGAGTCCACTGTCTGGACGTGGTGTAGGAGCTCGAGGTGGTACAGCTCGAAGAGGCTGCCTCGGTGGTGGAGGAGGCAGACGAGGTGCAGCATAAGCAGGTCTGTACACTGGAGCTGTTGGACAGTACATGCTTTGTGGAATCCAGATGCGGCGCTTCTGCGAAGACGAGCCCGAAGATGAGCCCGCTTCACGGGTGCGTCTGGTCGCTTCCTTGTGCTTCTTCAGACCAGTCTCGACCATGATAGCCTTGTTCACCAAGGTGGCGAAGTCGGGAAAATCTTGGACGAGCAGGGCTAGCTGAATGTCATGGTGTAGCCCTTCACGGAACTTCTCCTGCCTACGAGCATCAGTGGGGATGTCTTCTTCAGCATAGCAAGACAAGTCAAGGAACTCTCGCTGATAGACTTCTACAGTCTTGTTGCCTTAAACGAGACTACGGAACTCGGCCTTCTTCCGATCTATAACTCCTTGAGAAATATACCGGGCACGAAAAGCAGCCTTGAATTCCACCCAAGTGACAACATTTCCAGGAGGTAGGGTCTGTCTGTGAGTTGCCCATCATTGTGCTGCGGGTCCCTTCAAGAAGTATGTCGCGAATGTGACATAGCTGACAGGGAGAACATCAGCTGACTCCATCTCATAGAAGATGTCACGCAGCTAGTCATCGGCATCCAGCGGATTAACTGTGTTGCGGAATACCAATGGGTTGAGACGCACAAACTCTGGCAGCGTGATTGAAGCTCGCTGCTGGTTGGCATTGGGATGGGCAAATTGATCCATAATCCCCGTCATGAACTGACGGTTGAGTTCAAATTGTTGCATCATAGCGGCCATATAGTCAGGCGGTGGCGGCGGTGGTGGATTGTTATCACCCATCCTGCTAAATTCAACAGGGGTAGTTTAGCAGAGGCTATTGCGAGTGTTTAGCAACAAGCATGATGTAAATGATGGAATTTAAGTAGTGTAACAGATGCTTAACAGTAGTCATTTAAGACATACAGATCCATACAGAGTCGGTTACAATCGGACAGCATAACGGCGCAAATTCAAAAGCTAGACATGCTAGGCGGCACACAGGCACGCGGTAAGGAAGTACACAACAAGACATAGCAAAGGCTACATCAACGTCGGAGAAAACCACTGAAACGGGGTAGCTGCAAGTGCGAACGACGAATGTTCATCGCGGAAGGATCCTGCGCTCCATGTGCACTCTGATGCAGAACCCGGTCTCGAACTAAAAGAAGAGGTCCACGTGCAGGTGTGTGACCTCCCACAGCAGGCCAATCGATCCCTGGTGGCATCTCGGTCCTGCGCGGGTAAAGGATATGCTCCGAATGTATCCCTGCACGAACAGCTGGTAGCAACTGCGTCATAGCCTCGTAGAGTCGTACTCAAGTGGCAAACAACTCGACAGCCAGAGCCCGAACAGTGCGATCCAGAGCCTGAGTACACGGAATCAGAACTCGCGGATCGTAGCGACGAGGCTCGTACGGGGCACAGGTAGCTGTGTAGTATCAAGTAGCATCTCCAGCAGGGGCATACGGAATGTATCGGAACTCAGAGTCATCTAAGCTAGCGTTGTGCTCTCCTCGGAGACGTGCGACAGCAGAGTAGGTGGCATCATGGACTGCCATCTCAATCGTCACGC
The DNA here is from genome assembly GCA_011799875.1 of Thinopyrum elongatum. NCBI lineage: Eukaryota > Viridiplantae > Streptophyta > Magnoliopsida > Poales > Poaceae > Thinopyrum > Thinopyrum elongatum. The sequence continues at coordinate 326,977,744 of CM022297.1, read as the reverse complement.
CAATACCGTGGAAAAGGTACAGCTCGGTGTCTGAGTCATCCTGATGATCATAGATGCGAACATCAGCATAATACTGCTCCTGGTTGAACTCGCGGTAAACCTCGTAGACCATGTACTCAGGGTACCAGCGGTAGCCCAGTCTAGTCAAGAGAGCGATCAGAACAGCTGGAAACCCAGGGGCATCACGAGCCCAAGTGCGAAGCACAAGCTGTGTCGTAGGACGTGGTGGAAACAGATGATCCATCTGAAACAGAGGAAATTCAGAGTTGTCATACGACAATGAGAAGTATAACAGTTCTTGAAGGGAAAGGTTAAACAAAACAATGGAAAGGAAAATGATTATCATACTAATCAGATCAATGACAGGGAAATCGCACAGATATCCAGCTCTCCGAGAGGACGGGATTTACGAGATCCTAAGTGTCGGCGTTAGTAAATTTATTTAACCCGAATAGAAGAGACATCAGAGTCCCAGAGTAAAGACGAGGAATAAAAGATCCTAATACCACCCAGTTGGCGACGTGGGCCTGGAAGCCACACAACCAAGTTAGTAAAACATTTTTCGGTTACTAGACTCAACTTTGGCCAAGGAGTTGGAAAGGGGGATTCCTACAGGCAGTCGGCTTTGATACCAACCTGTGACGACCACGGCTTAATCGTGCACTAACCATACACGCAAAAGCACACGATCAAGCCTAAGGACTCACTTGAAGATATCACAACACAACTCTAAAACATAAATAAAGTCATACAAGCTTTATATTACAAGCCAGGGCCACGAGGGCTCGAATACATAGCTCGATGGCATACAAGTGTCAGCGGAAGCATCAGATATCTGGGTACAGATATAACAGAGTTACAGATAGGCCTTTAGAAAGGCGGGGCAAAATAAAACACTACGATCGAAAGGCGTAGGCCTCCTGCCTAGGACCCTCCGAACCTACTCCTGGTCCTCGGTCGGCTCCTCGTAGTAGTACTCGCCAGGAGGGTAGTAGTAGTAGCCGTCGGCGGGGGCAGCTGGCTCAGGGGCCCCGTCCTCTGGTTGCGACAAATGGATAAGGGGAGAAAAAGAAAGCAAAGCAAACGTGAGTACTCATCCGAAGTACTCAGCAAGCAAGGATCTACACTACATATGCAACATTATCAAAGGAAGGCTGTATATGTGGACTGGGCTGCAGAAATGCCAGAATAGAGCGGAAAGCCTAGTCCTATCGAAGTCTAGCATCTTCAGCATCTTCAGCGGTCTTGCAGCATTAGAAGAGTGCAGATTAACATAATGTAAAGTAATAGTAGTGTCATCAACCTCGCCCGGAGATCCTTCCCCGACTCCCTGCGAGAAAGCAATCCCAGAGCCATACTATCCAGTTATCATCTCAAGTGTCAGCTCTAGTTGTACCGATCGGGATACAACTCCGAGTGTCCGTTACCGTAGGACAGGCTATCGATAGATTAGTTCTTCCCTGCAGGGGTGCACCAACTTACCCACCACGCTCGCTTAACTCCGGCCGGACACACTTTACAGGGTCATGACCGGCCTCGGCCAAACGATACGCCGCAACCCGACCGAATACTTAACAGAGAGGTCAGCACGCCGGACTAAACCTAGGCACCCAGGGGTCTTGGGCCATCGCCCCGGGCGCTCCTGCACGTTGCGAACACGGCCGGTGAGCAGACCTAGCCCCCCTTATACAAGTGCAGGGTGTTACCAGTCCAACCCAGCGTGCACCGCTCAGTCGCTGACGTCTATTAAGCTCCGGCTGAAGTATATGACGCAGAACGCCCATACTATGCCCACATGATGGTTAGTGCTATCAGGCCAGAGGCCCCTCGGATCAAATATCCAAACCGGTAGTGTGTTGGTAGTGCGGTAACGAGCAGAGACTCACGAAAGATGTGACCCCGTCGCCTCATCTCGAGGACTTGTGGCAAGGGCTAAGCATGCCCGGCCACGCCTCGTATTCAACGCTCGGGCACCCTCCAGGTCAACCTGTCTCCACATCACTTCGCAAATATGCTTGCGCGGGTACCCCTCAGGGCCGACCCGTCTTTAGTAACATGGTTCAGTGTAAAGTCATAGTAACCATAGTAACCGTGTGTCTAACACCAAGGGGAACCCTGAGGGATCACCCTCGATGGAATTCCACCTGATGTTATCATCAAGGTGAACGAAGGAGGAATCACCCTCGAGGTCCACTCTTGAGGAGTTGCACGACGGTGTCGTTATCGGGGGTGGTGTAGGAGGAATCACCCACGCTGACCACGACCAATTAACTAACCTACAAGGTTATCATCAGAAGTGCTGACGAGGTATCACCCTCGGCACTCGATAGTAACCCAGTAGTGTCAAGCAACTAAGGGGGAAGTGATGTGTGGTGTCGGGGCCTGGTCTTCGATCCCGTTGATCGGGTCTTCTGTTAATCCAACGGGGCAGTCGGGATAAGTGGGGTCTCTGATGGGTCTCTACCCAACCTATACTAAACATTTTAGGATAAGCAGGTAGGTAACAATAGCAGGTTACAATAAACAGGCTATGCAGCAGAAATAGGATAACAGCAGCAGCAGTAACTTCTAATGCAAGCATAAGAGAGAAGAGAATAGGCGATATCGATATGCTCAAAAGGGGGGTGCTTGCCTGGAAGCTCTGCGGCAAGGGTCTGGTCGTCAGGGGCGTAGTCGACCTCCGGAGCTGCGTCGGCCTCCGGGACTACGTCGGTGTCGGGGTCTAACGAGAGAGAAGAGGGGGAGGAAACAAATAAATACACAGCAATAATACAACACAAAGCATGCTATGCCTAGGATGCAGTGCAGGGTTGCCTAAAGATTTGTCTAAGTCATTTTCGTTATTTTAGGATTAAGGTGGGATTTATTATTCGGTGTATATGCACTATTCATCTACCGGAAACGGGCGGAAAGTTATGGGTTCACCTACGTAGGGGGGTTCCGACATGGAAAGAGACGACACGATTAGATTCGTCTTGTCGTTCTGAGCAACTTTCATGTAATAAGTTTTTCGATCCGAGCTACGGTTTATTTTCTACGATTTTCTAAAGTATTTTCTGGATTTATTTAATTTAACAGAATTACTAAAAGTGAATTATGACATCATCATGATGTCACTACTGCGTTAGCGAGTCAAACTGCCTGGTCCAGGTCAAACCTGACCTGCGGAACCCACCTGTCATAGACAGTGGGTTAACTAAACTAATTTGCAGAGTTAATTAGCTAAGTGGGTCCCCACTATCAGTGTAATTAGTAGTTGATTAGCAATAATTAAACTAACCGACACGCGGGACCCACCTGACAGAGTCAGCGGTGAACAGTAAAAAAAAGGTTGACCTGGTCAACAGGTCAAGGGGACCCACCGGGCCCACCCGTCAGCCTCACGGGAGAGGCCACGTGGGTGCCACGTCGGCCGGCCGGCGTTCAAACGCCGGTGGGCGCGTTTTTGCGGCGGCGCGGCTCGGGAGGTGGTCTGGTTTTGCTCATAGTGCACGGGGAGGAGCGTGGCTGGGTGCGTTCGACGCGGATCGACGTCGCGCGTCGAACGATGGTGGCCGGAGTGGCTGAAACGGACGGGGGCGAGCGCCACGAGCTCGCCGGCGGCGAGGTGCTTCGGGCGATCTATCTAGCTAGGAACGACCTATACGCATGCGCGAACACAATGGGCACAGACCCGAGACCATTTGGTCATCGGAGCCACGCCGGCGATGGGTTTTGTGGCGGGGCATTCGGGCGGAGCACGGGGCTAGTGCAACAGGGCTCGACCGAGCGCGGGGTTGGGTGCAACAGGCCCGCACGGACATGCTGAGCACGACCCCGAGCTCGCTTGAGCTCGACGGGCAGCGATGGCTCGGCTTCGAGCTCGCCGGCGGAGGCAAGGACACGGCAGCGACGGTGAGCTAGTTAGGAACGTAGGCGGCCGCGGGAAGAAGGAATGGAGGAAGGGAGAGGCTCACCGAGCGGCCAAGAAAGGCCCTCGACAGCTTTGTAGCAGCAGTGGATGACGGAGATGGCGGCGGTCACCGGCGATGAGGAAGACGAAGACGAGCTCGATCCGCTCGATGCCGAGCCCGTCGTCTCCAGGAACTCGGCTCAGTCGACGCAGCGGAGGGCGGTGGAGCTCCTTAACACCTCGCCGGGGCTCGAGGTTGTCGGGGAGCGCGGGATCGACGGAGCAGAGGCGGCGGTGGCGCTCGGATGCGCTGGGGAACGAGGAGGAGAGAGCGAGGGTAGTGGGGGAGAGTGACGGAGGAGACCAGGGGGGACGCTCTGGCTTCGGCATTATCCCTGCCCGCGTCGGTGGCATCGCGGTGTCGGCGTTTGGCCGGCGCGCGCTGGCGAGGCCACTGGCGCGGTGACAACGCGATAGAGAGAGAGGGAGGGAGGGAGAAAACGGGCCTGGTGGGCTGGATTCGGGGCATTGTGCACTGAAGCATAGTGCACAGTGCCTCTTTTTATTTTCTAGTTTCTGTTTTTGCTTTTTCTTTTATCAGAGATAGTTTTGGGAATATTTTGAGCATCCAAATGAACTTGCAAAAATGTGAAACTTGCTCACACCAGTGTATTGAAATATTCAGCACTGCCACAAAAAGTTTGGGCATTTCTGTAAACCATTAGAATTTATCCAAAAATGAATAGGGCATTTTAGGTGCTTTTTTGGCTCTGTTAAAATGCACGGTCCCATTTAGATTTGATGATGATGTTGTGTTCCTTAACAGCAAATAGTTTTAGATTATTTGCTAAAAGGTGAACATTTTTCCAACAGGATTTGAGCAACTTCATTTTGCACTTTTGATTTTGAGTTGATTTTCAGAGAGGGATTTGAATTGAATCCTTAACCAATGTGACTAGGCACTTCAAATGAAAGTGACATGGCATTTTTAGCAGATGATCACTGTGCTTATTACATAGGGGTGTTACACCTGTCCCCTCCTTTGGCCCATAAGGCCCATAACTTGCCGGGGGGTGCCCGGAACCCCTTCCGGTGACCCGATTCCTTCCCGGTACGTCCCGAAACACTTCCGGTGTCCAAAAATTTTCGATAAAGGGCATCTTTATTAACTCAAAACATAGCATCAAGAAGATACAAATCATGATGAGTAACACCCGGCCTCTGCATAGCTAGGATGCACACAGCCAAACACAAATAGTCTGAAAGAAAATAAAAAGATGACATATCGGCACTAGTAGAGTCAAATAAGACCGTCACTATGCCTATGTTGAAGGATGTGATGGGCCGATAAGAAGGTTATGCTGCCACCCATGTTGGGAAAAAACCTCCATGACCACTCGCTCCAATTGCGTACACACTGCCTTAAACAGCGGTTGGAACTCCGTACGGTGAAGCATAGACCACGTACGAAGCGATTGCGTACAACGGAAAATAACCTGCAAAAGAGAAGAGTTTTTGTCATTAAAAATTAGATCATTTCTACATAGCCAAAGCGGCCATAATAAGGCATACGCTCCCACCCTTATTAGTGTTTTGAATCTATAAGGAATACCGTCCAGCGAGTGACCAAAAATATTGGCAACACCTGTGGGCGGATAAAGATTAGACGCTATTTGGATGATTGACCACGTAGAACATGCAAACTTGCACTGGAAAAAGAGGTGTCTGATTGTCTCATCATGAGTACAAAAGCCACACTTCTTGCTTCCATGCCAGTTGCGACGGGCGAGGTTATCTTTCGTTAGCACTACTCCCTTCCGGTGTCCAGATACCATCGTCCTATATATCAATCTTTACCTCTCGACCATTTCGAGACTCCTCGTCGTGTCCGTGATCTCATCCGGGACTCCGAACAACATTCGGTCATCAAAACATATAACTCATATAACACTATATCGTCAACGAACGTTAAGCGTGCGGACCCTATGGGTTCGAGAACTATGTAGACATGACCAAGACACCTCTCCGGTAAATAACCAATAGCGGAACCTGGATGCCCATATTGGCTCCTACATATTCTACGAAGATCTTTATCGGTCGAACCGTTATGTCAACATACGTAATTCCCTTTGTCCATCGGTATGTTACTTGCCCGAGATTCGATTGTCGGTATCTCTATACCTAGTTCAATCTCGTTACCAGCAAGTCTCTTTACTCGTTCCGTAATACATCACCTTGTAACAAACTCCTTAGTCATTTGCTTGCAAGCTTATGATGTGTATTACCGAGAGGGCCCAGAGATACCTCTCCGATACTCGGAGTGACAAATCCTAATCTCGATCTATGCCAACTCAACAGATACCTTCGGAGATACCTGTAGAGCATCTTTATGATCACCCAGTTACGTTGTGACGTTTGATAGCACACAAGGTATTCCTCCGGTATCCGGGAGTTGCATAATCTCATAGTCGAAGGAATATGTATTTGACATGAAGAAAGCAATAGCAATAAACTGAATGATCATTATGCTAAGCTAACGGATGGGTCTTGTCCATCACATCATTCTCCTAATGATGTGATCCCGTTATCAAATGACAACACATGTCTATGGTTAGGAAAACCTTAACCATCTTTGATCAACGAGCTAGTCTAGTAGAGGCTTACTAGGGACACGGTATTTGTTTATGTATTCACACATGTATTTAAGTTTCCGATCAATACAATTCTAGCATGAATAATAAACTTTTATCCGGAATAAGGAAATATAAAATAACAACTTTATTATTGCCTCTAGGGCATATTTCCTTCAGTCTCCCACTTGCACTAGAGTCAATAATCTAGTTCACATCGCCATGTGATTAACATCCAAAGAGTTTACTAGACAATAATCTAGTTCACATCACCATGTGATTAACACCCATAGTTCACATCGCCATGTGACCAATACCCAAAGAGTTTACTAGAGTCAATAATCTAGTTCACATCGCCATGTGATTAACACCCAAAGAGTACTTAGGTGTGATCATGTTTTGCTTGTGAGAGAAGTTTAGTCAACGGGTCTGTCACATTCAGATCCGTATGTATTTTGCAAATTTCTATGTCTACAATGCTCTGCATGGAGCTACTCTAGCTAATTGCTCCCACTTTCAATACGTATCCAGATTGAGACTCAGAGTCATCCAGATCGGTGTCAAATGTTGCATCGACGTAACCCTTTACGACGAACTATTTATCACCTCCATAGCCGAGAAACATTTCCTTAGTCCTGTTTTAGGTACCTAAGGATAATTTTGACCACTGTCCAGTGATCTATACCTGGATCACTATTGTACCCCCTTGCCAAACTCATGACAAGGCACACAAAAAGGTCTAGTACACAGCATGGCATACTTTATAGAACCTATGATCGAGGCATAGGGAATGGCTTTCATTCTCTCTATATCTTCTGCCGTGGTCGGGCTTTGAGTCTTACTCAATTTCACACCTTGTAACACAGGCAAGAACCCTTTCTTTGATTGATCCATTTTGATCTTCTTCAAAACTTTATCAAGGTATGTGCTTTGTGAAAGTCCTATTAAGCGTCTCGATCTATCTCTATAGATCTTGTTGCCCAATATATAAGCAGCTTCACCGAGGTATTTCATTGAAAAATTCTTATTCAAGTATCCTTTTATGCTATCTAGAAATTCTATATCATTTCCAATCAACAATATGTCATCCACATATAATATCAGAAATGCTACAGAGCTCCCACTCACTTTCTTGTAAATACAGGCTTCACCGTAAGTCTGTATAAAACCATATGCTTTGATCACCTCATCAAAGCATATATTCCAACTCCGAGATGCTTGCACTAGTCCATAGATGGATTGCTAGATTGCACACTTTGTTAGTACCCTTAGGATTGACAAAACCTTCTGGTTGCATCATATACAACTCTTCTTTAAGATATCTATTAAGGAATGCAGTTTTGTTGTCCATTTGCCAGATTTCATAATCATAAAATGCGGCAATTGCTAACATGATTCGGACAGACTTAAGCATCGCTACGGGTGAGAAAGTCTCATCGTAGTCAACTCCTTGAACTTGTCGAAAACCTTTCGCAACAAGTTGAGCTTTGTAGATAGTAACATTACCATCAGTGTTAGTCTTCTTCTTAAAGATCCATTTATTTTCTATGGCTTGCCGATCATCCGGCAAGTCCACCAAAGTCCACACTTTGTTCCCATACATGGATCCTATCTCAGATTTCATGGCCTCAAGCCATCTGTCGGAATCTGGGCTCATCATAGCTTCTTCATAGTTCGTAGGTCCATCTTGGTCTAGTAACATGACTTCCAAAACAGAATTACCGTACCACTCTGGTGCGGATCGTGTTCTGGTCGACCTACGAGGTTCTGTAGTAACTTGATCTGAAGTTTCATGATCCTTATCATTTGCTTCCTCTCTGGTTGGTGTAGGCATCACGGGAATGGTTTTCTGTGATATGCTACTCTCCAATTCGATAGAAGGTACAATTACCTCATCAAGTTCTACATTCCTCCCACTCACTTCTTTCGAGAGAAACTCCTTCTCTAGAAAGGACCCAAACTTAGCAACAAAGATCTTGCCTTCGGATCTGTGGTAGAAGGTGTACCCAATAGTTTATTTAGGGTATCCTATGAAGACGCACTTCTCCAACTTAGGTTCGAGCTTATCAGGCTGAAGCCTTTTGACATAAGCGTCGCATCCCCAAACTTTAAGAAATGACAGCTTAGGTTTCTTACCAAACCACGGTTCATACGGTGTCATCTCAACGGATTTAGACGGTGCCCTATTTAACGTGAATGCAGCTGTCTCTAATGCATAACCCCAGAACGACAGTGGTAAATCGGTAAGAGACATCATAGAACACACCATATCTAATAAAGTACGGTTATGACGTTCGGACACACCATTACACTGTGGTGTTCCAGGTGGCGTGAGTTGTGAAACAATTCCACATTGTTCTAAATGAAGGCCAAACTCGTAACTCAAATATTCGCCTCCGCGATCGGATCGTAGAAATTTATTTTCTTGTTACGACGATTCTCTACTTCACTCTGAAATTCTTTGAACTTTTCAAATGTTTCAGACTTATGTTTCATCAAGTAGATATATCCATACCTACTCAAATCATTTGTGAAGGTCAAAAAATAATGATACCTGCTGCGTGCTTCAACACTCATCAGACCGCATGCATCGGTATGTATTATTTCCAATAAGTCATTAGCTCGCTCCATTGTTCCGAACAATGGAGTTTAGGCATCTTGCCCATAAGGCATGGTTCGCAAGCATCAAATGATTCATAATCAAGTGATTCCAAAAGCCCATATGCATGGAGTTTCTTCATGCGCTTTACACCAATATGACCTAAACGGCAGTGCCACAAATATGTTGCACTATCATTATCAACTTTGCATCTTTTGGCATCATTATTATGAATATGTGCATCACTACGATCGAGATTCAATAAACCATTTACATTGGGTGTATGACAATAGAAGGTTTTATTCATGTAAACAGAACAACAATTATTCTATGACTTAAATGAATAACCGTATTGCAATAAACATGATCCAATCATATTCATGCTCAACGCAAACACCAAATAACATTTATTTAGGTTCAACACTAATCCCGAAGGTAGAGGGAGTGTGCGATGGTGATCTTATCAACCTTGGAATCACTTTCCACACACATCATCACCTCGCCCTTGACTAGTCTCTGTTCATTCTGCAACTCCTGTTTCAAGTTACTAATCTTAGCAACTGAACCGGTACCAAATACCCAGGGGCTACTACGAACACTAGTAAGGTACACATCAATAATCTGTATATCAAATATACCTTTGTTCACTTTGCCATCCTTCTTATCCGCCAAATGTTTGGGGCAGTTCCACTTCCAGTGACCATTTTCTTTGCAGTAGAAGCACTCAGTTTCAGGCTTGGGTCCAGCTTTGGGCTTCTTCATGGGAGTGGCAACTTGCTTGCCATTCTTCTTGAAGTTCCCTTTCTATCCCTTGCCCTTTTTATTGAAACTAGTGGTCTTATTAACCATCAACACTTGATGTTCTTTCTTGATTTCTACCTTCGCTGATTTCAGCATCGCGAAGAGCTCTGGAATCATTTTCGTCATCCCTTGCATATTATAGTTCATCATGAAGTTCTAGTAGCTTGGTGATAGTGACTAGAGAACTCTATAAATCACTATCTTATCTGGAAGATTAACTCCCACTTGATTCAAGCGATTGTAGTACTCAGACATTCTGAGCACATGCTCACTGGCTGAGCTATTCTCCTCCATCTTGTAGGCAAAGTACTTGTCAGAGGTCTCATACCTCTTGACATGGGCATGAGTCTGAAATACCAATTTTCAGCTCTTGGAACATCTCATATGCTCCGTGGCGTTCAAAACATTTTTGAAGTCCCGGTTCTAAGCCGTAAAGCATGGCGCACTAAACTATCAAGTAGTCATCATGTCGAGCTTGTCAAATATTCATAATGTCTGCATCTGCTCCTGCAATAGGTCTGTCACCTAGCGGTGCATCAAGGACATAATTCTTCTGTGCAGCAATGAGGATAATCCTCAGATCACGGACCCAGTCCGCAGCATTGCTATTATCATCTTTCAACTTATTTTTCTCTAGGAATATATCAAAAACATAGGAGAGCTATATTGCGAGCTATTGATCTACAACATATATTTGCAAATACTATCAGGACTAAGTTCATGATAAATTAAGTTCAATTAATCAAATTACTAATGAACTCCCACTTAAATCAGCATCCCTCAAGTTGTCTAAGCGATACATGATCCATATCAACTAACCCATGTCTGATCATCACGTGAGATGGGGTAGTCATCAATGGTGAACATCTCTATGTTGATCATATCTACTATATGACTCATGTTTGACCTTTCGGTCTCCAGTGTTCCGAGGCCATGTCTGTACATGCTAGGCTCGTCAAGTTTAACCCAAGTATTCTGCATGTGCAAAACTGTCTTACACCCGTTGTATGTGAACGTAGAGTCTATCACACCCGATCATCACGTGGTGTTTCGAAACGACGAACTGTAGCATCGGTGCATACTCAGGGAGAACACTTTTATCTTGAAATTAAGTGAAGGGATCATCTTATAATGCTACCGCGGTTCTAAGCAAAATAAGATGCATAAAAGATAAACATCACATGCAATCAAAATATGTGACATGATATGGTCATCATCATCTTGTGCTTTTGATCTCCATCTCCAAAGCAACGTCATGATCTCCATCGTCGCCGGCTTGACACCTTGATCTCCATCGTAGCGTCGTTGCGTCGAGGTCGTCACGCCAACTATTGCTTCTACAACTATCGCTAACGCATAGTGATAAAGTAAAGCAACTACATGGCGTTTGCACTTCATACAATAAAGAGACAACCCTAAGGCTCCTGCCGGTTGTCGATATTACAAAACATGATCATCTCATACATCAACATATATCACATCATATCTTGACCGTATCACATCACAACATGCCCTGCAAAAACAAGTTAGACGTCCTCTACTTTGTTGTTGCAAGTTTTATGTGGCTGCTACGGGCTTCTAGCAAGAACCGTTCTTACCTACGCAAAAACCACAACGGTGTTTCATCAAGTTTGTTGTTTTAACCTTCTTCAAGGACCGGCTGTAGTCAAATTTGATTCAACTAAAGTAGGAGAAACAGACACCCGCCAGCCACCTTTATGCAAAACTAGTTGCATGTCTGTCGGTGGAACCAATCTCATGTGCGTGGACATGTAAGGTTGGTCCGGGCCGCTTCATCCCACAATACCGCCGAATCAAAATAAGACATTGGTGGTAAGCAGTATGACTATCACCGTCCACAACTCTTTGTGTTCTACTCGTGCATATCATCTACGCATAGACCTGGCTCTGATACCACTGTTGGGAAACGTTGCATGAAAAAACAAAAATTTCTACGCACACGCAAAAAATTTGTAACGTTTGATAGCACACAAGGTATTCCTCCGGTATCCGGGAGTTGCATAATCTCATAGTCGAAAGAATATGTATTTGACATGAAGAAAGCAATAGCAATAAACTGAACGATCATTATGCTAAGCTAACGAATGGGTCTTGTCCATCACATCATTCTCCTAATGATGTGATCCCGTTATCAAATGACAACACATGTCTATGGTTAGGAAACCTTAACCATCTTTGATCAATGAGCTAGTCTAGTAGAGGCTTACTAGGGACACGGTATTTGTTTATGTATTCACACATGTATTTAAGTTTCTGATCAATACAATTCTAGCATGAATAATAAACCTTTATCAGGAATAAGGAAATATAAAATAACAACTTTATTATTGCCTATATAGGGCATATTTCCTTCAAATGCGTACGGCCATAGCCTCCCCCATCATGCATGGGACAACACCCCAGTCGATGGATCTGGAGTGGTCGGAGTCAGATCAGATGTTGCCATGCAAGAGAGGGTCGGAGATCGTCGGAAGGGAGCTTGAGGGCGAAGCGGAGCGGAGTGGTGTGGAGTGGCTAGGGTTTGACCCGAGTAGCGGCTGGGGACGAATATATGTGGGGTCAGGATGGGCCAGCATGGGCAGGATCCGACATGGCGGAAGCGCCCGAGCCTCCCCATATCTGCCTAAGATTTGGGCTGGATATGAGGGGTGTGAGTCAATCCGGGCGTTTAGGGCCAGAATGAGGCGTATGTCTGGCTTAGCTTTTTTTGATCGGTAAGTGATCGGGCCGCCTGCCCAGGCATATAAGGGAGGTTGAGGCACCCGAGTGTAGATGCTTTACTAAGTTAGACTACCATGTGCAAGAGTCATTCTATTGAAACCCAATCAGAAGGGTTAGGTTGGGAGGGGGAGGGGATTCGAGTGTCGAGCAATTTATTTTTTATTTTTTCATGTTTCTATTATCTATTATGTTTTTTCTTTGTAGTTTTTATCAATATTTTTTCTTTGATTTTCATTGTTAGCTGTTTAATTTGCTAAATACCCCCTTGTCCTATAATATAAGAGCATTTTTACATTAGTGTACTGTCAAAGACGCTCTTATATTATGGGATAAAGGGAGTACTTTTTATGCATTTCATCAATAAAAACTTTGCCAATGTCAATTTTCTAATAATGTTCATGCAACTTTTTATGTTCACAAGTATATCTAGTTTGTCCTGGTTGTAATTATTTACGTTCTGAACACAAAAGAGAAAAGAAATGCAAGCTAGTGGTCGTGTAATGTAGGGAGAGGCTTGTATGAGATCTCACATTTAGGTGAGATCGTAAACATTTCAAAAAAATCTAAAATTATTTGACAACATTCATGTGAGGTATGTCTACAACTCCGGAAAAAATCAGCTCAAAACATGATGTACATTTAGGGATAAAGAAAAAACAAATTTGAATGTGAATAGTGACAGCTTTGAGTGAATAGTACTTTGACACTATTCACATTCGATTTTGTCTTTTTTTCTATGTATGTAGGTTGTGTCTCAAACATTGATGTGTGTCTACAAGAAAATAGAGAATGTTTGAACATGTATCTTTAAAAAAAATCGATCCCATTGATTTCACCTAATGTGAGATCTCACACAAGTCTCCTCCGTCTAACGTGAGTTAGTTGGATATATTTTCAGATACCATAATATTTTCATCAATTTTTTTTTTTGGAAATGGAGGATAACCCCCATCCTCGGCATTAGTATGATGCGTGCAGCCATATTGTTGTGGTATTTTTCATGGATGTTGGAGCATATTTAAAAATATGATTTTACACCCGGTGTATTGTTTTATGACGTGCCAAACCAACTTCACGGGTTGCGAAAAGTTAATATGTTCTATATGCCATTTTATATAGATCCAAGCAAATTTCATAACAAGCACAAAATTTTCTTATAATATATTTGAACTTTTTTATATCACACTATATAAAATTTAAAGAAAAATATTTCTATCACTTATGTATCGAATATGATTTTTCAACCATCTAGTTGTATCTCAAAATCCAGAATAACATATTGTACTCTTTCAAGGGAATAAAGAATCAACGGAAACACAAAAAATAGATAGTAAACATGTGTTTCCGATATCTGGTCCACGTTTTTAGGGGAATATCTGGTCCACTTGACTATGTTTACCGTCTGCTCCAGCCCATTCTCATCGTTCAGCAGATTTATTTAAGCATGTTTGATATATTTTGTTTCCTTTTCCTTTCTAATTTTTTGTCTTTCGCCTTAGTTTTTATATTTCACTATGTTTTTTCTTGCTTTTACAAATACATATTTTGTTGAGTATTTTGTAAGATGTCCAACTAATAATGGTTTTTTCTACAAAGAACATATGTTTTGCTTCCATGGTAAGGAAAATAGACATAAACATGGCATGTATGATTTCTGCAAACATTTGTATAATGAGTTAGGTGAATTATGAACATCGGGACATACTTTTTTCTGCATACGGAACATTTTCATTTCAAGAGTTGGGTGGACATCATTTGATATACATGAAAATGTCCCTTACACGCAAAAATTATGTCTCTATATTAACATCTTTCAGAAAAATGATATGCATGGATTCTGTTTCTTGTTTGCGGGAATGTTAAAAATCCAACGCCGGATTTTTAAGCACGGCAAAGCGAATGTTTTTTCGTGGTAATTTATGTTGTCGCGAGGATGACAATTTCCTTTGGCAAGCATGATAGATCCTGGCAGAAAACTGAACATGGCAAAGATTTGTCATGCTTGATAAAGAAAATTGCCATCCTTGCGAAACATAATTTACCATAGAAACAGTTCGGTTTTCTATGCCAAAATATATGTCGTTTGATTTGGAGCCGAATCCTTTGTTTGTGGGACAGAATTTTGTATTACTGTGTAGGCGACACATCATCACATCTAGATATATTTGCAAAATGTTGCTAAAAAAGATATATTTGCAAAAAAAATGTTTTTTGTTAAAAAAAACTTGCAAATAGCATTTTCGATCTCTTAAAAAAACGAGGGTCCCTGGAGCCCGGTAGCCAAAACTTCACACTCATGCTGATTTGTTGTTTAGACACAAAATCCACGCTAAGCAAATGAAGCTGATGATCAGGTCGACGGGGTTCGCAGAGGCCGGAGTCGTACTTTCCGACGGTAAAGAAAGAAAGAAAGAGACGAGAGAATCGATTCTCCTCTCCGATCCATCTTCCTTAACCCGGAACAGAGACCGAGGACACGTTTCAACTTTCAGCTCCACCTCCACGGCACTCATCTCTCTCTCTCTCTCTCTCTCTCTCTCATTTTCTCATTTGTATGGTTGTGTGATGGAGAAGCTAAGAGAAAAGGACAGGTGAGACAGGGAGAGGTGTTTCGTCCTAATACGCGCAGGAGAGACCACGAAGAGGAAAGGCGCTTGGGCTTTTCCTTTTCTTTTCTTTCTATCTGCCTGCCCAGCGAGCCAGCGCTGGCTCGTGACACTCGTTAGTGTTGGAATTTGTTAGTGGCCTTTGCCCCAAAGCCTAAATAAAATTCTGAAATTCTTTTGACCCATTCATGCATAGTTTGTGAGTGGTGTGAGTGGAACTAAACTTTAGTCCCACCTCGGAAGTTGAGTGAGACTTGCACCTCTTTATAATATGAGCTCTTCTATCACTTGTAAGAGCATGAGAAGAGAAGACCTACACGCGCGCTCCTCCTCCTCCTCCTCCTCCTCCTCCTCGCCACGCCTCGTCCCGACCCGACCCGACGCGGGTTGCGGGTGCGGGATTGAGCCGAGCCGAGGACAGAGATATGCACGTCCGTTATATAGTCAGGCAGACGTCTACCCTAGCCGCCGCCGCATCATATGGTTTCGTACCACCGTTCCAGATCATTGCGCCACCACGCAAATCTTCTCCATCCCTCCTTTCGGCGTGCACCGGGAGAAGGGACAGCAGGCCTCCGGAACCCCGCCTCTCGTGATCCTGTATGGGAGAGGGGCGATCAGGTTTTTGGGGAGCGCACTCGCGCGACTGCTGGCAGCGACGACGACTTCTTCCCCGACCTCGGCAACCTCATCCTCAACGACATGGGCGACAACATCAACGTCGGCGGTGCTGCTCCCGCTGCACCGTATGTGATTCTATCCTTCTTGTTCGAGATCGTGGTAGAATTCATGTTTCTAGTATGTGCCCTGGATGTGATATGTTCATCTACTAGCAAGTTCGCATGATTAGTTTAATCTCTGCTAGTGCTGTCATGATTTATCTTCTGTTTATTCGGATTAAATCTCATAGTAATTTGCTCATATTTTCAACAATCCAAAAACCTGATTATAGGCAATTTGCTCCGAGTGGTTTTGCTGCGCATCTGAAGCCGCCTACGTTTAAGGGCGTGCAATATAAGAGGTGGCGCACGAGAGCAGTTTACTGGTTTCAGACCATGTACTGCTATGACGCCACCAAGGGCAAGCCTGAGGGCAATCTTGAACCTGCACAGCAGGAAGCTTTTGAGAAGATCGATACCCTCTTTAAAGGCGCCCTTCTGAGTGTTCCGGACGATTCCATTGTGGATTCGTATATGTCATTTGACAACGGCAAGGACATGTGGGCTGCGCTCGAGGCCAAGTTTGGGGCCTCGGACGTTGGCAGCGAGCTGTATGTCATGAAGCAATTCTATGACTACAAGATGACTGATGAGCGCTTTGTTGTCCAGCAGGCTTATGAGATACAGTCGCTCGCAAAAGAACTTGAGTACTTCAAGTGTGTGTTGCCGGAGGCATCATTGCCAAGCTTCCACCTTCGTGGAACAATTTTGCTACTTCCCTGAAACACAAGAGACAGGAGTTTTCCGTTTCGGATCTCATTGGTACTCTTGATGTTGAAGAGAAGGCGAGAGCAAAGGACACACGTGCTCGAGTTGCTGAGGGAGCTTCTAGTGCCCACATGGTATATAAGAAGAACTTCCAGCCCAACAAGTTCAAAAACAACAAGAACAAAACTCAGGGCAAAGGCAAGTTTGATACAAAGAACAAGCCGTCACATTCTACCAATTTTAAGAAGAATTCTCATAAGAAGGGGAAGGGACTTTGCCATGTCTGCGGTGATCCTAATCACTGGGCTCCGAAGTGTCCTAACCGCTTTGAGGAGCGCGAACATGAGAAGAGCGGCAAGTCCGCTAATGTTGTCATCGGTGATACTGATATGAAGGAATTTGGGTACGGCATTCTTCCTACCATCCTTTCAGTATTTCAATCTCCTGATTGGTTAATTGACACCGGTGCCAATGTACATGTTTGTGCTGACGCCTCCATGTTTTCTTCTTACCAGGTCACAGGGACTTCTCCCGTGTTGATGGGGAACGGGTCACATGCCATCGTTCGAGGTGTTGGTACGGTCGATCTAAAGTTTACTTCGGGGAAGACCGTGCGTCTGAAGAACGTTCATCATGTGCCGTCCATCAATAAAAATCTCGTTAGCGGTTCCCGTTTATGTCGAGATGGTTTTAAGTTGGTTTTCGAATCCAATAAAGTTGTAATTTCTAAGTATGGACAATTTGTTGGAAAAGGCTATGAGGGCGGAGGCTTGTTCCGCCTGTCTTTGTCAGATATTTGCACTAAAGTTATTAATAAGGTTTGCCACAATAATGAGTCTGATATTTGGCATTCACGACTTTGTCATATTAACTTTGGTTGCATGACGCGGCTAGCCAATATGAATTTAATTCCAAAAATCTCTACTGTCAAAGGCTCCAAGTGCCAAGTATGTGTGCAAGCTAAGCAACCTCGCAAGTCCCATAAGACTGCAGAGGCAAGAGACTTGGCGCCACTAGAGCTTATACATTCTGATCTTTGTGAGATGAATGGCGTGTTGACAAAAGGTGGAAAGAGATACTTCATGACGTTGATTGATGACTCCACTAGATATTGTTATGTGTATCTTCTGAAATCAAAAGATGAGGCTTTAACTTTCTTCAAAAACTATAAAGCTGAAGCAGAGAACAAACTTGATCGAAAAATTAAACGGCTTAGGTCTGATCATGGTGGAGAGTATTTTTCCAATGAATTTGATTTGTTTTGTGCGGAATATGGTATAATCCATGAGAGGATGCCTCCCTACTCACCTCAGTCAAATGGGATAGCCGAAAGAAATAACCGAACTCTAACTGATATGGTTAACACCATGTTAGACACATCGGGTCTCTCCAAGGAATGGTGGAGGGAGGCGCTAATGACTGTGTGTCATGTCCTAAACCGAGTTCCCACAAAGCATAAGACCATGACTCCATTTGAGGAATGGGAAAGGAAAAGGTTGAAACTCTCTTACCTACGTACTTTGGGTTGTTTGGCGAAAGTCAATATACCAATTCCCAAGAAGTGCAAGCTTGGACCAAAAACCGTGGATTGTGTTCTTCTGGGCTATGCTTTTCATAGCATTGGTTATAGATTTTTGATAATAAAATCTGAGGTATCCGACATGCATGTTGGTACGATTATGGAGTCGAATGATGCAACTTTCTTTGAGGACATATTTCCTATGAAGGATATGTCAAGTTCATCAAATCAGGAGATACCTACTCCATCTAGTGAGGAATTCGCTGTAATTCCTGAACCCACCATTGCGATGGAACACATTGAGAATCCTATTGAGGGTGACAATGGAACTCCTGTGAGGAGTAAGAGACAGAGGACTGCAAAGTCCTTTGGTGATGATTTCATTGTGTACCTCATGGATGACACACCCAGGACTATTTCAGAAGCCTATGCATCTCCTGATGCTGACTACTGGAAGGAAGCTGTTCGTAGCGAGATGGATTCCATCTTAGCTAACGGAACCTGGGAGATCACTGACCGTCCTTGTGGGTGCAAGCCTGTAGGATGTAAGTGGGTGTTCAAGAAGAAGCTTAGACCTGATGGTACGATTGAAAAGTACAAGGCACGGCTTGTGGCTAAGGGTTATACCCAGAAAGAAGGTGAAGACTTCTTTGATACTTACTCACCCGTGGCTAGACTGACCACAATTCGGGTGCTACTATCACTGGCTGCCTCACATGGTCTTCTCGTTCGTCAAATGGACGTTAAGACGGCTTTTCTCAATGTAGAGTTGAAGGAGGAAATTTACATGGATCAGCCAGATGGTTTTGTAGTACCTGGTCAGGAAGGAAAGGTGTGCAAGTTATTAAGGTCTTTATATGGCCTTAAACAAGCTCCTAAGGAGTGGCATGAGAAGTTCGAAAGAACATTAACTGCTGCCGGCTTTGTAGTAAACGATGGTGACAAGTGTGTGTACTATCGCCATGGTGGGGGCGAAAGAGTTATTCTTTGTCTGTATGTCGTTGACATACTGATCTTTGGAACCAAACTTGATCTAATCAAGGAGGTTAAGGATTTCTTATCTCGCTGTTTTGAGATGAAGGATCTAGGAGTAGCTGATGTTATCTTAAACATCAAGCTGTTGAGAGATGAGAATGGTGGGATCACACTGTTTCAGTCTCACTATGTGGAAAAGATCTTGAGTCGTTTTGGGTATAGCGACTGCACGCCTTCTCCAACTCCATATGATGCTAGTGTGTTGCTTCGAAAGAATCGACGGATTGCTAGAGATCAACTGAGGTATTCTCAGATTATTGGCTCGCTTATGTATTTGGCGAGTGCCACGAGGCCTGACATCTCTTTTGCTATAAGCAAACTGAGTTGGTTTGTGTCAAAACCGGGAGATGATCATTGGCATGCGCTTGAGAGAGTTATGCGCTATTTGAAAGGCACTGCGAGCTATGGGATTCACTACACCGGGTATTCGAGGGTACTGTAGGGTTATAGTGACTCAAACTGGATATCTGATGCTGATGAGATTAAGGCCACAAGTGGTTATGTTTTTACACTTGGTGGTGGCGCTGTTTCCTAGAAGTCTTGCAAGCAGACCATCTTAACGAGGTCAACTATGGAAGCAGAACTCACAGCATTAGACACTACCCCTGTTGAAGCAGAGTGGCTTCGTGAGCTCTTGATGAACTTACCTATGGTTGAAAAACCAATACCCCCCATCCTGATGAACTGTGGTAATCAAACTGTGATCGTCAAGATAAACAGTTCTAAGGACAATATGAAGTCCTCAAGGCATGTAAAGAGGAGACTAAAATCTGTCAGAAAATTGAGGAACTCCGGAGTTATTACATTGGATTATATCCAAACGTCGAAAAACTTGGCAGATCCCTTCACAAAAGGTCTATCACGTAATGTGATAGATAATGCATCGATGAAGATGGGTTTGAGACCCACCGCATGAGTTGTCCATAGTGGTAACCCACTCTATATGATCGGAGATCCCGTGAAGTAGAAGTGGGAGACAAGCTGTTGGTCAGCTAAGAGGAGAGTATCCCTATTTTAATTATCCCACTCCGTGAAGATGCAATACTCTCCTGATCTGCATGGCAGGTTGATATTTATCTTAATGTTTTCCAAGTGGCTTATTTGAGTAAGCAGAGATGTTGTCCTGCAGAGCATCTCCTGAGGAACACACCTATATGAATTTGACTGTTAACATCGCAGTCTGTGAGAATTGGGTGTTCTCTAATAAATTCATAAAAGGCCCTGGAGTATGACGTATACGCTCCACCCGCGGGGAAGCCTTGCGGCTGTCCAGTATCGGTTAAGAATTTGCGTGAAACTAGTCTCGCAGAAAACTTGTAGTTCAAGGCATAGTCCACTATTTAAGTTGTGATCTAGTGTAGCATAAAACTCTAAGTGGAAGTTCAACTTCATAGTCTCCACTAAGCACCGGTTTATAAACAATGTTTTGAAACAAAATGATGAGATGTGCCAATGAGACTTTGTTGGGGATTGTTGGAATTTGCTAGTGGGCCTTTGGCCCAAAGCCCAACTAAAATTCTGAAATTCTCTTGGCCCATTCATGCATAGCTTGTAAGTGATGTGAGTGGGACTAAAATTTAGTCCCACCCCGGAAGTTGAGTGAGACTTGCACCTCTTTATAAGGTGAACTCTTCTACCACTTGTAAGAGCATGAGAAAAGGAGACCTACACGCGCGCTCCTCCTCCTCGCTCGCCACGCCACGCCTCGACGCGTCGCGGGTTGAGCCGAGCCGATGAAAAAGCTATGCACGTTGTCTATATTTTTGCTGCTCGGGAAAAATTAATGAGTCATTAATTAATAATTAACGGACGCGTTAATTACTGAACCGTTTCCGATTCTTTTGGATCGCGACGACTCGGACGTGGGGTTTACTCCCATGACCTACCCGGCCCGCATTATATAGTCAGGCAGACGTCTACCATAGCCGCCGCCACATTATATGGTTTCGCACCATCGTTCCAAATCATTGCGCCGCCACGCAAGTCTTCTCCATCCCTCCTTTCGGCGTGCACCGGGAGAAGGGACAGCAGACCTCCGGAACCCCGCCTCTCGTGATCCTGTACGGGAGAGAGGCGATCAGGTTTTTGGGGAGCGCACTCACGCGACTGCTGGCAGCGACGACTTCTTCACCGACCTCGGCAACCTCATTTTCAACGACATAGGCGACAACATCAACGCCGGCGGTGCTGCTCCCGCTGCATCGTATGTAATTATATCCTTCTTGTTCGAGATCGTGGTAGAATTCATGTTTCTAGTATGTGCCCTAGATGTGATATGTTTATCTACTATGCTAGTTCGCATGATTAGTTTAATCTCTGCTAGTGCTGTCATGATTTATCTTCTGTTTATTCGGATTATATCTCGTAGTAATTTGCTCATATTTTCAACCGTCAGTGCAGCGCAATGAAACGCCCGAGAGTTTGACGTGAGGTTCGTATTCGATTCCGAGGCTCGCCTTGGCTTGCTATCCTCCCTCCCAGTTCCACCATGTGCTGGAGACCAGGCTAAGTTACTGTCGTTTTCGCCGCGCGGATGCTCCATAATCCGTAGGCTCTGATCGTGGCCTAATTTCCTTCCCCCATGTGCTGTCCTTCTGTTTTCGCTTTCTTAAAGCCAGTGATTACGAGAGGATTGCCTTTCGCCTTAAAAGTATTCTCCATCCGAGATTGATCTTCTTTTGAGCAAACCCCTGCTCGTTCAGAGAATCAGAGTGCTTATTAGTTGCGTGCCCGCTTCGAGATGCGTGCTCCGCGCTGCCCGTCCGTCCAAGCGGGCAGGAGCATAGTGAAATTAGCAGGCCTTCGATCATTCATTCACCTTGCATGTGTATATATGTTGGAGATGGAGATTTTCATTTGCTACGGCCGACATCTATCGGACTGGTGGTTAACTCTTTCTGAACCAGTACTGTGCCGTAACAATAGTGACTCCCACTGTTGTGCATTTGCGCTGCACTGCGCCGCTGGTAGGAGGATCAGGGCGCACGCGGCAGACTGCAAGCACGGGGGTGTCGAGTGGTGTTGACTTTTCTACAGGGATTTGATGCTACCGTTGCTGGGCTTATGGTAGAAAACTAGGAGTAGAAATGATGAGATAGAAGTACTCCTTTTTGGTTGCAGTGCTGTTCAGTTTTGCTGCTTGATTAACCAGCATCGGAATCGCAGATGAACCAGAGGAGAAGCAAATCAAGTCAAAGGGAAAGGATTGACTGTGGTTATGCTCCTCATCATCATGCGCAAAGCCGGCGGAACAGGGAGGGAATGAAATCGAACCCAATCGACGTCGGTTACTTGCTTAGTTACCTCCTTTTTCATGACTGCAGATTATTCTCAATCTCTTCGTCTTTAGGAGCTATATTAACGGATGAATCAAGTGGTTAAACCAGTGGCAAGAATCTCTTCTTCTATAAACAAAAGAAGTGTAACCAACCAACTCGCGATCGCCGTCAGAACAGTTCCGCACGCTCAAGCCATGCTCATGCGTGCGTGCGTTGCTCTAACTGCAAGGCTGCTGACTAGAGCTTTCCTTTATCCAAGTGTTTTTTCTCTCTTCGAATCCGGTTCTGTGTTCCACCCGCATGATTCATCCAAGAAACGTACATCATCGGAGATGCTCGCTGGATGAAGGAGGGCGATGATGATACGATCAGGTCGATGGCTAATTTCGTGTGCCAACTGATCTGATTCCATTGAAGAAGGGGCCATGCCTTGATTATTACTTCCTCTGTAAATTAATATAAGAGCGTTTAGATCACTAAAATAGTAATATAAACGCTTTTATAGTAGTTTACGGAGGGAGTACTGTATTATCAGGAGGGGAGCGGAGGAGCAGGCTGCAGGCAGGAGACACGCACGTGAGGGGCTCCCTGCATCATTGGAGATGCGGTCAGTCAGGATGCCCGGCCGAGACGGATGGAGGGAGCACTCGCACTGTCTGCCTGCTACTGCTAGTGCTACTCCATGCTGCTGCCGTTGCTATTGGAGGAAGGAATTGCGAGCTACCGCAAGTGACCGAGATCCAGGATGCATGCCCTGCAACTCGATCCTCATGTCCGACGCATGCTCATCATCAACCCACTCAACTGCCATGCCGCCCACACACACCCCCCCCCCCCCCCCCCCCCCCCCCCCCCGAGAGCTGGAGTCGGAGCGGGACACACACACATGCATCTTTTAATGAATCAATCTCTCTTTTCTCGATAATTCAATCCGGAATCCGAGCTCAGATGACAGTCAAATAGAAAAAATAATCAAATAATTACATTTTCTTTTGTGGTGGAAGATGCATTAGTGCATGATGTCCGTCCCAAGTTTTAGCCATTCGGACATCTAAGTAGCCCTTCGCAAAAGAAAAAAAGGTCCCAATAGTACAAACAGTAAACTTTTTCACAGACCTCAAATTTGTCTATTTTCCTTAGAGCTACTCAGATATTCAAATACTCTGAAATTTGACAGAACATCACACGCTCAAGTATCTTTCACCACAAAAAAATATTTGTTTTCTAGTATTTTGAACGGATTTACTGTTAATGCCCGGGCTCATCTGAGCCCGGGAGCCAAATCGTTGCATCCCTCTTTTCTTTCTATCTCTTACAAAAGCCTGCTGATCAACCTGATTAATCACTTGGTGATCGATGACCATGTATGCCTGCTCTAGGTGTCGGCGTCGCCGGGCTTGCCCGCGTGGCCGACGGCGGTGGTGGGGTTCCGCTCCCGTGGCTCTTTCAGCAGCGATTGATGAGATGCAAAGGGCGGCCGGTTCTTGGGTTCTTTTTGCTCTAAGATGGTGTTCTGCCGGTTGCCGTCCCTCATGGATCCAAATGTTGACAAGTTTCGGAATGCTCAGCGGAGATCTTTATTGGGTGCTTGACGCCTGTAGATTGCTGGATCGGATGGGATTCGGTCGTGTGTGCCCCTATTTCAGACCGAGTGGCTTCAGAAGGGTGTGACGCGAAGCTTCGGCATCTGTTGACATTATGGGACACGTCGGTATTTCGATTCCATGGTGAAGACAATGGCGGAGAACGTCATGGCGGCTGAGGTCTAAGGCCTTGTAATGGCGGATCGAGTCTCCTGGCGACGAGGACTTTGCTTGGTGATTCGTGACTCGTAGCAACGACATCGGCAAGTGGGGGCGGCAACACAGGTGGAGTACGTAGTCTTAGCTTTCAGGGTGAAAACCCAAGGCCTAGCCTTAATTGGTTGTGCCCGGCAGTGACCTTGTTGAAGGCATTGTTTTGAGAGCGCGGATCTTCTCCAGGGTGAAAACCTAAGATCTAGGATCGGACTTTTCTTCTTGGAGGCGTCACTTTTGGAGAGTTTTGACTTCGGGTGTTGTCTAGGTGGCATTTCATGCTGCAGCTACAAGGAATTGATCATTGCAGCAGGATATTTCTTCTTCTTCTTCTTCTTCTTCTTCTTCTTCTTCTTGTCTTTTGGCTGTGTGCATTTGTAATGTCTTTACGACATTGTGTTGTTGCAGAGGCTAGGTGTAATTGGTATCATCGTGATATTAATATATTCCTCTTGTCGAAAAAGGTGAGGTGATTGATTCATCTTAACTGCACAAATATGACAAAATAAGTACCTACTTCGTCTCAAAATAAGCGTCTGAACTTTGTACTAATTTTAATACTAAAATTAAGTCACTTATTTTTAGACAGAGAGAGTAGTATTTTGCACAAGGACATGCCACTCTTCTACATTTGGCTTCCTCCAACTGCTTCTCTACCTGAAATTACTTGCTAACTAGCTACTAAATCCACTTCCAAAAAACTAAAATGTTTTCACTGCAATGTCTTTCAAGAAATTTAGTTTGGATGTCCTTTTTGTGAACTACAACATCAGTGGATTTTAACGAAAAATCAGGATTCTCAGGCTAATGAGTAACACAAGTAACCTAGAGTCAAGCCTGGAGGTATTACCTCAAAAAAGACCTCAAGCTATTGCTTGAGAGAGAAGCACGTTCACAGCTTGAGACAGTGGTTAGATAACACTTTCGAAATCAGTATGGAGTTCCCAAAAAAAGGCATTGGTTAATCCTTTTGAGGGGAGATTTCCTCCCCCTTTTTTTTTACTTTTGTTTGTTTTCTTCTTTTGCCCCTCCTTCATGTATCATACATTTGTTTATATTAATGAAAATTTACCGTATAACTATTGTTCTACGGTTTGCGGGTAAAAAAAAACACAAGTAACCTAGAGTCTTGGTTTTTTCTTACAGAATTGCTACTTTTCAATTGAATGTTTTCTTTGGGGCTTCATTAACTAAAATTGCTCTTTAGTTATTTTCTTTTTTGTTTCTGTTCGTTTTCACATATTTATTTATTTATTTATGCTAATGGACTTTTCAGTTCGTGGTTTTGGATTCCAATCCTTTGTTTATTTTTATTTTGGGTAAGACTTAGAGTGTATGGTGGTTGTTCATGTAGTCGAAATCTGTTTTTTTTTTGTCTTTCTTTTACCTTTTTGTTTATATCTTTATGTTTGTTGCTAATTGCATCGAGTGCATATTTGTATGTTAATAATTTTACGTTTCAAAAGTGGCACACTTAACATATAAATTACATGTAATTTAGGTTTAATATTAAATATAAACTCACACTTTCTATTAAATTTATAGGTAGTTCATCGTAAAAGGTATAATCAGGTAGATGTGACGCCCCCGGCTTAATCGTGCATTAACCATACACGCAAATGCACACAATCAAGCCTAAGGACTCACTTGAAGATATCACAACACAACTCTAAAACATAAATAAAGTCATACAAGCTTTATATTACAAGCCAGGGGCCTCGAGGGCTCGAATACATAAGCTCGCATACAAGCGTCAGCGGAAGCATCAGATATCTGAGTACAGATATAAAACAGAAACAGATAAGCCTTTAGGAAGGCGGGCAAAAACAATAGCTACGATCGAAAAGGCGCAGGCCTCCTGCCTGGGACCCTCTGATCCTACTCCTGGTCGTCGGCAAGCTCGTAGTAGTAACCACCCTCGGGGTGGTAGTAGTAGTCATCGACTGGGGCAGCTGGCTCTGGGGCTCCGTCGTCTGGTCGCATCAAAAAGGGAAAAAGGGGAAAAAGAGGAAGCAAAGCAACCGTGAGTACTCATCCGGAGTACTCAGCAAGCAAGGATCTATACTACATATGCAACATTATCAAGGAGAGGCTGTATATGTGGACTGGGCTGCAGAAATGCCAGAATAGAGAGAACGCCTAGTCCTATCGAAGACTAGCATCTTCAGCGGTCTTGCAACATTAGAAGAGTGTAGATTAGTACAACATAAAGTAGTAGTAACATTAAGTATCAACCTCGACCAGACATCCTTTCTCGACTCCCTGCGAGAAAGCAATCCCAAAGCCCTAGTATCCATTTCTCATCTCAAGTATCCAGTTCTAATTGTATCGATCGGGATACAACTCCGAGCGTCCGTTACCGAGGATCGGCTATGCATAGATTAGTTCTTCCCTGCATGGGTGCACCAACTTACCCACCACGCTCGATTAACTCCGGCTGGACACACTTTACTGGGTCATGCCCGGCCTCGGCCAAACGATACGCCACAACCCTACCTAGGCTTAACGGAGAGGTCAGCACGCCGGACTAAACCTATGCGCCCAGGGGGCTGGGCCCCTCGCCCTGAGCGCTCCTGCACGTTACGTTCACGGCCGAGAGCAGACCTAGCAACCCACACTATCAAGGTGGTTGCTTAATGCGGTCCAACCCGGCGCGTGCCGCTCCTTGCTGATGTCCAGTAAGCTTCGACTGATGCCACGACGCAGAGTGCCCATAACTGTTCCCACGTGATGGTTAGTGCTATCGGGCCAGAGGCCCACTCGGATCAAATATCCAAACCGTTAGTGAATTAGGAGCGCGTGATAACGAGCAGAGACTCACGATCGATGTGACCCCGTCGCCCCGTCTCGAGGACTTGCGGCAAGGGCTAAGAATGCCCGGCCACGCCTCGTAATTATCTCGCGGGTACTCTCTCTAGTCACCCGACTACACATCAATCGCATCACATGCTCGCGCGGGTACCCCTCAGGGCCGACCCGACTTTATCATGGTTCATGGTCAAATCATAGTAACTGTGTGTCCAAACACCAGGGGAAAAACCTGAGGAATCACCCTCGTCGGATCCCACATGATGTAGTCGTCAAGGTAAACTTAGGAGGAATCACCCTCGAGGTTCACACTTGAGGTGTTGCACGACGGCGTCATTATCGGGTGTGGTGAAAGAGGAATCACCCTCGATGACCACGTCCAAATAGCCACTCTATAGAGTTAACATCAGAAGTGCTAAACGAGGTATCACCCTCAGCACTCGATGGTAACGCTGCAGTGTCGTACAACTAAGGGGGGGGGTGATGTGCGGTGCTGGGGCCTGGTCGTCGAGTCTTTCGATAATCCAGCGGGGCAACCGGGACTAGTGGGGTCACTGGGGTCTCTATCCAGCCTATACTAAGCCGTTTAGGATAAGCAGGTAAGGTATCAATAGCAGGTTACAATAAACAGCCTATGCATCAGAATAGGTAAAGCAGTAGCAGCAGCAATTCTAATGCAAGCATAAGAAAGAAGAGAATAGGCGATATAGGCATGCTCAAGGGGGGGTGCTTGCCTGGTTGCTCGGCGGCAAAGGCAAGGTCGTCAACGGTGTCGACGGGCTCCTGAGCTGCGTCGGTCTCAGGAACTGCATCGGTACCGGGGTCTACCGAGAGAGAAGAGGGGGAGGAAACAGATAAATACACAGCAAACATATGCAACACAGAGCATGCTATGCTATCGTGCAGTGCAGGGTTGCCTAAAGAAATGTCTAAATCATATTAGTTATTTTAGGATTTAAGTTGGAATTATTAACCGGTGTATATGCACTATTCATCTACCGGAAACAGGCTAAAAGTTGCGGGTTCACCTCTGTAGAGGGTCCCGACATGAAAACAGATGGCATGGTCGAATTCGTCTCGTCGTTCTAAGCAACTTTCATGTATAAATTTTTTCCATACGAGGTACGGTTTAGTTTCTATGAATTTTTTTAAAGATTTTAGACATTTTCTGGAATTTATTTTATTGATTTAAATCAACATTATCCAGAACAGTGTCTAATGACATCAGCATGAGGTAAAGGTGATGTCAGCGGTCAGCAGTCGGCTGACCAGGTGAAACCTGACCAGTGGGGCCCACATGTCATAGACAGAGGGGATAACAGAGTTTTATTTTAACTAAACAGGGTTAATTAGCCAGTAGGCCCCACCTGTCAGTCTCTAATTAGTTACTAATTAGTGTTTTAATTGTTAAAACGTTTTAATTAACTAAATTAGGCGGTGGGACCCGAGTGTCAGTGGCACTGGGCTACCCAGTCAGCACATTGACTGGGTTAACCCAGTCAACGGGGCCCCCAAGGCCCACTGGCAGCGACCCAGGGGTGGCCCCAGGCCAGCCAGCCAGCCAGCGTGGCTGCGGCCGGCGGCTCAACGCCGGCGACGCCAAAACGCGGCAGAGGGCTCGGTTGCGCGTCGGAATTCGTCTACGGGCGGTCATTTGGCGCGCGCGATAGCGCGTTCGAACGAGCGGAGCAAGCCGCATCGAACGGTGGCGGTTGCGTGGCCGGAGGTGGCCGGTGGCGACGACCGCGGCGGACCGCTGGAATCGGGCGACGGTGAGATTGGCGATGCAGCGCGCTACGGCTCGAGCTAAAGGGGCAGGCGTGTTCTACGCGATGCGGCGAAGCTAAAGGGCCCACGCCCGTGACCATTTGTTCACCGGAGACTCGCCGACGACGAGCTCCGCGGCGATTCGTTCGGGCGCGCATGGAGGAGGTAGCTAGGGGCGCGCTCGGGCTACCAGGGAGAGGGAGAAGGAAGAGGAGCTCACCGAGCGGCTCACACGGAGGCCCTTGGAAGCTTAGGAGCAGCAGGAGTCGCCGAAGAGGAGGAAGGTTGCCGGAGCAGAGGCGGAAGGGGGCGGCGGTGTTCGGCAGCTGCAGGGCCTCCCTGTTCCAGCTGAGAGCACCGGACGACGAGGCGGTCGCCGGCGGACCTCCTGGACACCATGAAAGGAGGAGCTGGCGCCAGTGGCCATGGCAATGGTGAGGCACGGCGGCGAGCTCGTTCGGTGGATCTCGCGCGCGTGCGAGAGAGCGAGCGAGAGGAGGGGGAAATGGGCGATGAGGAGCCAGAGGGAGTGGACGAGGGGATCCTTATCCCCTCGGCTGTCGGTGGCCGTCGTCGTGTCGACGGGCGACCGGAGCGCGCCGGCGCAGCCACGGGCACGGCGACACTCAAGGAGAGAGACGGGAGGAGAGAGAGAGATGGGCCGGCCTCAGGCACTATGCACTTAGGCCCAGTGCACAGTGGCCTTTTTCCTTTTTCTCTTTTATTTTTCTGTTTTTCTTTTTCAGAGAGGGTTTTGTAATATTTGGAGCCACCAAATGCTCTTGTAAAAAATGTGAAACTTGGTCACAAAAATACAGTGGAATATTCTGCACTGCCCCAAAAAGTTTGAGGAGTTTTGGAATCCTTTTTAATTTTTCAAAAATGAAAAGGCATTTAAAATGCTTCTTTTGGCACTGTTTTAAATGCTTTGGCCCACTTTGACTTGATGGTGATGTTGTTTTCCTTAACAACAAATTGTTTTGGAATATTTGCTATATGGTGAACATTTTTCCAGCAAACTTTGAGCAACTTTATTTTCACTTTAAATTTGAATTGTTTTTCGGAGAGAAATTTGAATGGAGTTGTTTAACCACTATGATCAAGCAAGCAAATGAAGATGACTTGGCATAATTAATAGATGATCACAATGCTTAATACTACAGGGGTGTTACAATTCTCCTCCTCTAAAAGAAATTCTCGTCCCGAGAATTCAGGAGGTAGAAGGAAAGAGGTCGGGGTATTCTTCCCGAAGATGATCCTCGCGTTCCCAAGTGGCTTCATCTTCGGTATGATTCGACCACTGCACTTTCAGGAACTTGGTCATCTTCTGACGGGTTCGACGTTCTGATTCATCAAGGTTGCGGATCGGATGCTCCTTATAAGAAAGATCATCTTGCAATTCGAGCATCTCGTGATCCACTGCTCGGTGCGGAGATTCCTTGAAGCAACGACGAAGTTGCGACTCATGGAAGACATCGTGGATATGAGAGAATTGCGGTGGCAACTCCAATTTATATGCCACCCGACCACATCTTGCAACAATGCGGAAAGGACCAATGTAACATGGAGCTAACTTGACCTTGATTCTGAAGCGGTGGGTGCCCTTCATAGGAGTGACACACAGATAAGCTTGATCACCAGGTTGATAAGTCAAACCCCATCGTTTGCGATCATAGTTGCTCTTCTGGCGGTCCTGAGCCGCCTTGAGATTTTCTCGAACGATATGGACTTGTTCTTCGGCGTGTTGGATAATGTTTGGACCCACAAGTAGTCGTTCCCCAGTTTCTAACCAATTCAGATGGGTTCGACACTTACGTCCATAAAGTACTTCGAAGGGGGCCATTTTCAAGCTGGCTTGATAGCTGTTGTTATAATAGAACTCGGCATACGGAAGAGATTCTTCCCATTTTTTGCCGAAAGATATCACACAAGCTCGAAGCATATCTTCAAGCACTTGATTGACTCGCTCGACTTGGCCTTGGGATTGGGGGTGATAAGCTGAACTCCAGGTAATATGAGTTCCCATAGCTTCTTGGAAACTTTCCCAGAACTTTGAGGTGAAAAGACCGCCACGGTCCGAACTAATCTCTTTTGGAATACCGTGGAGTGAAACAATTCTGGAGATATACAACTCTGCTAACTGACTAGCAGTGATAGTCTCCTTGATAGGCAGAAAGTGTGCAACCTTAGAGAGTTGGTCTACGAAGACAAGAATAGCATCGTGACCCTTCTGTGACTTGGGAAGGCCAGTAATGAAATCCATTTGAACTTTATCCCATTTCCATAAAGGAATAGGGAGCGGTTGCAGAATTCCAGCAGGCTTCCGATGTTCTGCTTTAACGCGACGGCAAACGTCACATTCAGCAACATAGCAAGCAATACCCTGCTTCATTTTAGACCACCAGTACCTTTGACGGAGATCATGATACATCTTGGTACTTCCCGGATGAATAGACAGCAGTGTATCGTGTGCCTCCTTCATGACCTTGTCAGTCATGAGCTCAAAACGAGGTACCACAATGCGGTCTCTGAAATACAAGGTTCCATCTTCAGACAGTGAGAAATCCCTGTACTTTTCCAGGTGAAGATCTTTCTTCATTAGATCAATTTCAGCATCTTTAGCTTGCACACTCTTAATAGCTTTCTCAAGATCTGGTTGTACCACAAGGTTATTAAGAGAACCCTGTGGAACAATACGCAGATTCAGCTTGCGCAATTCTTCATAAAGACGAGGTTGAGCTCGCCTAACCATGAGGTTGTTGCAATAGGACTTGCGGCTTAAGGCATCAGCCATGACATTAGCCTTGCCAGGGGTATATGAAATACCACCGTCATAGTCCGTAATTGTTTCCAACCATCGCTGTTGACGAAGATTAAGATCCGGCTGAGTAAACAAATACTTCAAGCTTTGATGATCAGTATATACCTCACACCGGTTACCCAGAAGGTAATGCCGCCACAGCTTCAATGCATAGATCACTGCAGCAAGTTCAAGATCATGCACTGGATAATTTTCTTCATGCAGACGCAATTGACGCGAAGCATACGCAATTACTCTTCGTTCTTGCATTAGGACACAGCCTAATCCTTGACGAGAGGCGTCGCAATATATCACAAAGTCTTTGCGAGAATCCGGAGGAGCAAGCACTGGAGCATTAGTTAGCTTGTCCTTGAGAGTCTGGAAACTTTCCTGACATTTGTCTGTCCACTCAAGCTTAACACCTTTGTGAAGCAGGTTAGTCAGAGGCTTAGCAATCTTGGAAAAGTTCTCGACAAATCGGCGGCAATAGCTTGCTAGGCCGAGAAAACTTCTCACTTGCCTGACGTTCTTCGGAGGAGTCCAGTCCAGAATAGCCTGAACTCGTTTCGGGTTAACAGCAATTCCATCCTTGGAAATCACATGTCCAAGGTAGGTTACTTCAGAAAGCCAGAACTCGCATTTGGAATACTTGGCATAGAGCTGGTGTTCTTGGAGCCTTTCCAGTACAAGACGAAGGTGTTCAGCATGTTCTTCCTTATTCTTTGAATATACCAGAATATCATCTAGATATACCACGACGAACTAGTCGAGGTAATCCATGAAGATGTAATTCATCAGACGGGAGAATGTGGCTGGAGCATTTGTTAAGCCAAATGACATGACCGTGTACTCGTAGGAGCCATAACGAGTAACGAAGGCAGTCTTCAGAATATCCTCTTCGCGGACACATATCTGGTGATAACCCAACCTCAAGTCGAGTTTAGAAAACACTGATGATCCAGCAAGCTGATCATACAAGTCATTGATCCGAGGAAGTGGATATTTATTCTGAATGGTTGCCTGGTTGATAGGATGGTAATCTTGGACCAACCTATTCGTACCATCCTTCTTCTTGACAAAGAGAGAAGGTGCTCCCCGGGCAGAGGAACTAGGACGGATAAAGCCTTTGCGGAGGGATTTGTCGATTTCCTCCTTAAGCTCGAGAAGGTGGTGCGGAGGCATCTTATAAGGACGCTTCGCAATAGGAGTTGTGCCTGGTTTCAAGTCGATGACAAACTCGACAGCTCTAACAGGAGGTATTCCTGGAAGTTCTTCTGGAAAAACATCCTGGAAGTCACGAACGACTAGAATGTTTTCGATCCCCTCAAGCGGAGAAGCGTTCAACGCATTCAAGGCATAGATTTGCGCCTCGGCATTTTGAACGATATGAGCATGGTAATTCACTATCTCAGTCGAGGGGTGCAGGAGTTGGACAACTTTAGGGGCACAATATATTGCGGTAGTATGAGCTTTCAACCAGTCCATTCCCAGAATAAGGTCAATTTCGGACGAGTTCAGGATAATGGGAGATGCACGAAACTCCAATCCTTCAATATCAATTATGATATCGGGGCTGAACAAAGAGGTTTGGCACTGACCCGCGGGAGTGTTTACCCTTAAGGTATGGTGTAGCGTTTCACATTTAACGTCATGCATAAGTGCAAAATGTGCTGACATGAATGAATGCGATGCTCCTGAATCAAATAAAACAGAAGCTGGTACTGAATTAACAGGAAGTGTACTCATCATAGTAGCTGGCTGGTCCGAGTCTTGACTCATGTTGACATGATAAGCCTGTCCACGACCATGAGCAGGCCTGGCATTGTTGTTGCGGGGCTGATTGTTGCTACGGGCATTAGCAGGCAGAGCCAGTTGATTCTGATTCTGGTAGCAGTTCCTGGCAAGATGACCTGGTTTGCCACACTTGAAGCAGAGCCCACTGTCTGGACGGATTGCAGGAGCTCGAGGTGGTGCAGCTCGCAGAGGCTGCCTCGGTGGTGGAGGAGGCAGACGAGGTGCAGCATGGTACGGCCTTGGTGCAGGTGCAATTGGGCGATACATGTTGTAAGGAATCCAGATACGGCGCTTCTGTGAAGACGAACCCGAAGATGAGCCAGTATCACAATAGCGCTTCTGTGACTCCTTGTGCTTGATCTGAGCTGTCCCAACCAGAATAGCCTTGTTCACAAGAGTAGCAAAGTCGGTGAAGTCTTGAGCAGCAAGTGCAAGCTCGATGTCTGGGTGAAGTCCACTACGGAACTTCTCTTGTCTACGAGCATCCATGGCGATGTCTTCTTCAGCATAGCGGGACAGGTCAAGGAATTCCTGCTAATAGGCTTCGACAGTCTTGTTGCCCTGTGTGAGGTTGCGGAACTGGGTTCTCATCCGGTCCATGATTCCCTGAGGAATATATCGGGCACGAAAAGCAGCCTGGAACTCAGGCCAAGTAACGACTGTTCCAGCAGGCAGTGAACGCTTGTGTGTGTCCCACCATTGAGTAGCGGGACCCTTTAAGAAAAAGAACGCGAAGGTGACATAGTTGGCAGGGAAGACATTTGCAGACTCCATCTCATGAGTGATGTCGCGAATCCAGTCTTCAGCATCCAGTGGCTTATCCGAGTTGCAGAACTGAGTGGGGTTAAGACGCACAAATTCCGACAGAGTTATTGCAGCAGGGTCCTGGTTCTGGTTGTTCTAATGCGGGAACTGAGCCATAATCCCAGTCATGAACTGATGGTTGAGCTCGAATTGTTGCATCATAGCTGCCATATAATCTGGCGGTGGTGGGTGTTCAGGGTCACGATCACGACCACCTGGTCTAACCATCCTGCTAAGTATCAACAGGGGTAGTTTAGTAAAAGCAATTGCGAGTGTTTAGCGACAAGCATGATGTAACTCGACAATAATTGAGCAGTGTAACAGATACTTAACAGTAGTCAATTAAGACGTACAGATCCATACACTGAGACGGGTACATGTGGATAGCATAACGGCGCAAATTTAAAAGCTAGACATGCTAGGCGGCGCGCAAGCACGCGGTAAGGAAGTACACAACGAGACATAGCAAAGGCTATATCAACGTCGAAGAAAACTGTTGGAACAAGGAATCTGTAAGTGACAACACAGGGTGTCCTCGATAAAAGGATCCTGTAAGCAGAACCTGGCCCACAATCTTGAAGAAAGGGGGGTAATTTCAGAACTCCGGGTGGATGTGATCACGAGAACCTAATGTTGGAGTTAGTAAAATTTTAACCCGAAAGGAAAGAGAGATCAGAGTCCCAGAGTAAAGACGAGGAATAAAAGATCCTAATACCACCTAATTGGCGACGTGGGTCCGTAAGCCACACAGCCAAGTTAGAAAAATAGTTTTGGACCACTAGACTCAACTTCGGCCAAGGAGTTGGAAAGGAGGATTCCTACAGGCAGTCGGCTCTGATACCAACCTGTGATGCCCCCGGCTTAATCGTGCACTAACCATACACGCAAATGCACACGATCAAGCCTAAGGACTCACTTAAAGATATCACAACACAACTCTAAAACATAAATAAAGTCATACAAGCTTTATATTACAAGCCAGGGGCCTCGAGGGCTCTAATACATAAGCTCGCATAGAAGCATCAGCGGAAGCATCAGATATCTGAGTACAGATATAAAACAGAAACAGGCAAGCCTTTAGGAAGGCGGGGCAAAACAATAGCTACGATCGAAAAGGTGCAGGCCTCCTGCCTGGGACCCTCCGATCCAACTCCTGATCGTCGGCAAGCTCGTAGTAGTAACCACCCTTGGGGTGGTAGTAGTAGTCGTCGACTGGGGCAGCTGGCTTCGGGGCTCCGTCGTCTGGTCGCATCAAAAAGGGAAAAAGGGGAAAAAGAGGAAGCAAAACAACCGTGAGTACTCATCCGAAGTACTCAGCAAGTAAGGATCTATACTACATATGCAACATTATCAAGGAGAGGCTGTATATGTGGACTGGGCTGCAGAAATGCCAGAATAGAGAGAAGGCCTAGTCCTATCGAAGACTAGCATCTTCAGCGGTCTTGCAGCATTAGAAGAGTGTAGATTAGTACAGCATAAAGTAGTAGTAACATTAAGTATCAACCTCGGCCAGAGATCCTTTCTCGACTCCCTGCGAGAAAGCAATCCCAGAGCCCTAGTATCCATTTCTCATCTCAAGTATCTAATTCTAGTTGTATCGATCGGGATACAACTCCGAGCGTCCGTTACCGAGGATCGGCTATGCATAGATTAGTTCTTCCCTGTAGGGGTGCACCAACTTACCCACCACGCTCGATTAACTCCGGCCGGACACACTTTACTGGGTCATGCCCGGCCTCGGCCAAACGATACGCCGCAACCCTACCTAGGCTTAACGGAGAGGTCAGCAAGCCGGACTAAACCTATGCGCCCAGGGGGCTGGGCCCCTCGCCCTGAGCGCTCCTGCACGTTACGTTCACGGCTGAGAGCAGACCTGGCAACCCACGCTATCAAGGCGGTTGCTTAACGCGGTCCAACCCGGCGCGTGCCGCTCCTTGCTGACGTCCAGTAAGCTTCGGCTGATGCCACGACACAGAGTGCCCATAAGTGTTCCCACGTGATGGTTAGTGCTATCGGGCCAGAGGCCCACTCGGATCAAATATCCAAACCGTTAGTGAATTAGGAGCGCGCGATAACTAGCAGAGACTCACGATCGATGTGACCCCGTCGCCCCGTCTCGAGGACTTGCGGCAAGGGCTAAGGATGCCCGGCCACGCCTCGTAATTATCTCGCGGGTACTCTCTCACTACAAGAAATCTGTTAATACGTGATGGTACTAGTCCGTCACAAATGAGTGAAAAACTGTCATGGGTGCCCATGCATGACGGACTTGAAGTCCGTCATGTATATCGCGTTATAATTTGACATCGTGCCTTCCTTGACGGTTCTTGACCGACATGGATCTGCCCCAAGCCCAAACCATTGTGACGGAACAAGCCGTCATAGCCTGACGCCACGTTGGATTTTTGATTCGCCAATTGGAATGATGTGGCTGCCTACGTGGTTACTACTTTTCGTCACAGAAATCGTCATGAATGTAGGGCACAATTTAAATATGGTCCAGCCAATTTATTTCGTCCCAATTTTGACACAGTATATTTTTTAGCCAATTTTGGCCCAAAGAGAAAGTAATTTCAAGCAGTTCACACAATATGCGGCCATCTGTATGTATATATTTTTCTCAAAAAAATTCTGTGTGTATATACAACATAGCAGTTTACAAATCCTTCATGTAATGATAATTTACAACATAGATTCACTAAATATATCACACAACAAGGTTAAGAAGCAGTACAATCCAGTTTACATCAACAGAACATATAAACTTTCGAGGCTGCTGTTCAGGTTCTTCGTCGACTCTCCTGATAGCAACTGTCATGTCATGGCGCGGGTTATGAAGGGTAGCACTATGTAGCCCACTACCTAATCATACCTAGCATATTTAAAAGAACATTAGATTTTTGCAGATTCATAGATAGTAGAGACAAGAGTATTACAAAAGTGTAAAAACTGTATTACAAAAGAGTACAATTACTTATAACAGGAAAAATAATGAATGAAACAAACCAGTACATTTGTATAGAAGGTGACAAGAACTAAAAATATAATTTATTACATGGCTTACAAATTACTTCATGGTTATTAAGGTACAAGCTAAATCATAAGACATGAACACCAACTGAACATAATACTAGTACTAAGTCACCTTAGTTTATGCAAGCTAGAATACTTCATGCACCCAATTAATTAAGTAGGACGTGGGATCTCATGGGACTTACATGTATGTCATGTAGTAATAATCGCTAA
This sequence comes from Thinopyrum elongatum, assembly GCA_011799875.1. Taxonomy (NCBI): domain Eukaryota; kingdom Viridiplantae; phylum Streptophyta; class Magnoliopsida; order Poales; family Poaceae; genus Thinopyrum; species Thinopyrum elongatum. The sequence continues at coordinate 326,940,200 of CM022297.1, read as the reverse complement.
GCTGTTTTGATGGAATTGCAAAAGGCAAGAGTTTTTTGGTTTGATGTGATCAAACATCTCAGCAGCACATGTGAAAGACACGGCAAGGTTTGGAACTAGCACAATCCAATTTACATCAACAGAACATTTAACGATTGAGGTTGTTATTCTGGTTCTCGCCGTCGGCCCTCCTGATGGTAGCCCGCTACCTAATAATACCTACCATATTTATACCAACAACCTATTTGAGGTTGTTATTCAGGTTCTTGTCGTCAGCCCTCCTGATGGTAGCCCGCTACCTAATAATACCTAGCATATTTACAACAAAATTAGACATTATATAGTAGAAATAAGAGATTAGAACAAACATAAAAATAAATGACATGCTTTCCAAAATTCTTAAAACATACCATGGCTACAAATGAGAATAACATTATATACTATAAAACAATAATAATCATGTTGTTGCTTAACATTAATCCAAATAGATGTGTGTCAAATGCAAGTCTATTCAAGTTGACCTATAAGTGACAACGTAACAGAAGATACATTGCAGAACTCCTAGTACTCAGCAGCAGTTGAGGCCATATAAATCCACGGGAAAATGGCATCACTAATAAGCAATATCAAAGGGGCGAGCTGCTGCTCGTCGACCCGGCCGGCGTAAACTTCCAATGTTCATGTGTCAACAAGTTCACTCATGAAACTAAATATTTGTAATGGTCAAGGATCTGAAAATAGCAACCAACACTTGCTTGACACGTAAACTTCAATTGGCATTAAAAATACCTAACTCTGAACTAGATCAACTAAATAGGTGTAGTTCAGTGGTAGTTGAGCTGGGGAATGGAAATAATGAAGAAATCATAGGAGTGGCAGTAGAGAACCAACCCCTGGTTGATAACGGAGCAGCTCCATCACGGCCATCGTGGCTGCCCGCCCTTTCAAGCTCTATTTTGCGCCATGCAGCAGCGCCACCAAGACCTGCATCCTAAAAAACATAGATCATAATCAGGGAAATTAGAGTGTTAATTTATCAAAATAAAAAAGAGGGAATAACATCAACAAGATTTAGATAAAGCAGTAGACAGCAATCCCCACTTGTTGGGGGAACTATTGCTGAGGGCGACCTAGATATGGAGGTAGGGAGCAGAGGAGTTGAATAAGAAATGTGTGTGTCATTGTGTTGGCAAGTGCTAGCTCGGTGTCTCCAGGTCGAGAGAGTGAGCTAACACGTACGTTGTCTTGGTACAAGTACAAGTACACGTACGTTGTCTCCGGCGGCGGGAGGGTGGGGGAACCGCGGATCTGGTTGCTCGGCTTGTGAATAAGGTGTGGATTAGGTGTGTTAGGGGTGTCGTCCTCGGGATGCCGGCGACGCCGCGTCTGCTCCGCCTGCCCCAGCTCCAGCGCCTCGGCGATGGTGGTTTCGGCATTGGGGAGCTGGTTGGCGTAGATTCCTGCCGTTCCTTTGGAGCGGCGAGGCTAGGTTTGTTCGCTGGTCGCGTGCGGCGGCGAGCTCTGTCTTCCCGGTCATGGTTGCCGAGGCGGTGGCGTCAACGGCGACAGGGGATTTTGTCCCTCTACCTCGTCCCTGCTACGGCGGCGTGTACTCCGGCATCGACGGGAGGTTGGTTTGGGTTTGTACAGGAGTATCGCCCGGCGGTTGTTGTCTTGTGCAGCGCCGTCGGTGATTTGCGGAAGACGGCTGTGCAGGAGCTCGGTGCGAGGATGATGGCTGGCGGTCCTGGTGTTCTCCCTCGACGGCGTCGAAGGGCGGCAGTGGGGCTGTGGTCGGAGAAGTTCGGGGTGGATCCCCGGCCGATGAGCTACAGCGACAGGTGCTTTGCCGTTCGCGGTGAGCCTTTCCTGAGGTCCATAAAGCAGCATGGCTGCAAGGAGGCTTCTCCTTCCTGTGATGTGATGGTTCTTCGTCTCCGCCTCTGGCGGGCGCTCTGGTGGCGCCGGATTTGGCCGACGAGCGGCGGTGGACTGCACAGGGATCTCCAGGGTGCTGTTTGTGGTTCTATGTTTTCTGAGGTCCTTTGTGTTAGTTTCCTGGACAGCTGTCTTTCCAGGTCTTTCGTCGGTGTGCCTGCGTGTATGAGCTGTACTCTTTTGGCTTTTGAATGAACACGTGGGTTTCTCCTCAAAAAAAAACTAATAGTAGTAGTACTACTATAAATTGACTCAAATTGACAGGTTTAAACTCTGTATTATTACTGTAGGACTGCCACACTGTAAATGTAATTTTCTTCTTAGATTCAGATTAAACTAATTCTGGTATATATATTCACCGAGCTGCAAGAGACAGTAAGGACAGAAAAAGAAATGCCTAGGAGAAAACACTAAACAGAACATGTCACGATGTTAATACATTAACAGAAATGATGTCTCCAAGACCTATTCGATGAAATCATTGACCACACTTGATTACATTTATTCATACTGAATTATATTTTGATAGAAAATAAACTGAATGCATATTGAACACTTGGTTATATTGATTTAGAGAACAGAGATACACCAAACTATTGGAAATCTAAACTGAATTAGATTTGGTAGAGAACTAACTGAAATAGATATTGACAGAAGGTCGCATCTGCAGCCGGTTGACGAACATGTGCGGCTATCTCTACTTGGTACCCTGCAGTGTACAAGATGGAGAGAAAATTCAGTGTTAAAAGATTCAGAGAGGAAGCACGACACACACAACATACCGGCTGTTGCACGCACGCACATCTCAGTAGTAGACACGCCGGAGCCACCGATTGCCGCTGCCGCCGCCATGTCATCATGCACACACAACGCACCCTACAAGTTGGAGAAGGCAGTTGCCACGCTTAGGAAATTGACTCTAGAGGGAGGCCTCGCACCAGCCATAGCCTTCCCAGCTTGCCCACGAATGGCTGGTATGGCTACTAGGCAAATGAACCAGCGGTCGCAGCAGCAACACAAGGCCATGGTATCGAGGAAGCCAAAAGGAGGGGCAAGGGCAGCAACACTAACCAGTGGCGACTAGGTGCGGCCTCCACCGAGCAATTGTGGTAACCGGAGACCCGACGGTCGCTCCGGTCTGACAAGACCTATGTCGGGGTTCAGCTTCGCCCCAGATCTGCGCGCGCCGGATCTGTAGCAGCAGCCCGAGGCCATGGTATTGAGGACAGGAGAGGCCGGGGAAAAAAGAGGCTGCAGCCGTGGAGGTGGGGACGGGGTGGAGGAAGGAGAACCGTCAGAGCGGTGGGATTCCGGGGGCAGCGTAAAGGAGAGGATCAGAGAGAAGGGAGAAGATGCTGGGGCGGCGGCGTAGGGAGAAAGAGATGAGGGCAAGAAGAGGCCTAGGGTTAGGTTTTATACGGGGAATGGGTCAGGTGGGCTTCGGTGGGCTTCAGCGGGCTCGGGGGTTGATCTAGGCCGGTTCATGACGGTTTATCAAAACGTCAAGGGAAATTCGTCATGTATTAACAGATTTCTTGTAGTGCTCTGGTCACCCGACTACACATCAATCGCATCACAAGCTCGCGCGGGTACCCCTCAGGGCCGACACGACTTTATCATGGTTAATGGTCAAATCATAGTAACTGTGTGTCCAAACACCAGGGGGAAAACATGAGGAATCACCCTCGACTGATCCCAGATGATGTAGTCGTCAAGGTGAACTTAGGAGGAATCACCCTCGATGTTCTCACTTGAGGTGTTGCACGATGGCGTCGTTATCGGGTGTGGTGAAGGAGGAATCACCCTCGATGACCACGTCCAAATAGCCACTCTACAGAGTTAACATCAGAAGTGCTAAACGAGGTATCACCATCGGCACTCGATGGTAACGCTGCAGTGTTGTACAACTAAAGGGGGTGATGTGCGGTGCTGGGGCATGGTCGTCGAGTCTTCCGATAATCCAGCGGGGCAACCGAGACAAGTGGGGTCACTGGGGTCTCTATCTAGCCTATACTAAGCCGTTTAGGATAAGCAGGTAAGGTATCAATAGCAGGTTACAATAAATAGACTATGCATCAAAATAGGTAAAGCAGTAGCAGCAGCAATTCTAATGCAAGCATAAGAAAGAAGAGAATAGGCAATATAGGCATGCTCAAGGAGGGTGCTTGCCTGGTTGCTCGGCGGCAAAGGCAAGGTCGTCAACGGTGTCGTCGGGCTCCTGAGCTGCGTCGGTCTCGGGAACTGCGTCGGTACCGGGGTCTACTGAGAGAGAAGAGGGGGAGGAAACAGATAAATACACAGCAAACATATGCAACACAGAGCATACTATGCTAACGTGCAGTGCAGGGTTGCCTAAAGACATGTCTAAATCATATTAATTATTTTATGATTTAAGTTGGAATTATTAACCGGTGTATATGCACTATTCATCTACCGGAAACTGGCTAAAAGTTGCGGGTTCACCTTCGTAGAGGGTCCCGACACGGAAACAGATGGCACGGTCGGATTTGTCTCGTCGTTCTGAGCAACTTTCATGTATAAAGTTTTTCCATACGAGGTACGATTTAGTTTCTATGAATTTTTTAAAGATTTTAGACATTTTCTGGAATTTATTTTATTTATTTAAATCAACATTATCTAGAACAGTGTCTGATGACATCAGCATGAGGTAAAGGTGACGTCAACGGTCAACAATCGGCTGACCAGGTCAAACCTGACCAGTGGGGCCCACATGTCATAGACAGAGGGGCTAACAGAGTTTTATTTTAACTAAACAGGGTTAATTAGCCAGTAGGCCCCACCTGTCAGTCTCTAATTAGTGTTTTAATTGTTAAAACGTTTTAATTAACTAAATTAGGCGGTGGGACCCGCGTGCCAGTGACACTGGGCTGCCCAGTCAGCACGAACCCAGTCAACGAGGCCCCCAAGGCCCACTGGCAGCGACCCAGGGGTGGCCCCAGGCCAGCCAGCATGGCGGCGGCCTCTGGCTCAACGCCGGCGACGCCAAAACGCGGCGGAGGGCTCGGCGGCGCGTCAGAATTCGTCTACGGGCGGTCATTAGGCGCGCGCGATAGCGCGTTCGAACGAGCGGAGCAAGCCGTGTCGAACGGTGACAGTTGCGTGGCCGGAGGTGGCCGGTGGCGACGACCGCGGCGGACGGCCGGAATCGGGCGACGGTGAGATTTGCGATGCAGTGCGCTACGCTCGAGCTAAAGGGGCAGGCGTGCTCTACGCGATGCGGCGAAGCTAACGGGCGCACGCCCGTGACCATTTGGTCACCGGAGACTCGCCGTCGACGAGCTCCGCGGCGATTCGTTCGGGCGCGCATGGAGGAGGTAGCTAGGGGCGCGCTCGGGCTACCAGGGAGAGGGAGAAGGAAGAGGAGCTCACCGAGCGGCTCACACGGAGGCCCTTGGAAGCTTAGGAGCAGCAGGAGTCGCCGGAGAGGAGGAAGGTTGCCGGAGCAGAGGCGGAAGGGGGCGGCGGTGTTCGGCAGGTGCAAGGCCTCCCCGTTCCAGCTGAGAGCACCGGACGACGAGGCGGTCGCCGACGGACCTCCTGGACACCACGGAAGGAGGAGCAGGCGCCGGTGGCCGCGGCAACGGCGAGGCACGGCGGCGAGTGCGTTCGATGGATCTCGCGCGCGTGCGAGAGAGCGAGCGAGAGGAGGAGGAAATGGGCGAGGAGGAGCCAGAGGGAGTGGACGAGGGGATCCTTATCCCCTCGGCTGTCGGTGGCCGTCACCGTGTCGACGGGCGACCGGAGCGCGCCGGCGCAGCCACGGGCACGACGACACGCAAGGAGAGAGACGGGAGGAGAGAGAGATGGGCCGGCCTCAGGCACTGTGCACTTAGGCCCAGTGCACAGTGGCCTTTTTCCTTTTTCCTTTTCTCTTTTATTTTTTGTTTTTCTTTTTCACATAGGGTTTTGTAATATTTGGAGCCACAAAATGCTCTTGTAAAAATGTGAAACTTGGTCACAAAAATACAGTGGAATATTCTGCACTGCCCCAAAAAGTTTGAGGAGTTTTGGAATCCTTTTTAATTTTTCAAAAATGAAAAGGCATTTAAAATGCTTCTTTTGGCACTATTTTAAATGCTTTGGCCCACTTTGACTTGATGGTGATGTTATTTTCCTTAACAACAAATTGTTTTGGAATATTTGCTATATGGTGAACATTTTTCCAGCAAACTTTGAGCAACTTTATTTTCACTTTAAATTTGAATTGTTTTTCGGAGAGAAATTTGAATGGAGTTGTTTAACCACTATGATCAAGCAAGCAAATGAAGATGACTTGGCATAATTAATAGATGATCACAGTGCTTAATACTACAGGGGTGTTACAGTAGACAACACTTTTGTCGTGTTTCCCGTGTGAAATATTTATCGAAAAAAACAACATTGTTCTTTACACTTGTTTTTACAAGCTCTAGAACATGTAAATTTTAGCAAGCAATAATGTTGTAATTGAGGTTTTGAAATCCTGTATAATGTGTTTTACTTCATGGTGGCTTGTGTCGTTGGTTGTATGGTCCACAATCTTGATTGGGCCGAATTGGAGAGCAGTCAACTTGACAGTAACGTGTGTCATATAGTTTGTATGGATAAAAATTTGAGGGATACATAATTGAAAACTAGTTAACTATCAAACAGACAAACCCTCTTTTCTTATTGTTGTAGTTGTGGATATTTTTATTAACGTGTATACCCGTTTTTAATAATAAAAAGGTTTATTAGTCATTAGCCCTGACTTTTGGGTATGTGTTAAAATCCCCTGAAACCGTATTCGTTTAATAATTTTGTTATATACCATAGTGCAGGTGTGTTTGGTGCAACTTACTCAACCAGTCAATCTCAAATGTTTTTAGCTGACCAATATGTAATTCACTCCCATAAATATGATTGGGTCGTGTAAGAACATTTGCCAACATTTTCCTAAGGCTATGTGCAAACACACAACCACCATTCCTTCCCTACAAACGACTCCAACTTTTCTTAAGCAGGTAGAAGAATGATTAACGGAGGCAAAACAAACTATTGAAGGCCCACTAATCCGAATCCTAAAGAGTATAACACTCCTACGAGATAGGACCACAGGAGTAGACTAGTGCATGATGCTTCGGCGTTCTAAAAATGGATTAATTAGAAGGGGGAAGAATCCAACACGAATTGGCTACATTACCATACTCTAGGTGATTGATTCATCTTAACTACACGAATAGGACAAAAGAAGTATTTTTCATACCGACATGCTGCTCTTCTGTATTTGGGGCTCCAAATGCTTTTCCCATGATACGTGAAATAGGAACCTAGAACTCAATCTACTTCGCGAAAACATAATATTTTCACCGCAATATATTTAGTTTAGATGTCCCTTTGGTGAACTAGCCGATGTATTTCCTACTAAGAATTTCAAAGAGTAAATGGCACCAAAATACACCTCTTTGTAAAAAAACAATTACTACAACATCGCTGGATTTTAACGAATAATCTGGCCTCTAGGGATAATGAGTAACAAAAAAAAACAGTCTTGTTATATTTTTTTTACAAAAGTGCCACTTTTCAGTTGAATGCTTTACTTTTGGGCTTCAATCAATTTTTTTACTCTCTAGTTATTCTCTTTCTGTTTCCATTATCATTTATTTATTTATTGCTAATGGACTTTTCTGTGGGTGGTTTTGGTGCCCAAATCTTTATTTTATTTATTTTGGGTGATAGACTTTGGTGTGTATGCTGGTTGTTCTTGTAGTTGAATCCTTTTTTTATCTTTCTTTTCCCTTTTTGTTCCTATCTTTGTGTTTGTTTCAAGTTCCATTGAGTGCAAATTTGTATGTTAGTAATTTACATTTCAAAAATGACGGGCTTACAATATATATTACATGCAGTTTTGGCGTAAATGTTCCCTGAGAAGCATGGTGTTTGCGAACGTTGCTTCAAACACACATAACAATTTCTTTAGGAATACATGACAAATTATGCACAGAAGGAATTTTGCTATGAAATTTTCCGTGTTTGATTGAAGAAATTGCCATGTTCCCACAACATAAAAATTCCATGGAAAACGTTCGCAAATGCCATCCCTCACATCGGAGACGTTCGCTGAATAGCATTACTGTTGTTCGTTCGTGTAAGAACATTTGCCAAGATTTTTCTAAGGCTATGTGCAAACACATAACCACCATTCCTTCCTTACAAACGACTCCAACTTTTCTTAAGCAGATACTACAAGAATGATGATGAGCGGAGGGAAAACAAACTGTTGAAGGCCCACTAATCCAAATCGTAGAAAAGTATAATACTCCTACGAGGCAGGACCGCAGCAGTAGAGTAGTGTATGATGTTTCAGTGTTCCAGAAAAAGAAAAGATTAATTAGAATGGGGGAAGAATCCAACACCAATTGGCCACATTATCATTGTAGCCTTGCACAATCTCCCGGCACAAGTATAAATGAGAAGCAGCCATGGACCTCGCGTGCTGACAAAGCCACACTTATAAGCCACGGACAACACGCCGCCTCCTCCTCCTCAGCCGCGCCATTCGCCACAACCGAGGCACCCACGCAGCCCAACCCGAGAGCAGAGCAAGGAGAGAGGATAGAGATTGATCGATGTCTTCCACGTCGGTTCCGCCGCCAGTGGCGCCGGAGCGGAGGGTGCCCGTGGTGGTGCCGGTGGTGCCCCACTTGGCCGAGGGAGGAGGAGGAGGTGGGAGCGGGGACGACGCGCGCGGGGGCATGGCGGGGATATCGCCGAGCATCCTTATCATCGCCGTAATCGTGGTGGTGATGCTTCTGGCGTCGATCTCCATCCACTACTTCATCCGCAGTCTCTGCCGCCGCTCCTCGTCCTCCTCCTCCTTGGGCTCCTCGGCGCCGCCGCTCCCGCTCGTGGCGGTCCGCAGCTTCACGGTGGCCCCGGCGGCGGCGGCGCCCGTGGCCGACCAGGGGAAGGAGGCGGCCGCGGAGAGGGAGCAGCTCATCGGGCGGCTGCCACTCTTCACGCTGGCGTCGGCCCTCGCCGCGCTGCCCAGGTCGTCCAGGGACTGCGCCGTGTGCCAGTGCGTGTTCTGCGGCGACGACGAGCTCCGCCTCCTGCCGGCGTGCCGCCACGCCTTCCACTCCGGCTGCGTCGACGCGTGGCTCCGCGCCAACCCGTCCTGCCCGCTCTGCCGCGCCTCCATCGCGCTCCCGTACCCGCCGCTCCCCGAGCTCCTCCGCGTCGAGCTCGGCAGCGTCAGCAGCCGCCGCTCCACTTCGTCCTCCTCCTCCGCGGCCGTCGCCGCAGCGCCGCCAGATGAAGCCGCCGCTGTCCGCGCGTACCCGCTCCCCAACTCCAACACCAACACAGAGTACCTCGTCGAGGAGGACCTCCAGGTGGTCCTCAAGCCGCCCAGCGCCGCCAACCCGGCGCCGCCGCCGCCCCCCACGGCTCGAATTACCGGCGAGCCGAGCCAGCAGCTGGCAGCCGCGGCGGAGCGCGGGCTGTCGTCGTCCGTGACGCCGACAGCGTCGTTCAGGTCGGTGGGGCGTTCCAGCAGCAGGTGGAGCAACCGGTGGAGCAGCCGGTGGAGCAGCGGGCGGTGGAGCAGCCGGTACGACGCCGGGAGCGTGACGGCCGCCGCCACGGCCGAGTGGTGGTGGGACATGGACGGCGGGGTGGCGCCAGCGTCGCGGCGGGCCGAGTCCGATGACGGCAGCGCCTTCTACGGGTTCGTGCGGTGGCTGACGGGAGCATACTAGCTACGTATAGTAAACAGCGCGTTCCAACGGCGGGACAAGCTCCAGCCTCCGGCCAACCGGCCGGCGACGCGCATACAGTGTAATCTCCAAACTGCCCCTAAACCGGATTCTCCTGCTGCCGCTGCCGCACCCTCTGCTTTTGGGCATCCGCGACCTTCTCTCTCTTGGTTTCTTTTGGGGTGCCGTACGGATTACAAAACTGGCTCCGACTTGGAGAATGTCGGCGGGAAGGTTGAGGAATTCGCTCGGGGACTTTGAGGCGAACCTCCCCTCCCCTTCCTTCCTTGAAACGAAACGAAACGAAAATTCCACATCTTCCCAAGCTTTCAGCCGCTGGAGTAGTACGTACTGCATTTTGATTTGAGTTGTACCACTGGACAGTTTGTAATTTTCATTCCATTGGTCACTGTGGATTGCAAGGCTAGCGCAGTGATGAAGAGAGTGATTTTGCTCTCTGTCTCATGTGTGCCACAGTGCGAGACTGTGTGCGTCGTAGCATGGTACAGGAAACTAGGGGACAGCGGTATGCTTTGAGGCAGGGCAGGCAAGACAAAGAAAGCATTTGTTGTGTCTAGTGTAGAGAGTGCACATGGAGGGGAGGGAGGTGGGTGCAGATTCCTGGTCCATGCCATGCAGCATGAGCATGATCATGAGCGTGAGATCAAGAACTCGGCTCTACTCGGATGGAAAAAGGACTTGGCTGTCCCATTTGGACAAGTAATCATCTCCTACTATCATCTACTACTAGCTAGCATGAGTATATTATTATCTAGTGTTAGTTCAAAGTGATCATTTTTGTTGAACCAGTGTAGTCTGCATGCATAAAGTGAGTGGTGGGTAGCTCTGGACTGGAGAAACTTTGCTTTGACTGTACCCCTGCACTGACTTGACCTGTCTGCCTGCCTTGTCTTTCTTCTTCCTCCTCAGCACCTCATCCATACCATACCGTCCTCATGCAGTATGTTTCCTCAAAAAAAAAAATCTCATGCAGTATGTACAGCAGCGATTTGCTTGCACTGAAGACAATGGCTTGCTGCATTTTTTAGCCAGAACACTGCATTGGTCTTCTTGCCTTTGCCTTGGAGTAGTACTCGGTCCTTTTTACTCTCATATAAAAGCATCTACAGACACGATGGGAAAATCCGGCCCATCAAACGTCCACGGGCACGTCCGCGGACACTAACCGGCCACGTCTCAAATAATGCAATCCACATCCAGGCACCTCAGTTATTATATCTCAAATTCATATAACTCATACAACTACGCCGATGCATTACACATCGTCTTATTACTCCATCACTACTAACATGCCATCGGACTATCAAAATTTGACATGTTTAGCTATGGTGAAGATCATCCATTGCCGTCCTTCTCGCGGAAGTACCGGTCGAAGACGCGGTAGGGATCGAGCCGGATCTGCTCGTCGCCGGACCTGTCCTCGCCGTCGCTGTCCTCCTTCTCCTTCTTCCGTGGCAATCCGGCCATGGCACGGACCGCCCGGTTATGCTCTCGGGCGAGGGCCCGTGTGTTCCTCCGCTGCTGTTTCTTCACAATGCGGGCGCAGATGGCTTTCTCCTCTGCGGTCGCCCGCACCGCCGCATCAGCCGCCTCCGTTGCCGCCATTTCCACCGCGATACGGGTCTTGGCGACCCTTATCCTCTCCTTCCCACGGCGGGCTGCCCGTTCTCGGTGGGACTCATAGTCTGCTCGACCAGTGATGGGGAAGGAGAGATTTCTCGGCTACCGGGACCGCGATGATCCAGCCCCAGAGGACCCAAGTGCCCGTTGAGCTGACGTTATGGAGTCGCGCCGGACAGATTTGTCCGTCGGTCGGGCGCTGTCCTCCCAGGAGCGGCGGAGTGCAATGCGGACCGCCATTGCCTCCTCCAACCCGCACGGGATGACACGCCAGTCGACAGATCCCGAGTGGTCTAAGTCTGATCCGTTGCCCGCCATGCCGAAGACGGCCGGAAATCGCCGGAGGTGAGCTCGGGTGGCGGAGGGAGTGGAGGGGAGCGTAGAGTGAAGTGGCTAGGATTTGGTCCGGCGATCGGATATGGACGAATATATGTGGGGTCGGGTGGGCCACTGTGGGCCGGGTCCGGGTGCCCCCATATCCCCCTCCCAATATTTGGGCTGGATATGAGGGGTGCTGGTCAGTCCGGGCGTTTGAGGCCCGTTTGAGGGGTACGTCTGGGTCGAAATTTCGTGAACGGTCAGTGATCGGACGGGCCGCCCGGGCGTTTAAGGAGGATTTTAGGGCGTCCGGCTGTAGATGCTCTAAGATTTGTCGGAAGTCAATCTTCGTTAAGTTTGACCAATTTTATAGAAAATAATAACAAGATTCACAATACAAAATCAGTATCATTAGATAGTCATGAATTATTTTTCATATTGTATAACTTTAATATCATAGATGTTAATATTCTGTCATATAAATTTGGTCAAAATCGATGAAGTTTTGATATAGATAAAATTTATATGCGGAGTAAAAAGACCCGAAGAAGTACTGCTTTTGAATGCGTGTGTTCATCTGATATCGTGAGCTGCTGCTGCTGCTGAGGTCCATGCAATGCAAAGCAAGGTCGCTTTTGACTTGGTTGCTGTCTCAAGGGGGGCAAGCAAAAGCAAAAGGAGGCCTGTGGCTGTGGCCTGCCTCTGATTCTGGACTCAGCATGCAACTTCCTTTCCACTTTTTCCTTTTCTTTTCCCCTACTAGTGAGAGACGGACGGACGCAGTGGGTAGGTACGTACGTAGCTGCTGCTGCTAGCTCTTTCCAGCGATGTTTGTTTGCTGGTTCGTGAATCGTGACCGGTGCTTGTCCATGGTGGCGTGCTGTGCAGTCGAGTCAAATGTGCATTGCGTCGACCGATTGACTCCACAGCAGGGCAGGGGTACGTACTACGTTCGTACGTGCCGTGGCACCATCTTTTATGGGCCGGCCAGGCGACCAACGTGATGTACGTTGCGCTTCACCATCAGATAGAGAAAGAAAAGACCGAGCCGTACCACGTTTGCTTTGTGTGGTACTGCTGGTCAGCGTGCAGAGGTGTGAACTCACTGAATCAGAGCGAAAAAAGCTTTGGTGCAACAATGGTGCTGGAGCCGGACTGCTCGCTGGGGCACGCACATGAGCACCTGCCTGGCCATATAGCATATCTAAGCTATAGCCAGGCACGGCTAAATTTCGTGTTTTGACTATTTTTAAAAAGTTTAATCGAATCTGACTTTGGTTCAATTTTGTTTTTTGACATTTGACCATTTTCCTACCGTCAGGGATCTCATCGGTAGAGTTGCGTAGCCTACCGCCAGAACCTTTGGCGGTAGAATAACGGTAGCCGCCGTCTCCCTAACGTCCCAACGCTGACCTGGCAGACGACCTACCGCCGGCGGCCTCGGCGGTGGGAAGTGCAAACCTACCGCCGAGAGCCCTGGCGGTAGGGTGTCCAACCCTACCGAAAAATTTCAGCCACTTCTGGTTTCAGTACGAGTGAGGCCACCTACCGCCAGAGTCCTTGACGGTAGGATGTGCAAACCTACCGCCGAGATCCCTGGCGGTAGGGTGTGCAACCCTATCGATAAATGTCAGCCACTTTTGGTCCCAGTACGAGTAAGGCCCCCTATCGTCAGAGTCCTTGGCGGTAGGGTCTGAACATAGTGCATTTTTTGCACCCAACTTGTATTTTGTCTTCATTTTTTTTGCCACAACAATGTTATAGACTTAAAAACAACATCCACACATCCACACATGTAGCAATGTTATAGACTTAAAAACAATAAGTTTCACATAGCACACATCCACACATGTAGCAAATAGTTTCACATAGCTAATGGTTCAACAAATACCAAATAGTTCCACGAAGCCAACATAAAAACTTTAACTAGTTCAACGGCAGCAACTTCACTTGCTCCTTCCCCTCTTCGAGGTACGGTCCTCGTTGTTCTTTGAACGGCTCTCAGCCGCCTTCTTCTTGCGCTGAGGAGGACGCACTCTCTGAAACGGGGATGGACTTGCCCAATCCCTCTTCGGCACATTCCTCTTCTCAAGCTGGGTTGTCTGAGTTGGTGGAGGTCCGTCATCGTCGTCGTACTCCTCCTCCTCATCGCTCTGTTCCTCTTCTTCCTCTTGTTCTTTTTCTGCTCGCTCCTCCTCCTCTTCTTCATCATCACCTTCTTCGTCCTCTTCTTCATCATCACCTTCTTCGTCCCCATACTCCTCCTCGTCCTCTTCGGCCACCCTAGACGACGAGGCGGTCTGGCTCGATGAAGTTGTAACACCCCTATGTAATAGCCACCATGATCAGCTGTTAATAATGCCAAGTCATATCATATGCAGTGATTAAACATAGTGGTTAACCAAAGTAAATCAACTCCATTTTTAAAAAAATCAACTTAAATTCATAAGTGAAATATAAGGTTGATCAAACACTGCTGGAAAAATGTTCATTTAATGGTAAATAATCCAGAAACCTTTCTAAAATCAACATCAAAATGTTTGGAGTTGGATAAATGACTCAAACAAGTTGGAACAGACCCAAAAACAGGATATTTGATATATTTAAAATCATATTAAATTCAAACAAACTTCAAATCAGTCCAAACCACTTTTTGGTGAGAGATAATATTGCATTGCAATATTTGGGACAACTCTCACATTTTACAAAAATGTAAAAGTGCCCTAACTATTTCAAGACAGAATTGATATAAGAAAAAGAAAGCAGAAAAGGAAAAGGGGAGAGATGGGCCACTGTGCACAGGCCTACGTGCACAGTGCCTGGTCCCAGCCCACCAGCCCAACTAGCTCTCCCTCCTCCCCGTGTCGACGCCGCCGTGGACGAGGACGAGCTCGCCGGTCGCTGGCCGACACCGCAGCGCTACAGGGGCCGCCGAGGGGATAAGGGCGACGCCCTCGGCCCCGTCCACTCCTATCCACTCCCTCGTCCCCTCGCTCGCTCGCTCTCCTCCTCTCTTCCCCCGCCAGATCCAGTGAGACCGAGCGCCATCGCCGCCGCGTTCCAGTCGTTGCCGCGACCACCGCCGTCGCGCTGACGCACCGTGATGCCGTAGAGCCCCGCCGTCGTCTTCCCCATCCTCTGGTGACTGCAGCTGGGGCTTGGATCCACCGCATCGCCCGCAACCACGTCGTCTTCTTCCTCTGCCCCGACGTGTTTGCCGTCGTCCCCGACCACCGCTGCAGCTACTAAGCTTCCGCGGGTCTTACGTGACCACTCGGTGAGCCTCTTCCCCCTCTTCGTTCCCCTCCTCGCGCTGCGTGCCCCGTCCTAGCTAGCTGTCACCGCCGCCACGTTCTGCCATGCGCCATTACCGGCGTTGAGCTCGGAGTGAAGCTGCCCGAGCTCCTCCGCTTTGTCCCACGAGCTCCTGGCGCCCGTAGCAACCCGCCTAGCCGCGAAAATCGCTCGGAAACGGCCCAGAGCCGCGACTCCGACCACACCCGAATGCCACCGCCGCCTCCACTCGTCGCCGGCGGCGATTCCGACCTCCCCGGGGCCAACCCATCCCACCGTTCGACGCGGCGTCGTCTGCGCTTTCGAGTGCGACCGGCCCCGTCTCATTTGGTGGTCTGTAGCCGAGTTCCGGCGAGTCCCGTGCGTCGCCGCCGTGATTTCTGGTCGCCGGCGTCGTTCCGGCGCCGGCGCTGACGTGGCCGCCACGTGGGTCGCCCTGGGTCACTGACCCGTGGGCCCCAGGGGCCCGACCGGCCAGCTGACCGGTCAGCCCTGCTGACTGGACCGGCCCAGTCGCTGACACGTGGGCCCCACCTCCCTGTTAATCTAATTAAAACGTTTTAGAAATAAAAATAAACTAATTACCCTAATGAGTCTATGACATGTGGGACCAGAAGCCTAATTAGCTAATTAGATTAGTTTAACTCACTGTTTAGGTAAACAGAGGCTGACATGTGGGTCCCACTGGACCCACATGTCATATTTGACTTAGTCAGCCGACTGTTGACTTGCTGACGTCAGCAGCGCGTCATGCTGACGTCATAATTCATTTTCTGATAAATAAAATAATTCCAGAAATTCAAATAATCTTTAAAAATTAATAACTTTTAAACCGTAGCTCGGATCGAAAAAAGTTAAAACATGAAAGTTGCTCAGAACGACGAGACGAGTCTGATCGTGCCGTCTGTTTCTCCATCGGAACCTCCTACGTAGAAGAACTCGTAACTCCGGACCCGAATCCGGTAGATGAATAGTGCACACACGTCGGATATTAAATCCCAGAATAATTCTAAAAATAACTAAAATGACTTAGATGCATAATTAGGCAACCCTGCACTGCATCATAGCATCACACGCACCGTATTGCATCTGTTTGCATTATGTTTACCTGTTTCTTCCCCCTCTTCTCTCTCGGTAGACCCCGACGTTGACGTAGCTCCCGAGGCAGACGCCGCACAGGAGTACGACTACGTCCCCGACGATACTACTGAAGACCTTGCCCTTGCCCCCGAGCAAACAGGCAAGCACCCCCATTTTGAGCATGCCTATATCGCCTACTCTCTTCTCTCTTATGCTTGCACTAGAACTGCTGTTGCTACTGTTTCCTATATCTGTTGCATAGCCTGTTTATTGTAACCTGCCTTGCTACCTTACTGGTTATCCTAGACTGCTTAGTATAGGCTGGGTAGAGACACGACAGAGAGCCCCCCTTGATCCCGACTGCCCTGCTGGACATCAGAAGACCCGACCATCGGGATTGAAGACTAGACCCTGGCACCGCACCTCACTTCCCCTTAGTTGCCGACACTGCTGGGTTACCATCGAGTGCCGAGGGTGATACCTCATCAGCACTTCTGATGTTAACCTTGTAGGTTAGTTACTCGGTCGTGGTAAGCGAGGGTGAATCCTCCTACACCACCCCCGATAACAACGTCGTCGCGCAACTCCTCAAGGTGGACCTCGAGGGTGATTCCTCCTTCGTTCACCTTGATGATAACATCGAGCGGGAATTCCATCGAGGGTGTTTCCTCAGGGTTCCCTTCGGTGTCAGACACACAGTTACCTTGGATATTATGACTTGCACTAAACTATGATACTAAAGACGGGTCGGCCCTAAGGGGTACCCGCGCGAGCTTAACGCGAAGTGATGTGGAGTCGGGTTGACCTGGATGGTGCCCGCGAGATAACTACGAGGCGTGGCCGGGCATTCTTAGCCATTGCCGCAAGTCCTCGAGACGGGGCGACGGGGTCACATCGATCGTGAGTCTCTGCTCGTTTCCGCGCGCTCCTAATCCACTACGGTTTGGATATTTGATCCGAGGGGCCTCTGGCCCGATAGCACTAACCATCACGTGGGCATAGTATGGGCGTTCTGCGTCGTACACATCAGCCGAAGCTTGTTGGACGTCAGTAAGGAGCGGCGCACGCCGAGTTGGACTGGTAACGCAACCGCGCTTGTATAAGGGGTTGCTAGGTCTACTCTCGGTGGCCCCGTAACGTGCAGGAGTTCCCGGGGCGATGGCCCAAGACCCCTGGGGGCATAGGTTTAGTCCGGCGTGCTGACCTCTCTTATAAGCCTAGGTCGGGTTGCGGCGTGTTGCTTAGCCGAGGCCGGGCATGACCAAGAAAAGTGTGTCCGGCCGGAGTTAAGCGAGCGTGGTGGGTAAGTTGGTGCACCCCTGCAGGGAAGAAACTTCTATCGATAGCCTGTCCTACGGTAACGGACACTCGGAGTTGTATCCCGATCGGTACAACTAGAACATGTGGTGAGAACTGGATAGTACGGCTCTGGGATTGCTTTCTCGCAGGGAGTCGAGAAAGGATCTCAGGTCGAGGTTGATGTTACTAATTCTACTACTTTACATTATGTTCATCGGCTCTTCCCTGATGCTGCAAGACTGTCGAAGAATGTTGAAGATGCTAGTCTTCGATAGGACTAGGCTTTCCCCCTCTATTCTGGCATTTCTGCAGCCCAGTCCACATATACAGCCCCCTTTGAAAATGATGCATATGTAGTGTAGATCCTTGCTTGCTGAGTACTTCGGATGAGTACTCACGTTTGCTTTATTTTCTTTTTCCCCATTTTCCATTTGATGCCACCAGACGACGGAGCCCCTGAGCCAGAAGCCCCAGCCGACGACCAGTACTACTACCCACCTGGCGAGTACTATTACTACGAGGAGCCGTTCGACGACCAGGAGTAGGATCGGAGGGTCCAGGGCAGGAGGCCTACGCCTTTCGATCGTAGTATTTTATTTTACCCCGCCTCTGTGAAGGCCTAATTCTCTCTATGTAATATATCTGTACCCAGATATCTAATGCTTCCGCTGACGCTTGTATGCCATCGAGCTTGTATTCGAGCCCTCGAGGCCCTGGCTTGTAATATTAAGCTTGTATGACTTTATTTTATGTTTTGGAGTTGTGTTGTGATATCTTCAAGTGAGTCCTTAGGCTTGATCGTGCGCATTTGCGTGTATGATTAGTGCACGATTAAGCCGGGGTCGTCACAGGTTGGTATCAGAGCCGACTGCCTCTAGGAATCCCCCTTCCCAATTCCTTGGCCGAAGTTGAGTCTAGTGGTCAAAAATTGTTTTACTAACTTGGCTGTGTGGCTTACGGGCCCACGTCGCCAACTGGGTGGTATTAGGATCTTTTATTCCTCGTCTTTACTCTGGGATTCTAATCTCTCATCTATTCGGGTTTTGCAAAATTACTAAACACCGACATTTAGGTTCTCGTTAATTCTATCCTCCCGGAGAGCTGGATTCAGTGCGATTTCCCTGTCTTTGATCTGATTAGTCTGATAATCATTTTCCTTTCCATTGTTTTGTTTAACCTTTCTCTTCGAGTTGTATTATACTCCGAGTTGTCATTCGATGAGACCGGATTCTGCATCAGAGTGCACGCGGAGAGTAGGATCCAGCGAGTTGATGGATCTTCGGTGTTTTCTAAACTCGACTTGAGGTTGGGTTATCACCAGATCCGTGTCCGCGAAGAGGATATTCCGAAGACTGCATTCGTTACTCGTTATGGCTCTTACGAGTACACAGTCATGTCGTTTGGTTTAACAAACGCTCCAGCTACATTCTCCCGCCTAATGAATTACATATTCATGGATTACCTCGACAAATTCGTCGTGGTATATCTGGATGATATTCTGGTTTATTCAAAGAACAAAGAAGAACATGCTGAGCACCTTCGACTAGTTCTGGAGAGACTTCGAGAGCACCAATTATATGCCAAGTTCTCTAAATGCGAATTCTGGCTTCCTGAAGTGACCTACCTTGGACATGTGATTTCCAAGGACGGTATTGCCGTTAACCCGGAGCGTGTTCAGGCTATCCTTGACTGGACTCCTCCGAAGAATGCCAAGCAGGTCCGAAGCTTTCTCGGTCTAGCCAGCTATTGTCGCCGATTCGTCGAGAACTTCTCCAAGATCGCCAAGCCCCTGACTAATCTGCTCCACAAAGGCGTTAAGTTTGAGTGGACAGACAAGTGTCAGGAAAGTTTCCAAACCCTCAAGGACAAGCTCACTTCTGCTCCAGTGCTTGCTCCTCCTGATTCTCGCAAGGACTTTGTCATATATTGCGACGCCTCTCGTCAGGGATTAGGCTGCGTCCTAATGCAAGAGCGGAGAGTAATTGCATATGCTTCACGTCAATTGCGTCCACATGAAGAGAATTATCCAGTGCATGATCTTGAACTTGCAGTAGTGATGTATGCATTGAAGTTATGGCGACACTACCTTCTGGGTAATCGGTGTGAAATTTATACCGATCACCAAAGTCTGAAATACTTATTCACTCAACCGGATCTTAATCTCCGACAACAACGATGGTTAGAAGCTATTGCGGATTATGACTGCGGTATTTCTTATACCCCGGGCAAAGCTAATGTGATGGCCGATGCCCTGAGTCGCAAGTCATATTGCAACAACCTCATGGTTAGGCAAGCTCAACCTCGTCTTCACGCAGAACTGACTCAGCTGAATCTGCGAATTGTTCCCCAGGGTTCTCTTAATAACCTTGTGGTACAGCCAGACCTTCTGAAGGCTGTTAAAGAAGCGCAAGCCAAAGATGCTGAAATTGACTTGATGAAGAAGGAGCTTCACCTTGCTAAGTATCGGGATTTCTCAGTTGCTGAAGATGGTACATTATATTTCAGAGACCGCATCGTAGTACCTCGCTTCGAGCTGATGACTGACAAAGTCATGAAGGAGGCCCATGATACACCGCTGTCTATCCATCCGGGTAGTACCAAAATGTATCGAGATCTTCGTCAAAGGTACTGGTGGTCTAGAATGAAGCAAGATATTGCTCGTTATGTTGCCGAGTGTGACGTTTGTCGTCGCGTGAAGGCAGAACATCAAAAACCTGCTGGAATTCTGCAACCGCTCCCTATTCCTCTATGGAAGTGGGATAAAGTGCAAATGGACTTCATTACTGGTCTTCCCAAGTCTCAGAAGGGTCACGATGCCATTCTTGTCGTCGTCGACCAACTCTCCAAGGTTGCACACTTTCTGCCAGTTAAGGAGACTATTACTGCTAGTCAGTTAGCAGAGCTATATATCTCTAGAATTGTTTCACTCCATGGTATTCCCAAGGAAATCAGTTCAGACCGTGGCAGTATTTTCACTGGCCATTTCTGGGAAAGTTTCCAGAAAGCAATGGGAACTCATATTACCTGGAGTTCAGCTTATCATCCCCAATCTCAAGGCCAAGTTGAGCGCGTTAATCAAGTGCTTGAAGACATGCTACGAGCCTGTGTTATATCCTTCGGTAAGAAATGGGAGGAATCTCTCCCGTATGCCGAGTTCTCTTATAACAACAGTTATCAAGCCAGCTTAAAAATGGCCCCATTTGAGGTTCTTTATGGACGTAAATGTCGAACCCCTCTGAATTGGTCAGAAACTGGGGAACGACCTCTTGTTGGACCGGACATTATTCAGCATGCCGAAGAACAAGTCCGAATTGTCCGGGAGAATCTCAAAGCAGCTCAAGACCGTCAGAAGAGTAATTATGATCGCAAGCGATGGGGTGTGATCTATCAACCTGGTGATCAAGCTTATCTTCGTGTCACTCCAATGAAGGGCACCCGTCGTTTCGGAATCAAGGGCAAGCTAGCTCCTCGCTATATTGGTCCTTTCCGCATCGTGGCTAGACGTGGACAGGTGGCATATAAATTGGAGTTGCCACCGCAATTCTCCCATATTCATGATGTCTTCCACGTGTCGCAACTCCGTAAGTGCTTCAAGGAATCCCCGCATCGTGCAGTGGATCATGAGATGCCCGAGCTACAAGATGATCTTTCCTATAAGGAGCATCCGATCCGCATCCTCGACGAAGCTGAGCGTCGTACTCGTCAGAAGACGACCAAGTTCCTAAAAGTGCAATGGTCGAATCATACTGAAGATGAAGCCACTTGGGAACGCGAGGATCATCTTCGGGAAGAATATCCCGGACTCTTTCCTTCTACCTCCTAAATTCTCGGGACGAGAATTTCTTTTAGAGGAGGAGAACTTGTAACACCCCTATGTAATAGCCACCATGATCAGCTGTTAATAATGCCAAGTCATATCATATGCAGTGATTAAACATAGTGGTTAACCAAAGTAAATCAACTCCATTTTTAAAAAAATCAACTTAAATTCATAAGTGAAATATAAGGTTGATCAAACACTGCTGGAAAAATGTTCATTTAATGGTAAATAATCCAGAAACCTTTCTAAAATCAACATCAAAATGTTTGGAGTTGGATAAATGACTCAAACAAGTTGGAACAGACCCAAAAACAGGATATTTGATATATATTTAAAATCATATTAAATTCAAACAAACTTCAAATCAGTCCAAACCACTTTTTGGTGAGAGATAATATTGCATTGCAATATTTGGGACAACTCTCACATTTTACAAAAATGTAAAAGTGCCCTAACTATTTCAAGACAGAATTGATATAAGAAAAAGAAAGCAGAAAAAGAAAAAGGGAGAGATGGGCCACTGTGCACAGGCCTACGTGCACAGTGCCTGGTCCCAGCCCACCAGCCCAACTAGCTCTCCCTCCTCCCCGTGTCGACGCCGCCGTGGACGAGGACGAGCTCGCCGGTCGCTGGCCGACACCGCAGCGCTACAGGGGCCGCCGAGGGGATAAGGGCGACGCCCTCGGCCCCGTCCACTCCTATCCACTCCCTCGTCCCCTCGCTCGCTCGCTCTCCTCCTCTCTTCCCCCGCCAGATCCAGTGAGACCGAGCGCCATCGCCGCCGCGTTCCAGTCGTTGCCGCGACCACCGCCGTCGCGCTGACGCACCGTGATG
This sequence comes from Thinopyrum elongatum, assembly GCA_011799875.1. Classification (NCBI taxonomy): domain Eukaryota; kingdom Viridiplantae; phylum Streptophyta; class Magnoliopsida; order Poales; family Poaceae; genus Thinopyrum; species Thinopyrum elongatum. The sequence continues at coordinate 326,918,261 of CM022297.1, read as the reverse complement.
CCGTAGAGCCCCGCCGTCGTCTTCCCCATCCTCTGGTGACTGCAGCTGGGGCTTGGATCCACCGCATCGCCCGCAACCACGTCGTCTTCTTCCTCTGCCCCGACGTGTTTGCCGTCGTCCCCGACCACCGCTGCAGCTACTAAGCTTCCGCGGGTCTTACGTGACCACTCGGTGAGCCTCTTCCCCCTCTTCGTTCCCCTCCTCGCGCTGCGTGCCCCGTCCTAGCTAGCTGTCACCGCCGCCACGTTCTGCCATGCGCCATTACCGGCGTTGAGCTCGGAGTGAAGCTGCCCGAGCTCCTCCGCTTTGTCCCACGAGCTCCTGGCGCCCGTAGCAACCCGCCTAGCCGCGAAAATCGCTCGGAAACGGCCCAGAGCCGCGACTCCGACAACACCCGAATGCCACCGCCGCCTCCACTCGTCGCCGGCGGCGATTCCGACCTCCCCGGGGCCAACCCATCCCACCGTTCGACGCGGCGTCGTCTGCGCTTTCGAGTGCGACCGGCCCCGTCTCATTTGGTGGTCTGTAGCCGAGTTCCGGCGAGTCCCGTGCGTCGCCGCCGTGATTTCTGGTCGCCGGCGTCGTTCCGGCGCCGGCGCCGACGTGGCCGCCACGTGGGTCGCCCTGGGTCACTGACCCGTGGGCCCCAGGGGCCCGACCGGCCAGCTGACCGGTCAGCCCTGCTGACTGGACCGGCCCAGTCGCTGACACGTGGGCCCCACCTCCCTGTTAATCTAATTAAAACGTTTTAGAAATAAAAATAAACTAATTACCCTAATGAGTCTATGACATGTGGGACCAGAAGCCTAATTAGCTAATTAGATTAGTTTAACTCACTGTTTAGGTAAACAGAGGCTGACATGTGGGTCCCACTGGACCCACATGTCATATTTGACTTAGTCAGCCGACTGTTGACTTGCTGACGTCAGCAGCGCGTCATGCTGACGTCATAATTCATTTTCTGATAAATAAAATAATTCCAGAAATTCAAATAATCTTTAAAAATTAATAACTTTTAAACCGTAGCTCGGATCGAAAAAAGTTAAAACATGAAAGTTGCTCAGAACGACGAGACGAGTCTGATCGTGCCGTCTGTTTCTCCATCGGAACCTCCTACGTAGAAGAACTCGTAACTCCGGACCCGAATCCGGTAGATGAATAGTGCACACACGTCGGATATTAAATCCCAGAATAATTCTAAAAATAACTAAAATGACTTAGATGCATAATTAGGCAACCCTGCACTGCATCATAGCATCACACGCACCGTATTGCATCTGTTTGCATTATGTTTACCTGTTTCTTCCCCCTCTTCTCTCTCGGTAGACCCCGACGTTGACGTAGCTCCCGAGGCAGACGCCGCACAGGAGTACGACTACGTCCCCGACGATACTACTGAAGACCTTGCCCTTGCCCCCGAGCAAACAGGCAAGCACCCCCATTTTGAGCATGCCTATATCGCCTACTCTCTTCTCTCTTATGCTTGCATTAGAACTGCTACTGCTACTGTTTTCCTATATCTGCTGCATAGCCTGATTATTGTACCCTGCTTTGTTACCTTACTGGTTATCCTAGACTGATTATTATAGGCTGGGTAGAGACACGACAGAGACCTCCACTTGATCCCAACTGCCCTGCTGGATATCAGAAGACCCGATCATCGGGATTGAGGACCAGACCCTGGCACCGCACATCACTACCCCTTAGTTGCCGACACTGCTGGGTTACCGTCGAGTGCCGAGGGTGATACCTCGTTAGCACTTCTGATGTTAACCTTGTAGGTTAGTTACTCGGTCGTGGTAAGCGAGGGTGATTCCTCCTACACCACCCCCGATAACGACATCGTCGCGCAACCTCTCAAGTGTGGACCTCGAGGGTGATTCCTCCTTCGTTCACCTTGATGATAACATCGAGCGGGAACTCCATCGAGGGTGATTCCTCATGGTTCCCTTCGGTGTCAGACACACAGTTACCTTGGATATTATGACTTGCACTAAACTATGATACTAAAGACGGGTCGGCCCTAAGGGGTACCCGCGCGAGCTTAACGCGAAGTGATGTGGAGTCGGGTTGACCTGGATGGTGCCCGCGAGATAACTACGAGGCGTGGCCGGGCATTCTTAGCCCTTGCCGCAAGTCCTCGAGACGGGGCGACGGGGTCACATCGATCGTGAGTCTCTGCTCGTTTCCGCGCGCTCCTAATCCACTACGGTTTGGATATTTGATCCGAGGGGCCTCTGGCCCGATAGCACTAACCATCACGTGGGCATAGTATGGGCGTTCTGCGTCGTACACATCAGCCGAAGCTTGTTGGACGTCAGTAAGGAGCGGCGCACGCCGAGTTGGACTGGTAACGCAACCGCGCTTGTATAAGGGGTTGCTAGGTCTGCTCTCGGTGGCCCCGTAACGTGCAGGAGTTCCTGGGGCGATGGCCCAAGACCCCTGGGGGCATAGGTTTAGTCCGGCGTGCTGACCTCTCTTATAAGCCTAGGTCGGGTTGCGGCGTGTTGCTTAGCCGAGGCCGGGCATGACCAAGAAAAGTGTGTCCGGCCGGAGTTAAGCGAGCGTGGTGGGTAAGTTGGTGCACCCCTGCAGGGAAGAAACTTCTATCGATAGCCTGTCCTACGGTAACGGACACTCGGAGTTGTATCCCGATCGGTACAACTAGAACATGTGGTGAGAACTGGATAGTACGGCTCTGGGATTGCTTTCTCGCAGGGAGTCGAGAAAGGATCTCAGGTCGAGGTTGATGTTACTACTTCTACTACTTTACATTATGTTCATCGGCTCTTCCCTGATGCTGCAAGACTGTCGAAGAATGTTGAAGATGCTAGTCTTTGATAGGACTAGGCTTTCCCCCTCTATTCTGGCATTTCTGCAGCCCAGTCCACATATACAGCCCCCTTTGAAAATGATGCATATGTAGTGTAGATCCTTGCTTGCTGAGTACTTCGGATGAGTACTCACGTTTGCTTTATTTTCTTTTTCCCCATTTTCCATTTGATGCCACCAGACGACGGAGCCCCTGAGCCAGAAGCCCCAGCCGACGACCAGTACTACTACCCGCCTGGCGAGTACTATTACTACGAGGAGCCGTTCGACGACCAGGAGTAGGATCGGAGGGTCCAGGGCAGGAGGCCTACGCCTTTCGATCGTAGTATTTTATTTTACCCCGCCTCTGTGAAGGCCTAATTCTCTCTATGTAATATATCTGTACCCAGATATCTAATGCTTCCGCTGACGCTTGTATGCCATCGAGCTTGTATTCGAGCCCTCGAGGCCCTGGCTTGTAATATTAAGCTTGTATGACTTTATTTTATGTTTTGGAGTTGTGTTGTGATATCTTCAAGTGAGTCCTTAGGCTTGATCGTGCGCATTTGCGTGTATGATTAGTGCACGATTAAGCCAGGGTCGTCACAGAAGTGAGGCTATGCATCGGGGCTGCAGGAGCATAAGCATCAACGGAGGAGGTAGCGCACCCAAGCAGGCCCATAAGCTTGCGACATTTGTTGACCATCTTCTGCAATAAGAACGAAACAAGAACATAATATGGATCAAGTTTATGGTTTAAAACGAAAATGAACTTAAGAAAGAATGTAATTGTAGGAGGCTCAATGTTACCTTCACCGTTTCCCTCAACTTCTTCTCACTGTCTCGACTCTTGGGGATAGAACTTAGCGCATCTGAGGCTTCAAAAATGCTTTTGTTCAGCTCCAAAGACTGCAAAACAATAAATGAGTCACACTCACTAAAGTAGATTTCATCCAACCGCCGGTTGAAAACAGATAAACACAACTTACCATTCTGTTCATGAGGGGTCCATACTCCCTAAATCCGCCTTTTAGCTCTCTGATGCTGTCATGGTAGGCTTCATTCTCGGAGTCGTCATCGTACAGTTCTTCGGCATCTGTTGTCGTCCACTAGGGCCTCAGGCGCAGACGATGCTTGATGCCATCGTCGTACCACCGCATTTGATCCTCGTACTCATTCCAGTCCATCACTTTTCTCTCCACATCTTTGCGAGTTTTCCACTCGTTCCATTCCTTCACGTATCTGGCATGTTGCTCTCCCCAATCTATGATCGACTGATTCTTCTGCCTGCTCATACTGCAAGGCATAAGAAAGAATGTAAAACATCATAAGAAAGAATGTAAAACATCAAAACAAAAACACGGAAATGGAAAAGAATGCACTCACAAGTGTAGGTCGGAGCCACCGGTATCGATGGTTCCGCCTGGTGGTGTATGTTACTGTAGGAGATATGCCCTAGAGGCAATAATAAATGTTATTATTTATCTCCATGCTCATAATTATGTTTATGTTCCATGCTAAAACTGTTGTGGTTCCCGATCCCGTATATCCATAAAGGCTCTGGAGAAAACCCATGTGCACGTGTGGAATAATAAACGGTAAAATGTATTCCTAGTCATGCCTCTAAAACTAGCTCAAGTATTGCATGATGATTATGTTTTCCCAATCATGGGCATGTCTATGCCAGCAACTTTGAGGGCACAATGTTAGAAGAACATTTGTGTTGAATCGACCCGAATTGATGTTATGCTATGAGATCCAGTCGTCACAAGTTAATGGTTAATAACACAGAGATGGTTAACGTTTGCATGATTCCTCAGACCATGAGAGTATCAAATTTCTTCATGCTTGATTCATGAACTTTGGGGTTTGTTAAACGTCATCCGTAACTGGATGGCTATTACGGCGGCTTACGGGTTCATGGGAAAGTATGTCAAGTAACTTGATAGCTCAAGATTGAGATTTGCTCCTCCGACGATGGAGAGATATCTCTGGGCCCTCTCGGTGTTACGGTATCCATCATCGTCTGGCCAGACACAGGGTGATTTGATCACAGGGATGCCGGAACACAGTAACGAGAAAAGAGAACAATACCGGTAACGAGGTAATTGGCATACTGGACAAGTTGTTGATCCACGGGAATGCCAACATGTCTCACCTCGGGTATTTGTAACATATCGCGAAGCAACAGGAATAACACACAACAACTGGAGATTCACTCGAATATTCATTCGTGTGGGTATAGGGGTCAATATGGGTGTCCACGGCTTCGATGTTAATCACTGATCGGAAAGAGTTCTGGCCATGTCTATACTTCACCGAACCTATAGGGTCACGCGCTTAAGGGTCATCTATCTGCTGAATACTAGACAGGGAGTCTGAGATGAAATTCACTAATTCGGAATTGTTTCGGAACGAATCCAAAATCATTTTAGTGGGTACTGGAATTATTCTAAAACCAACAGAAATATTTTCGGATTTAACGGTCGCGAAAAATTGTCTTCATGAATAGTGAAAACCCATTCTTGTTTGCTTTTCGCAGATGAAAATCACTAATCTGGAATTATTCCGAAACGTGTCAAAAATTATTTTAGTGGGTACTGGAAATGTTCTAGGCCCACATAAATATTTTCGGTTCGAACGGACGCTGAAAAATGTCATCATGAATAGTGAAAGTGCTTTTTAGATGGCTTCTTGGAGAAGCCATCTTGAGGGCCTTTTGGTATTTTCCCCCTTGGCTTCTTGGAGAAGCCACCCTTGGGCTTGGCCTATAAATAGGGGTGGAGGGGGCTGCCTAAAGGATCATTCTTGCTCTCATACACATGCCATAGACTTGTCTGGCTTCTCTCTCCCTCCCACGAAAAGAGTTTCGTAGAGCCGAAAGGCTGTCTGGGTTCCAGCAGGAGCTAGTTCTGGACGGCGAAGCCCTGCCGGATAGATGACACCGTATGTGTGCAACCCCGTAGAGAGGTCGTAGTTTCGATCTTTGTGCCCAAGGGGCTGTTTTGAGAGTGCCTCCCGAAGGGCTGTCCAAGTGACGGTCCGAGTTCTGTGAGTCCTCCCGAAGGGATGTACGCGACACCGTCCGAGGGACTGTCCGACCGCCTCCCGGAGGGCTGTCCGTGGGGCAGATGAGGGAGTACATCCTCGCGGTTGGGAGGTTGTAAATCCTAGCTGCGGGGATCTGCACCGCCGATCGTCATCGACTCTACTTCCGCTGCGCTACGAGTCGGTAACGAAAAAGATCAAACCTTGTATGCAGTCTCCATAGTGGTCCTGGGCTGGTGCGTAGGTCGGAAATTTTTGTTTTCTGCTGCGTTACCCTACAGTTGCGCCCTACCAAATTGCACGGCAACGCGCTGTGCCAAGTGGTACTCGACGGCACAGACACAAATCATGGGCACGATGCACCGCCAGAGAAGTCGGTCATGCCTGCACATCACGTTAAGCTCGAACCCCCACTCTCGTTCATCATAAGGCCGCCAATTAACCTGGTGATCAGGCTTATGGAAATGGGATAAAGTGCAAATGGATTTCATTACTGGCCTTCCCAGGTCACAGAAGGGGCACGATGCTATTCTTGTAGTCGTCGACCAACTCTCTAAGGTTGCACACTTTCTGCCTGTCAAAGAGACGATCACTGCTAGTCAGTTAGCAGAGTTGTATATCTCCAGAATTGTATCACTTCACGGTATTCCGAAGGAGATCAGTTCGGACCGTGGCGTTCTTTTCACCTCAAAGTTCTGGGAAAGCTTCCAAGAAGCTATGGGTACTCATATTACCTGGAGTTTAGCTTATCACCCTCAATCCCAAGGCCAAGTCGAGCGAGTCAATCAGGTTCTTGAAGATATGCTGCGAGCTTGTGTCATATCGTTCGGTAAGAAGTGGGAAGAATCTCTTCCTTATGCGGAATTCTCATATAACAACAGCTATCAAGCCAGCTTGAAAATGGCTCCCTTCGATGTACTTTATGGACGTAAGTGTCGAACCCCTCTGAATTGGTCAGAAACTGGGGAACGACCACTCGTGGGACCGGACATTATTCAACACGCCGAAGAGCAAGTCCGTATCGTCCGTGAAAACCTCAAGGCGGCTCAGGACCGCCAGAAGAGCAACTACGATCGCAAACGATGGGGTTTGACTTATCAACCCGGTGATCAGGCTTATCTGTGGGTCACTCCTATGAAGGGCACTCACCGTTTTGGAATCAAGGGCAAGCTAGCTCCGCGTTACATTGGTCCTTTCCGCATTATTGCTAGACGTGGTCAGGTGGCGTATAAATTGGAATTGCCGCCGCAATTCTCTCATATCCACGATGTCTTCCATGTGTCGCAACTTCGTAAATGCTTCAAGGAATCTCCGCACCGAGCTGTGGATCATGAGATGCTCGAATTGCATGATGATCTTTCTTATAAGGAGCATCCGATCCGCATTCTCGATGAAGCTGAACGTCGGACCCGTCAGAAGGTTACCAAGTTCCTGAAAGTGCAGTGGTCAAATCATAGTGAAGATGAAGCCACTTGGGAACGCGAGGATAATCTTCGTGCGGAATACCCCGAACTTTTTCCTTCTACCTCTTAATTCTCGGGACGAGAATTCTTGTTAGTGGAGGAGATTTGTAACACCCCATGTATTAAGCTACAGTAATCAGCCTTTTGATTAAGCCATGTCATCATGATCAACAGTGCTTAATCATCATTAGTAATAAATCCCTTTTCAAATTCAAATGGAAATTCAAACTTAAAGTAAAAATAAAAGTTGTTCAAATTTGAAAACTAAAATGTTCATTAAATAGCAAATAATTTGGAGGCAATGATAAAATTGTAACCAACCTTATTGAAATTGGATAAGTGAGTTAAACATCCTCAAACAGTGGCTGAAAACATTATTTAATAACCTATTAATTAATATAATATAAATATGAAATGATAAATACCCCAAACTAATTTTTGGTGATAGGGTATGTTGCACTGTGAATTATGGACCAGTTCATATATTTCACAAAAACCATTTAGTGCCCAAATAATTTACAAAACAGTAAAGAAAAGAAAACAGAAAAAGAGAAAAGGCCTAAAACTACTGTGCACTTAGGCCTACTATCTACAGTGGCGGCCCAGCCCAACTAGCCCCCCTTCCCCTACCTCCTGACGCCGCAGGCGCACTGTCGAGCAGAGGCGAGCGCGCGCGCGTCCAGGCCCCCCCCCTCGCGCCAGATCTTTTGCCCTGCCGCCGTGGATGGATAAGAGGGAGGCCCCTCTCCCCCTGGACGCTCCTGCTTCGCCTCCTCCCCTCCCCATCGCTCGCCCCCTTCCTTCCCGAACGCCGCCGCCGCCATGGACGCCGGCTAGCCGCGACCACAGCCCACCTCTCGCCTCCGTAGCCTGTCCAGCAGCTCCGCCGCGACGAGCCCGTCCTTCTCGACCACAAGCCCGAGCCCCGGGAGCCCTGCATCTCCCCACGCCGCCGTCTTCTTCCTCGGATCGCCGCCGCACGTCATCGCCGATTTCGTCACCGTCAAGCCGTCCTCACGCACGCTTTGCTCGGCTACACCTCGCTGTGAGCCTCTCCTCCCTCCCCTGGCCCTTCTCTTACTCGCTAGCTTACCGTAGCCGCCGTGCCATGGTTGCCCGAACGAAGCTCCGCCGCCGTTGGCATTGCCATCACTATGGCCGTTGTCGAGCTCGCCTGAGCTCGCAGTAGTGCTCACCGTCACCGTAGGAGTCGAACGCGCCCGTTGCCACTGCCTACCATGCCCGGAATCGCCGTATCCAAGTTCGCCCGAGGACCACCGCCGCCACGGCTCAACGCCGACGGCCCTGCCGGCCTCCCCTACTCGTTTTGGTGCCGTAGATCGACGCGGGATGGAACGGCCGTTCGAACGCGCCCGAAAACGCGCGATTTGGTCTCCTGTGTGCGATTTCCGCCGCTGGCCGAGCCCCTCGGCCGCGTCGGGAGCTCACCGGAGCAACTCCGGTCGCCGGAGCTGACCTGGCCGGCTGGGGCCACAGTCAGGGTCACTGGCCAGTGGGCCAGGGCGACCCCGTTGACCTGTTGAGCAGGTCAACGTGCTGACTGGCGCTGACCAGTCACTGACATATGGGCCCCACCTTGTTAGTTGCTAATTAACTAATTAGATTAGTGAAAATAATTAATTTAACTCTAATATGACACTGACATGTGGACCCCACTCTCTAATTAACTCTGTTTAGTTTAATTAAAAACCTGAATAGAGCTGAGTCTATGACATGTGGGACCCACTGGTCAGGTTTGACCTGGTCAGCCCTACTGTTGACTGCTGATGCAATGCTTATGTCATGCTGACGTCACCATTCACTGTTTTGGATAATGTTGAATAATTTAATTCTGTTAATTCCAGAAAATGATTAAATCTTTGGAAAATCTTAGAAAATAATCCGTAGCTCAGATCGAAAAACTTTGTACATGAAAGTTGCTCAGAATTTCGAGACGAATCCGAATACGCGGTCCGTTCGTCCGTCACACGTCCCTAACTATCCGAACATGGAACCGTTCCCCTCCGGTCATCTGTCTGACATAGGTCCGGAACCAGGAAAACATTCCCGGATGGATTCCCCCTTCCTCGGTGACATGCAACCATACGTTAGGACACACCCGGCACTGCATATTGTCATGTTATACTTTGTGTAGTACTTGTTTGCTGTGTATTTATACTGTTTTCTCCCTCTCTTCTCTCTCGTTAGACCCCGACGCAGTTCCCGGTACCGACGTAGCTCAGGAGCCCGACGACACCGTTAACGACCTTGCCTTTGCCGCTGAGCAACCAGGCAAGCACCCCCCCCTTGAGCATACCGATATCACCTATTCTTTCTCTCATGCTTGCATTAGAATTGCTGCTGCTACTGCTTTACCTATTCTGATGCATAGCCTGTTTAATGTAACCTGCTATTGATACTACCTGCTTATCCTAAACTGCTTAGTATAGGCTGGGTAGAGACCTATCAGTGACCCCATTTATCCCGACTGCCCCGCTGGATTATTCGAAGACCCGATCAACGGGATTGAAGACCAGACCCCGGCACCGCACATCACCCCCTTAGTTGTAACGACACTACAACGTTACTATCGAGTGCCGAGGGTGAAACCTCTTGTAGCACTTCTGATGTTAACTCTGTAGAGTAGCTATTCGGTCGTGGTCATCGAGGGTGATTCCTCCTTCCCCGCTTCCGATAACGACGCCGTCGTACAACACCTCAAGTGTGAACCCAGCAAGGGTGATTCCTTCGAGTTCACCTTGACGGATACATCGAGTAGGAATCCAACGAGGGTGATACCTCGAATTCCCCTGATGTTATGGACATACGGATACTTGGACTGTACTATTGTTACTTGGAAAGGCGGGTCGACCCTGAGGGGTACCCGCGTGTGATGCGAAGACGGGTTGCCTGTATGGTGCCCGAGTGATGAATAAGAGGCGTGGCCGGGCATTCTTGGCCCTTGCCGCAAGTCCTCGAGAAGGGGCGACGGGGTCACATCGATCGTGAGTCTCTGCTCGTTACCGCACCCCCAAGGTACTAACGATTTGGATATTTGATTCGAGTGGGCCTCTGGCCCGATAGCACTAACCATCACGTGGGCATAGTATGGGCGTTCTGCATCGTATGCATCAGCCGAAAGCTCTGTCAGACGTCCAGTTCAACAGTGCGGCATGGAGTGATTGGCGCCATTCATGACAGAGGTGGTTCTTGGATCTGAGCCATGTGCGCAACGACCCGGAGGGCGAGGGGCGATGGCCCAAGACCCCCGAGCGCTTAGGATGTAGACCGGCGGGGACCTCTCTGCTGAGCTCTAGGTAGGGCTGCGGTGTGTCGTTTGGCCGAGGCCGGGCATGACCCGGAAAAGTGTGTCCGGCCGAAGTTAAGCGAGCGTGGTGGGTAAGTTGGTGCACCCCTGCACGGAAGAACTAATCTATGCATAGCCGGATCCTCGGTAAAGGACACTCGGAGTTGTATCCCGATCGATACAACTAAATTGGATACTATGGCTCTGGGATTGCTTCTCGCAGGGAGTCGAGAAGGGATCTCAGGACGAGGTTGATGACTGTATGGCTCTGGGATTGCTTTCTCGCAGGGAGTCGAGAAAGGATCTCTGGGTGAGGTTGAGACTTAATAATACTACTACATTATACTGTGCTGATCTACTCTCTTCTATTGCTGCAAGACCGCTGAAGATGCTAGTCTTCGATAGGACTAGGCTTTCCTCTCTATTCTGGCATTTCTGCAGCCCAGTCCACATATACAGCCACTCTTTGATAATGTTGCATATGTAGTGTAGATCCTTGCTTGCTGAGTACTTCGGATGAGTACTCACGGTTGCTTTGCTTTCTTTTTCCCCATATACCCCTTTTGATGCAACCAGATGACGGAGCCCCTGAGACAGGTGCCCCCGCCGACGATCGCTACTACTACCCCGAGGATGGATACTACTACGAACTGGCCGACGACCAGGAGTAGGTTCGGAGGGTCCCAGGCAGGAGGCCTGCGCCTTTCGATCGTAGTGTTTTATTTTGCCCCGCCTTTCTAAAGGCCTTTCTGTTTCTCTTTTAATATCTGTACTCAGATATCTGATGCTTCCGCTGACGCTTGTATGCCATCGAGCTATGTATTCGAGTCCTCGAGGCCCTGGCTTGTAATATAAAGCTTGTATGACTTTATTTATGTTTTAGAGTTGTGTTGTGATATCTTCCCGTGAGTCCTTAGGCTTGATCGTGTGCATTTGCGTGTATGATTAGTGCATGATTGAGCCGGGGGCGTCACAATGGAGAGGCCCCAGACACATCCACACATACCGGACGTATCTTCCGCCCTCTGAGTTGCGTCGTCAAGCTACAAAACAAGTATAGATGATAAGATGACATAATCCATGATATTTGAAACAATGTGATATTCTCTTACCGAACGGTATAGGTAGGCGAGGCCGGCGGACCCCCAGCTGTACCCTGCATCCCATTCCTTTAGGAAGTCGAGATACATCCATAGGGCATTGTCCCCAGAGCAGTCTGGAAACACGACCTCTGTGAGAAGATACCATAGGTAGGCCCTGGCGTACTGCTCCACCACCCGGGGTTCGGCACCTTCTGGGCACTTGCTCCGGTGCTTCAGGAGCCAGGGCAGCGGTACGTCGGAAGTTCGGTTACCCTTAGCGGGGGGGTGGGGGGGTTCAGTCGCCGATGAGGGCGATAACCCTATCATGCCAGTTCTTCCTCTCCACTCGTCCAGTGAGAGCACGACCCTCGAGCAGTAGGGCCGTAATCATCCCCCAATCCTGGAGGGTCACCGTCATCTCCCCACATGGAAGATGAAAATTGTGCGTCTCTGGCCGCCATCGGTCGATCAAAGCTGTGAGAGCTGAGTGGACGAGCGTCGGCGGCTTACGCTTGAACTGCAGGACGAAACCCAATAGTCGGGCTCTCGTGTAGAATGGTGCGTACCGGTCGTCGTACTCCATCTTAACGGTCGTCTTGTGACCCCTCATCCGTAGTGGCGGGAGCATCTGTCAAAATGAAGAACCAAATAATTAGCAACACGTTTTCATCAATTAGAAAGATTTGGTTCAAGAATGGTAATTACCACTCCATTCTCAATGAAACGGGCACGATGATCCTTGTCGAACGCAGGGTCAAGCATGGTATAGTTAGTGCCGATGTTGTCCGCAAGAGGTGGCCTCCTAAATAAAACTGCATAAACATAAGCATTAGCATAACTAAAATAGCACAAGCATAATTCAACACACATTTGTAACAATTTTTATCCATTCATTTGTAAACATTATTCTCATAAGCATGATTCATTCATTCATTCATTTTGCATAAGATTGTTTTAACATTATTCATTCATTTCTTCAATTTATAAAAAAAGTAAGTACATACAATCTTTCTCCAATATCCACTATATGCATATGGTTGATCACAAAGGTTTATCACATCATGTAGTTCATTCCTTCAATAAGCATATGAGTTCATTCCTTCAATAAGCATATCAAGATTTTTTTAAACATGAACTAGGGTTCATCAAAAATAAGTAAATACATATCAAGATGCATCACAAAGGTTCATATGGTTGAGATGCATCACAAAGGTTCATATGGTTGAGATGCATCACAAAGGTTCATCACATAAAAAAAACCTATGAGTTCAATCATTCAATAAGCATATCAAGATTTTTTTTTTAACATGAACATGAACTAGGTTCATCATGTAGATCAAAATACATATCAAGATTCATCACAAAGGTTCATATGGTTGATACATATCAAGGTTCATCACATCAAAACAAACCTATGAGTTCATTCCTTCAATAAGCATCATCTCAAGATTTTTTTTACATGAACTAGGGTGGGCTTGAATCAAATAATGCATCGAATCGGAAGCTATTTGAGAAAAACTAATTGGTTGGATCGAAGGAGCTTACTGTACTCGTTTCGGAGCCATCTCGATCCGCAAGAATGATGAAGAAACTAGAGAGATCCAAGGGGGAGAGTGGAGGGGACGAGAGAGAGAGAGAGAGGAAGAACAGAGAGGGCAGCAGGGTGGGGAGAGATGGGGAGGGGGAGGGCGAACCGGCGCGAGGCTTATATGTGCCCGGACCCTACCGCCAGACAGTCTGGCAGTAGGGTCTCACATCCTACCGCCGGACCCTGTGGCGGTAGGGTCGACCAGAGCTCACGGCGGCCGTCAGTTGCCTGCTAACGTGGATTAGTCAGCTACCGCCGTGGTTCCTGGCGGTAGCCTATGCACACCTACCGCCAAGCAGTGTGACGGTAAGAAAAAGGGTCAAATGTCAAAGAAAAAATTCGAACCGGGGTGAGATCCAGTTAAACTTTTTAAAAAGGGTCAAAACACGAAATTTAGCCGTCAGGCACAGTAATAACGTTGCATAGTAATAACGTTGCATATGCAGTGTCAGACAACGAGCTAAGTTGAACAAAGTAAAGTGGGAAATCAACTGCGGCCGCTGTCGACTCTCTTAGTAGTATTACTCAGTGGGATCGTTGGCTGGAGAAGGACAGTGATTTCTTTTTCCCCGGGCACACGCTGCGGTAAAACGCAAACACAACCAAACAAAAACCAAAATCCCCGCGCGCACACGCGTTCGTTGCCGCAAAGCGCCCATGTGTCATGCGTTAGCGCACCCATATATGGCCACTTGCATTGCGTCCTAGCTATCGCATTACACGTCGGCGGCGCCCATCACCCCCCTCCCGACCGAAATTTCATTCCAAGAGGAAGGAGCTCGCGAAATTCTGCTCTCCGGGCGCGCGCTGATCTGTTCCGAGTTGGATCGTGATATATGTGCGTGTCGCCGCATCATTTGCAGCTTTGTGTTACGTGTGCACGTCCCTGCTGAATAAATCCATCTACCAGTACGTAGGCAGCCAGGAGGTCGTCGTCCATCCAAAGTCGAGTCACCATCTGAGTTGGACTCAACTGGCTAGCTACTTGGCTTGGCTAGCGCAAGCGATTGGAAGCTGCATGCATGCTTCACCCTGCGTGTGCTTGGCCCCAAGTTAAATCAGATCACGGCCTGGGTTAATCTGCCGCGATGTTGACCGGAGATACGAAGGTTTTTTTTTTTTTTGAACCTGGAGATACGAAGGTTAACCTAACCCCATTAGTTTAGCACAAGCATGAATACTCACACACGCGAGCGGGTGCCGAGTGTGCCGATAGGGCTGAGTGTCAAGTGGAGACGCAACGCAATCATGCGTCGCATTGACGACCGGGGGTCGCCGGGCGCCAGGCCACGCCACGCATTGACGACAAGTCGCCTAGGTCGGCAGATCCATCTGTTTCCACCTCACCTAAGAGGCTAACCAGTGAACGCAAGGCTCTGTTTGACTGATGACCAAGACTTTTTTGGTGTGACACTGACGTAGAGTATACGTTACTAGCACAACGCACATGTGTGTTAAATCTTCGAGCTACTTAATGGAGCTATTTTTTTTTAAATAATATATTTTTTTATTAATTTTCAGAAATAATACACCGTTTTGATATTTTTGACAAATAATACGGCATCATCTTCCTGGAGGACGACTGGACCTAATCGTCTTCTTGGAGGACGATTAGTGTCCAGTCATCCACCAGGAAGCCGACTGGGCAATCGTCTGTAGGTTGGCCACCAGTCGTCCAGCAGGAAGATTATTAGTTTCAGTCGTCCACCAGGAAGATGATTAGTTCCAGTCGTCCACCAGGAAGATGATTAGTTCCAAATCTGCCTTCCCGCCAACCCTGCCTTTCCTACCAAACCTGCTTTTCCCGCCAAACCTGCATCTCCCGCCAAAACTACCTTTCCCGCCCAACCTGCCTTTCCCGCCATCTTCTTTTCCGTGCACCCTGTTGTTCCCGCCATTGTCTTTCCCGCCAACCCTTATGTTCCCGCCAACTTCTTTCCCGCCACCCCTTTTGTTCCCGCCATCTTTTTTCCCGCCATATTTCTCTTCTCGACTTATAAAACCCCCCTCAGAAAGGGTTGGTAAGCAGTGCATTGTAGTCTCGTCAAGATGTCCCATCCTCATTATCCTTTCGATCGTAGTTTCCGCCCGAGTATGTCGCAATGTCTTCTGAGGTTAGCCAGCAATTTCGAGATAGACAATAGGATAGTTCAATGGGACGAACTTATCAGTAGTGACACCATACTGAATGAGTTGGCTCACGCATTAAGTAGGTGCGGATGGCCTGCAAGGACCTATGAGGAGATACGGAAAGAACTCCTCAGGTTGCATGTTAGGTGGAAGAAGCAACAGCATAAGAGTGCAACTTTCCTAAGGACTGCCCGAGAGCATACTTATTTATGGAGTGATGAAAGCGAAGACGAAGACGATATCTTCATGCCGAGCAGCAAGGCCAAGACACCTGCATCGTCGAAGGGCAAGAGTGACTCATCGTCGAAGGGCAAGAGTGACTCATCGTCGAAGGGCAAGAGTGCCTCATCATCGAAGGGCAAGAGTGCTGCATCGACGGAGGATGACGATGATGTCTTCATGTAGTTTGTATGTTGTATTATCCAAGCTAAGTCGTACCGTTTAATTTTGATGTACTTGTATCTTAATTATCTCTGAGAGTGTTGTATTATCTAAGTTAAGTGTCTGTGCAGTGGGGCCTCTGTAGGGGGAGGTGTCTCCAATTACAGAAGACCAAATTGCCTCATAACCCTCTGATGGGCCATCTCCTCGACGTCCAAAGGTATTGTCTAGTTATTCAATATTGCATTGTCCTTCAAAATTTTCCATAGTTAAGCTGTTAGTTCATTGTTCAACGAACACCAAAATTTTAGGATCACAAAGAAGGGGATTAACAGGACTGGTACTGAGTGGCTAGTTAGGGTTCAACCGTACGTTGAACAATGGGAGACCGCGAACACACATCTGTGGCACGAGAATCACAACTTTGATATGGCGGAATTCAATCTCTATCTGCAGCGGTACATGACCGGAACACGGTTATGCATCGTTCATCACAATCACCCAGATGAGATTCCTGCCCCTAATACGGCGGATATGTACCCGAGCTATGATACTTCGGGCTCTAGGCAGCAAGCGGTAAGATATATTCTCTTCATATAATGCAAGTTGTCCATACATACTTTGCCGTGCACACGTAATAATCGTCCTCACAATTTCAGGTTGAGTTGACTCGCGGACTTGGCGAGGAGGTGTCCAACTTTCAGCTTTCACTGTCGTATGCCCCTTTAATGGTTCCTCGGGCTCAGGTCCAGTCCTGGATGACGCGCATTGAGGGGAAAGTACGATCTGTGTATCGGGCTATTACGTGCACACGCACTTCGGACGTACTTCACCATCATCCCCCGTGTCACTCCACGCACCAGCAGCCGCCGCGTCACTCGACTGGTCAGCTCGAACCCACACATCACCGACATGAGCCGCGTCCACGTCTAGCAGAGCAGTGGACGGCCAGGCCACCACCTCCTGACCAGGCCGGTAGTTCGGCGTGGCAGCACCAGCCGGACCCCACGTCTGGCTACGTGTTTTGGCCAGGACCCCTGTAGCAAGGTCCCACACCGGGATTCATGATGCAACCTCCGTCTACAGGTATGTTTCTTCATATTTATTCTTGTCAATATCGATTGGGCCTATGTATTTCATCATTACTTATGTTCGTCCATCCAGCAGGGTCCTATACGGATATCAGGCGTATGGACATGACGCGTCTATGTCCGGATCCGGGTGGGATAGTGACCATGAAGGTGGGCATAACACATAGGATTTCTTGTCGCAGCACAACGAGTGGATGGACATGTATTCGACTCCTGCACCACCTCCCACACAGGAAACACAGCATGACCAGGAATGGTCTGAGCTTCCTCCCCGTAACGTTCGGGCACCCCACAGGTATCTGTGGCCGACGCCGCCTACACCACCTCCACGACGTGGCGGACGACGTGGCTAATGCTTGTCTAGCACTATATCTATCTATGTACGTGAGGGACATATGCTACCTATGTATGCGATAGACATATCTATGTGTGCGAGAGACATATTCTACCTATGTATGCGAGAGACATATTTCTCCGTCGATGCAGCACTCTTAGGGATAATTAAGATACAAGTACATCGAAATTAAACGGTACGACTTAACTTAGATAATACAACACTCTCAGAGATAATTAAGATGCAAGTACATCAAAATTAAACGGTACGACTTAGCTTAGATAATACAACATACAAACTACATGAAGACATCATCATCATCCTCCGTCGATGCAGCACTCTTGCCCTTCGATGATGAGGCACTCTTGCCCTTCGACGATGAGTCACTCTTGCCCTTCGACGATGCAGGTGTCTTGGCCTTGCTGCTCGGCATGAAGATATCGTCTTCGTCTTCGCTTTCATCACTCCATAAATAAGTATGCTCTCGGGCAGTCCTTAGGAAAGTTGCACTCTTATGCTGTTGCTTCTTCCACCTAACATGCAACCTGAGGAGTTCTTTCCGTATCTCCTCATAGGTCCTTGCAGGCCATCCGCACCTACTTAATGCGTGAGCCAACTCATTCAGTATGGTGTCACTACTGATAAGTTCGTCCCATTGAACTATCCTATTGTCTATCTCGAAATTGCTGGCTAACCTCAGAAGACATTGCGACATACTCGGGTGGAAACTACGATCGAAAGGATAATGAGGATGGGACATCTTGACGAGACTACAATGCACTGCTTACCAACCCTTTCTGAGGGGGGTTTTATAAGTCGAGAAGAGAAATATGGCGGGAAAGAAGATGGCGGGAACAGAAGGGGTGGCGGGAAAGAAGTTGGCGGGAACATAAGGGTTGGCGGGAAAGACAATGGCGGGAACAACAGGGTTCGCGGAAAAGAAGATGGCGGGAACGGCAGTGTGACGCCCCCGGCTCAATCGTGCACTAATCATACACGCAAATGCACACGATCAAGCCTAAGGACTCACAGGAAGATATCACAACACAACTCTAAAACATAAATAAAGTCATACAAGCTTTATATTACAAGCCAGGGCCTCGAGGGCTCGAATACATAGCTCGATGGCATACAAGCGTCAGCGGAAGCATCAGATATCTGAGTACAGATATTAAAAGAGAAACAGAAAGGCCTTTAGAAAGGCGGGGCAAAATAAAACACTACGATCGAAAGGCGCAGGCCTCCTGCCTGGGACCCTCCGAACCTACTCCTGGTCGTCAGCCAACTCGTAGCAGTATCCATCCTCGGGGTGGTAGTAGCGATCGTCGGCGGGGGCAACTGTCTCAGGGGCTCCGTCATCTGGTCACGACAAACTGATATGGGAAGAAAAAGAAAGCAAAGCAACCGTGAGTACTCAGAAGTACTCAGTAAGCAAGGATCTACACTACATATGCAACATTATCAAAGGAAGGCTGTATATGTGGACTGGGCTGCAGAAATGCCAGAATAGAGGGAAAGCCTAGTCCTATCGAAGACTAGCATCTTCAGCGGTCTTGCAGAAATAGAAGAGAGTAGAACAGATTAATATAATGTAGCAGTATCATTAAGTCTCAACCTCACCCAGAGATCCTTTCTCGACTCCCTGCGAGAAAGCAATCCCAGAGCCATATAGTGATCAACCTCGTCCTTAGATCCCTTCTCGACTCCCTGCGAGAAGCAATCCCAGAGCCTCATATCCAGGTCTCATCTCAAGTTCTAGCCGTATCGATCAGGATACAACTACGAGTGTCTGTTACCGTAGGACAGGCTATCGATAGATGTTTTCTTCCCTGCAGGGGTGCACCAACTTACCCACCACGCTCGCTTAACTCCGGCCGGACACTGTTTCCGGGTCATGCCCGACCTCGGCCAAACGACACACCGCAACCCTACCTACAGCTCAGCAGAGAGGTCCCCGCCGGTCTACATCCTAAGCGCAAGGGGGTCTTGGCCATCGCCCCTCGCCCTCCGGGTCGTTGCGCACACGGTGAAGCCAGGCACCAACACTACAGGAAGGCGCCGGTCCGTCCGTGCCGCCATGCTGAACTAGACGTCTGACAGAGCTTTCGGCTGATGCATACGATGCAGAACGCCCATACTATGCCCATGTGGTGGTTAGTGCTATCGGGCCAGAGGCCCACTCAGATCAAATATCCAAACCGTTAGTACCTTGGTGGTGTGGTAACAAGCAGAGACTTACGATCGATGTGACCCCGTCGCCCCGTCTCGAGGACTTGCGGCAAGGGCCAAGAATGTCCGGCCACGCCTCGTATTCTCACTCGGGCACCATCCAGGTCAACCCGTCTCACAAAAGACCGTCGGTAACTCAGGTCCACCTCTACTGGGCGGTACCGCCTGTCCCTCCAGTCCTGCAGTTAAAGTAACTCCCTCGGGTCACCCTCGGGGCCGACCCGTTTCTAACAGGGTGCAGGGGTAAAGTCACAGTAGCCGTGTGTCCATAACATCAAGGGAATCCGAGGTACCACCCTCGACGGATACCCACTCGATGTAACTGTCAAGGTGAACGTAGGAGGATTCACCCTCGATGGGTTCACACTTGGTGTGTTGCACGACCGCGTCGTTATCGGAAGTGGTGAATGAGGAATCACCCTCGATGACCACGACCAAAAAGCTACTCTACAGGGTTAACATCTGAAGTGCTACACGAGGTATCACCCTCGGCACTCGATAGTAACGCTGCAGTGTCGTTACAACTAAGGGGGTGAAGTGCGGTGCCGGGGCCTGGTCTTCAATCCCGTTGATCGGGTCTTCTGATCATCCAGCGGGGCAGTCGGGACTAATGGGGTCACTGATAGGTTTCTACCCAGCATATACTAAGCAGTCTAGGTTATGCAGGTAATTATCAACAGCAGGTTACAATAAACAGGCTATGCATCAGAATAGGTAAAGCAGCAGCAACAACAATTCTAATGCAAGCATGAGAAATTAGAATGGGCGATATCGGGATGATCAAAGGGAGGGCTTGCCTGGTTGCTCGGCGACAAGGGCAAGGTCGTCAACGGTGTCTTCGGGCTCCGGAGCTGCGTCGGTACCGGGAACTGCGTCGGGGTCTAACGAGAGAGAAGAGGGGAAGGAAACAATAAATACAAGCAAACGGATGCAACACGATGTATGACATGGCAATTCGCAGTGCTAGGGGTAGTCTAACGCAGTACTACACGTATCAGACGGAGCGGGAGAATATCTGACGATATTTCCCGGGTCTTTGGATTTATCGGACAGGCTATCCGGAGGGGGAATGTCCCATGTTCAGGTAGTTAGAGACGTGTGACGGACGAACGGACCGCGTATTCGGATTCGTCTCGTCGTTCTGAGCAACTTTCATGTACAAAGTTTTTCGATCTGAGCTACGGTTTATTTTATATGATTTTCTAAAGACTTTAGCAATTTCTGGAATTTATTTAATTATTTAAATACGAATTATCCAAAACAGTGTATGTTGACGTCATCATGATGTCAGCATGACGTCAGCAGTCAACATTGGAGTTGACCTAGTCAAACTGACGTGTGGGTCCCACCTGTCAGTGTCAGTTTAGTTTAATTAGGGTTTAGTTAATTTTAATTACTGCTTAATTAAACTAACTAATTATTTAGATTAACTTAATCAAAGTTAATTAACTTAATTAATTACTAATTATTGATTTTATTAAATCTATTTTTTTTATTTTCGTTTTAACAGGGACTGGCCCACTGGTTAGTGGCACAGCCGGACATGTCCGGGCTGTGCCCGTTCGGGCACCGGACATGTTCGGTGCGCATACGGGCGCACGGGCGCGGCGAGCGGGCGAGGCGGCGACGAGCACCGGCGTGCGCGGGGCCGCGCGCGGGCGGGAGGCGAGCGCGGGCGGGGCAGGGGCGGCCGGGCGCGGTGGCCCGTCGAACGGCGAGCGGCGGCGCGGGCCACAAGCGAGGCGGGGCGGGGTGAAGCAGCGGCGAGGCGGGCTCGGGCGCGAGCGACAGGGAGAGGGGCGCGGTGAGTGCGGCCCGGAGCGCGGTTCCGGCGCGCGGCCCCGGCGAACGGCGTCGAAGGGAGAGGGGAGGGTGGCAGCGGAGGCCGGGGGGTGCTCACGAGGGGGGAGGCGAGGCAGGGGTGGCGAGGCTCGGTGGAGCCGACGGGGAGGCGTTTGGCGACGGCGGTGGCGGGGTCCGGCGACGGCGAAGACGGGCGGCGGCGTTGCGGCGTCGGGGAGGTGGGGCCGTGCCCGATCCTCTGGATTCGGTGGAGAAGGGAGATAGGATAGCGAAGGGGTGTGGGGGTTGGGCTGGGTTGGGGGGATAAGGGGAGAGCGGGATGGGCCGGCCTGGTGGTCCAGCTGGGCCACGGCCCAGTGGGGGGGGGGGGTTTCTGTTTTCCCTTTTCTTTTTTTTATTTCTTTTCTGCTTTGCTAATTGTTAGGCCACTTATGGACTTTTGTAAAATATAAGAACTGGTCCATAAATCACAGTGCAACATTAGTCACTGCTAGAAATTGGTTTGGTGTCCATATCTTTTTATTTGGATTTTATTTAACTTGAAAAGGATTAAATAGTGTTGTTTTGCTGCTGTTCCTTGATGTTTGAGTCCTTTTCCAATTCCATTAAATGTTGCAATCATTTTTATAAATGATTTGGGAATATTTGCAACATGAGGCACATTTTAGTTTTTAGGTTTGGACAAGTTTTATTTTCCACTTTAGTTTTAATTTGAATCTTGAGTTAGGAGCTGAATGCAAATGATGATTAGGCACTGATAATCATGATGAATGGCATAATCAAAAGGGTGATTACTGTAGTTAACCACTGGGGGTGTTACAAGTCTCCTCCACTAACAAGAATTCTCGTCCCGAGAATTAAGAGGTAGAAGGAAAAAGTTCGGGGTATTCCGCACGAAGGTTATCTTCGCGTTCCCAAGTGGCTTCATCTTCAGTATGATTTGATCACTGCACTTTGAGGAACTTGGTAACCTTCTGACGGGTCCGACGTTCAGCTTCATCGAGAATGCGGATCAGATGCTCCTTATAAGATAGATCATCTTGCAATTCGAGCATCTCGTGATCCACAGCTCGGTGCGGAGATTCCTTAAAGCATTTACGAAGTTGCGACACATGGAAGACGTCGTGGATATGAGAGAATTGCGGCGGCAACTCCAAGTTATATGACACCTGGCCACGTCTAGCAATAATGCGAAAATGACCAATGTAGCGTGGAGCTAACTTGCCCTTGATTCCAAAACGGTGAGTGCCTTTCATAGGAGTGACTCGCAGATAAGCTTGATCACCAGGTTGATAAGTCAAACCCCATCGTTTGCGATCGTAGTTGCTCTTCTGGCGGTCCTGAGCCGCCTTGATATTTTCTCCAACGATACGGACTTGCTCTTCGGCGTGTTGAATAATATCCGGACCCACGAGCGGTCGTTCCCCAGTTTCTAACCAATTCAGAGGGGTTCGACACTTACGTCCATATAGAACTATGAAGGGGGCCATTTTCAAGCTGGCTTGATAGCTGTTGTTATAAGAGAACTCGGCATACGAAAGAGATTCTTCCCACTTCCTGCCGAAAGAAATAACACAAGCTCGTAGCATGTCTTCAAGCACTTGATTGACTCGCTCGACTTGGCCTTGGGATTGAGGGTGTTAAGCTGAACTCCAGGTAATATGAGTTCCCATAGCTGTTTGGAAACTTTCCCAGAACTTGGAAGTGAAAAGGCCGCCACGGTCCGAACTAATCTCCTTCAGAATACCGTGGAGTGAAACAATTCTGGAGATATACAACTCTGCTAACTGACTAGCAGTGATAGTCTCCTTGACAGGCAGAAAATGTGCAACTTTAGAAAGTTGGTCGACGACGACAAGAATAGCATCGTGACCCTTCTGTGACCTAGGAAGTCCTGTAATGAAATCCATCTGAACCTTATCCCATTTCCATAGAGGAATAGGAAGCGGTTGCAGAATTCCAGCTGGTTTCTGATGTTCTGCTTTAACGCGACGACACACATCACATTCAGCAACATAACGAGCAATGTCATGCTTCATTCTAGACCACCAGTACCTTTGACGGAGATCACGATACATCTTGGTGCTACCCGGATGAATAGACAGTGGGGTATCATGTGCCTCCTTCATGACTTTGTCAGTCATAAGCTTGAAGCGAGGCACCACAATGCGGTTTCTGAAATACAAGTTTCCATCTTCAGACAGCGAGAAATCCCTGTACTTTTCAAGGTGAAGATCTTTCTTCATGAGATCAATTTCAGCATCTTTAGCTTGCGCATTCTTAACAGCTTTCTCAAGATCTGGTTGTATCACAACGTTATTAAGAGAACCCTGTGGAACAATACGTAGATTCAGCTTGCACAGTTCTTCAAAAAGACGAGGTTGAGCTCGCCTAACCATGAGGTTGTCGCAATAGGACTTACGGCTTAAGGCATCAGCCATCACGTTAGCCTTGCCAGGGGTATAGGAAATACCCAAATCATAGTCCGCAATGGCCTCCATCCATCTTTGCTGACGGAGGTTTAGAGATGGCTGAGTGAACAAGTACTTCAGACTTTTATGATCCGTGTATATCTCGCAACGATTACCGAGGAGGTAATGTCGCCACAACTGCAGTGCATAGATGACAGCAGCTAGTTCTAGATCATATACCGGATAATTCTCTTCATGTGGGCGCAACTGACGAGAGCCATAAGCAATCACTTTACGCTCTTGCATTAGGACACAGCCTAATCCTTCACGGGATGCGTCACAATAAATCACAAAGTCTTTGCGGGTATCTGGAGGAGATAGTACTGGGGCAGATGTTAGCTTGTCCTTGAGTGTTTGAAAACTTTTTTGACATTTTTCTGTCCATTCAAACTTAACGCCCTTGTGAAGCAGATCAGTCAAAGTCTTAGCAATCTTAGAAAAATTCTCAACAAACCGACGACAATAGCTTGCAAGGCCGAGAAAACTTCTCACTTGCTTGACGTTCTTTGGAGGTGTCCAGTCAAGAATAGCCTGAACTCGTTCCGGGTTAACAGCAATTCCATCCTTGGAAATCACATGACCAAGGTAGGTTACTTCAGAAAGCCAGAATTCACATTTGGAGTATTTGGCATACAACTGGTGTTCTCGGAGCCTTTCCAGTACAAGACGGAGGTGTTCGGCATGTTCTTCTTTATTCTTTGAATAGACCAGAATATCATCTAGATAAACCACGACAAATTTGTCGAGGTAATCCATGAAGATATAATTCATCAGACGGGAGAATGTGGCTGGAGCATTTGTTAAGCCAAATGACATGACAGTGTACTCGTAAGAGCCATAGCGAGTAACAAATGTAGTCTTCGGAATATCCTCTTCACGAACACGGATCTGATGGTAACCCAACCTCAAGTCGAGTTTAGAAAACACCGATGATCCAGCAAGTTGATCATACAAATCATTGATCCGGGGAAGCGGATATTTGTTCTGGATTGTGGCTTGGTTAATGGGCCAATAATCCTGAACCAATCGGTTAGTTCCATCCTTCTTCTTGACGAAGAGTGAAGGCGCTCCCCAAGCAGAGGAACTGGGGCGGATGAAACCCTTCTTAAGTGACGTGTCGATTTCCTCCTTAAGTTCAAGAAGGTGGTGCGGAGGCATCTTATAAGGACGCTTCGCAATAGGAGTTGTGCCTTGTTTCAAGTCAATGACAAACTCGACAGCTCTAGCAGGCGGTATTCCTGGAAGTTCTTCTGGAAACACATCTTGAAAATCACGAACAACTGGAACGTTCTCGATGCCTTCAAGAGGTGAGGCATTCAATGCATTCAGAACATATATTTGAGTCTCAGCATCCTGAGCTATTCGGGCTGAGTATTTGACTGTCTGGCCAGAAGGGTGTGTGAGGCGGACTGTTTCAGTGGCACAGTCAATCAAAGCTTTATGAGGCTTCAACCAGTCCATTCCCAGAATAATGTCTATGTTGGAGGTCTTGAGAGCAATGAGTGAAACGGGGAACATCAATCCTCCGATCACAATGTGGTTACCGTGGCTTACCATGGTAGTTTACCAATTAGCCCCGGGTGACTGGATTACTAATGGGGTGGACATCTCCTCGAAAGGTATATCATGGCTTCGCGCAAAACTTTCGGACATGAAGGAGTGCGATGCTCCAGAATCAAAGAGGACTGAAGCTGGGATTGAATTCACTAGAAGGGTGCCCATCACAATCTTGGGGTCCTGTCGAGCTTCTTCCATGTTGACTTGGTTGACATGAACAAGCTGATTAGCAGGTAGTCTGGCATTACGATTCCTGGAACGATGGGTCCGATGGCCCTTCCTACGGCCAACAGAATGACGTGATGCATTCTGAGGCTGACCTTGATGACAGTTGAAAGCATGGTGCCCTGGCTGTCCACACTTGCGGCATAAACCATCATTAGGGAGAGGAGCTACGGCATTGGACTGTCCACCCTGGATCGTTAGCTGTCTTGGCGGCGGAGGCAGACGAGGTGCAACATATGACGATCTCGGTGCAGGGGCAGGTCGGTGATATACATTGTGCGGGATCCACACTCGACGCTTCTGAACAGGCTGACCCGAGGATGATCCAGCTTCATGAGTGCGCTTGAGCGACTCCTGGCATTTAGTCAGAGCTGTTTCAACTTGGAAAGATTTGCTGACAAGCGTTGCGAAGTCTGTGCAATCATGGGCTGCAAGTGCGAGGTTTATGTCAGTACGCAGTCCTTCATGGAATTTATCCTGCTTGCGGGCGTCAGTGCAAACGTCATCTTCAGCATAGCGGGACAATTCAAGAAATTTCCTCTGATATTCATCCACAATCATTATTCCCTGGGTGAGTTTGCGGAACTCCTGCTTCTTCTGGTCCATCAGACCTTGAGGAATGTACCATGCACGAAAAGCTGACTGAAATTCCTGCCAAGTGGTTACTGTTTCAGCAGGCAACATACACTTGTGGCTTTCCCACCATTGAGCAGCTGGACCCTTTAAGTGGAATGTCGCAAAGGTGACGTAACTGTCAGGGGCAACATTAGCTGACTCCATTTCAAACAGGATGTCACGAAGCCAATCATCAGCATCCATAGGATTGGTGGAGTTGCGGAAAACGGATGCATTGAGGCGCACAAATTCTGGCAGAGTTATTGGAGCATTCTGTTGCTGAGCATTCTGAGTTGGGAATTGAGCCAATACTCCGGTCATAAACTGACGGTTGAGCTCAAACTGCTGACGGTTGAGTTCAAACTGCTGCATCATTGCGGCAATATAGGGTGGCGGTGGAGGATCATCAGCCATCCTGCAAAATCAACAGGGGCAGTTTAGCAAGAAAAACTGCAGGTGTATGGAGTTATTCATGAAGTAACACGCACAACAGAAGGAAGTGCAATAGATACTTCATCATATTCGCACCAGACATTCAAAGCCACACATAGTCTCGGTTACAATCCGGCATTACGACAGTTGAAAGGGGAGGGCTAGACAACTATGCGGCGCGCAGGCACGCGATATGGAAGTACACAACGAGACATAACAAAGGCTACATCAACGTCGGAGAAAACTATTGGAGCGAGGAATCTGCAAGTGACAAAATAGGGTGCCCTTGATAAGAGGATCCTGCAAGCAGAACCTGGCCCGCAATCTTGAAGGAAGGGGGGGGGGGGAATTTCAGAACAGCGGGTGGATGTGATCACGAGAACCTAATGTTGGAGTTAGTAAAATTTTAATCCGAATAGAAGAGAGATCAGAGTCCCAGAGTAAAGGTCGAGGAGTAAAAGATCCTAATACCACCCATTTGGCGACGTGGGCCCGTAAGCCACACAACCATGTTAGTAAAACAATTTTGGACAACTAGACTCAACTTCGGCCAAAGAGTTGGAAAGGGGGGTTCCTACAGGCAGTCGGCTCTGATACCAACTTGTGACACCCCCGGCTCAATCGTGCACTAATCATACACGCAAATGCACACGATCAAGCCTAAGGACTCACGGGAAGATATCACAAACACAACTCTAAAACATAAATAAAGTCATACAAGCTTGATATTACAAGCCAGGGCCTCGAGGGCTCGAATACATAGCTCGATGGCATACAAGCGTCAGCGGAAGCATCAAATATCTGAGTACAGATATTAAAAGAGAAACAGAAAGGCCTTTAGAAAGGCGGGGCAAAATAAAACACTACGATCGAAAGGCGCAGGCCTCCTGCCTGGGACCCTCCAAACCTACTCCTGGTCGTCAGCCAACTCGTAGCAGTATCCATCCTCGGGGTGGTAGTAGCGATCGTCGACGGGGGCAGCTGTCTCAGGGGGCTCCGTCATCTGGTCACGACAAACTGATATGGGGAGAAAAAGAAAGCAAAGCAACCGTGAGTACTCAGAAGTACTCAGCAGGCAAGGATCTACACCACATATGCAACATTATCAAAGGAAGGGTGTATATGTGGACTGGGCTGCAAAAATGCCAGAATAGAGGGGAAAGCCTAGTCCTATCGAAGACTAGCATCTTCAGCGGTCTTGCAGAAATAGAAGAGAGTAGAACAGATTAATATAATGTAGCAGTATCATTAAGTCTCAACCTCACC
Source organism: Thinopyrum elongatum (assembly GCA_011799875.1). NCBI lineage: Eukaryota > Viridiplantae > Streptophyta > Magnoliopsida > Poales > Poaceae > Thinopyrum > Thinopyrum elongatum. The sequence goes on along the minus strand of CM022297.1, from coordinate 326,890,428 downwards.
CAGAGATCCTTTCTTGACTCCCTGCGAGAAAGCAATCCCAGAGCCATATAGTCATCAACCTCGTCCTGAGATCCCTTCTCGACTCCCTGCGAGAAGCAATCCCAGAGCCTCATATCCAGGTCTCATCTCAAGTTCTAGCTGTATCGATCGGGATACAACTCCGAGTGTCCGTTACCGTAGGACAGGCTATCGATAGATGTTTTCTTCCCTGCAGGAGTGCACCAACTTACCCACCACGCTCGCTTAACTCCGGCCGGACACACTTTTCCGGGTCATGCCCGACCTCGGCCAAACGACACACCGCAACTGTACCTACAGCTCAGCAGAGAGGTCCCCGCCGGTCTACATCCTAAGCGCAAGGGGGTCTTGGCCATCGCCCCTCGCCCTCCGGGTCGTTGCGCACACGGTGAAGCCAGGCACCAACACTACAGGAAGGCGCCGGTCCGTCCGTGCCGCCATGCTGAACTAGACGTCTGACAGAGCTTTCGGCTAATGCATATGATGCAGAACGCCCACACTATGCCCACGTGGTGGTTAGTGCTATCGGGCTAGAGGCCCACTCAGATCAAATATCCAAACCGTTAGTACCTTCGTGGTGCGGTAACGAGCAGAGACTCACGATCGATGTGACCCCATCGCCCTGTCTTGAGGACTTGCGGCAAGGGCCAAGAATGCCCGGCCACGCCTCGTATTCTCACTCGGGCACCATCCAGGTCAACCCGTCTCACAAAAGACCGTCGGTAACTCAGGTCCACCTCTACTGGGCGGTACCGCCTGTCCCTCCAGTCCTGCAGTTAAAGTAACTTCCTCGGGTCGCCCTCGGGGCCGACCCGTTTCTAACAGGGTGCAGGGGTAAAGTCACAGTAGCCGTGTGTCCATAACATCAAGGGAATCCGAGGTATCACCCTCGACGGATACCCACTTGATGTAACTGTCAAGGTGAACGTAGGAGGATTCACCCGCGATGGGTTCACACTTGATGTGTTGCACGACCGCGTCGTTATCGGAAGTGGTGAAGGAGGAATCACCCTCGATGACCACGACCAAAAAGCTACTCTACAGGGTTAACATCTGAAGTGCTACACGAGGTATCACCCTCGGCACTCGATAGTAACGCTGCAATGTCGTTACAACTAAGGGGGTGAAGTGCGGTGCCGGGGCCTGGTCTTCAATCTCGTTGATCGGGTCTTCTGATCATCCAGCGGGGCAGTCGGGACTAGTGGGGTCACTGATAGGTCTCTACCCAGCATATACTAAGCAGTCTAGGTTATGCAGGTAATTATCAACAGCAGGTTACAATAAACAGGCTATGCATCAGAATAGGTAAAGCAGCAGCAGCAACAATTCTAATGCAAGCATGAGAAATTAGAATGGGCGATATCGGGATGATCAAAGGGGGGGCTTGCCTGGTTGCTCGGCGGCAAGGGCAAGTTCGTCAACTGTGTCTTCGGGCTCCGGAGCTGCGTCGGTACCGGGAACTGCGTCGGGGTCTAACAAGAGAGAAGAGGGGGAGGAAACAATAAATACAAGCAAACAGATGCAACATGATGTATGACATGGCAATTCGCAGTGCTAGGGGTAGTCTAATGCAGTACTACACGTATCAGACGGAGCGGGAGAATATCTGACGATATTTCCAGGGTCTTTGGATTTATCGGACAGGCGATCCGGAGGGGGAATGTCCTATGTTCAGGTAGTTAGAGACATGTGACGGACGAACGGACCGCGTATTTGGATTCGTCTCGTCGTTCTGAGCAACTTTCATGTACAAAGTTTTTCGATCTGAGCTACGGTTTATTTTATATGATTTTCTAAAGACTTTAGCAATTTCTGGAATTTATTTAATTATTTAAATACGAATTATCCAAAACAGTGTATGCTGACGTCATCATGATGTCAGCAGTCAACAGTGGAGTTGACCTAGTCAAACTGACATGTGGGTCCCACCTGTCAGTGTCAGTTTAGTTTAATTAGGGTTTAGTTAATTTTAATTACTGTTTAATTAAACTAACTAATTATTTAGATTAACTTAATCAAAGTTAATTAACTTAATTAATTAACTAATTGATTAATTACTAATTATTGATTTTATTAAATCTATTTTTTTTTCATTTTAACAGGGGCTGGCCCACTGGTCAGTGGCACAGCCGGACATGTCCGGGCTGTGCCCGTTCGGGCACCGGTCAAGTCCGGTGCGCATACGGGCGCACGGGCGCGGCGAGCCGGCGAGGCGGCGACGAGCGCCGGCGGGCGCGGGGCCGCGCGCGGGCGGGAGGCGAGCGCGGGCGGGGCAGGGGCCGCCGGGCGCGGTGGCCCGTCGAACGGCGAGCGGCGGCGCGGGCCATAGGCGAGGCGGGGCGGGGTGAAGCAGCGGCGAGGCGGGCTCGGGCGCGAGCGACAGGGAGAGGGACGCGGTGAGCGCGGCCCGGAGCGCGGCTCCGGCGCGCGGCCCCGGCGAACGGCGTCGAAGGGAGAGGAACAGGCAGCGGACGCCGGGGGGGTGCTCACGAGGGGGGAGGCGAGGCAGGGGTGGCGAGGCTCGGTGGAGCCGACGGGGAGGAGGACGGGGAGGCGTTCGGCGAGCTGGGCGGGTGGCGGGTCTGGCGACGGCGAAGACGGGCGGTGCGTTGCGGCGTCGCGGGAGGCGGGGGCCGCGCCCGATCCCTCTTGGATCGGGGGGAGAGGGGGGGAGAGGGAGGAGAGGAGAGCGAGGGGGGGGGGTGAGTAGGGTGGGCTAGGTTTGGGGGGGGGGGGGGATAAGGGGAGAGCGGGATGGGCCGGCTGGTGGTCCAGCTGGGCCACGACTCAGTGGGGGGGGGTTCTGTTTTCCCTTTTCTTTTTTTTATTTCTTTTCTGCTTTGCTAATTGTTAGGCCACTTATGGACTTTTGTAAAATATAAGAACTGGTCCATAAATCATAGTGCAACATTAGTCACTGCTAGAAATTGGTTTGGTGTCCATGTCTTTTTATTTGGATTTTATTTAACTTGAAAAGGATTAAATAGTGTTGTTTTGCTGCTGTTCCTTGATGTTTGAGTCCTTTTCCAATTCCATTAAATGTTGCAATCATTTTTATAAATGCTTTGGAAATATTTGCAACATGTGTCACATTTTAGTTTTCAGGTTTGGACAACTTTTATTTTTCACTTTAGTTTTAATTTGAATCTTGAGTTAGTAGCTGAATGCAAATGATGATTAGGCACTGATAATCATGATGACATGGCATAATCAAAAGGGTGATTACTGTAGTTAACCACTGGGGGTGTTACAGGCAGTTTTGGCGGGAGATGCAGGTTTGGCGGGAAAGGTAGGTTTGGCGGGAGATGCAGGGTTGGCGGGAAGGCAGATTTGGAACTAATCATCTTCCTGGTGGACGACTGGAACTAATCATCTTCCTGGTGGACGACTGGTACTAATCATCTTCCTGGTGGACGACTGGTACTAATAATCTTTCTGGTGGACGACTGAAACTAATAATCTTCCTGCTGGACGACTGGTGGCCAACCTACAGACGATTGCCCAATCGGCTTCCTGGTGGACGACTGGACACTAATCGTCCTCCAGGAAGACGATTAGGTCCGGTCGTCCTCCAGGAAGATGATGCCGTATTATTTGTCAAAAATATCAAAACGGTGTATTATTTCTGAAAATTAATAAAAAAATGTATTATTTAAAAAAATTAGCCTTAATCGCCTTCTATTGCTAGCTTAGAATTGAAGGAGCTAGGCGCGGTACGTAGCTACGTACGCTCCAAACAAGAAGCTAGGGTTGTTTTCTCGATCGATTGGTAGGGTTTTTCTCCCCTTACCAATCCACATCATACCTCTCTTCCTCGCCTCCCCTCCTGGCTCCTCCCCACGCGCCGCCGCCAGCCCGCCGGTTCCATCGTCTACGGTAGGAGCAGCAGGCCATCGTCCTCGCACTCGAGAAACAACCAGCCCTATCTCGCTCGCCTCACTCGCCAAGTCAAGAGGAGCTCGGGCCGCCTATGTAAAGCGCGGGCCAGATCCGAGCCAGTTAAGGCGCTGGTGCCCGTGCGGCGCATCATCGGTGAAGATAAGCGGCACGACTGTGCGAAGAGGGGCTAGGGATTTAGGAGAGGAGGACTCCACATCACGGCGGCTTCCTTCTCAACCCCAACATCTGGTCTATGCTGGTGCCGCAGCCCCTGGTTCGTTTCACTCTCTCTCTCTCTCTCTCTCTCCAGGGTTCATGTACGCGTCTGATTCGCAGGTGATTCGTGGTTGTAGCCGTTCGTTCTCCTCACAAGGCTGACTTGTGGGCTTGATTAATTATTTTTGTGGTTGCTACTCGCGGTTGGTTCTAAGGCGAGGTGAATTGGAAGTACTGGTTTTGATCGAGTTCTTCATTTGTGGTATTGATTGAAGGATGCAAGCTCATTCAATTTTGGAGCTTTTCAATTCAATTAGTATTGTTGAATCATTCATACAACTCACATTACTGGATAGTTGTTGGTATATTGCTTGTGAAGTTGTGATTCTGTTTCTCTAAATTTTTAGCTGCACCTTTGTTAAGTGTATATGTTACCATTGACTAGAGAGACTCATTCATAGGTAACGGTCTAGAACCTCTTAGGGATAATCCTTAGTTGCCTTGCTAAGGTTCAGTGTGGACGGTGGAGGCTGCGTAGTGAGTTCCGGGCTAAGCTTTGTCAGGCAGCAATACAAAGGATGGTGCCGAGCTTAACATAGCAAAGTTGCATTTTTTAATATGTAGCGACAGGTGGGCTATAAGGGTAGTTAGGTTGATCTTTGAGCATAGACATTTTTATCAAAGATAATTCTGTTGAGAAAGTAAAATAATTGTGTGTAACCATGCCAATAATTCTCTTGCAACGTAAGGAATTCAGGTTCATGCCCTTGCAAATACTGAAGCAGAGAAGAAGTATGAGCTCTTGGAATCAGTAAACGGTGATGGGCGCCCATCTAATATATTTTAAGCAGGCATGGATACTCTCTGCAGTTTAAGCTATCTTTGTTGTATGTTTGGCTAAGACCTTTTTTTCTTTGTTCTAGGGATTTGAGACAATTGGTTTAATAATCGCTTCTTTGGCATATTGGTTTTAGCCAACAGTTCAGAACCAGGAGTGTGTTGATCATAACTTATCATTGAATCTGCTAACTGCAATGTCTTAATGCAGGTTCTAACATACGTGCAGCAACCAAAATAAATGGCTATGAATGAGAAAGATAAACTTGCAAAGAGAATTCAATTGTTTAGAACTCTAGAAGAAATAGAAAACTTGAGGAGTTGAAGTTCCTTTTCATTTGCTCATTGCCGGTGGTTCAGGCACGTGCCGTTGATGTTGATCAAGCCAGTGCCCTCCTCTTGAACTAATTTGCTTGGTGGTGGTCAGATATGGGGGTGCAGTGGTGAGCCATCCCTTCTCCTCCACCATCTCCTCTGATATTTTGCTGCAATTCATACACCAATTTATGGATCAAGTAGATTTAAAAAATGAACTCTTTCTTGTATTTTAAGGATTGAGACAGTTGGTCGAGTTACCAATTTATAGCTCTCCTCCGCGCATGAGGAAGTAGATGCCATTATGCCTAGGCTGCCACAGAGCTGAACGGAGCCGAACAAGAACAGTGGTCGGCCTGTCACCTAACTCCATGAAGGTCGCCCGCTAAACCTAGCTTACCATCAACCTCCTCAATATTACCTATCCTGTTACCACTTTACCATTTGATTCCTTAATTCCAGATAACTGGTACTGATTATTTGATGAGTAGACATTTGAACCATAGTTTAGTTATATCGGGTACATATTTTTTTTAGGAAGATAGTCATGTATCTGTTAATTTGACAACGGAGTTAATTTTACAGAACATATAAGTTACCACTGTTTTGTTAATGCATTGATGGTCAAACATGCTACTTTAATATCTTCCTGTAAGTGCCACGAAAATTATGCAGGTGGTCATAGCATGTTGCCATTGGATTAAAAAAGATATATTTTAGAGTGTGGTCTTGGTCTTTGTATGCTTATTGTATTCATTTCTAATGGCTTCTGGTGGCTTAATATGCCCAAGGTTGTTATAGAACATATAGATACCACTGTTTTATTTTGATGGTCAAACATGCTATTTTAATATCTTCCTATAAGTGCCCCAAAAATGGTGGAGGTGATCATAGCATGTTGCCATTGGGTTAAAAAATAATATATTTTAGGGTGTGATCTTTATATGCTTATTGTACTCATTTCTAATGGTTTCTGGTGACTTAATATGCCCAAGGTTGTTATAGAACATATAGATACCACTGTTTTATTTTGATGGTCAAATATACTACTCCCTCCGATCCATATTAACTGATGCACACTTGGTACAACTTTGTACTAGAGTTGTACTAAGTGTGGGTCAATTAATATAGATCGAAGGGAGTACTTTAATATCTTAGTATAACTGCCACAAATATTATGCAGGTGATTGTACCATGTTGTCATTGGAATAAAGAAGAATCTATTTGAGAGTGTGGTCCAAAAATATTATGCAGGTCATCACCGCAAGTAGTACCCTACTGTCCAACTCTCCATTCGTGCATCTTATATATAGATGCTTATTTATTTAAACATCTTCTGGATTATTTGACTACCAGATAGTTCAATTTCCACTTCGATGCATGAATGTAGAGTATATCAGAAAGAAGGTAAAGACGTGTATGCAACACACATTTTAAGTTGTTAAATAGTCTGGTTCTTCTAGCTGTAAAATTTTGTTCCTTTTACAAGGTTATTGTTGCACGCTTATTTGTTTAACTGGAGGGCCTAATTATGATTTTGTTTCTTTTCGTTTGTAATTCAGGTTCATGTATATTGGAGGTGGAGGAGCACAATATGAAACATCGACATCCTTCCCAAGCACTCGCCCCTCACAAGGTACAATCTTGCACATTATTTTGTTACTACTGGTATATTGTCAAGTGATGTCATTCTGTGTGTATTTTAGAATCAAAATAAGGTCTCTTTTGTTGCCAATTTTTTTGTTGGAATGGAAGTCGTCTTAAGAACAAAATGAAATTATGACTGGTCGAACCTGAGAAAGTTTACTTCTAAAATATATCCATATGTCGTCTTAAGAACAAAATGAAATTATGTCTGCTCGAACCTGAGAAAGTTTCCTTCTAAAAATATGCCCATATGTAGTTTGCATAGTATGGCCTTTTCTTTTCACGTAGTATGAGAAATACATGCAGTGCTCTACTTAAGATATTCTCTTCAAAATGACATCTCTAAAATTACTTGATCGCAGATCATTATTGAGACATGTTTGTTGCATATTTTTCCTTTTTATTTTTCACCCTTGCATCGAGTGGTTTATTTATCAGGTCTGTTTTATGTTATTTTCTCTGTTCCAATATAAATATTCATTTTAAAGGTTTGCTTCCTGGTGTTCTAATTTGGGATTTCTTGCCCTACTTTTGGCAGTACCTCCATCAAAATTAGGAAGACGTTTTAGTAATGTTGTGTTTTTTGGGCCATGCTTGTGGATATACTCACTCCGTTCCTAAATATAAGCCTTTTAGAGATTTCATGCAATTTATAAATTATAATTTCAGTGATGTCTCATCCTTCTCATTTGCTGTCCAGTTTTTTCTTAGAGCAATGGTCTTATGATTCTGTTTGTATCTAATGCCATTTTCTATGTTTTTCTTACTTATTTTCAGGACAAATCCTACCAGACTTGGCTCTAATTGAAGTTATCATAAGAGTAAGTAATCAGCACTTGTTGTTCTGTTTTCTGATTCTATTGAGAAAGCTCAAAATTTGCAGTGTAAAATCAAACTTTTGCTCGCAGAATATTGAATATGCGCTAAAACGTATGTAGATTTACTCATGAGGGCAGAATCCTGTGAATTTCTTTTGAATCGATTGCTCAATTAGGAATACTAACATACATGATAGACATTTTATTTTATAACACCCGCGATGAGGACATGTGGTGCGTAAATTCTATTCATAAGTTTTGAGGTCATAAATTATATTCTCGCTGTCCAATTAAACAGTGTTATATGAATCTCCATCAGCAGATCCTTGCAGCGCAACACGCAGGGTAAGCCAGATGGCATGGCATTCAAACAAAGCCATATTTTTATTTAGTCTACTATATAATGTACTGCTATCACTATATGACATAGAAGAACCATATAAATCTGTTATCCTGGACTGCCTGTGGCTTGCTTTTGGTGTATCAGTGTATTTTTGAACTGGATGAAGAAAACCTATCAGCATATGTAATCGACTTGGTACTACAGTACCATTTTCTATAAGATGCATGTATTCTGCTTGCTCCTACCTCTTTCATTACAAAATATCAAATGTTGGATCAACCTGAGACAGGCAGCACGCCCCAAAGTAGTATTACGTTGTTGTGTCTATGTCACAGATGCATAATTTATATATGTGTGCTCGAACATAGGGTTGGACAGGGCAAACTCCCTATATTGGATACAATTATGTTATCTATAAAAGCAATTTCATGCTTTCATGCATTAAAATAATCTATTCTTGGCAACTATTCTTGCAACAATATGTACTTTGTTTACTTGAGCCAGGCACCGCGTGCCAATGCGCGTTTTAGATTTTGATAAACACAACTGCATTATGTTATTTCTTATATTTACAATGCTTCAATGATTGTATTACCGGGTGGGATATGACTATACCCGGCAGCACCGCTGTCGGGTGCGGCAAGCCGCATTTCCTACCTAGTAAAGAAGCATACGACATAGATCTGATTGTACATGCTGTAAAGAGGAACTGTGAATTTATAAAGTCCCATATGACTACTTCAAGCCACATTTTGTAGTACTTAGGGCCTGTTCTGAACCTCTCTGAGCTTCTCAAACTCCACAAAATCAGCTTCTGGAGCTAGCTTCGAACTTCATCTGGTGTCGTGGTTTTGTCACGGCAGATGTCCTAATGTGAGGACTTAGTCGTGAGGCCTATGCAGCTAGGTAGTAGCTTGAAAGGGGTTGGTCGGAATCGAGAGACGCGGGGTTTTACCCAGGTTCGGCCCCTCACGGTGGAGGTAAAATCCTACATCCTGCTTCATTGATATTGATCATGATGATGCTCACGATTACAAGGGTGCTCTTTCGCTACCTTTATCTCAAGAGCTATTGACTTGTCTCTCTCAAAACTTGTCCCTCTTGGGGTGCCCTTCCCCTCCTTATATAAGTTGAAGGGGCGGGTTACATGTAGAGTCCTAGTAGGATTAGGACTACTCTATTACAAGTGGAATCTTAGTCTTGCTCCCCTTGTAAGGGAAATATTCCTTATGCCTTCCACTACTAGGAAAAAGGCTACTAATAGCGCGGATACCCGCTCTACTAGTATCGCGCTACAGCTAAAAGTTAGTAGTAGCGCGGGGTAAACCCATGCTACTACTAACATTTTACTAGTAGCGCGGATGTCACCCGCGCTACTACTATTTAAACCCGCGCTACTACTAACGAAATAGTAGTAGCGTGTCTAGAATACCAGGCGCTACTAGTATCCTAAATACTAGTAGCACACAATTTTTTCCCACGCTACTAGTAATTAATTAGTAATTAAAAAAATAAAAACATAAAATGCTGCAGTACAGAAAATAGTCTAGGCAAGCAAGTGCTACATCATAGTTGGATCTGAATCTGACACTCATTGACGCTACTCAGTTAGGATTTTGGAGCGTATTGTGAAGAACGTTAATTGCAACTCAAATCATTAATGGTAACTACACTTAAGAAGACACCTTTCAAGGCTACACATATATTGGCACAACGTGGCCGTGGTCCTCATGATACAAAAAATGTGAAGTAATAGTTCATACTATTTCAATGCTGTGATTGAGATAATACTATAGTGCAAGAACGTGGCAGTGGTCTTCGGTGCTTGTGATTACGATCATTGTTGTCATCACCACTAGTTTCAAAGTTTTCAGTATCTCTAGTAGCTTCCGAATCGGTGGAACTACTTTCTTCCTTTGGTGAAGGAACTTCTATTTTGCCAACATCCAATGCTTGAGCTATTAACCCTTTGTGCATCTTCACGATAAACAAATCCGCAGGAAAAAAAGTCAACTTGGCATCTAGATTTTAGCCATTGCCCTGAGTCCCTGACCATGTTCAAGAAACACTAAATTTAGAACATTACTATTGTAAATGCATGAGACATAAAATCTTACGACCATCGACAGAAAAGATATTCAGTTAAATACACGGGGCATAAAATCCTACGACCATCGACAGAAAAGATATTCAATTAAACTTAGGTCTCGCTGGGAAGGGCCCTATGAGACGGGCATTGTAAGTACACGGATATTTCAGTTACAAAAAGATATCCAGTTAAAAAGTGACAAATAACTGAATGAAACTTAGACTATATATTTCAGTTACAAAAAATATTTCAGCTTAGGAATGCAGTGTATAAATCATCCTCGCATTCTTACTTCGCCTTTGTTTCCTTCAGCTTCTTGATCCTGAAATTTTGTAAAATATTGTATTTACAGAATGGGACGTACACATTTACTGAACTTCTTTAGAATGGGGCACAAAACTGATAAGAATACAAAAATATTTAGGTAAGCTAGAAGTGACACATTACTGAAAATTACAGTCCAAAACCACTTTAAATTCAGGCAACCAAAAAGAGAAGGAATACACATTACTGGGCAAAAATGCACATTAAATTACAGTGCATATTTTCAGTTAAGTAACAATGATTTGGACTGTAGTTTCAGTCTTTTATTAGTCTATCTTACACTGCAATTTTACATTGCAAACACTACCATTACAAAGGGAATTCACTGAAAGTACATAGGGATTTACAGTGTAAGTATGAATATTAGATTGACTGAACCTATTCTTTGCACAAGTGAGAAATCTGAAACCCTTCTTGTACTTGTGCTGCTGCTACTAGTACAACCTAAGCACTAACAACAATTGAGCAAGAAATTTAGTGCAGGACGACACTCTGCGTTGCCGGCCGGCGAGGCTGAGCAGCAGGTGGCGGATGCGAGCGCCGGACGGGGAGAGCAGAGTCACTTAGAGTGAGTGTAGCTGTGTCTTGCTTGACTTGGCCGATGAGTCACATGTCACTACGTACGTACTAGTTTTGCTTGACTTGACCGACCAAAGTCTTAAACTATGATTAGCATCCAATGACCCGGCAAAAAGGAGATTAGCCTCTAATGATGATCATACGTATACTAGTACTTGAAGCAGGCAAAAGTATATGGGAAAGAAACGCATTGGATGCCCTGCTCTGCTCTGCCCTCCCCTCTTGCTGGACCAGATGCATTCATTCATCGACTAGGATCGTTCAATGTGGGTTGGTGAGCACTAAACAAACAATGAGGATTGTAGGTGGGCAGAGGCTGTAGGCTGCCATGGGGGTGTCGGTGAACAGAGAAACGATATGGGCATAAACACAAGCAGCTCGCGGGCACGCAGACGGGAGCTCACCTCGTGGATGAGATGAGATGGTACTGCGCTTGCTTCCAGTAACAGCAGGCGGAGGAGGGATAGGACGACGGTGCGCGCAGCTTCACTTCGTCCTTGCCCGCCGCTTGGTTCGGTGCCTCCTCGCCGTCCGCTATCCTCATACCAAACACATCCATCCATGGCTTCAGGCCCACACCTTGCAGCTTCTCCATGGCCCGCCCCCTTCCTTCAACTGCCTGCACACAACCACGCGAACACACACGCGCATCAGATCCGGGGAAGAAGAAGAACCAGAGGAAGAAGAAGATGCTACTTTTGGAGGGGATCCCGTGCTGCTGCACCTCTGCCGGATTTGGGCTAGGGTTTCAAGCGGCGTTAGAGGTTGGACGCCGCGGCTAGGGATGGAAGGAGGGGTCGTCCCCCTCTGCTGGTGCCTCGTAGTGGAGAAGGAGGGAGCTCCTGCCGGCGGCGGACCTCTGGTGGTCGCCGCAGCCCGACCATGGTGGCGCGCGAAAGGAGGCTCCTCCAAAGCGGTCGGCGAGAAGACGAGCTGGGGGAGGTGGAAGGAGGCGCGGGTTAGGGCGCCGGCGTCCCTGTCGCCGTTGTTTGGGGGCGGAGGAGGCATCTGTGGTGTGGGCAAGATTGGTTGGGGGAGGAGCGGTGGAGGGGGAGGGACAAGGGACAGGGGAGATAACCCACGCTTAGGTTGCGGTGCGGTGCGGTGCCACTAGTTGTAGCGCGGGCCACGGGTGCTTCGCTGCTGCTAAGTGGGGTATATTGGCTGATCCCGTCAATTTATAGCAGTAGCGTGGGAATTGCAGCCCGCGCTACTACTAGAAAATAGTAGTAGCACGGCTTTTATACCCCTCGCTACTACTCCCTCCGTTCCTAAATATTTGTCTTTTTAAAGATTTCAAATGAACTACCACATACGGATGTATATAGACATATTTTTTAGTGTAGATTCACTCATTTTGCTCCGTATGTAGTCACTTGTTGAAATCTCTAGAAAGACAAATATTGTTCTGGGGGATATTTAGTAGTAGCGTGGGAACGGTAGACCCGCGCTACTACTATTTTCAAGTAGTAGCGCACTGTTTTTACCCGCGCTACTACTAAATAGTAGTAGCGCGGCTTCCATTCCCACGCTACTGCTATTGCTCTGTCTATAAGCTTTTTCCTAGTAGTGTCCCTTCTCAAGCCGGCCCATCATAATGTGAGTCGGCCTTCCCATGAGCCACCTTATGGGCCGTTGGATCTTGTTGTCCGTCTGACCCGCCCACCGGGTCACTAGTGAGTCGCCAAGTTCGGGCGGGTCACCAGTGAGTCGCCAAGTCCCAGCCGGGTCACCGGTGAGTCGCCACGTTCCGGCCGGGTCATACATCCGGCCGGGTCATATTGCGAGGTATATCCTCGACACCCGGCGATTCGATTCGTTCACAGCGTTTGTAGCTTCTCTCCACGATTTGGCCCAGCTGGGAGGCTGATACGTCTCCAACGTATCTATAATTTTTGATTGTTCCATGCTATTATATTATCCATCTTGGATGTTTTATATGCATTTTTATGTTATTTTATATGATTTTTGGGACTAACCTATTAACATAGAGCCTAGTGTCAGTTTCTGCTTTTTCTTTGTTTTTTGAGTTTCGCAGAAAAGGAATATCAAACGGAGTCCAATTGGCCTGAAAATTTACGGAGAATATTTTTCGAAAATTTGAATAATACTGGAACGAAAAGATATCGGAGGAGAGTCCCGAGGCCACCACCAGGGTGGAGGGCGCCCCCACTAGGGCGCGCCCCCCGTCCTTGTCGTCGCCTCGTGGGCCCCCTTGACTTGTCCCCGACTCCAACACCTCTTATAAACCCCAAAAACTCCAGAACAAAACCTAGATCGGGAGTTCCGCCGCCGCAAGCCTCTGTAGCAACGAAAAACCAATTGGGAGCCCGTTTCGGCACCCTGCCGGAGGGGGAAACCATCACCGGTGGCCATCTTCATCATCCCGGCACTCTCCATGACGAGGAGGGAGTAGTTCACCCTCGGGGCTGAGAGTATGTACCAGTAGCTATGTGTTTGATCTCTCTCTCTCTCTCGTGTTCTTGATTTGGCACGATCTTGATGTACCGTGAGCTTTGCTATTATAGTTGGATCATATGATGTTTCTCCCCCTCTACCTTCTTGTAATGAATTGAGTTTTTCCTTTGAAGTTATCTTATCGGATTGAGTCTTTAAGGATTTGAGAACACTTGATATATGTCTTGCATATGCTTATCTGTGGTGACAATGGGATATTCACGTGATCCACTTGATGTATGTTTTGGTGATCAACTTGCGGGTTCTGTGACCTTGTGAACTTATGCATAGGGGTTGGCACACGTTTTCGTCTTGACTCTCCGGTAGAAACTTTGGGGCACCTTTTGAAGTTCTTTGTGTTGGTTTGAATAGATGAATCTGAGATTGTGTGATGCATATCGTATAATCAAACCCGCGGATACTTGTGGTGAAATTTGAGTATCTAGGTGACATTAGGGTTTTGGTTGATGTGTGTCTTAAGGTGTTATTTTAGTACGAACTCTAGGGCTGTTTGTGACACTTATAGGAATAGCCCAATAGATCGATCAGAAAGAATAACTTTGAGGTGGTTTCGTACCCTGCAATAATCTCTTCGTTTGTTCTTCGCTATTTGTGACTTTGGAGTGACTCTTTGTTGCACGTTGAGGGATTGCCATATGATCTAATTATGTTATCATTGTTGAGAGAACTTGCACTAGTGAAAGCATGAACCCTAGGCCTTGTTTCGAAGCATTGCAATACCGTTTTTGCTCACTTTTGTTACTTGCTACCTTGCTATTTTTACATTTTCAGATTACAAAAGCCTATATCTACCATCCATATTACACTTGTATCACCCTCTCTTCGCCGAACTAGTGCACCTATACAATTTACCATTGTATTGGGTGTTTTGGGGACACAAGAGACTCTTTGTTATTTGGTTGCAGGGTTGTTTGAGAGAGACCATCTTCATCCTACGCCTCCCACGGATTGATAAACATTAGGTCATCCACTTGAGGGAAATTTGCTACTGTCCTACAAAACTCTGCACTTGGAGGCCCAACAACGTCTACAAGAAGAAGGTTGCGTAGTAGACATCAAGCTCTTTTCTGGCGCCGTTGCCGGGGAGGTTAGTGCTTAAAGGTATATCTTTAGATCTTGCAATTGAATCTTTTAGTTTCTTGTTTTATCACTAGTTTAGTCTATAAAAGAAAACTACAAAAAAATGGAATTTAGGTTGCCTCATATGCTTCATCTTTTTAATGTTTTTCATGAAAATAAGGATTCCGATAATTGTGCCAAAGTTTTAGAAGAAGAATGCAATAAAATGTTTGGCACTAAATCTTTGAATGATGAGCATGATTGCAATGTTGTTAGTATGAATTCTTTGAATATCCATAGTACTAATGATGATTGCCCTAGTCATGATAAAAATATTTTTTATAAGCATGTCAATTTTTGTGGAGTGCATAGAGTTTGCAATTACACACCAAAAAGGGAAGATAGATTTTGCAAGAGGCATAAGTATTTAGAAACTAAATGGTTGCAAGAGAGGCTAGATGTTTGTGCTGAAAGATTTAATTTTTCTCGCCATCCTTGTGAACTTTGCAATGAACGTGGTCATTTTAATTTCCAATGTGAATTATTTCATGATCGAATTGTGTCCAAAAATTGTGATAACCTCATTACCCTTGAGCATCATAATGAACTTAGTCTATTTTTGGGGTATGAAGAAATGAAACATAAAACTAACGATGTTCCAGATTGGGTTCTCATGAAAATAATTGATTTTGATCTAAATGAAATTTATATGTATTGTGCGGTGAATTGCATTGAGAATCCTTATATTGCCAATTACTTGAAGAAAAGAAAACAAATAGAAGATGAAGAGAATACTAATGAAGGGGAAGAGGTTTCCCAATATCCTCCTATTTTTTCTTATGATGAATCAGGTAACGAGGAGGAGCTTTTTATTCAACCAATCTCATCAATAAATAGCTCCAAAAAGGTGATTAAACCCACACATGATGTGGAGAATAAAAAGAAAAGACGGAGAAGCAAAGGTAAAAAGGTATCCCTCCCAAATGATGTTGCTCCTGTTATTGTTATGCCTATTACTCATTGTGATGATAATAATTGCTATACTATTGATGCTATTCGTACTATTAATGATGAAAGTGATTATGCTTATGATATTCAAAGGCACAAGCTTGGGGATGCTATGTTTGATGAGAATGACATGCTTGAGAATTTATTTGCTACAATTAATGTTTGTTCCAAGCTTGGGGATGCTATGTTTGATGAAAATGATATTTTTAGTCCCCCAAGTTTTGATGAGAATATTTATTATGATGATAGCATGCCTCCTATTTATGATGATTATATTGATGAAATTGGGTTTGGAAGAGTGTCAACTTTAGGAAGTAATGATCCCACTATTTTGGAGGGTGTTGAATCTTATTGCAATAATTATGAAAGTGGATTTGGAGAGGTCATAACTTTATTTAGTGATGAATCCACTATTTCGGAAGTGGTTCCAATTGATTATGAGAACAAAGTTGCTATCTATGATGATTATTGTGATGACATGTATGCTATAAAGAATAATGATAACCATGAAACTTGTCATCTTGATTTTAATTTTCAATTGGATTATGCCTCACATGATAGTTATTTTGTTGGGTTTGCTCTCACTACTATTCATGAGAATAAATTTGCTTATGTGGAGAGTAGTAAAATTTCTATGCATGTAGATCATGAAAATAATGCTTTATGTGATAGTTATATTGTTGAATTCATACATGATGCTACTGAAAATTATTATGAGAGAGGAAACTTGATATTATTGCAATAATATCAAGTTTCCTCTCTATGTGTTGAAAATTTTGAAGTCATGCTTGTTTTGCCTTCCTATGCTAGTTGATTCTTGCTCCCATAAATTGGTTGCTCACAAAATCCCTATGCATAGGAAGTGGGTTAGACTTAAATGTGCTAGTCATATTCTTCATGATGCTCCCATTATGTTTCAATTCTTATCTTTTATGTGAGCATCAATGAAATCATCATGCCTAGCTAAAAACGCATTAAAGAAAAGCTCTTGTTGGGAGACAACCCAATATTTATACCTACTGTTTTTGTGTGTTCACATGATTAAGATACTGTAGTAATCATGTTTTATAGCTTTTGTTTTAATTAAGTGCCAAGTAAAGCCTTTGGGGTAGTGTGGATGATAGTTAACTTGATTCTATGCAAAAACAGAAACTTTTGCGTCCAGTACATAAATACCTATATTTTACTGTAACATGGAAAACTTATGAAATTTTTACAGTTTATTGGTATGCAAATTGTATACGTTTGCCTAATTTTTGAGAATTTTTGGAGTAACATAAGTATGAGCTTAATTCAGATCTTTACAGACTGTTCTGTTTTTGACAGATTCTGTTTTTGATGCATAGTTTGCTTGTTTTCTAATTTCTATGGCTTATATTGCTCAATATAAATTGTAGAAATGATAGGGTACAGTAGGTATCAGGTGATAAAAACTTTGAATCTTGTCTTGACAGTACCAAAGTGAATGATTTGTTTTATCATACTAACCCATCTCACAAAGTTCCGTTAAGTTTGGTGTGATTGAAATTTTCAAGTTTTGGGTAAGATATCGATATGAGGAGATTAAGGAGTGACAATACCCTAAGCTTTGGTATTCCCAAGGCACCCCAAGGTAATATTCAAGGAAGATCCAAGCAACTAAGCTTGGGGATGCCCCGGAAGGCATCCCTTCATTCGTCTTCAACATTATCGGTAACCTCACTTGGAGCTATATTTTTATTCGTCACATGATATGTGTTTTGCTTGGAGCGTTATTTTATTTTATTATTATTTGCTTGCTGTTATTTAGATTAATATTTTTCATCTTTTATTTCAATAAAAGTGTCAAGTTTAGCCTTTACCATGCTTATTTTGCAAGTCTATATGTTGCTGTTTTGAAAACAGAAAGTTTTCTATCATTGTTTGAATTCTTCTGGAAAGTCAGAACGTGGTAAAATCTTGAAATTTTTACACAATGAGTTAAAACAAATTTTCTACTGTATGGTTATTTTTTAGAAGTTTTGGAGTTAGGGAAGTATGAGTACAATTGCACTCTTTACATACTGTTCTGTTTTGATAGATTGCTGTTATGTTTGCATTGCTTGCATATATTTGCTTGTTTAACGATTCTATTTGAGGACAGGAGTATTAAATATGTAGAAGCATTTAGTATGCAATGTTAAATAATAATTTTAGTGATTTGCTACAATAGAGAATGATAAGGTTTTGCATTTGATTTATACTAACTTATCTCACGAGTTGTTTTTGAGTTCTGTGTGGATGAAGTTTTTAAAATTTAGGGAAACCGTGATATAAAAGGAATTAAGGAGACACAAAAGCTCAAGCTTGGGGATGCCCAAGGCATCCCTAGTTAATATTTCAAGAAGTCTCAAGCATCTAAGCTTGGGGATGCCCCGGTTGGCATCCCACCTTTCTTCTTCAACAATGATCGGTTAGTATCGGTTGAGCCTAAGTTTTTACTTCTTCACATGATGTGTGCTATTTTTAGAAAGTCATTTTATTTTGTTTTGCTTGCTGTTTGAATAAAGTACTTAAGATCTGAAATTCTTTTATGAGAGAGAGTCTTCACATAGCAACATAATTATTTGACCACTCATTGATCTTCACTTATATCTTTTTGGAGTAGTTTGTCAGTTGCTCTAGTGCTTCACTTATATCTTTTTAGAGCACGACGATGGTTTATTTTGAAGAAATTGATGAACTCTCATGCTTCACTTATATTATTTTGAGAGTCTCTAAACAGCATGGTAATTTGCTTAGGTTATGAATTTAGTCCTAATATGATCGACACTCCCTCTCCCCTTGGGACGCACCAAGGGAGGTTTCCTCCCCAAGTTGGCTGCCCCCTCTCCCCTCCACCTATATATACATGAGATGGGGAGCCCCCTAGAGACACAAGTTTTCTCCCGTTGTCTCGTGCGCCCCCTCCCCCCTCTCTAGTTCTAATCTCGTTCTAAACTTGATCTAGTTCTAATTCTCTAGTTCCTCATAATAGAGAAGCCCCGTGCGGTTCTCTTCTTCTCTCTCTAATTCTCTGGCAACGATTAGCTCTGGATGGCGAAGCGCTGCCGGATCGTGAATCCTGTACGCTTGCAATCTATAGAGAGGCTGTGCTTTCGGTCTTCAGTTCGAGGGGTCGTTCGTGAATGGTTCGAGGGACTTCATCAATGATCTATACCAACTCCTCTTTCGCTGCAAATCGAAGTTGGTAACGATCCGATCTAAACCTATAATGCATCTTCATAGTGTTCCTGGAGCGTGATCGTAGGCCATTTTTTTGTTTTCTATTATGTTTCCCAATAGTAATTTTATTTTAGATTTTTTTTTTACATTTTTCTGTTTTTGTCGAGTACCAAGTGCATATGAATATGGTGTATCATATCATTAGTCTAAAACAGTCTAAATATGTTTCTTGGAAGTAAAAGTCAGAATGCATTTCTAAGTGACAAGCTTTCTTCTCGAGAGACAAAAAACTTGCTAACCTGCAGCAATCAGATTACACATTTCGTATGTTGGAGGGTGTCTATATATGGGTCATGGTTCCTAGATAACTACAAACACAATCACCTTGAAACACATTCCTTCTATGAATGAGGAAGGAGGAGACGCCGATGCTGGTGACCTCGTGCACGATGATGACAATGACCAAGGCGCGTGGAGGCACATCTGAGTAAGTTTGCTCTGCATCTGAAATAACTATGCTTAGGAGTAAAAGTAAACTAATGTGTAAGAGTTCTTCTAGATTGATTAGAACTGAAGTACTCAGGTTTTCTCATTCTAGAATGAGTAAAAATGGGGAGGTTAAATAATAGTTTAAATACTCGTGTAGATTGAGTACAAGAATTTGCAGGAGTGGTGTCATTTTTGAAAATTAGAACTGAATTTTTTTAGTCATTGTTGGTACCGCGGTGCTTGGATCACGGAACCAACTGCGCACGGGCCGCAGTAGCCTCTTGGCCAAGACGGACGACCAAAAAACACTCCAGTGACAAACTTGCCACCACGGCTCAGTGGTGGTATGCAGATTTTCGTGAAGACCTTGGTTGGCTACAACACCCAGAAGGAGTTCTCCCTTCACTTGGTATCCAGACACCCGGCAATGAGCCGGAGCGGCCGACTCCCGGGAAAGACCGCGTCCGACAACGACCTTTCCACATGGCCCGCACCCGGCAAGCCAGGTAGCAGTTCTTCATGCGCAGGGCTTTTGCGGCATGTGGCGAGGGTGCAGACGCACCAGTGGAATGACAAGATGCAAGGGCAGAGTCACTCCTGTATTCACCGCATGTCATACACCTGTTGAGGTTGCGTGTTACTAACACCTCGAGCGGCATTGACAAGACAGACGTCCATTCCCGGAGGCCGGAAGATGGCGACACTTCATCAAGCATTTAATGCATCTGCCTACCTTGTTAGGACAAGGTATTACTCATCACAGCTACTATGGTACCCCTTGCACTATAAAAGGAGGATCGAGCTACAGTAAAAAGGGTTGGACATTTGGTAGATTACAAGTAGGAGCAAGGCAATCGACTCTTTGTCGTTCCCGGGAAGGAACTGTAGCTCACCACACACCAAATCAACAAAACATAATGGAGGAGTAGGGTAATATGCAACCATGCGGCCCGAACCAGGGTAAACAATAGTGTGCTATGTTTGTTTCTAGCTGATATCAATCCATGTTTTGCGCCCCACTCCATGAATCGACAAAGGGACTCTCTCTGTCCTTGGTGTCTCACGTGTGTTCTGCACACGCGCGACGACATTCGTAGTTCTTGATCACGATTCAATCCTTGGCAAAGTTTTCTCCTTATCTTTTTTTCCTGCTCTTTCTAACAAATAGTAGCATGGCCAACGTTACTACAATTGGCCAGAGGCCACACTGGGGTGGTTCTGGCACGGAGAGATGACCAGTTGGCTCTGTAGAAGGCCAAGACCGCTATGCCTATTGCCCCATTTTGTTGTTTTTGTCAGAGGCCAAAGAAGGTTGTTGGTGATGCTTGTGACATGTGAACCTATGACCCATCCGGGTGGTCGTAAACTCGTAGTGTTGTTGCCTCTATGTAGAAGGTAGAAGTGAGTGGGGGGGGGGGGGGGGGTGGGGGGGGGGGGGGGGGGGGGGGGGGGGGGGGGGGGGCAATGCCCCCTCATAACCACCATATAGTTGTGTAGTTGTCCTTTGTCCGTTGATGATCCTTTCAGAAATGTTGATATGTCGCTGGTTTGCCGAGCCGAGGAATATCTTGGACCATCATTGTCATTTGTGAGCGCCACGTCCAAGGCGTATTTTTCGGCGGCGTTGTCATGCGTGCTGACCAGATAAACATCCTGCCGCGTCTCCACGATGCTTCGAAGGAGTTGCTATGCGCAGGTCGAGGGAGGGAGGGAGGAGGCACTGCCCCCATCCCAAATTATAAAATTTCTCGTAGCATGTAGTACTAGGCAAGTTGCCAAGCCCATCTGGCCATCTTCACACATGCACTGGGAATGCATAAGCCCATCCAGTGCTCCGCTCAATTACTAGTTGATCCCCATATTCGCGCCTTGATGCACCACGTATGCACTGCAGGCCATGCTCGACTCCCCAACTCCAGCACAAACCAACAACAGAACATCAACGCCATCGCCAAGGAGTTGGATAGATTGCAGTCTCTTTCTTATGGTAGGACCATATGCATACTGTGTTCGTTGGTTTTATATGAGAACAATATTCACTGTTATGCTCACATCTTGTAACTTGCACTAGTAGATGCATCCCAAGAGGCAGTTCATGTTGCCTAGTTTCTTTTAAGAAATTGATCAACGTTGTCGACTCCTTCTAGTTGGAGAATATATTGTTTGCTGGGCCCTAAAGCCAGTGGTGGCAAGGAGTAAGTCTCCCCCAATTAGGAAGCATGGTATCAATTCATGAATCATCAACCCCACTTCTAATGATCAACCCTGCACTCAACTAAGAAACCATGTTCGTGTCCCCAACATATTCTAGTGAGGTTGTAAATCTCAATAGCTTTGCTACTCGTCAAAGTATTAACGTATCAAGTCTTCAGAATTGTTTCTGGATGTGAAAACTAATAAATCATGGAATATAAAGTGCATATAGAAGTAACCGAATGGTTGTGTCAGTGAGGAAAATTAGATTGGGGTTCATAAGTTTGCTAGAAGCATCTCCCCAAATAGCAATAGTTCACCCGAGAGAAGTCACCAAACCCCGTGGGCACGATGGTCTATGACCCCGTGCGCATGGCATGTCCAAAGAGATTGCTCTCAGACCCCGTGGTACGCTAAAACACAGAGAGAAAGAGGACCGTGGCGTGCAAAAAGTGCAAGGAAGAAGCAAACGACATACAGACCTTAGCAAGACGAACATGACGGTGGTGATGACTTCTTCCATGCACCGATTGCCCTGTGGTTGCTTCTGGAGAGACTCAGCATGCAACTTCCTTTCTACTTTTTCCTTCTTTTCTTCTCTCCTATCCTACTGGTACCGAGAGACGGACGCAGAGGCAGTGAATATGTATGTGTGGAGCTGCTGCATGCTGCCAGTTCTTTTCAGCAATATTTGTTTGGGGTTGCTAAACCTCAGCTAGCTGAGATTTAATTTGGTCTCATTCACGAGCACAACCGTTTGATTAATGTGTTGAGATTCGTGCTTGTGTAGTGCTTTTTTATCTCACACTGAGGAAGAGCTCCCATGGTGATGTGTTCTTGTTTGTTGGGCTTCTTGTGGGCTTGTTTTCAACACTGGGCATGTTCCTTTTTTTGTCCACGGCTACGGGGGTGCACGAGATAGATAAGTGGAAGAGGTGACGCTCTTTTCTTTGTGTGTTTGTTGTTTCTTTCTATTTTCTCTATTTTTTGCGGGGTAAAGGGAGGTTCTATTGCTTAAGGAGGCAACACTAGTTTTACAATGTCATTCATACTCGAGCCCAGTCATACCTTTTGTGAGTGACTAATAAACGTAATAGAAATCTCCCTAGTTTCACCTTCCATAATCCTTTTTTTCTATTTTCTCTATTATCCTTTTTTTACAGTTTCTGATTTAATTTTTTTTTTAAATTTCACCTTTTTTATTTTTTGGTGAGAGAGAATATGTAGACACTCTTCTAACTAATTTCTAATCAGATGAGATTTGGTTAATTTTTATTGTATAAGGACATGATATGTTTATCATTTTTCTTCTGTGTTCCCGTTTAATTTTCTCTCTCTCTCATTTGTGTTTTCTTTTATTTTTATTATTATACATATGCTTGTGCGGCATGTTCCACGTCCACCCCCACGTTTGACCCGCACGGGCATGTACATGGACACTTATTATTATCCTTTTTTTATATTTTTAGTGATTCATTTTTCCCACTCACAAAGAGGATGGCAGCTAAATCCATTCAAGAATCGAAGAGAACGTGAAAGACAGTAGTGGATCCCTCGATTACTTCGTCTCCTTGGACTGCAGTGCAAGGGATGAGTAGTGATTGTAGATTTTTTTTTCTTTGAAAATTTAGTTTTGTTGTTGTTTATTTTTTATTTTGCAAGTTCTCGTTTCTACACATTCTTTCTTTTTTTTTCCTTTTTTCCATTTCACATTTCTCCTTTTGTTGTTTTATGTTCCTCATTTATTAAAAATTCTTTTGTTTCCTATTACTTGTAAGTAACATGCATGAAACTGTGAGTGTCGCACCTTAAGCGTAGTTGCAAGCATCACAAGATGCACGCAACTGCAAGCGTCACACCTTGGGTGCGCGACTACAAGCGTTGCAACACGCAACAAATTGCAAGCGCCATCACACGTGTGCAACTGGGTGGGATTCTTATTAATTTTATTTATTGTTTAGCACTAGACATGCAACCGCAAGCCTTGTAAAACGATTGCAGTTGCACGAGTAGAGAGCCAATGCAACTTAGGTCGGGAGAAGGATTATCGGGGCCAATTGCATGTCCACCACTAGAGATGCAACTGCATGTGTTACATCATAACCGCAATTGCATGGGCACAAAGCGGCTGCAACTCGGGTCGAGAGGGGGGCGGTATTGTGTCAGTTGCATGTCAATCACTCGACATGCAACGACAAGCGTTGTAACCCGAGTGCAACTGCACGAGCACATAGCGACTGCAACTCTGGTCGAGAGGTGGTTGTTGGGTTAGTTGCATGTCAATCACTATTCATGCAACTGCAAGCATTGTATATCGACTGCAACTAGACAAGTACAAAGCGGCTGCAACTGGGGTCGAAAGGGGGTTGTTGAGTCAGTTGCATGTCAATGACTATACATGCAACTGCAAGCGTTCTAACCTAACCGCAATTGCGCATGCACAAAGCGACTGCAATTGGGAGGAAATGAGAAGTTGTCGGGGCCAATTGCATGTCCACCACCAGGCATGCAACTGCAAATGTTGTAACCCGACTGCAACTCCACAAACACAAAGGTACTGCAACAGCAAGTTTTCAAAATGGGAACGCAACTTTCATGTTTTCAAATGGGGGCGCAACTGTATTTTTTTCAAGGGTGTCACAACTGCATGTTTCAAATGTGGTAATTATCGCATGTTTTCAAGGGGGTCGAGACTGCATTTTTTTTAATAGGATCGCAACTACATGCTTTCAGGGGGGTCGCAACTGCATGTCTTCAAGGAAGGTTGCATCTACAAGTTTTCAAATCAGGTAGCAAACTGCATTTATTTCGATGGGGCTCACAACTACATGTTTTCTAATCAATGGCGGAGCTATGTTGGGGCCGGGGGGCTTTGATCATTTCCTGAAGAAAAAATATTTAGGGAGGCTTGGATTAGACTTTTTTTAGCATTTGCCCCCCCCCAAACACGAAATGATTTTTTGTTCACCCCCCCCCCCCCCCAATGATCTTCGGCTAGCTCCGCCACTGTTTCTAATGCGCTTGGAAATGCATGTTTTGAAGATGGGGTGCAACTAGAATTTTTAAATGGATTCACAACAACATGCTTTCAAGGGGGTCACAATTGCTTGTTTTCAACTGAGGTTGCAAATGCATCTGTTAAACAGGGTTGCAACTGCATGTTTTCCTGGGAGTCGCAACCGCAAGTTATTTTTCAGTTGAATGCAATTAACAATTTTTAAATTCAGGAACATTTTTCCAAGTTCATGAACAATTTTTTCAAATTTGTGAACAATTTAAATTCCCAATTTTTATTATAAAAATGCCATTTTTAAAACTCCTGAATAGTTTATAAAATTCCCGAAGATTTTCTAAACATTGTGGTTAAACAAGAGTACAACTTATACATTTCACTTGAAAACTATGCATTTTTTTACTTTGGATCATTCGCTAGTATAATGACCTAGCCGCTGCTACCCCTTGAGAAATATTGCAACTATTTTTTTGTGTGTGCTTGCCGCAGAGTGTGTATGTGTATGCATGCGTGTGGGCCGTACAAGGCCTCGCGCTTTTTTTTCTTAGTGCAGGTGGATTGTGCATGGGCCTGGTAGATCGCTGTCACATTTCTTCGTCGGACCAACCTCAAAGCCTGTTGAATAATTTGGACAACAACAACAACAAACGAACAATCAGGACAGGAAATAATTTGCAACAACAAACAGCAACATTATCCATTTAACATAACCATGATATCATCTGAATGAGACCGAACTATATCTCATCTAAATGAGTTCTAACCACTCCCATCAGTGCTGGGTACTGGCCTGCTGGGTGCTACGAAGTCGAGTCAAATGTGTATTGCGTCGACCGATTGACTCCACGCGCACGGCAGGGGTACATACGTTTACATGCGTACAGTGGGTGCCATTCTGTCTACAGTACTCCCTCCGTCCGAAAATACTTGTCATCAAAATGGATAAAAAAAGATGTATCTAGAACTATAATATGCCTAGATACATCTTCTTCTATCCATTTCGATGACAAGTATTTCCGGAACGGAGGGAGTATCTTTTATGAGCCGACCAGGCGACCAACGTGATGTACGTGTCGGTTCAGCATCACAAAGAAAGACCGAGCTGCACTGTAGTACTATGTTTGCTTTGCTAGTCGGTACGTACTATTGATCAGCGCGCGCAAGTGTAGGGATGGTGTGAACTCGCTGAGACGGAGCGTGAAAAGCTTGGAGATGCTTGCTGGGGCACACGAGATGCTTGCTGGGGCACACGAGTGAGCTATAACCAGGCACAGTAATAACGTTGCATATGCAGTGTCAGACAACGAGCTAAGTTGAACAAAGTGAAGTGGGAAATCTACTGCGGCCGCTGTCGACTCTCCTACTCAGTGGGATCGTTGGCTGGAGAAGGACAGTGATTTCTTTTTCCCCACGCACACCCGGCGGTAAAACGCAAACACAACCAAACAAAAACCAAAATCCCCGCACACGCGTCATCTACCTTACCACCCATGTATGGCCACTTGCATCGTAGCGATCGCATTACACGCACGCACGCACGCGGCGCCATCGCGCGCCCACTCGATCGAATTTCATTCCAAGAGGAAGACTTCGCGAAATTCTACTCTCATGGAATCTGTAGTTCGACGTACGTGTCGTCGGATCATTTGCAGCTTGTGTACTTGTGTTACTTGTGCACGTCTCGGGTGAGAAAATTCATCCAATACGAGCAGCACGTAAGCAGCGGAACTGGTGGCAGCCAGGAGGTCGTCGTCCATCTAAAGTCGAGTCACCATCTGAGTTGGACTTGGGCATCTCAAATGCCGTAAACCTATCGCAACCGTCTGAACGCGTTATTTGAATTGTGAAAGTCATTCAACGCCGACCTGTATCGGTCCATGGGATGGTCTGCACGTGATTTCTCCCGCAAACCGAAGACAAATGCGAGCGAGGTTTGCGGGAGTCCGGACCAATCCCAAGCCACTTCTGACCGCCCTGGCCCAACAAAAACCCATCACCTGCCCCTCCCGCGCTTTTCTTTCAATGCACGCCTGCTTACCGCGCCGTATTAATGCCGGCCCAGAGCACGCGGAGACCGACATTTATGTCACGATGTGACCAGAGGGAGGGAGGGCGGCGCTGACCGACGCGACCTATCGGCAGCCGCCGCTTCAATGCGGTCACAGGTTCCCGAGGAACCAACTCCAGCCGCTGCGCCGCATTGAAGCGGCTAACCGGCCCTTCGCATGGCCTGTACGCGACTATTTAAGCCGCGCTCCGGCATCGTCCACATCGCATCCTCCTCCTCCTCCTCCTCGCCCACCTTCCTCCACATCCCCGACAATGGGCAAGTCCTGGACGTCGGCATCGGCAGGCGGTTCCGGGACGGGATCTGGCGGCTCGTGGAGACGCCGCCCTCGAACTCCGGGGTTGTCCTCCTCGTCGGCTGGCAGCGACTCGAGACGGGTGGAGATCGTCATCTCCTCCGGCGACGAGGAGGACCAGCAACCGCCACCACCGCAGTCAGCGCCAGCGGTGCCAGGCCAGGTCTACGCCGGCACCGACGCGGAGTTCAAGGAACTGATGCTTCGTCGCTCCGTCGTCCACACCAACGGCCTGGCTCCGCCACCGGGGGCGCTCCTCCCCATGAAGCCGGAGCCGGCATCCCCTTCACGCTCTCCGCCGCTACGCAACCGTGGCGTCCGAATTGGAGGCCGCGTCAAGGTAGAGCGGCTCTCGCCGCCGCAGCCGCTGCCCCGATGCGGGAAGGAGGAGCGCCGCTAGCCACCACCCGGTGCTTCGTCAAGGAGGAGCGCCGCTCGCCGCCGCCCTTGCCTAAGGCGTGCGGGCGCCTTCTGCACTACCTCCGCAGAGGCGGCTCATCGTCGTCGTGCCGGAGCGCCATGATGGCGCAGGAGTACGCCGACCGGGAGCAGCGCTGGCGGGACAGACGCAATGTCGCGCGCCAATCCCATTTCCCACACTCCGACGTCCCGCCGCCACACATCGCGGCGGACCTGAAGCTGGCGTACGCGTGGGCCCTAAACCGTGTAACACCCCTGTGTAATAGCCACTGTGACACTCTGCTAAGTATGCCAAGTCATCTCAATTTGCAGTGCCTAATCACTTTGGTTAAGAATTCACTTCAAATTTTATTCTGAAAATCAACTCAAAATTCAAAAGTGCAAAATAAAGTTGCCCAAAAATTACTGGAAAAATGTTCATCTTGTTGGCAATATTCCAAAACAAATGTTGCTAAGGAACACAACCTCACCATCAACTTGAAATGGGCTATAACCATTTTAACAGTGCCAAAACAGCACATTGAATGCCCTTCTCATTTTTAGAAAATCCCAAATGAATTCCAAAATGGCTCAAACTTTTTTTTGGTAATGCTGGATATTGCAAAGTAATTATGTGAGCAAGATTCACATTTTTGCTAAATTATTTGGTGCCTCAAAATATTGCACAAACCTCTCTGGAAAAGAAAACAGAAAAAGAAAAGGAAAAGGCCACTGCACTGGCCCAAGTGCACAGTGCCTGGAGCCCAACTTACCTGGCCCATTCCACTCTCTCTCCTTCGTCGTGTCGGCCGCTCCCAGGCCGAGCGCGCGCACACCGGCGAGGCGACCACGTGGCCACGGCCTCGGCGCCCACCGACAGGGAGGAGATAAGGCCGAAGCCGTCCATCCCCCCTGGACCTCCTCCATCACTCTCCCCCTCTCTCTCTCGCTCGCTCCGCTCCTCCTCTCCCTTAGATCCGTCGATGCCGAGCGAGGTCACCGCCGTCTCGCCGTCATCCGCGTAGCCACAGGCCTCCCCGTGCCTCGCCAACGTGTCCGGGAGCTCCGCCGGCTTCTTCTCCTTCTTCTGGTGCAACCAGGCGGAGCCAGGAGCCCCTACACCGAGCCCCACGACCTCGTCTTCAACCTCGGTCGCCGGCGATCCCCTTCTTCTCCGGCGACGATCTGCTGCTCCTAACCTGCCAAGGGCTTTCCGTAGCCGCTCGGTGAGCTCCTCACTCCCTCCTTTCGTCTTCTCGCGCCGCGTGTTTCCCCCTAGCTAGCTCGACGCCGTTGCCGTGAGCTCACCGCCGCAGTTCACCTCGCCGCCGTGGCCATGGACCCTATCGTGCTCGCCTGAGCACGGCATCGAGTTCCTGGTGCTCCCAGGAATACAGCGAGCACGCGCACGTGCTCCGCCGAGCTCCATAGCGCAGTCCCCGTCGAGGTCCCGTACGCGCTGCCGCCGTCGCGCGTCGCCGGCTTCGATTCCGGCCACCTCCGGCCACGGTTCCACCACCGTTCGACGCAGCGTCGACTGCTCGTTCGAACGCCACCGCGCGCACCGCTTGCCGCGCTTCCTAGCGTCTAATCCACCGAGGCCCGAACTCCGGCGCCGCCTCCGCCGCTCGCCGTTGCCGTCTCCGGTCGTTTCTGGCCGTGCCACCACCACCACTCGACGCGCGAGTTCTCTAGCGTTCGAACGCAACAAACCGCGGATCGAACGGTGCCCCGTAGTGCATTTCCGGCCGCCTCCGGCGATCGGCCGCCGCGCAAATGGTCGCCGGAGCAACTCCGGCGACGCCGTCGACGTGGACGCGTGGGACCCACCCCATGAGAGACTGCCAGTGGGCCCCAGCACCACCGTTGACCACATTGACTCTGGTCAACGTGGTTACTGTTCACCCACAGTGTATGACGTGTGGGCCCCAGCACTTAATTAGACTAATTAAGGTTTTAAAATTAATCTGCTAATTAAATAGACACTGACATGTGGGGCCCACCCCTTTAATTAGCTGCTGTTAGATTAGTTAAACCCCTACTTAGCTCTGAGTCACTGACCAGTGGGTCCCACTGGTCAGTTTGACCAGTCAGCGGGTCTGTTGACCTGCTGATCATGCTGACCCTCTGCTGACATCATAACTCCATTTCTGTTAATATTAAATAAAATCAGAAAATGATTAAAACTTTAGAAAAACTTAGAAAATAAACCGTAGCTCAGATCGAAAAACTTTAAACATGAAAGTTGCTCAGAACGACGATACGAATCTAGTCGTGTCGTCTGTTTCGATGCCGGAACCCCCTACGTAGGAGAAACCGCAACTCTGAGCCCGTATCTGGTAGATGAATAGTGCATATACACCGGTTATTAAATTCCACGTTAATCCTAAAATAACTAATATGACTTAGACATATCTTTAGGCAACCCTGCACTGCATCTTAGCATAGCATGCCCTGTATTGCATTGTTGCTGTGCATTTATTTGTTTCTTCCACCTCTTCTCTCTCGGTAGACCTCGACGTTGACGTAGCACCCGCGGCAGACGCAGCTTCGGAGTACGACTACGTCCCCGACGACACAGTTGACGATCTTGCCCTTGCCACCGAGCAAACAGGCAAGCACCCCCCTTTTTGAGCATTCCGATATCGCCCACTATCTTCTCTTTTATGCTTGCATTAGAAGTTACTGCTGCTGTTGTTGTCTTATATCTGCTGCATAGCCTGTTTTATTGTAAACTGTTATTGTTACCTACCTGCTTATCCTAAACTGTTTAGTATAGGTTGGGTAGAGCCCCAGCAGAGACCCCTACTTTATCCCGATTGCCCCGCTGGATTCTCAGAAGACCCGAGCAACGGGATCGAAGACCTGACCCCGGCACCGCACATCACTCCCCCTTAGTTGCTCGATACTACTGGGTTACTATCGAGTGCCGAGGGTGATACCTCGTCAGCACTTCTGATGATAACCTTGTAGGTTAGTTAATCGGGCGTGGTCAGCGAGGGTGATTCCTCCTACACCACCCTCGATAACGACACCGTCGCGCAACTCCTCAAGAGTGGACTTCGATAGTGATTCCTCCTCCGTTCACCTTGACGGTAACATCAGAGGGAATTCCATCGAGGATGATTCCTCAGGGTTCCCCTTGGTGTTAGACACACGGTTACCTTTGTTTTTATGACTGAACACTGAACCATGATACTAAAGATGGGTCGGCCCTGAGGGGTACCCGCGCGAGCTTATTTGCGAGTGATGTGGAGTCGGGTTGACCTGTAGGGTGCCCGCGAGATAAATACGAGGCGTGGCCGGGCATTCCTACCCCTTGCCGCAAGTCCACAAGACGGGGCGACGGGGTCACTTCTTTCGTGAGTCTCTGCTCATTACCACGCGCTCCTAATCCACTAACGGTTTGGATATTTGATCCGAGGGTCCTCTGGCCTGATAGCACTAACCATCACGTGGGCATAGTATGGGCGTTCTGCGTCGTATACTTCAGCCGAAGCTTAATAGACGTCAGCAACTGAGTGGCACACACTGGGTTGGACTGCTAACGCAACCGCGCTTGTATTAAGGTGTTGCTAGATCTGCTCACCGGCGGTGTACGCAACGTGCAGGAGCGTCCGGGGCGATGTCCCAAGACCCCTGGGGACATAGGTTTAGTCCGGCGTGCTGACCTCTCTGTTAGGTATTTGGTCGGGTTGCGGCGTATCGTTTGGCCGAGGCCGGGCATGACCCAGAAAACTGTGTCCGGTCGGAGTTAAGCGAGCGTGGTGGGTAAGTTGGTGCACCCCTACAGGGAAGAACTAATCTATCGATAGCCTGTCCTACAGTAACGGACACTCGGAGTTGTATCCCGATCGGTACAACTAAAACTGGTGACTTGAGATAAAATGGATAGTATGGCTCTGGGATTGCTTTCTCGCAGGGAGTCAAGGAAGAATCTCTGGGTGAGGTTGATACACTACTACTACTTTACATTATGTTAATCTGCACTCTTCTAATGCTGCAAGACCGTTGAAGATGATTGAAGATGCTAGTCTTCGATAGGACTAGGCTTTTCCCCTCTACTCTGCATTTCTGCAGCCCAGTCCACATATACAGCCACCCTTTGAAAATGTTGCATATGTAGTGTAGATCCTTGCTTGCTGAGTACTTCGGATGAGTACTCACGTTTGCTTTATTTTATTTTTCTCCCCATATCCAATTGACGCCGCCAGATGACGGAGCCCCTGAGATAGCTGCCCCCGTCGATGACTACGGCTACTACTACTACCCTCCACGCGAGTACTACTACAAGGAGCCGACAGACGACCAGGAGTGGGATTCGGAGGGTCCTAGGCAGGAGGCCTACGCCTTTCGATCATAGAGTTTTATTTTGCCCCGCCTTTATAAAGGCTTGTCTCTATTTCTGTAATATATCTGTACCCAGATATCTGATGCTTCCGCTGATACTTGTATGCCATCGAGCTATGTATTTGAGCCCTCGAGGCCCTGGCTTGTAATATAAAGCTTGTATGAATTTATTTATGTTTTAGAGTTGTGTTGTGATATCTTCAAGTGAGTCCTTAGGCTTGATCGTGTGCATTTGCGTGTATGGTTAGTGCACGATTAAGCCGGGGTCGGCACAGGTTGGTATCAGAGCCGACTGCCTCTAGTAGTCCCCCTTTCCAATTCCTTGGCCGAAGTTGAGTCTAGAAACCGAAAACTGTTTTACTAACTTTTCTGTGTGGCTTACGGGCCCACGTCGCCAACTGGGTGGTATTAGTATCTTTTACTCCTCAATCTTTACTCTGGGACTCTGATCTCTCTTCTATTCGGGTTTAATAAATTTACTAACACCGACACTTAGGATCTCGTAAATTCCGTCCTCTGGGAGAGCTGGATATCTGTGCGATTTCCCTGTCATTGATCTGATTAGTCTGATAATCATTTTCCTTTCCATTGTTTTGTTTAACCTTTCCCTTCAAGAACTGTTATACTTCTCATTGTCGTATGACAACTCTGAATTTCCTCTGTTTCAGATGGATCGTCTGTTTCCACCACGTCCTACGACACAGCTTGTGCTTCGCACTTGGGCTCGTGATGCCCCTGGGTTTCCAGCTGTTCTGATCGCTCTCTTGACTAGACTGGGCTACCGCTGGTACCCTGAGTACATGGTCTACGAGGTTTACCGCGAGTTCAACCAGGAGCAGTATTATGCTGATGTTCGCATCTATGATCATCAGGATGACTCAGACACCGAGCTGTACCTTTTCCACGGTATTGGCGTGACGATTGAGATGGCAGTCCATGATGCCGCCTACTCTGCTGTCGCACGTCTCCGAGGAGAGCACAGCGCTAGCTTAGATGACTCTGATTTCCGATACATTCCGTATGCCCCTGCTGGAGATGCTACTTGATACTACACAGCTACCTGTGCCCCGTACGAGCCTCGTCGCTACGATCCGCGAGTTCTGATTCCGTGTACTCAGGCTCTGGATCGCACTGTTCGGGCTCTGGCTGTCGAGTTGTTTGCCACTTGAGTACGACTCTACGAGGCTATGACGCAGTTGCTACCAGCTGTTCGTGCAGGGATACATTCGGAGCATATCCTTTACCCGCGCAGGACCGAGATGCCACCAGGGATCGATTGGCCTGCTGTGGGAGGTCACACACCTGCAAGTGGACCTCTTCTTTCAGCTCGAGACCAGGTTCTGCATCAGAGTGCACATGGAGCGCAGGATCCTTCTACGATGAACATCCGTCGTCCGCACTTGCAGCTACCCCGTTTCAGTGGTTTTCTCCGACGTTGATGTAGCCTTTGCTATGTCTCGTTGTGTACTTCCTTACCGCGTGCCTGCGCGCCGCCTAGTATGTCTAGCTTTTAAATTTGCGCCGTTATGCTGCCCGAATGTAACCGACTCTGTATGGATCTGTATGACTTAATGACTGCTAATAAGCATCTGTTGTACTACTTAAATTCCATCGCGTTACATCATGCATGTCGCTTAACACTCGCATTGGCTTCTGCTAAACTACCCCTGTTGAATTTAGCAGGATGGCTGATAACAATCCACCACCGCCGCCACCGCCTGACTATATGGCAGCTATGATGCAACAATTCGAGCTCAATCGGCAGTTTATGGCTGGGATTATGAATCAGTTTCCCCGTCCCAATGCCAACCAGCAGCCACCTTCAATTACGCTCCCAGAGTTCGTGCGTCTCAACCCATCGATATTCCGCAACACTGTTAATCCGCTGGATGTCGATGATTGGCTGCGTGACATCTTCTATGAGATGGAGTCATCTGATGTTCCCCCTGTCAGCTATGTCACCTTTGCGACATACTTCTTGAAGGGACCCGTAGCACAATGGTGGGCGACTCACCGACAGACCCTACCTCCTGGAACTGTCGTCACCTGGGTGGAATTCAAGACTGCTTTTCGCGCCCGCTATATTCCTCAAGCAGTTATAGCACGCAAGAAGGCTGAGTTCCGCAACCTTGTTCAAGGCAACAAGACTATAGAAGTCTATCAGCGAGAGTTCCTTGACTTGTCTCGCTATGCTGAAGAAGACATCCCCACTGATGCTCGTAGGCAGGAGAAGTTCCGTGAAGGGCTACACCATGACATTCAGTTAGCCCTGCTCGTCCAAGACTATCCTGACTTCGCCACCTTGGTGAATAAGGCTATCATGGTCGAGACTGGTCTGAAGAAGCACAAGGAAGCTACCAGATGCACTCGTGAAGCGGGCTCATCTTCGGGCTCGTCTTCCCAGAAGCGCCACATATGGATTCCACAGAGCATGTACCGTCCAGCAGCTCCAGTGTATAGGCCAGCATATACCGTACCTCGTCTGCCTCCTCCACCACCGAGGCAGCCTCTTCGAGCTCCACCACCTCGAGCTCCCGCAGCACGTCCAAACAGTGGACTCTGCTTCAAGTGTGGCCAGCCAGGTCACCGTGCCAGAGACTATTCTCAGAATCAGAATCAGTTAGCACTTCCTTCTGCTGGCCGTGGTAATGGCCGTGGAATTCCTCAGCAGCATAACAACAATGTCAGACCTTCTTATGGACATGGACAGAACTATCATGTCAACATGGCTGAAGCTCAAGATCAACCTGAAAATGTGATGGGTACACTTCTTGTTAATTCAGTACCTGCAACTGTTTTATTTGATTTAGGAGCATCACATTCATTCATGTCAGAACACTTTGCACTCTTGCATGACGTTAAGTGTGAAACACTACACCATCCGTTAGTTGTAAACACTCCCGCGGGTCGGTGCCAAGCCACCATATTTAGCCCCAAAGTCACTGTTGTGATTGAAGAGAGAAAGTTTCAGGCCTTCCCCATAATTCTGAATAATTCCAACATTGATCTTATTCTGGGAATGGATTGGTTGAAGGCTCACTACGCCTCAATCAACTATGCCACTAAGGTAGTTCATCTTCTACATCCATCGAATGAGTTGGTGAATTACCGTGCTCACATCACTCAGAACGCCGAGGCTCAGATTTATGCCTTGAATGCGTTGAACGCTTCTCCGCTTGAGGGGATCGAGAACGTTCCAGTTGTCTGCGAATTCCAGGATGTTTTTCCAGAAGAACTTTCAGGAATACCCCCTGCTAGAGCTGTCGAGTTTGTCATTGACTTGAAGCCCGGCACCACTCCTATTGCGAAGCGTCCTTACAAGATGCCACCGCACCACCTTCTTGAGCTTAAGGAAGAAATTGATAAATCACTTAAGAAGGGCTTCATCCGTCCTAGTTCCTCTGCCTGGGGAGCACAGTCTCTCTTTGTCAAGAAGAAGGATGGTACGAATAGGTTGGTCCAAGATTATCGTCCTATCAACGAGGCAACCATTCAGAATAAATATCCGCTTCCCCGGATCAATGATTTATATGATCAACTTGCTGGATCTTCGGTGTTCTCTAAACTCGACTTGAGGTTGGGTTATCACCAGATCCATGTCCGCGAAGAGGATATTCCGAAGACTACATTTGTTACTCGTTATGGCTCCTATGAATACACCGTCATGTCATTTGGCCTAACGAATGCTCCAGCTACGTTCTCCCGCCTGATGAATTATATATTCATGGATTACCTCGACAAGTTTGTCGTGGTATATCTGGATGATATCCTAGTATATTCGAAGAATAAGGAAGAACATGCCGAACATCTTCGCCTTGTTCTGGAGAGGCTTCGAGAACACAAGTTGTATGCCAAGTACTCCAAATGCGAATTCTGGCTTTTTGAAGTGACCTACCTTGGACATGTGATTTCCAAGGACGGTATCACCGTTAATCCGG
This sequence comes from Thinopyrum elongatum, assembly GCA_011799875.1. Classification (NCBI taxonomy): domain Eukaryota; kingdom Viridiplantae; phylum Streptophyta; class Magnoliopsida; order Poales; family Poaceae; genus Thinopyrum; species Thinopyrum elongatum. Next base: position 326,854,890 of record CM022297.1, on the reverse strand, counting down.
AGCGTGTTCAGGCTATTCTTGACTGGACTCCTCCGAAGAATGCCAAGCAAGTGAGAAGTTTTCTCGGCCTTGCAAGTTATTGCCGTCGATTCGTCGAGAACTTTTCCAAGATTGCCAAGCCCCTGACTAATCTGCTCCACAAAGGCATTAAGTTTGAGTGGACAGACAAGTGTCAGGAGAGTTTCCAGACCCTCAAGGACAAGCTTACTTCTGCTCCAGTGCTTGCTCCTCCCGATTCACGCAAGGACTTTGTGATATATTGTGACGCCTCTCGTCAAGGATTAGGCTGTGTCCTAATGCAAGAACGAAAGGTAATTGCATATGCCTCACGACAATTGCGTCCACATGAAGAAAATTATCCAGTGCATGATCTCAAACTCGCTGCTGTGATCTATGCTTTGAAGCAGTGGCGACATTACCTTCTTGGTAATCGGTGTGAGATTTATACCGATCATCAGAGTCTGAAGTACTTGTTCACCCAACCGGATCTTAATCTTTGTCAACAACGATGGTTGGAAATAATTACGGACTATGACTGTGGTATTTATTACACTCCTGGCAAGGCTAATGTGATGGCTGATGCCTTGAGCCACAAGTCCTATTGCAACAACCTCATGGTTAAGCAAGCTTAACCCCAGCTTTATGAAGAATTGCGCAAGTTGAACGTCTGTATCGTTCCGCAGGGTTCTCTTAATAACCTTGTGGTACAGCCAGACCTTGAGAAAGATGTTAAAGAAGCACAAGCCAAAGATGCTGAAATCGATCTGATGAAGAAAGAGCCTCACCTCGAGAAACACAGGGATTTCTCGGTTGCTGAAGATGGAACCTTGTATTTCAGAGACCGCATTGTGGTACCTCGCTTCGAACTTATGACTAACAAAGTCATGAAGGAGGCTCATGATACACCGCTGTCTATCCATCCGGGTAGCACCAAGATGTATCGGGATCTTCGTCAAAGGTACTGGTGGTCCAAAATGAAGCAGGACATTGCTCGATATGTTGCTGAATGTGACGTATGTCATCGCGTGAAAGCAGAACATCAGAAGCCTGCTGGAATTCTTCAACCACTCCCTATTCCTTTGTGGAAATGGGATAAAGTGCAAATGGATTTCATTACTGGTCTTCCCAAGTCTCAGAAATGTCACGATGCTATTCTTGTCGTCGTCGACCAACTTTCCAAGGTTGCTCATTTTCTGCCTGTCAAGGAGACTATCACCGCTAGCCAGCTAGGAGAATTGTATATCTCCAGAATCGTTTCACTCCACGGTATTCCGAAGGAGATTAGTTCGGACCGTGGCGGTCTTTTCACTTCCAAATTCTGGGAGAGTTTCCAAGATGCTATGGGAACTCACATTACCTGGAGTTCAGCATATCATCCACAATCCCAAGGCCAAGTTGAGCGAGTTAATCAAGTGCTTGAAGATATGCTTCGGGCTTGTGTTATATCGTCCGGTAAGAAGTGGGAAGAATCTCTCCCGTTTGCCGAATTCTCTTATAACAACAGTAATCAAGCCAGCTTGAAAATGGCCCCCTTCGAAGTGCTATACGGGCGAAAATGTCGAACCCCTCTGAATTGGTCAGAAATTGGGGAACGACCTCTCGTGGGACCGGACATTATTCAACACGCCGAAGAACAAGTCAGAATTGTCCGAGAAAATCTCAAGGCGGCTCAGGACCGCCAGAAGAGCAATTATGATCGCAAGCTATGGGGTCTGACTTATCAACCAGGTGATCAAGCTTATCTTCGTGTCACTCCTATGAAGGGCACTCGTCGTTTCGGAATCAAGGGCAAGTTAGCTCCTCGCTATATTGGTCCTTTCCGCATCGTGGCTAGACGTGGACATGTGGCATATAAATTGGAGTTGCCACCACAATTCTCTCATATCCATGATGTCTTCCACGTGTCGCAACTTCGTAAATGCTTCAAGGAATCTCCACACCGCGCAGTGGATCACGAGATGCTCCAGTTGCAAGATGATCTTTCTTATAAGGAGCATCCGATCCGCATCCTTGATGAAGCTGAACGTCGAACTCGTCAGAAGACGACCAAGTTCCTGAAAGTGCAGTGGTCGAATCACACTGAAGATGAAGCCACTTGGGAACGCGAGGATCATCTTCGGGAAGAATATCCCGACCTCTTTCCTTCTACCTCCTAAATTCTCGGGACGAGAAATTCTTTTAGAGGAGGAGAATTTGTAACACCCCTGTGTAATAGCCACTGTGACACTCTGCTAAGTATGCCAAGTCATCTCAATTTGCAGTGCCTAATCTCTTTGGTTAAGAATTCACTTCAAATACTATTCTGAAAATCAACTCAAAATTCAAAAGTGCAAAATAAAGTTGCCCAAAAATTACTGGAAAAATGTTCATCTTGTTGGCAATATTCCAAAACAAATGTTGCTAAGGAACACAACCTCACCATCAACTTGAAATGGGCTATAACCATTTTAACAGTGCCAAAACAACACATTAAATGCCCTTCTCATTTTTAGAAAATCCCAAATGAATTCCAAAATGGCTCAAACTTTTTGTGGCAATGTTGGATATTGCAAAGTAATTATGGGAGCAATATTCACATTTTTGCTAAATTATTTGGTGCCTCAAGATATTGCACAAACCTCTCTGGAAAAGAAAACAAAAAAAAGAAAAGGAAAAGGCCACTGTGCACTGGCCCAAGTGCACAGTGCCTGGAGCCCAACTTACCTGGCCCATTCCACTCTCTCTCCTTCGTCGTGTCGGCCGCTCCATGGCCGAGCGCGCGCGCGCCGGCGAGGCGATGACACGACGACGGCCTCGGCGCCCACCGACAGGGAGGAGATAAGGCCAAAGCCGTCCACCCCCTGGACCTCCTCCATCACTCTCCCCCTCTCTCTCGCTCGCTCCGCTCCTCCTCTCCCTTAGATCCGTCAAGGCCGAGCGAGGTCACCGCCGTCTCGCCGTCATCCGCATAGCCACAGGCCTCCCCGTGCCTCGCCAACGTGTCCGGGAGCTCTGCCGGCTTCTTCTCCTTCTTCTGGTGCAACCAGGTGGAGCGAGGAGCCCCTACACCGAGCCCCATGACCTCGTCTTCAACCTCGGTCGCCGGCGATCCCCTTCTTCTCCGGCGACGATCTGCTGCTCCTAACCTGCCAAGAGCTTTTCGTAGCCGCTCGGTGAGCTCCTCACTCCCTCCTTTCATCTTCTCGCACCGCGTGTTTCCCCCTAGCTAGCTCGACGCCGTTGCCATGAGCTCACAGCCGTAGTTCACCTCGCCGCCGTGGCCATGGACCCTGTCGTGCTCGCCTGAGCACGGCATCGAGTTCCTGGTGCTCCCAGGAACGCAGCGAGCACGCGCACGTGCTCCGCCGAGCTCCGTAGCGCAGTCCCCGTCGAGGTCCCGTAAGCGCTGCCGCCATAGCGCGTCGCCGGCTTCGATTCCGGCCACGGTTCCACCACCGTTCGACGCAGCGTCGACTTCTCGTTCGAACACCACCGCTCGCACTGCTTGCCGCGCTTCCTAGCGTCAAATCCACCGATGCCCGAACTCCGGCGCCGCCTCCGCCGCTCGTCGTCGCCGTCTCCGGTCGTTTCCGGCCGTGCCACCACCACCACTCGACGCGCGAGTTCTCTAGCGTTCGAACGCAACAAACCGCGGATCGAACGGTGCCCCGTAGCGCATTTCCGGCCGCCTCCGGCGATCGGCCGCCGCGCAAATGGTCGCCGGAGCAACTCCGGCGACGCCGCCGACGTGGACGCGTGGGACCCACCCCATGAGAGGCTGCCAGTGGGCCCCGGCACCACAGTTGACCACGTTGACTCTGGTCAACGTGGTTACTGTTCACCCACAGTGTATGATGTGTGGGCCCCAGCACTTAATTAGACTAATTAAGGTTTTAAAATTAATCTGCTAATTAAATAGACACTGACATATGGGGCCCACCCCTTTAATTAGCTGCTGTTAGATTAGTTAAACCCCTACTTAGCTGTGAGTCACTGACCAGTGGGTCCCACTGGTCAGTTTGACCAGTCAGCGGGTCTGTTGATCGGCTGATGTCATGCTGACCCTCTGCAGATGTCATAACTCCATTTCTGTTAATATTAAATAAAATCAAAAAATGATTAAAACTTTAGAAAATCGTAGAAAATAAACCGTAACTCAGATCGAAAAACTTTAAACATGAAAGTTGCTCAGAACGACGAGACAAATCTAGTCGTGTCATCTGTTTCGATGCCGGAACCCCCTACGTAGGAGAAACCGCAACTCTGAGCCCCTATCCGGTAGATGAATAGTGCATATATACCGGTTATTAAATCTCACTTTAATCCTAAAATAACTAATATGACTTAGACATATCTTTAGGCAACCGTGCACTGCATCTTAGCATAGCATGCCCTGTATTGCATTGTTGCTGTGCATTTATTTGTTTCTTCCCCCTCTTCTCTCTCGGTAGACCCCGACATTGACGTAGCTCCCGCGGCAGACGCAGCTCCGGAGTACGACTACGTCCCCGACGACGTAGTTGACGATCTTGCCCTTGCCGCCGAGCAAACAGGCAAGCACCCCCTTTTTGAGCATTCCGATATCGCCCACTCTCTTCTCTCTTATGCTTGCATTAGAAGTTACTGCTGCTGCTGTTGTCCTATATCTGCTGCATAGCCTGTTTTATTGTAAACTGTTATTGTTACCTACCTGCTTATCCTAAACTGTTTAGTATAGGTTGGGTAGAGCCCCAGCAGAGACCCCCACTTTATCCCGATTACCCCGCTGGATTCTCAGAAGACCCGAGCAACGGGATCGAAGACCAGACCCCGGCACCGCACATCACTCCCCCTTAGTTGCTTGATACTACTGGGTTACTATCGAGTGCCAAGGGTGATACCTCATCAGCACTTCTGATGATAACCTTGTAGATTAGTTAATCGGGCGTGGTCAGCGAGGGTGATTCCTCCTACACCACCCTCGATAACGACACCGTCGCGCAACTCCTCAAGAGTGGACTTCGAGGGTGATTCCTCCTCCGTTCACCTTGACGGTAACATCAGAGGGAATTCCATCGAGGGTGATTCCTCAGGGTTCCCCTTGGTGTTAGACACACGGTTACCTTTGTTTTTATGACTGAACACTGAATCATGATACAAAAGACGACTCGGCCCTGAGGGGTACCCGCGCGAGCTTATTTGCGAGTGATGTGGAGTCGGGTTGACCTGGAGGGTGCCCGCGAGATAAATACGAGGCGTGGCCGGGCATTCCTACCCCTTGCCGCAAGTCCTCGAGATGGGGCGACGGGGTCACATCTTTCGTGAGTCCCTGCTCGTTACCGCGCGCTCCTAATCCACTAACGGTTTGGATATTTGATCCGAGGGGCATCTGGCCTGATAGCACTAACCATCACGTGGGCATAGTATGGGCGTTCTGCGTCGTATACTTCAGCCGAAGCTTAATAGACGTCAGCAACTGAGCGGCACACGCTGGGTTGGACTGGTAACGCAACCGCGCTTGTATTAAGGGGTTGCTAGGTCTGCTCGACGGCGGTGTACGCAACGTGCAGGAGCGTCCGGGGCGATGGCCCAAGACCCCTGGGGGCATAGGTTTAGTCCGGCGTGCTGACCTCTCTGTTAGGTATTTGGTCGGGTTGCGGCGTATCGTTTGGCCGAGGCCGGGCATGACCCAGAAAACTGTGTCCGACCGGAGTTAAGCGAGCGTGGTGGGTAAGTTGGTGCACCCCTGCAGGGAAGAACTAATCTATCGATAGCATGTCCTACGGTAACGGGCACTCGGAGTTGTATCCCGATCGGTACAACTAAAACTGGTGACTTGAGATAAAATGGATAGTATGGCTCTGGGATTGCTTTCTCGCAGGGAGTCGAGGAAGAATCTCTGGGCGAGGTTGATACACTACTACTACTTTACATTATGTTAATCTGCACTCTTCTAATGCTGCAAGACCGTTAAAGATGATTGAAGATGCTAGTCTTCGATAGGACTAGGCTTTTCCCCTCTACTCTGGCATTTCTGCAGCCCAGTCCACATATACAGCCACCCTTTGAAAATGTTGCATATGTAGTGTAGATCCTTGCTTGCTGAGTACTTCGGATGAGTACTCACGTTTGCTTTATTTTCCTTTTCTCCCCATATCCAATTGACGCCTCCAGATGACGGAGCCCCTGAGATAGCTGCCCCCGTCGATGACTACGGCTACTACTACTACCCTCCCGGCGAGTACTACTACGAGGAGCCGACAAACGACCAGGAGTAGGATTCGGAGGGTCCTAGGCAGGAGGCCTACGCCTTTCGATCGTAGAGTTTTATTTTGCCCCGCCTTTCTAAAGGCTTGTCTCTATTTCTGTAATATATCTGTACCCAGATATCTGATGCTTCCGCTGACACTTGTATGTCATCGAGCTATGTATTCGAGCCCTCGAGGCCCTGGCTTGTAATATAAAGCTTGTATGAATTTATTTATGTTTTAGAGTTGTGTTGTGATATCTTCAAGTGAGTCCTTAGGCTTGATCGTGTGCATTTGCGTGTATGGTTAGTGCACGATTAAGCCGGGGTCGTCACAAACCGCTCCATCACGACAGCGCCATCTCCGCCGCCTCGACAGGGAGATGGCCAGGTACGGTGAGGAGTGGTCCCTCGCCGAGATCGTTGCCACCGCCAACGATGACGCCTCCAACGTCTGCCGCCCTCTCCCCAGCCCACGTCCTTGGTGGTCGCGGCCGCACTGCGCAAGGCGCAGGAGGAGGCGGAGAGGATCATCCGCGGGCGTCAGGCGGCCGCCGGGAAGCCCTGCCGCGATGCCACCACCTTCCACCGCCCCAAGCCCGACGACGATGACTCCGATGACAAGTCAGGCAATGATGGTGGACGAGGAGCCGTCGGCCAGCCACACATGGCCTACGAGATCACCGTGAAGTATAGGATAGTTTAGGATTTTAGTTTTAGGTTTTTAGTTCACTGGACGAAATATCGTCCGGTTTTATGTACAAATTATCCTAATTTCAATGAAATCCGCCATGTGTATATCAAAATTCGATTTGTTTGAACAAATTTCGTCCGGTTGGTTCAAATTATTGTGAAAATGTATACGACTACGGTTGGATGGCTTCCTCCCGCATCCGTGTCCGCGGACTGGTCCCCTCCTGTCCGGATACGGGAGGAAATTTACAAGTTGCCGTTGGAGATGCCCTAACTGCCTAGCTACTTTTATTTTAACATGAAAAGATTTTTATCCACTTAGCAACATTTTACAGAGAGGAGTGTGAATGGACTCACACTTGACCTGGAGAGAACATCCCTATCAAGACAAACACCTGCATCCGAAGAAAGGCAGCTAACAGCTAGAGGCCTATTCACAAAGAGCTACTTTTGCTTGATGATGTGCCTTAACATTAAAGTGCCTGTTGACATGAGCTATCCTGTTGCTATGGAAAATTGGAGAGGCCTGAATAGTTGCAAGGCTGGGCCTAATGCTCCAATGACCCGCGTCCTTGAAGCTGGATGTCGCCTTTGCCGCCGACACCAAGACAGAGCAATCTGTGTAGAAGCATGGTTCTTGTATATGAAGGGCTTCAGCTAGCATGGCAGCAAGATGCAGCCCGAGAGCTTCAGCCTGAAGGGGAGAAGATGTTGGTGGAGACAAAGCGGAGACATGCAGTTATTGGCAATGTTGATTGCCTTCAGTTTGTATGATGCTTCTAATGCCCGTCTGAGATGACTGGACATTTCCTTTATTTTTCAGGCTGCATCACAAAAGATGGCATTACCTGTAAGCCAAAAAATATCTTGTTCCAGCACCAACTGCTGGTTTGTGGAAAGAGTGAAGCGTTGTTCCTGGGGAGTCAATATATTTTCTAGCTTAGAGTTCTGCAGGATTGCATTAGCTACAGGAATCACATGAGATGGTTTGCAGAATTTTCTGGCGGCATAATTGGCCCTGATAGTCACACACGCGAGTGGGTGCCGAGTGTGCCGATAGGCACGCTAGGGCTGAATGTCAAGTGGAAACGCAACCACGCCACGCATTGGCGACCAGGGGGTCACCTTATCGGGCGGGCCGGGCACCACGCATTGACGACAAGTCGCCTAGGTCGGCCGATCGACCTGTTGCCACCTCAGCTAAAGCCAGTGAACGCAAGGCTCCCTTTGACTGAGGAGTGAGGACTAATACTTTTCTGGTGTGACACTGACGTAGTACTAGTATATGTTACGCTACCAACAAACACGCATGTGTGTTAAATCTTCGGGCTAATTAATCGCCGTCTACTGCTAGTTTAAAGTTGAAGGAGCTGGGCGCGGTAACAGCAACTCCAACGCGGCGATCCATTTTCTTTGCCGCCGTTTGTTTGGGTCGTCGTAGATAAAAGTACTGGCCCAATGTGCCGACCCATTTCTAAAATGTGTTCGTTTGGCGTCCGTGCGGACCTATTTTCGGTTCAAATTTGCGTCTGAAATGCGTCGGCGCGGCCGCGAGGCGGACGCGCCACACGCCCGCTCGGTGTCCGTCGCGTCCCCACATGGTGGCCGATCAACTGCCTCCCGTGTCTTAATTAATGGCGACCACAGACCACGGGCTCACGCGTCAGCGATGGCGAGTGTCCTTTTTTAATCCAAGTGTGCGGGGAGGGGGGGGGGGGGGGGGCTGGCCTCGTCCTCTTCCAGCCTCCCGTCCCATCTAGCCACATTGCTGCTCCCTTGCCGGCGACAGCGTAGCTCGCGCCACCATGGGCTTCTTCGCCGACAAAAACAAGGGCAAGTCCCGCGCCTCATTCTCTTCGCCCGATGAAAAAAAAAAAAAAAAAAAAAACACAACACACAAAACTTCATCCCTCATTAAATCCCTGATGCTTTCATCCCTTTCTGCACGCGTCCACCACCTTTGGTTCTTCTCTTCCTTTATTTTTTTTATGTCTAAATCTTGTACCGTTCCGTACGTCTTTTCAACTTTCTCTACTCCTTTCTTGTGTTTGAAATTTTACTTGCCGGGAGGAGCCCAAACACAAAACCCTTTGAACTCGCCCCCCAGCTTCCTTTTCGCCCCTTATTTCCCCCCGGCTCCGGTTCACTCACTTCATTCCCAAAGACAAACCCACACGAAGGAGCGCGGCAGGCGTTAGGGTCCGGGAGGCAGCGGATACACGTCCCAGTGCACCAGGCGAGGTGGCACTGGGAGCACCACATTCCCCTCTTGTACCCCGACGTTACGCTGCCACACGACTGGGATTTTGATCCAGATAGGATCCCAGTGCTGGCGGTGCCGCGGACGGGCCGGGCACACGCCGAGGAGGTGCGTTGCCGGCGGGATCTGCTTACGCCGGTGCAGTCTCTCAACCCCACCTACGCAGTCGACTCTCCCAACTGGGAGGTCTGGTTCGCCGTTGAACACGAGCAGCAACGGCGGCTCGCGTCCAGCACGTGCGGGCTGGCACCCCGCCGCCCCCCATAGTGCGCGACGAGGACCAGGCAGCGGAGGCCGCCTACCAGGCGGCACTGGCGGTTGTCCTTCGTGAAAGCAAAGAGGAAGAGTGGCACAAGGAGTAGGGGGAGGAGGAGGCGTATGAGGCGCGCCTGGCGGAGGCCATGGCACTCTCCGCTGCCGGAGACCGCGTCTTGCCACCGCTGGCGCTGTCATCCCCCGTCAAGACCGAGCCGGCGTCGTCCCCTATGCTGGTGCCCTAGCGGTGGACCTGGCAAGGAGAGGTGGGCGAGTGGGTCAGCACGCCACCCATCTGGCTTGGGGTGAAGCCGTCGCAGGAGCAAATGTATCTCGAGCACTGGCGACAGCGCCGGCTGGCGGAGGAGCGCTGCGAGGGCGAGCGCATGGAGCGGTGGGAGCGCGGCGCGGAGGAGGACCTGCGGGAGGTGGAGGAGCAGGAGCGCCAGGCCCGCGTTGCCCAGCCAGCGACGGTCAGGCCGGCGCCGCAGGACGTCGCCACAGCCTGGGAGACGGTGTTCCCCTGGTCTAGCCCGGTGCCGACGCTCATCGACCTCATCGGTGACAATGAGGACGCCTCGGGCAGCGCTCCTCCACCTAGTTTTTAGTTGAATTAAATGTTTTTATTAATGTAATGTGGACTCGTGGACTATAGCCGGCCTTTGTGGCCGGCATTTATGTTTAATTAATGTTTTTAATTTCAAAATATTTGCGCTTTTTATTTTATCGCGCGCGAACTAAAAAAATGTATCGGCCCTGCGTTGGGCGCAAGCGCCGACCCAAACGCAAAAGCGGACATGGGTGTACGCTAGGCCAACCCAAACGCGAAAGCGGACATGGGTGTCTGCTAGGCCGACCCAAACGGACAAAAAGCGGACAAAATCGCCCTTCATTTGGGTCGGCCCATTGGAGTTGCTCTAAGGGCATCTCCAACTTCAACCCACAAAAATCCTACTACATCCGTCCGCGGACGAACATGAAAGCAGGAGGCCGCCATCCAACCGTAGCCGCATACATTTCAAACTCTTTTTCAATAAACCAGATGAAATTCGTGCAAACAAGGCGGATTTCATATAAACATGACGGATTTTATACAAACCGGACGAGAACGGTTTTATTTTGGACATATTTTCAATTAAAAAGCTAAAACTATGTGCACGTATTGTAAGATTTAAAAGGTGAGAAATTCCAAGGTCTTATTTGTAGAGTAGTACAGCAAAGGGCTTCCTCCATTCGTTTGTAACAACAGGAGGTTGGTAAGCTATCACCAAAAAAATTCAAAAATTCAATCAATGGTATAGACCATTGTGGAGGAACAGGCCGTTAGGATCTGCACACACGCGAACGTCCGCGACGCAGCGGAACCAGAGCAGACCCTAGAATTATGGGCGCACTAGCGAAGGAGGTATTAGAGGGTAATGTAACTAATTTCATCGCTATAACCATCGAATAAATACAACGTGGACAAGTGCGAGGGGGGGGGGGGGGGAGGGGGGGGGAGGGGGGCCAATGCCCCCTCTCCACCCCATAACAGTTTTGAATATATGTAATGCGTATCATATTTTTAAAATTTATCTAGGTATGTATATAGTGGGCTTTTTTTGAGATGGGACCTAGGCCGCCGCACCTTTTGTCATCGTACATGGACGGAGCTGTCGTGTAGCCATTGGGTTTAGTTGATCCCAACGAAATTAGGAATTCCTTCACTAGCTGAGCACTAATAACTACTCATTTATTGAAGATGACCCCATTGTCATGGACATGACCCCATCAAATTATTTTTCTAGCTTCGTCATTGTCATCGTGGATCAACGAGTTCACGTACCATTGATCCAATTCCTTGGGGCTTGTCGGTGAGCTCCGACTCGGCCTGATGCCCCCGTGGTGTGATGACCCCAGCTTAATCGTGCACTAACCATACACGCAAATGCACACGATCAAGCCTACTTGAAGATATCACAACACAACTCTAAAACATAAATAAATTCATACAAGCTTTATATTACAAGCCAGGGCCTCGAGGGCTCGAATACATAGCTCGATGGCATACAAGTGTCAGCGGAAGCATCAGATATCTGGGTACAGATATATTACAGGAACAGAGATAAGCCTTTATGAAGGCGGGGCAAAATAAAATACTACGATCGAAAGGCGTAGGCCTCTTGCCTTGGACCCTCCGAATCCTACTCCTGGTCGTCTGTCGGCTCCTCGTAGTAGTACTCGCCGGGAGGGTAGTAGTAGTAGCCGTAGTCGTCGACGGGGGCTGCTATCTCAGGGGCTCCGTCGTCTGGTGGCATCAAAAGGGTATGGGGAGAAAAAGAAAATAAAGCAAATGTGAGTACTCATCCGAAGTACTCAGCAAGCAAGGATCTACACTACATATGCATCATTATCAAAGAAGGCTGTATATGTGGACTGGGCTGCAGAAATGCCAGAATAGAGGGGGTAAGCCTAGTCCTATCAAAGACTAGCATCTTCAATCATCTTCATCTGTCTTGCAGCATTAGAAGAGTACAAATTAACATAATGTAAAGTAGTAGTATTATCATCAACCTCGGCCAGAGATTCTTCCTCGACTCCCTACGAGAAAGCAATCCCAGAGCCATACTATCCATTTCATCTCAAGTTCTAGTTGTACCGATCGGGATACAACTCCGAGTGTCCGTTACCGTAGGACAGGCTATCGGTAGATTAGTTCTTCCCTGCAGGGGTGCACCAACTTACCCACCACGCTCGATTAACTCCGGCCGGACACACTTTTCTGGGTCATGCCCGGCCTCGGCCAAACGATATGCCGCAATCCGACCAAATACTTAACAGAGAGGTTAGCACGCCGGACTAACATATGCCCCCAGGGGTCTTGGGCCATCGCCCCGGACACTCCTGCATGTTGCGTACACTGCCGGTGAGCAGACCTAGCAACCCCTTAATACAAGCGCGGTTGCGTTACCAGTCCAACCCAGCGTGTGCCGCTCAGTTGCTGACATCTATTAAGCTTCGGCTGAAGTATACGACGCAGAACGCCCATACTATGCCCACGTGATGGTTAGTGCTATCAGGCTAGAGGCCCCTCGGATCAAATATCCAAACCGTTAGTGTGTTGATAGTGCGGAAACGAGCAGAGACTCACGAAAGATGTGACCCCGTCGCCCCATCTCGAGGACTTGCGGCAAGGGCGAGGAATGCCGGCCACGCCTCATGTTCAACCCTGGGCACCATCCAGGTCCACCGATTACATCACTTCGCTAATAAGCGCGTGGGTACCCCTCAAGGCCGACCGTCTTTAGTATCATGGTTCAGTGTTCAGTCACAGTAACCAAAGTATCTGTTGTCGACACCAAGGGGAACCCTGAGGAATCACCCTCGATGGAATTCCCTCTGATGTTACCGTCAAGGTGAACGGAGGAGGAATCACCCTCGAGGTTCACACTTGAGGAGTTGCGTGACGACGTCGTTATCGGGGGTGGTGTAGGAGGAATCACCCCGCTACCACGAACCGAATAACTAACCTACAAGGTTATCATCAGGAGTGCTGACGAGGTATCACCCTCGGCACTCGATAGTAACCCAGCAGTGTCGGCAACTAAGGGGGATGTGACGTGCGGTGTCGGGGCCTGGTCTTCAATCCCGTTGCACGGGTCTTCTGATCATACAGCGAGGCAGTCGGGATAAGTGGGGTCTCTGATGGTCTTTACCCAACCTATTCTAAGCAGTTTAGGATAACACGTAAGTATCAAAAATAGGCTATAAGTAAACAAGCTATGCAGCAGATATAGGATACAGTAACAGCAGTAACTTCTAATGCAAGCATATGGGAGAAGAGAGTGGGCGATATCGGAATGCTCAAAAGGGAGGTGCTTGCCTGCAAGCTCTGGGGCAAGTGTGATGTAGGGTGGAACTCTAGATGCCCGATCTTTCACGAAAGGAGCGGATCCCGCGATGAACACGAAGAACACGAGGAGAAAACACGAGGGGAAACACGAGAGAATCACTCAAACCAACAAGATTCGATTACACATGTGCTAGATCCTCGAAACACAAAGAGATACACGATCCACGATCAACAAAGGACGATACAAGTAGCTAGTTCATCTCCATGAGGAGGTCTTGAATCCGCGAGGGATCTTCCTGTGAGGGGTCTTGAATCTGGTGTGGATCTTCTCCGAAGAGGCGCGGGTCTCTCGAACGAGAAGAACCACAAGGATGAGCAAAGCTCTATCTCTAAATGAGCTAAACCTGTGCTGAAAAGTCAAAAGAGGAAGGAGGAGGAGTATATATAGTCTAGGTGGGCGAAGGGGTACATGGGCCTCGGCCCCGAAACCGTGCGCAGACAGGGACCGGACGTCCGGTCTGGAGCGGACGTCTGGTGGCTCGTGGGCGTCTGGACATCCGGAGGTCACCGGACTTCTGTCATTTCGGCTCGGGTGCAGAGACACCAGATGTCCGGAGTCGGCCGGTCGTCCGGTCGCCGGACGTCCGGTCTTTTTCGGATTTCCGCTGATTTGGCTCGGGTGTGAGGTGTCCGGTCGTCCGGTGGGGGCCGGACGTCCACTCGCTGGGAGATGCCGGTCGTCCGGTGGGGGCCGGACGTCCGCTCGCTGTAGTATGCGTTGGCTGGGCCTTGGGCAGGCTGAGGCTTCAGGCGCCGGACGTCCGGTCCCGACCGGTCGTCCGGTGGCTGGTGTTTCTTTGGAGGCTCTTCTTCTTGTCCCTCCTCCTTGGTGTCCTCGCTGTCTTGTCCGTTGGATGCAGCTGCTCCGTGGCCTTCATCCAAGTACCTGATCACACATAGTGTTTCCGTTTGAGGTAGTAGCCTTGTCTCATGTGTAGAAAGTAGTAGTTCGAAGAGGAGCGAGTTCACCTTATCTTCGATAGCCTTTGCTCGAGCTCTTGTCATGGGTCCAAGTGGTGTCGTGGGAGATGTAGATACGTCCATGGGGATGACCGTGGGATGCTCCGCATCATCTCCCCTCCCTTGGGAAGGATCCGACCTCAGATCAAAATCTTTATCACCATGGTAGGCCGAGAGATCCGTGACGTTGAAGACGTCGCTCACGTTGTACTTGTCGCGCGGGAGGTCGATCTTGTAAGCGTTGTTGTTGTAGCGTGCGAGCACCTTGAAGGGGCCGTCGGCTCGAGGAAGAAGCTTTGACTTGCGCTCATTGGGGAAGCGGTCCTTGAGAAGGTGTAGCCACACTAGATCTCCAACGTTGAATATCATGGGTTGCTTGTTGACGTTGAGCTTGGTCGCGAGTCGTTGTACTTGGCGCTCGATGGTGTGCCTTGTATCTTCATGCATCTTCTTGAGGTAGTTGACTCGTGCACTCGCGTCCATGTTTATGCGCTCTTGTAGTGGTAGAGGAAGAATGTCCAATGGGGACAACGGGTTGAAACCATAGACGACCTCGAAGGGGGACTTGCCAGTAGTCGAATGTCTTGCACGGTTGTAGGCGTACTCGGCGATGGGTAGGCATTCCTCCCACTCCTTGATGTTCTTCTTGATCAACACGTGGAGGAGAGTAGATAGCGTCTGGTTCGTGACCTCCGTTTGGCCGTCGGTTTGTGGGTGGTATGCCGAAGAGAATAGGAGCTTGATTCCGAGCTTTGTGCATAATGTCTTCCAAAAGTAGCTAAGGAACTTGACGTCGCGGTCCGAGACAATAGTCTTTGGCACTCCATGTAGGCGTAATATGTCCCTACAGAAAAGATTTGCAACATGTGAAGCATCGTCTATCTTGTTGCATGGTATGAAATTTGCCATCTTAGAGAATCGGTCCACAACAACAAACACGGAATCCTTTCCATTTCTAGTTCTAGGCAACCCAAGTACAAAATCCATGCTAATATCCTCCCATGGGTGATATGGAATTGGAAGGGGCATATAAAGACCACGAGATTGAGCTTTGGACTTAGCTTTGCGACTTGTCGAACATCGGTTGGTGAAGCATGAGATGTCGCGGAACATCTTGGGCCAAAAATAGTTCTTAGAGAGCGTAGCAAATGTCTTGTCTCGTCCAAAGTGTCCCATTAGTCCTCCTCCATGAGATTCTTGCAAAAGTAACAAACGAAGAGAAGACTCAGGGATGCAAAGTTTGTTAGCTCTCATAAGATAATCATCCTTGATGTAATAGCATTCCCAAGACGTATGCGTCAAACACTTGGCATAAGGATTAGCAAAAGTAGGATCATGCGCATACAAGTCTTTTATGTGCTCAAAGCCAATGACATTCAATTCAAGTTTAGTAACAAGCATGCATATGCGAGAAAGCGCATCCGCCACAACATTCTCCTTGCCCTTAATGTACTTGATGACATACGGAAATGACTCAATGAATTCACTCCACTTAGCATGACGCTTGTTCAACTTAGTTTGACCCTTAAGGTACTTAAGTGTCGTGGAATCGTCACGGCAGATGTCCTAGTGTGAGGACTTAGTCGTGGAGCCATCGCAATGAGGTTAGCTTAAAGGGGTTAATCAGGACAAAGGACACAGAGAGTTTATACTGGTTCGGCCCCTTGTGGTGAAGGTGAAAGCCTAATCCAGTTTGAGGTGGTATTGCTAGGGTTTCGATGACCAGGGAGCGAATACGCTTAACCTGGCTCTCGATCTGTTGTCTCCCCCCCTAAACCGCCGCCAGGTCGTCCCTTTATATACACAGGTTGACGCCCGGCGGTTCACAGAATCCCGGCCGGCTCATAAACATGTTTGGCTCGGTATCCACTCTTTCCTATCTTACAATACAAGTCATATACTTATGGCGGTTTACATCTATGGGCCCTAACTCGCCTTTGGGCTTTGGGCCTTCTTATCAAGTCTCCTTCGTAAGTCGCCATCTTCTATGTCTTCATGGGCTTCAATACAGGTAAATCACTATGAGCATACCCCGGCCCCTCCTGGGCGGTTTATACTCAATAGTTATATCCCCAACATTAGGCCCCAGGTTGATTTGAACTTGTTCATGTCAATCTTCAACACTTAGGAAAATTCCTTCTTCATTACCTTCGCAAAAATTTGTAACTCGCCATGACATCATCTTCCGAGATCATGATAACCCGCCAGGACGTCACCTGTCATTAATTTTATAAACATCCATAAATCATATATGCATCTCCTTTTTAATGAACCTCCGAAAATCGAGGCGTCAGTCCTGTCACATATCCAATTTGGAGCTCCTCGATTCCCGCGCATGCCACTTATCCATTCACCTTATAAATAGGGCCAGGGGTTCTTTTCACTTTCCCCCCTTGCCTCCTCGTCTCTGTCTTCCACCTCGCATCGTCTCAGCGCCCGAGCTCCGCCGCCGTTGTCGACCTTTGCCACTGCCTCAACAACGGCCGCTGCATCAACCTGAATCGACCAGAGTTCATCCGCGCGCCTCCGCTACTCAACAGTTCTGGTGAGTCCTCTTCCTTCCTTTTCCCCTAGATCCCATTAGGGTTTCCACGAGTTCATCGGAGTTCATCCTCGTTCTTCGCTGTAGCTTGTAATTTTTTATTCAAACTTGGCACTCCTCCTGTGCGGCGGTGGTCGTGGTACTTACTTTTGCTTATTAGAACATCTCCTTTTGCATAAGAAATCCAATCTGAATACATGAACTGCTCAGGTACTGAAACTTTTTAGGTCTAGATTTTTCCATTATCTGAACTGCCGTAGATCCACAATTATAGCATTAATCTGTGAAACCTGTTTTTCCAACACTTAGCCATTTTCCAACTTCAGATCTATACTTTCAATATCCGTGTAGGCGGTTTAACCTCAGAAAATAATAACCTGCCAGGTACCATTAGTCCCCTCTTAAACCGCCAAGTGCTCGTCTTTGTGATTTGATAACGTCACAGTCCGGTTTAACATTTATGCAAGCTTCAACACTTTCTGCCTGTTAACCAAGAACCTTAAACCGGCACAAATCTTTTCCAGGTTATCGTATAAATGGCCAAATCCTTTTATTCCTGTAACTGGGTTCCATCCCGGGTTACAGAAGAAGAACTGAACGGGTGCGTTGCAACCGGCGCTTTAGCGAAAAAGGAAGACATCCACTGGAGAGCCCCCGGTCCAGAAAATCCTCCTGAGCCCAAGGATGGGGAAGTGATCGTTTTTGTTGATCATCTGAGTCGAGGGTTCAGCCCTCCCGGATCAAAAAAAATTCCGTGATGTGCTTCACTTCTTCCAACTTCACCCTCAAGATATTGGGCCTAACTCCGTGTCCAATATTTGCAATTTTCAAGTGTTTTGTGAAGCCTACCTGCAAGAAGAGCCCACAGTCGACCTGTTCAGAGATTTCTTCTATTTAAACCGCCGTACTGAATTTACGGATGGGCCCAATACTGAACTTGGCAGGGTTTCAATTTAGAAGAGAAAATACGTCAGCTTCCCTCACGCTAGGCATCATAGCCATCCCAAAGATTGGAATCAAACTTGGTTCTATTGCCAAGATACATCTCCAGCTGGCGAGAATCCTCTGCCGGGTTACCGTGCTCACCGGCTTACCGATGCACATCCATTCCCCCAAAGACTCAATGCAAAGGAACGGTCCAAATATGCACCACAGCTTTCAAAGCTCAGAGCCTTTATGGCAAACGGTTTGACAGGCATTGATTTTGTCCGTTGCTGGGTATCTTGGAGCATTTTGCCTTTAAGCCGTCGCCCCGGTTTAATGTTTGAGTACACAGGGGATGTGAAAGACCCTCAACGCCACTCTGATATTCAGCTGACTGATACTGAAATTACTGAATCTGTCAAGAAGATGTTGGATGAACCGGTGACCGACTGTAGCAAAACAGGACTTAGTCCTTTCTGTGCTTCAAATAAACCGCCAGCTGTAAGAATTGCCCCACTCCTGCTTTAATCCATATTCTTAACACTCCTTTATGATCTTTTCAATCTTTAAACAGGGTGATGATCCGTTCTGGAAGAAGAAACCGCAGGATAAACCGGCCAAAACACTTCGTGTCAAGACCAAGGTCAACAAGAAGCCCGCTAAGAAGAAAAACACCGAGCCTACCGAGTTAAACATTGACGATGATAATCCGGAGTCAGAGGTAGAACTTGATTCACTTGGCTCTTTTTTCATAAATCTCATTGACGATGATTTTTATCAGGACGACGCAGAAGCTAGCCGCGCAAACGACGTAGAGGTAACTATTCTCTCATCCGGTTCAGAACCTCTGCCCACACAGAAAACCCGACAAGTAAGCCGGAAAATAAGATTTTCTCACCCCCTAGCTTACTTGGATCCAAACTTTCTTTTGAAGAAGCAGCAACACGAAGCTCGCCGCACAACCCGGCATAGCGGCCATGTGGTCACTTCTTCCGGTTTACCGAACTCGCCAGTTCGTAAACGCCGCCCAGAGGTCTCTTCTATTTCTGACACATCTTATCCCAAGGCGGGTTATTTCCGACAACCTCTTAATCCGTCTGATTCAAACTATCATGGAACTTACCATTCATCCTCTGGCGAGTCCACAGGGACACAAATTCTAACCCTCAAAACTGTTCCTGGGTGAGCATTTTTAACTAACCCCTTATACCTTATGCTTGATCATTATACTAACCTGTTATTTGCGTCTCTATCAGAGCCAAGGCCAGACCCAGTAAAAAGGCCAAATTGAACAAACCGGATGATGACAGCGCGCCAACTGATCCGAAAAAGAACCCGAAACAGTTTGAAACAAATACTGAAGCTATTCTTGATGATCCGCCACCGCAAGATCATGACACCTTTGTTGAGCAGATGGAAATTGATCCGATGGGTCATGCTGATAAACCGCCAAGCCCAACTAAGGCTGCTGATGATAAAGCTGACGATGTTGTAATTACCGGTGTCGGGTGTACAGCCCCAGGCAACCCCACTGTTCTGTCAAAACATAGTGCCAAAGAAGAATTTTCTGCTGTTGACAAGGGCAAGTGGAAGGTGGACTTGGAAAGCTATACCCACCTCAGCGCCCAAGATATTCATTCTGGGTTTTTAAACCATTTGCACACAAGCCGTGATTATGAAGCCGGTTTACTGAACATGATGAAGGAGCGATATGAGGTAAATGCTGTTAACTCTGCATAAATATTCTTCCCTTAGCCGCCAAGTTTACTGGACATAAAAGAATAGAATGTTCTGCAAACTTTCAAGAACCATATAGATCAACTCCACTAGCCTGCAAGGGCCGGTTTATAATGTCAATATGAACCGGGACTTTAGAATAATAACTCTTCAATTTCGCCTGTGTAGCCCCCAAGGGTCGACTTAACAAATATGTTAAGTTGAGACTAATTATGCTGTAAGGCTCAAAATTCTTACTTAGGACCTTTATAATCCGGTTGACCATCAAGTTGATAGTTGTTATGTGCTTGGGACTTGTAATTTTTTTTGATAAGAAGCAATAGACATTAGCCCCCAAGTGCCAAGTATATTACTTGTTATGTGCTTGGGACTTTGAATATGCACTGCTATCTAATTAATTATATGTCTCTTGCAGGCTGATCTTAACAAGAAGGAATCTCAAATCGCCGACCTTCAAGAAAATATTAAGTCACAACAAGCCGAGACCTCCAAAGCCAAGGAAGAACTCACCAGTGCCTTAACAGCAATGGAAAAACTGAAGGAGAGCTTTAAGAACGAGTGGGCAGGTTGGGATACAGAAAAGTCAACTCTGCTGAAGAGGGCTGAGGATGCTGAGGCTGCCCTTAATCCGGTAGCTGAGGAGCTGACTGGCTTGAAACAACAAATAAATGCCATGACCGCTGCCGTATTTGGTAAATAACTTCTTCATAAGCTTTGAACATGTATTATGTAAGAGACTGCCGGTTTACCGATGTTTTTGATGATGCAGGAACTCGCATTGCTCATCTTGGCTTAGATATGCGGCAAAAACTGAAAGCCGCCTATACACTTATAGAGCAATTATATACCGGCGTACAACGGGTTATCTGCACAGCTTCCCATAATAAACCGCCCCCAACCTTGATCAAGGAGACGTTGGAAAGGCTGGCGATGATGCCTGCACGATTTGAAGAGCTAAAGAAGTCAGCTGCCAGGGCGGGTGCTCTTACTGCACTGACTCGGGCCAAAGCTTGGATATCTGATCTTGATCCGGCCGATGTGGGAAACGGCTACCCGAGCATAAAGGAGGACGGGTCAGAGTTTAATAACGATGACCTCAGAGCCTTGACGAGGGAAATGCGCATATTGGCTAGCCAATTGGCTGAAGAAACCGATCTTTCACATTATCAGTCGATTTATGATGCCAACAACAAGAGAGTTAACGCGCCAACTTATGATGCTCCAAACCTTATTCCTCCAATCCGTAAGCATACCTATGCCCCTGATGTTGACCCCTCCACACTTATAAGTGATGAAGCTGTATTCAAGGCCTTAACTGGGATTGATTGGACCACCATTGACTTCCAGCCACTGGGTAGAGAGGAGGAAGATGAACCGGTGCTGGACGATCCGCAACCTTCAAGCCAGCCAGGCCAGGACTCGTAACCCGGGGGCCGGTTTAGCAGCTGCTTTCTTTAAGACTTGTTAAAACAATTATTCTTTTGGGCACCAAATGCCTTGTAATAGGCTAGCTTAAACTCTTGTTCTGCTATGCCATTGTGCATATTTACTTTGCATGACACTGCTAATCCACCATGTTAAGATATGCCACCTATGCTTATAATATTAACAATGTGGAATCTGCTCCTGCATGTAACGGATTAAAAGTGTCCTGGAGGTTTACCGCTGGACGGGTCATAACACCCAATATAAAACCATGGAAACTAACATAGCTTATACCCAAGGCTGGACTTTCAGAATAACCAAATTTGAAATATATCATACCTGTGATATTTGATCACACTGTTGGTTTACCGAACCGGTGTAGTAAGGGGGAGAACCCAAACTTTGAGCACTGGTAATTATCATAGATTGCTTGACTTATGAACAAAACCAGGCCGGGTTAATAAACACCGGATATTATCTTATCTCATACTGGCGACTTATAGTCAAAAGCCAGGCCGGGTTAATAAACACCGGATGAATTATGATCATAAAGCATTATAAGCCTCATCAAATAAACCTCAAAAACTGTGGAATAAAACAAACGAAAAAAGAGGCTTTTCATGGGCTGCCAAGCTGAAAATCGAGTGCTTTCACAGGCCGCACAGCCATTGAGTTAAACCTATATACAAACCTTATAAGATGGACCTCACATAACCAATCGTCGTTTTAACTTTGACAAGTTCAGGGTCCGTATAAGATTGACTTGTCAAATGTTCGGCGGGTCATTCCAGGAATACCTGGGCGGAGTGGCTTACTTAAAAAGGCAGGATAACCCGGGGTTTTAGGTGAATACACTTGGCTTCCAAGCCTGGCTTTTAAGCCTATTACAAGGGTTATACAAACTCTTTGTTCTTTAGAATCAAGGAACCCCCAAGTAATATTTTTGAGCTGTGCTCAAGGGGCACCTATGTTTGAGCTGTGATTTTGCAACAGACTCTCTTTGGTACCTTTAACCTGGGTAGCAAGACCCCAAGTTTTTTTTTCAGTTGGCTTATAAGCCGGTTCAAAGGGTAATCATAACCTCGCTCATAAGCCGGAAGCCCCCAAGTAACCAAAAACTCATTAAGAAAAGACGACAGAGGCCCTGCTTTAGCAGGGGTGCCGGTTTAATATATACATTGTCAAAAATATGTACATCAGAAGAGCCAATGGCTCAGGTGTAGTAAGGCCGAAGATGAGCAATATTCCACGGCCGGCGAGTCTCTTCCTCCGACATGCGTGAGTCCTTGTGGTCTCGAACATCAATAAGGTAGTATGACCCGTTGTTCAGATTCTTGCTGACCACAAAGGGTCCTTCACAAGGTGGGGATAACTTGTGCATATCAGTCTGATCCTGGATAAGCCGGAGCACTAAGTCGCCTTCTTGAAAGGTTCTGGTCTTGACCCGGCGGCTGTGATAACGACGTAGATCTTGCTGGTAAATCGCCGAATGAGCCGCTGCGAGATCACGCGCCTCGTCTAACAGGTCAAGTGCATCCTGACGTGCCTTTTCATTATCAGCTTCAACGTAAGCCGCCAACCGGGGTGAGTCGTGACGGATGTCACTGGGGAGAACCGCCTCTGCTCCATAAACCATGAAAAAAGGCGTGTAACCCGTAGATCTGTTGGGCGTTGTGTTGATGCTCCATAGCACCGAGGGTAACTCCTCTACCCAACAACCCGGCGTCCTCTGTAAGGGAACCATAAGCCGGGGCTTGATGCCTCTCAGGATCTCTTGATTGGCTCTCTCAGCTTGACCATTAGACTGGGGGTGAGCCACCGACGATACATCAAGCCGGATATGCTCACGTTGACAAAATTCTTTCATAGCACCCTTGGAGAGATTAGTGCCATTGTCTGTTACAATGCTGTGTGGAAAGCCAAAACGGAAGATCACCTTCTTCATGAATTGAACCGCCGTTGCTGCATCGCACTTACTGACTGGCCCTGCCTCTACCCACTTAGTGAATTTATCAACCGCCACCAAGAGGTGGGTCTTCTTATCCTTGGACCTCTTAAAAGGTCCAACCATATAAAGCCCCCAAACTGCAAATGGCCAAGTGATTGGAATGATTGTCAACTCTTGAGACGGAACATGAGCTCGACGTGAAAACTTCTGACAACCGTCACATTTTTTGACCAAGTCCTCAGCATCAGCATGAGCCATCAGCCAATAAAAACCGTGACGAAAAGCCTTGGCTACAAGAGATTTAGAGCCGGCGTGATGACCACAATCTCCTTCATGGATCTCACGCAGAATTTCACAGCCTTCTTCAGGAGAAACACAACGCTGAAACGCCCCGGTAACACTGCAATGGTGCAGCTCTCCATTGACAATTGTCATTGACTTGGACCGCTGGGTTATTTGCCTGGCCAAGGTTTCATCCTCAGGTAACTCGCCCCGGGTCATATATGCAAAATATGGAACTGTCCAATCAGGAATAACATGAAGAGCCGCCACCAACTGAGCTTCCGGGTCAGGAATAGCCAAATCCTCCTCTATAGGTAACTTGACCGACGGGTTATGCAAAACGTCAAGAAAAACATTAGGTGGCACCGGTTTACGTTGAGAACCCAACCGGCTTAAGGCATCAGCCGCTTCATTTTTCCTCCGATCAACATGCTCAACTTGATAACCCTTGAAGTGACCAGCAATAACATCCACCTCTCGTTGAGAAGCCGCCATGAGGGGATCCTTAGAATCCCAAGTACCAGAGACTTGCTGAGCCACCAAATCTGAGTCACCAAAGCACCTTACCCGGCTTAAGTTCATCTCCTTAGCCATCCCAAGACCGTGGAGCAAGGCCTCATATTCAGCTGCATTGTTAGTACAAGGGAACATCAAACGGAGAACATAACCAAATTTATCTCTTCGAGGGGAAGCAAGCACAACTCCAGCCCCCGAGCCCTCCAATTGCCTGGACCCATCAAAGTGAATAGTCCAATACGTGTTATCTGGTTTTTCCTTAGGCATCTGCAGCTCTGTCCAGTCATTGATGAAATCCACCAGTGCTTGAGACTTGATCCCCGTGCGAGGCACATACTTCAAACCATGAGGTCCAAGTTCAATGGCCCATTTGGCAACCCGGCCTGTTGCTTCCCTGTTTTGTATGATATCTCCTAAAGGAGCAGAGCTAACCACAGTAATGGGGTGACCCTGAAAATATTGCTTGAGCTTCCGGCTTGCCATGGAAACCCCATATACAAGCTTCTGCCAATGTGGGTATCTCTGTTTGGACTCAATAAGCACTTCGCTGATATAATAAACCGGCCGTTGAACCGGATATTCCTTGCCTTCCTCTTTCCTTTCAACCACAATAGCCACACTAACAGCCCGGCTATTAGTAGCCACATATAAAAACAGCGGATCCTTATCAACGGGCGCAACTAGGACCGGCGGCTCAGCCAGCTGTTTCTTAAGCGCCTCAAATGCCTCATTAGCAGCGTCACTCTAGACGAAGTCATCTGTCTTTTTCATCATCTGATACAAAGGGATGGCCTTCTCACCGAGGCGGCTTATGAACCGGCTTAGCGCCGCAATACGACCCGCCAGACGTTGAACATCATTGATACACGCCGGGTAAGCCAGAGAAGTAACGGCTTTGATCTTCTCCGGATTAGCTTCAATGCCCCTATTAGACACCAGAAAGCCCAAAAGCTTGCCCGCCGGCACACCAAAAACACACTTGGCCAGATTAAGCATCATCTTATAAACTCGGAGATTATCAAAGGTTTCCTTCAAGTCGTCTATCAATGTCTCCTTCTTTCTGGATTTCACCACAATATCATCCACATAAGCATGAACATTGCGTCCAATCTGATTATGAAGACAATTCTGCACACATCGCTGGTAAGTCGCCTGGGCACTCTTGAGCCCAAAAGGCATAGACACATAGCAGAAGGCTCCAAAGGGAGTTATGAAAGCTGTCTTCTCCTGGTCCTTAACTGCCATCTTGATCTGATGATAACCAGAATAAGCATCCAAAAAACTCAAACGCTCACAACTCGCCGTTGCATCAATAATCTGATCAATACGAGGGAGAGCAAAAGGATCAGCCGGACAAGCCTTGTTTAAATCCGTGTAGTCCACACACATGCGCCAAGTGCCGTTCTTCTTAAGTACCAGCACCGGGTTAGCCAACCACTCAGGATGAAAAACTTCAACAATAAACCCAGCCGCCAAGAGCCGGGCTACCTCCTCACCAATGGCCTTACGCCTTTCTTCATTGAAACAACGAAGAAACTGCTTGACCGGTTTAAACTTGGGATCAATATTGAGAGTGTGCTCAGCGAGTTCCCTCGGTACACCTGGCATGTCAGAAGGTTTCCATGCAAAGATGTCCCGGTTCTCACGGATGAACTCGATGAGCGCGCTTTCCTATTTCTGATCCATATTAGCACTGATGCTGAACTGCTTGGATGAATCGCCAGGAACAAAATCAACCATCTTAGTGTCTTCTGCCGATTTAAACTTCAAAACCGGATCATGCTCTGTAGTTGGCTTTTTCAAAGACGTCATATCCACCGGATCAACATTGTCCTTGTAAAATTTTAACTCCTCCGTTGCACAAACCGACTCAGCATAAGCCGCATCACCCTCTTCACATTCCAAGGCTATCCTTCGGCTCCCATGTACTGTGATGGTCCCCTTGTAACCCGGCATCTTGAGCTACAGATAAACATAACAAGGCCGTGCCATGAACTTGGCATAAGTCGGCCGTCCAAACAGAGCGTGATACGGGCTGTGAATTTTGACTACTTCAAAGGTCAATGTCTCTGACCTAGAGTCATGATCATCTCCAAAGGCAACTTCCAGAGCTATCTTACCAACAGGGTACGCCGACTTACCAGGCACCACACCATGGAAAACTGTACTCGACGGTTTAAGATTTTTATCTGTCAACCCCATGCGACGGAAAGTTTCATAATAAAGGATATTGATGCTGCTCCCTCCGTCCATGAGTACCTTGGTAAACTTATACCCTCCAACCTGGGGTGCAACCACCAATGCTAGGTGACCCGGATTATCAACCCGGGGCGGGTGATCTTCCCGACTCCACACGATGGGCTGCTCAGACCAGCGCAAGTAACGGGGAACCGCCGGTTCAACGACGTTCACTACCCTTTTGTGAAGCTTCTAATCCCGTTTGCATAAATTTGTGGTGAAGACGTGGTACTACCCACTATTCAACTGCTTTGGGTTACTCTGATACCCAGATTGCCGCTGCTGATTCCCCTGACCTGACTGTTGATGGTAGCCACCCTGATTACCTTGGAATCCAGAACTAGAACCGCCACCGCCGTAACCCGGCCCATGAGAACAGGATCCTGAACCACCACCCGGTCCATGATTGTCTTGAAAAAGATTGGAATTTTTATACTCCTTCATGATGTAACAATCCTTCCAGAGGTGGCCAGACGGTCTTTCTCGCGTCCCATGCCTTGGGTAGGGCTGATTTAGCATCTGCTCAAGATTAAAGCCTGACCCTCCGGCCCGTGGGGGCGGTTTACCTTTACGATGCTGGCCGTTATTCTGTGCGTTGGTGTTAGCCACAAAGTCCAAACTATTATCAGCTTTGCGCTTACCATTGCCTCCCTGATTCGCCGGATTATGCTGCTGTCCTCTGGTGCTGCTGCTCTTCTTTCCCTTTCCCGGCTAGTCATCATCAGACTCGGGGTCCTTGGTACCATCAGAGTCAACGTACTTAACCAGAGCCGTCATTAGCTCTCCCATGTCATTGAAGTGGCGCTTGAGCCGACCCAACTTCTGCTTAAGAGGCGTAAACCGGCAATTCTTCTCCAACATTATGACCGCTGAACCGGCATTGATGCGATCCGATGAATGTAAGATGGTCGAAACCCGGCGCACCCAATGGGTTGTGGACTCACCCTCTTCTTGGACACAGGCATCCAGATCCACAATTGACATAGGCTGCTTGCACGTATCTTTGAAATTCTGGATAAACCGGGCCTTTAACTCGGCCCATGACCCAATGGAATTGGCAGGGAGCCCCTTCAACCAAGTGCGAGCCGTTCCATCCAACATCAGGGGGAAATATTTAGCACATGCCGCATCGCTAACATCTAGCAATTCCATGGCCATCTCATAACTCTCGATCCATGCTTTAGGAGGTAAATCGGCTGTATAGTTAGGCACCTTGCGAGGGCCCTTAAAATCCTTGGGCAGACGCTCATTACGTATGGCCGGCGCTAAACATGGCACGCCCAAATTCCTAAAGGTTACACCTGGCTCCACCGAAGTTGTCGGACGAACAGGAGAAGGTTGACGGGCCGCATATTGCGCCGCCAGCTCAGTCTCTCGACGTGCTCTACCTTGATCCACCATGTTCTGAGCATCAGCACCACCGCCCGCCGGGTTATGTCCACGAGGCTGGTTATGGTTCCGCCCACTGCTTGACACAGCCGGTTCATCAATATGCCTACTGTAACTCCGGCTTGGGCGAGGGGTAGAATGAATCCGGCTTCGACTGTAAGAATAAGCCTGTTGCTGAACCAATGTTGTCTGAAGGAGCTCTCTAGCCCTTCGCATCTCAACCGCCGTTGGAGACTCGCCTTCCACCGGGATAGCCGCCAATCGTGACGCCACAGCGATCATGTTATCCAAAGGGTTAGAGTAATGACCCGATGGTGTTGGCATGTGCTGCGGCGGGATATTGTTCTGACGAGGCAGATCCGTGGTGCGCGGCTGAACCAGCACTCCCGTCCCAGGCGCTTCAACCCGGTCCGCCACTGGCGGGTTACTGTTCCTGCTTCTGGCGTGTTAAAGAGGTTCCTCGCCTCGTAAACCGGTGGCAGGCGAGATTGATGCCTCCTCCTCATGACTTCGTTTGAAGCGTTCTGATCTAGCATGAGCCAGTAAGACTCCGACTGAATCCGCTGCGCTTGAGCATCCAACGTAACCCGCTCCGCAGCCATCCTGGCATCTTCAGCTGCCAGGTCTTCCTTAGCTTGAGCTATCTGATCTCGCAATTTCACGACTTCCGCGTTATGCTGATCTTGATTATCCGGGTTAACCTCCGTCGTCAGCAGTGTTGCCAAGGCGTCTAGTAAACCGGACAAGACTTGAGCCGGCGGGCGCGCAGGGCCTCCTGCCCCGGCTGCCGTCGCCGCTGTTGACCCGAAAATCAATGCCGTTGTAGTTGAAGAGTGCTGCACTGGCTGCGTACCGGCCATGAAGATTGCAACCCGGTTCGGCGGCTCGTAGGGGTCCGGAATACTATCGCCATCGGAACAGCCCCCAAGCCGACCGTCTTGCAGTTGGTACAATGACTCGGTTTCACCGGTGGATGACTCGCCATCAGAATAGACAACTGTCTCACTGTCAGATACCGATTTATCCTCAGATTCCGCACCATTGATGAATCCCACGAAGGCACGACTCATGGCGGGCTGAACTCGGGCGGGTTTTGCACGCTGAGCCGTCTCGATGATGTCGGTGCAGGTGTCCGGCTCAGGGCCCGGTTCGCCGACCTTGTCAATGAAGACGTGAATTCCACCGAAGGGGACCCGGTACCCGTACTCAATTGAGCCGGCCTCGGGGCCCCAGCCTTCATCGTCGATGTAGAGCTTGCCGCGACGACTCTTGGTCATCCGGCCCACAGCGTATCCCTTGATCCCTTCGAAGTTGCCCTTCAAGAACTCGAAACCATCGTGCGCTGGCCCCACGGTGGGCACCAACTGTCGTTGGAATCATCACGGCAGATGTCCTAGTGTGAGGACCTAGTTGTGGAGCCATCGCAATGAGGTTAGCTTAAAGGGGTTAATCAGGACAAAGGACACAGAGAGTTTATACTGGTTCGGCCCCTTGCGGTGAAGGTGAAAGCCTAATCCAGTTTGAGGTGGTATTGCTAGGGTTTCGATGACCAGGGAGCGAATACGCTTAACCTGGCTCTCGATCTGTTGTCTCCCCCCCTAAACCGCCGCCGGGTCATCCCTTTATATACATAGGTTGATGCCCGGCGGTTCACAGAATCCCGGCCGTCTCATAAACGTGTCCGGCTCGGTATCCACTCTTTCCTATCTTACAATACAAGTCATATACTTATGGCGGTTTACATCTATGGGCCCTAACTCGCCTTTGGGCTTTGGGCCTTCTTATCAAGTCTCCTTCGTAAGTCTCCATCTTCTATGTCTTCATGGGCTTCAATACAGGTAAATCACTATGAGCATACCCCGGCCCCTCCTGGGCGGTTTATACTCAATAGTTATATCCCCAACATTAAGCGTTTCATGGTCGGTATGGATGACAAATTCAAGAGGGCGAAGATAATGTTCCCACTCACGCAAAACTCGAACTAAAGCATATAGCTCTTTGTCATATATGGGGTAATTGAGTTGCGCTCCGGAAAGTTTCTCACTAAAGTAAGAAATTGGGCGCTTCTCTTGCGTTAAAACACCTCCTATGCCATTACCACTAGCATCGCAATGAATTTCAAAGGGTTTGTCAAAGTTGGGTAATGCAAGCACGGGAGCATGAGTAAGTAAATTCTTAAGCTCATTGAATGCGGTATCTTGTGATGGTCCCCAAACAAAAGGTGCATTTCTCTTACTCAAAGCATGTAAAGGTGAAGCAATGGTGCTAAAATCCTTCACAAATCTACGATAGAAACCGGCTAAACCAAGAAAACTACGCACTTGTTGCAAATTGGTTGGTTGGGGCCAAGCTTTAATAGCATTGATCTTAGATTCATCTACATGAACACCCTTAGAAGACACAACGAAACCCAAGAAAAGAAGCTTATCAACACCAAAAAGGCATTTGTCCATATTAGCATAAAGTCGCTCTTTTCTAAGAGTTTGCAACACGGTTTTAAGATGGGTGACATGGTCTTTGAGGGATTTGCTAAATACAAGAATATCGTCAAAATAGACCACAACAAATACGCCAATATAGGGTCGAAGAAAAAAATGCATGACTCTCATGAAAGTACCGGGTGCTTCGGATAAACCCATTGGCATAACAAGCCATTCATATAAGCCAAATTTGGTCTTAAATGCAGTTTTCCATTCATCACCTTCTTGGATGCGTATTTGATAGTAGCCACTTTTAAGATCAATTTTAGAGAAAATGGTAGCTCCGCTAAGCTCATCTAGCATATCATCTAGGCGTGGGATAGGGTAACGATAACGCACGGTAATAGCATTGATAGGACGACAATCGAAACACAGGCGAAATGTACCATCTTTCTTGGGAACAAGGATTACCGGTACAGCACAAGGGCTCAAGCTTTCACGTACATGGTTGTTGTCGATGAGTTGTTGTACTTGCCGTTGGATCTCCTTTGTTTCCTCGGGGTTAACGCGGTAGGGAGCCTTGTTAGGAAGAGGTGCTCCGGGAATGAGGTCGATGCGATGTTCGATGCCTCGTAGAGGAGGTAGACCCGGAGGTAGCTCGTCGGGAAAAACATCTTGAAATTCCTGCAATAGAGAAGATAACACTAAAGGGAGATTGTGAGAGTTGTTAGTTTTGGGTGCCTCATCTTTGCACAAAAGGACATAGTGCATAACACTTGATGGGTTCTCACACACTTCTCTCATCTCACGTTTGGTGGCAAAGAGGAGTAGGTTTTTCTTGTCGCTCATCGTGGAGGCACTCGTTTTGGGCTTGTGGCGCTCACTCTCTTTATGGTGGTTCGCTCTCTCACTAGTCTCTCCATGATGGGTGGCTTGCTTGTCGGCGATCACTTGACTTGGAGACATAGGTCGTAGCATGTACTCCTTCCCTTTCATCTTGAAGCTATAGTGGTTCATTCGCCCATTGTGGATGATGCCTCGGTCAAATTGCCATGGTTGTCCAAGTATGAGATGGCAAACGGACATAGGAACGACATCACACTCCAAAGTATCTTCGTAAGCTCCGATCTTGAAGGAAACTTGCACCATATGCTCGACTTGGATAGTGCCGGAGTCGCTTAGCCATTGAACCTTGTAGGGATGTGGGTGCTTCATCTTGACTAATTGGAGCTTGGAGCATAGTTCTTCACTTGCCAAATTATGACAACTCCCTCCATCGATGATGACCTTCACGGACCTTCCATTGATGCCGGCCTTGGTATGGAAGATATGGCATCTTTGGTCTTCGTCGTGTTGATGTTGAAGTGTCAAGACCTTGGAGACAACAAGAGCGGGGCTCGAATCTTCGTCGCAAAAGACTTGATCATCTTCATCGTCGTTCACTTGCCGGTGCATGGCCACTTGCTCAAGGGCTTCCATTTCGCCTTCACTCATTAAGTCGTATGTACCATCATCGTTGAGGATCATGGTGCGTTTGTTGGTACATTCGAAGGACTTGTGGCCTCGGCCGCCGCATGTGAAACACTTGATTGAACTTGTCTTGATGGTCTCATCGGTTGGAGTTGTAGATGATGAAGCTCTCGGCTTGAGGTTGTCGAAGTTTTCTTGTAACTTGACTTGTCGACGTTGCTTGTAGAAGGCTTCGTTGATGTAGAAGTTGTTGGAGTCGTTGAAGCTTGGGTGTTGGAGAAACCATAGGACTTGGATGAGAACTTGGCATACTTGAAGTCATCTTGCACTTGACGTTCCGCCTTGGTAGCTTGGTGCACTAGCTCGATGAGGTTCGAGTATGGTTGGAAGTCGGCGATCTTCTTGATAGGATGATTGAGTCCATTCAAGAAACGTGCCATCGTTCGCTCATCATCTTCCGTGACATTGGCTCGTATCATGGCAATCTCCATTTCCTTGTAGTACTCTTCAACGCTCTTGGTTCCTTGCTTGAGGAGTTGGAGTTTCTTGAAGAAGTCGCGGTTGTAGTAGGTTGGCACAAAACGTGCTCGCATGACATCCTTCATTTGCGCCCAAGTGGTGATTGGTGGTTCACCTCTTGCCTCACGACGCTCAATGACTTGTTCCCACCATATGAGGACGTAGTCTTGGAATTCAAGGGATGCCATCGCGATCTTCTTCTCTTCCTCATAGTTGTGCAAACGAAAGATCTTGTCGACCTTCAATGCCCATGATAGGTACTCTTCGGGATCATTGCTTCCGGTGAACTTGGGCATGGTGAATTTTAGCTTGCCGTAGCGTTGCTCTTCATTGTGTTGGGGTCGAGGGTGATGACGTCCTTGATGTGGAGGATTGTTTCCCTCAACTTGTTCTTGTCGTGGAGGATTCCCATTGTCTTGTTGCTCTTGTTGAACTTGAGGTTCTTGGCGAGCTTGTTGAGGAGCTTGTCGAGCTTGACGATGCACACGTGATTGATAAATCCTCTCTTGAACTTCATCACGAAGCGCTTCTTGTTGCTCACGAGCTTGCCAGTTTCGTGTGGCGACGGCTCGACTTGAATCTCGGAGGGCACGTTGCGCCTCAAGTGCTTGAGCTTCTCGCCGTAGTTCTTCTTGACGTTGTGCCTCGGCATCTTGCTCGTCTTGGTGTAGGCAGGCGCGTTCTTCCTCTTGTTGGCGTTGACGTTGCCGTTCTTGTGCTTGCGCAAAGGTAGCTTGGTTTAGGCGATGTCGATGCTCTTGCGCTTGAAGTTGCTCTTGAGAATCGGTTCCGTGTAGAGGATTGCAGTTTGCTTGACGGTCTTGGCGCGCGGCTTGGCGAAGAGTGTTCGACGTCGGTGTGCTTGAGTGGCTCCGTCTTGAGGAGGACGAAGTGGTAGAAGAGCGGTTGACCAACAAGGCACGAATCTCGTCCATTCTTGCATCGTTCGCTTGTTTGTGTTGGTCGAGCTTGTGGTCGAAGTAGTCTCTTGTACGTTGCTCGGAGAGGCGTAAGTCGGTGGCGAGATTGTCGATGCGGTCACTCATTGCTTGTTGTTCTTGATGCAAAGCTCGTTGTGCACCGAAGAGGTGGCTCTTGGTGACGTAGGTGTTCGGGTCGTCGTCTTGCTCGATGAAGAGTGGGTTAGTAGAAGAACTTGGCCTATCCATCATTCCAAGCAAATATGTGAGTGGGAGAAAGAGAAGAACTTATACCAAATGTACCTTGACCGATGTTGAAGATGGATCAATGATCACTCAAATGTGGAACAAGGAAATAGCACAATTGGTACCGATTCTTGTCGGTTTCTCACACCTACACAAATAAAAGCTTATGGTGGAGCTCGGTTAGGATGGTGGCACAAAATTCGATGCAATTGTTAGTTAGCCTCAATAATGTTGGAAAAGATTCACAAATTTGCAAATGCAACAAGTAGACCAAGCAAGTAGTGTTACACGGAAACACACACGCAAATAGATAAATGGGGTCGTGCAACCAAAAATGAGCGGAAAATGTGGAATCGACGGAAAATGCTCTTGTTGCACAACACTAGAGAGACGCTAGCACGATTGCACAATAGGCGGATACGAAACTTGTGCACGATCTACTAAGCAAAAATGCAACGACTTCTATCCCAAGTATGCTATATGTATTGTGTTCCGATGATATGATCCAAGATGATCGAGTATGACAATCTTAATGTAGTATGATGCTATGGTTCTTGCTTATAACCTCTTTGCTTATCTTTTCCTTTTGCTTAAAAGCTTGGATGGCTCTTTCTCTTTTGAGCTCTTTCTCATGCAAGACTTCACGAACCAAGATAGCAATTGTGTATGCTATGACAACCTTGTGACACAAGAGATGATACCAAGATATGCACCACGATGATATGGTATGTGTGCTATGGGAAGTATGATCACTAATGTGCACAAGTGACGTTGCCAGCAATACTCAAGGGCTAGTCTCGATAGGCAAGATACGCAAAATTGGGCTATGGTGGTTATCAATGTAATGGCAAGGAGTAGACCAAGATGTCGTCGAGATTACCGTCCTTGCTTACGGTTGAGGGTATCAAAATGGTGAAGTAGTCGATGTCGAGTCCTTGTCGAAGATGAGCGGTGGTGATGTTGATGTCGAACCGTTCCTAGTTAGCCGAAACACCCTAGGAAATGATGAACCACAACTCAAATTATCCAAACCAAATTTGTCAAAATTGTGTCGGAGTGCGGAGCATGTAAGCGATGGTGGTTGAGGAAAGCGATATGGTGGTATCGGGGTGCGTATGCGGAAGTGGAATGGGTAGTGGAGAGGTGGTGGTGGCCGAACTGAAATTTTTCAGTTTCGTCAGGAAACGCCGGACGTCCGGTGTATAGCGGACGACCGGTCGCCGGACGTCCAGTAGATGGCGGACGTCCAGTGCCTGGGCGGATTCGGGACGGGATGAACAGCTAGGGTTCGAGGTGGAGAAGTCAAATCCGAGCGATTTTGTGGATGGAAAAGGTGGAGATGATGGGGGAAAGCTAGATCCACTCGTGGCAAAGCAAATCCATGGATCAAATCCAACAAAACTTCATCACACCAACAAATCACAAAAAAAAATTGGGGCTATTTTTGTGGGGATTTTCGAATTTGGGACAAAATCAATAAAATTAGGCTAGAAAACAAAGAGGGGAGGCTCCGAAATCGTGATCAACGTGGCTTATGATACCAAGATGATGTAGGGTGGAACCCTAGATGCCCGATCTTTCACGAAAGGAGCGGATCCCGCGATGAACATGAAGAACACGAGGAGAAAACACGAGGGGAAACACGAGAGAATCACTCAAACCAACAAGATTCGATTACACATGTGCTAGATCCTCGAAACACAAAGAGATACACGATCCACGATCAACAAAGGACGATACAAGTAGCTAGTTCATCTCCATGAGGAGGTCTTGAATCCGCGAGGGATATTCACATGAGGGGTCTTGAATCCGGTGTGGATCTTCTCCGAAGAGGCCGCGGTCTCTCGAACGAGAAGAACCACAAGGATGAGCAAAGCTCTATCTCTAAATGAGCTAAACCTGTGCTGAAAAGTCAAAAGAGGGAGGAGGAGGAGTATATATAGTCTAGGTGGGCGAAGGGGTACATGGGCCTCGGCCCCGAAACTGTGCGCAGACAGGGACCGGACGTCCGGTCTGGAGCGGACGTCCGGTGGCTCGTGGGCGTCCGGACATCCGGAGGTCACTGGACTTCTGTCATTTCGCCTCGGGTGCAGAGACACCGGATGTCCGGAGTCGGCCGATCGCCGAACGTCCGGTCTTTTTCGGATTTCCGCTGATTTGGCTCGGGTGTGAGGTGGCCGGTCGTCCGGTGGGGGCCGGAAGTCCGCTCGCTGTAGTATGCGTTGGCTGGGCCTTGGGCAGGCTGAGGCTTCAGGCGCCGGACGTCCGGTCCCGACCGGTCGTCCGGTGGCTGGTGTTTCTTTGGCGGCTCTTCTTCTTGTCCCTCCTCCTTGGTGTCCTCGCCGTCTTGTCCGTTGAATGCAGCTGCTCCGTGGCCTTCATCCAAGTACCTGACCACACATAGTGTTTCCGTTTGAGGTAGTAGCCATGTCTCATGTGTAGAAAGTAGTAGTTCGGGGAGGAGCGAGTTCACCTTATCTTCGATAGCCTTTGCTCGAGCTCTTGTCATGGGTCCAAGTGGTGTCGTGGGAGATGTAGATACGTCCATGGGGATGACCGTGGGATGCTCCACATCAAAGTGGCTGGTCGTCGGGGACGTAGTCGTTCTCCGGAGCGGCGTCTGCCTCAGGAGCTACGTCAATGTCGGGGTCTAATCGAGAGAGAAGAGGGGGAGGAAACAGGTAAATATAATGCAATCAAATGCAAAAGGGGGCATGCTATGCTACAATGCAGTGCAGGGTTGCCTAAAGATGCATCTAGGTCATTTTAGTTATTTTTAGGATTATCGCGGGATTTATTTCCCGGTGTGTGTGCACTATTCATCTATCGGAATCGGGCTCGGAGTTACGAGTTCTCCTACGTAGGAGGTTCCGACATGGAAACAGACGGCACGATCAGACTCGTCTCGTCGTTCTGAGCAACTTTCATGTTTTAACTTTTTCGTTCTGAGCTACGGTTTAAAAGTTATTAATTTTCAAAGATTAATTGATTTTCTGGAATTATTTTTATTAACATAATTGAATTATGACATCAGCATGAGGTAATGCTGACATCAGCAGGTCAACTGGTCGTCTGACCAGGTCAAACCTGACATGTGGGGTCCACATATCAGTGACTGAGGGTAAACAGAATTGATTTAAACTAATCCAGAGATTTATTTAGCAGCTGGCCCCACATGTCATAGACTAATTAGCATATTTAGTTTATTTTTTATTTATAAATCATTTTAGTTAATTAACAGGGCGGTGGGGCCCGCGTGTCAGTGACACTGGGTTGCCCAGTCAGCAGTTGACTGGGTCAACCCAGTTAACTGGGCCCCCCGGACCCACTGGTCAGTGACCCAGGGGCGGGACCCATTGAGCCACGTCGGCGGCGGGCGCCGGAGCGATGTCGGCGACCAGAAAATGCGGCGGCGCGTCTCGGGCTTCACCGGAAAATGGCCACAGGCCATCATTTTGGACGCGGCTGGCCGCGTTCGATCGCGCACGAGACGACACATCTCGCGGGGGCACTAGCACGGCCGGAGATGTTCTAAAACGACGGTGGCGAGCAGCGGGGCGGGCGCCGGAGTTCGGGCGGAGAAGGAAACGGCGAAGCAGTGCGCCGTAGCTCGAGCTAGTGGGCTAGTCGTGCTCTATGCGTGCAGACGAAGCTGTTGGACTCGCGCCCGTGACCAATTGGTCACCGGAGCCTCATCGGCGACGAGGTCCATGGTGACGGGTTCGGGCGCCGGTGAAACTAGAGCTAGGGGGCTCAAACGACGGCGGGGAGAGAAGGAGAAGAAGGCGGAGCTCACCTAGCAGGCTCACGGTGGCCCGGTGAAAGGTTAGTAGCAGCAGAGGGCTCGGGGTCGACGGGGATCGCCGGCGACCAAAGCGGAAGGAGACGGCTAGCTCCGCTCGTTGTGGAGCTCTCCGGCTCCAACGAGGAGCACCAGACGACGCGGCTCTTCGCGGCGGAGCGCTACGGCATGATGGCTCGGCTCGGAGACGACGAGGACCACGAGGATGACGGCGCGCGGCGGCAGATGCGTTCGGCCGGCGGATCTGAGAGGAAAAGGAGTGGCGGGGCGAGCGAGGGAGAAGAGGGAAGAGTGACGGAGGGAGCCAGGGGGAGTGCTCGGCTCGCCCTTATCCCCTCCGCCTCCCTGTTTCGTCGGTAGGCGCCGGCGTGTCGTCGCGCGAGCGGCGCGCGCGCGCGGCCATGGCGCAGCTGACACGGGGAGGAGTGAGAAAGGAATGGGCCTGGTGGGCTGGGCCTCCTGGCACTGTGCACTTAGGCCTGTGCACAGTGGCCTTTTCCTATTTCCCCTTTTCTGTTTTCTGTTTTCTTTATTTATTTTCTGTTTTGAATTAGTTAGGCCACTTGTGCACTTTTGTAAAATATGAGACTAGGCCCAAATATTACAATGCAATATTCCTTGTCACAAAAAACTGGTTTGGGTGAATTTGGATTTCATTTGAATTTGAAATAAATTTAATTAGGTTAAATAATTCTGTTTTGGTGCTGTTTCATGTGGTTTGAACCATTTAACTAGTTCCAATTCCATTGTTTATATTTTTATGAGTGCTTCTGGAATATTTACTATTTAGTGAACATTTTTGCAACAGTGTTTGAGCAAATTTATTCTGCATTTTGAATTTGATTTGATTTTCAGAATGGAGTTGAATTGCTTTGGTTAACCACTATGTTTAGGCACTGCAAATGATATGACTTGGCATTATTAGCAGTAGATCACAGTGACTAGTACACAGGGGTGTTACAAGTTCTCCTCCTCTAAAAGAAATTCTCGTCCCGAGAATTTAGGAGGTGGAAGGAAAGAGGCCGGGATATTCTTCCCGGAGATGATCCTCGCGTTCCCAAGTGGCTTCATCTTCAATGTGATTTGACCACTGCACTTTGAGGAACTTGGTCGTCTTCTGACGAGTTCGACGTTCAGCTTCATCGAGAATGCGGATGGGATGCTCCTTATAAGAAAGATCATCTTGCAACTGGAGCATCTCGTGATCCACTGCGCGGTGTGGAGATTCCTTGAAGCATTTACGAAGTTGGGACACGTGGAAGACATCATGGATATGAGAGAATTGTGGTGGCAACTCCAATTTATATGCCACCTGTCCACGTTAAGCCACGATGCGGAAAGGACCAATATAGTGAGGAGCTAGCTTGCCCTTGATTCCGAAACGACGAGTGCCCTTCATAGGAGTGACACGAAGATAAGCTTGATCACCTGGTTGATAAGTCAAACCCCATCGCTTGCGATCATAGTTGCTCTTCTGGCGGTCCTGAGCCGCCTTGAGATTTTCTCGGACAATTCTGACTTGTTCTTCAGCATGTTTGATAATGTCTGGTCCCACGAGAGGTCGTTCCCCAGTTTCTGACCAATTCAGAGGGGTTCGACACTTACGTCCGTAAAGCACTTCGAAGGGGGCCATTTTCAAGCTAGCTTGATAGCTGTTGTTATAAGAGAATTCGGCATACGGGAGAGATTCCTCCCACTTCTTACCGAACGATATAACACAAGCGCAAAGCATATCTTCAAGCACTTGATTTACTCGCTTGACCTGGCCTTGGGATTGAGGATGATAAGCTGAACTCCATGTAATGTGAGTTCCCATAGCTTGTTGGAAACTTTCCCAGAACATGGATGTGAAAAGACCACCACGGTCCGAACTAATCTCCTTCGGAATACCGTGGAGTGAAATGATTCTGGAGATATACAGCTCTGCTAGCTGGCTAGCAGTGATAGTCTCCTTGACAGGCAGGAAATGAGCAACCTTGGAAAGTTGATCGATGACGACAAGAATAGCGTCGTGACCTTTCTGAGACTTGGGAAGACCAGTAATGAAATCCATTTGCACTTTATCCCACTTCCACAAAGGAATAGGGAGTGGTTGAAGAATTCCAGCAGGCGTCTGATGTTCTACCTTCACGCGACGACAAACATCACATTCAGCAACATAGCGAGCAATGTCCTGCTTCATTTTAGACCACCAGTACCTCTGTCGAAGATCCCGATACATCTTGGTACTACACGGATGGATAGACAGCGGGGTATCATGAGCCTCCTTCATGACCTTGTCTGTCATAAGCTCGAATCGAGGTACTACAATGCGGTCTCGGAAATATAAAGTTCCATCTTCGGCAACCGAGAAATCTCTGTACTTCTCGAGGTGAAGATCTTTCTTCATCAGATCGATTTCAGCATCTTTGGCTTGCGCTTCTTTAACAGCCTTCTCAAGGTCTGGCTGTACCACAAGGTTATTAAGAGAACCCTGCAGAATGATACAGATGTTCAACTTGCGCAATTCTTCGTATAGCTGGGGTTGAGCTTGCTTAACCATGAGGTTATTGCAATAGGACTTGCGGCTCAAGGCATCAGCCATCACATTAGCCTTGCCAGGAGTATAATAAATACCACAGTCATAGTCCGTAATTGTTTCCAACTATCGTTGTTGATGAAGATTAAGATCCGGTTGAGTGAACAAATACTTTAGACTTTGATGGTCAGTATAAATTTCACACCGATTACCAAGAAGGTAGTGTCGCCACTACTTCAAAGCATAGATCACAGCAGCGAGTTCGAGATCATGTACTGGATAGTTCTCTTCATGCGGACGCAATTGTCGCGAGGCATATGCAATTACTCTTCGTTCTTGCATTAGGACACAGCCTAATCCTTGACGAGAGGCGTCACAATATATGACAAAGTCCTTACGAGAATCAGGAGGAGCAAGCACTGGAGCAGAAGTAAGCTTGTACTTGAGGGTCTGTAAACTCTCCTGACATTTGTCTGTCCACTCAAACTTAACGCCTTTGTGGAGCAGATTAGTCAGGGGCTTGGCAATCTTGGAAAAGTTCTCGACGAATCGATGGCAATAACTTGCAAGGCCGAGAAAACTTCGAACTTGCTTGGCATTCTTCGGAGGGGTCTAGTCAAGGATAGCCTGAACACTCTCCAAGTTAACGGCAATACCATCCTTGGAAATCACATGTCCAAGGTAGGTCACTTCAGAAAGCTAGAATTCACACTTGGAGTACTTGGCATACAACTTGTGTTCTCGAAGTCTCTCCAGAACAAGGCGAAGATGTTCAGCATGTTCTTCCTTATTCTTCGAATAAACCAAAATATCATCCAGATATACCACGATGAATTTGTCGAGGTAATCCATGAATATGTAGTTCATTAAGCGGGAGAACGTAGCTGGAGCATTTGTTAAACCAAACGACATGACGGTGTATTCATAAGAACCATAACGAGTGACGAATGCAGTCTTGGGAATATCTTCTTCACGGACACGGATCTGGTGATAACCCAACCTCAAGTCGAGTTTAGAGAACACCGAAGATCCAGCAAGTTGATCATATAAGTCATTGATCCGTGGAAGCGGATATTTATTCTGAATGGTTGCCTGGTTGATAGGACGGTAATCTTGAACCAACCTATTCGTACCATCTTTCTTCTTGACAAACAGAGACGGTGCTCCCCAGGCAGAGGAACTAGGACAGATGAAGCCCATCTTAAGTGATTTGTCAATTTCTTCCTTAAGTTCAAGTAGGTGGTGCGGAGGCATCTTGTAAGGACGCTTTGCAATAGGAGTGGTGCCAGGCTTCAAGTCGATGACAAACTCGACAGCTCTAGCAGGGGGTATTCCTGGAAGTTCTTCTGGAAAAACATCCTGGAATTCGCAGACAACTGGAACGTTTTCTATCCCCTCAAGTGGAGAAGCGTTCAATGCATTTAAGACATCAATCTGAGCCTCGGC
This sequence comes from Thinopyrum elongatum, assembly GCA_011799875.1. Classification (NCBI taxonomy): domain Eukaryota; kingdom Viridiplantae; phylum Streptophyta; class Magnoliopsida; order Poales; family Poaceae; genus Thinopyrum; species Thinopyrum elongatum. The sequence goes on along the minus strand of CM022297.1, from coordinate 326,814,283 downwards.
GTTCTGAGTGATATGAGCTCGGTAATTCACTAACTCATCTGATGGATGAAGAAGATGAACAACTTTAGTGGCACAGTCGATTGAGGCGTACTGGGCCTTCAACCAATCCATTCCCAGTATAAGGTCAATGTCGGAATTATTCAGAATTATGGGGAAGGCCTAAAACTTTCTCTCTTCAATCACAATAGTGACTTCGGGGCTGGATATAGTGGCTTAGCGCCGTCCAGTGGGAGTGTTTACAACTAACGGATGGTGTAGTGTCTCACACTTAACGTCATGCAAGAGTGCAAAGTGTTCTAACATGAATGAATGCGATGCTCCTGAATCAAATAAAACAGTTGCAGGTACTGAATTAACAAGAAGTGTACCCATCACAGTTGCTGGTTGTTCCGGGTCTTCATCCATGTTGACATGGAAGGCCTGCCCACGGCCACAAGAAGGTCTGGCATTGTTGTTACGTTGCTGAGGAATACCACAGCCATTACCACGGCCAGCAGAAGGAAGAGCTAACTGATTCTGATTTTGAGAACAATCTCTGGCACGGTGACCCGGTTGGCCACACTTGAAGCATAGTCCACTGTCAGGACGTGGTGCGGGAGCTCGAGGTGGTGGAGCTCGAAGAGGCTGCCTCAATGGTGGTGGAGGCAGACGAGGTGCAGCATAAGAAGGCCTGTTTACAGGAGCTGCTGGACGGTACATGCTCTGAGGTATCCAGATGCGGCGCTTCTGGGAAGACGAGCCCGAAGATGAGCCCGCCTCACGGGTGCATCTGGTTGCTTCCTTGTGCTTCTTCAGACTAGTTTCAACCATGATAGCCTTATTCACCAAGGTGGCGAAATCAGGATAGTCTTGAACGAGCAGAGCTAACTGAATATCATGATGCAGCCCTTCATGAAACTTCTCCTGCCTTCGATCATCAGTAGGGATGTCTTCTTCAGCGTAGCGAGACAAGTCAAGGAACTCTCGCTGATAGACTTCTACAGTCTTGTTACCTTGAATGAGACTAAGGAACTCGGCCTTCTTCCGGGTTATGACAGCTTGAGGAATGTAGCGGGCACGGAAAGCAATCTTGAATTCTGCCCAAGTGACGACGTTACCAGGTGGTAGGGTCTGTCGGTGAGTGGCCCACCATTGAGATGCGGGACCCTTCAGTAGATATGTCACAAAGGTGACATAATTGGTCGGGGCGACATCAGCAGACTCCATCTCATAGGAGATGTCACGCAGCCAATCATCGGCATCCAGCGGAAGAACGACGGGTTGAGTCGCATAAATTCTGGCAAGGTGATGGAAGGTGGCGGCTAGTCGGCATTGGGACGAGGGAACTGTTGCATAATCCCAGTCATAAACCGCCGGTTAAGTTCGAACTGTTGCATCATAGCTACCATATAGTCAGGCGGTGGCGGCGGTGGTGGATTGTTATCTGCCATCCTGCTAAATCAACAGGGGTAGTTTAGCAGAAGTCAATGCGAGTGTTTAGCGACATGCATGATGTAACGCGATGAAATGTAAGTAGTACAACAGATGCTTAATAGTAGTCATTAAGTCATACAGGTCCATACAGAGTCGGTTACAAACGGGCAGCACAACGGCGCAAATTTAAAAGCTAGACATACTAGGCGGCGCGTAGGCACGCCGTAAGGAAGTACACAACGGGATATAGCAAAGGCTACATCAACGTCGGAGAAAACCACGGAAACGGGGTAGCTGCAAGTGCGGACGACGGACGTTCGTCGCAGAAGGATCCTGTGCTCCATGTGCACTCTGATGCAGAACCCGGTCTCGAGCTGAAAGAAGAGGTCCACGTGCAGGTGTATGACCTCCCACAGCAGGCCAATTGATCCCTGGTGGCATCTCGGTCCTGCGCGGGTAAAAGATATGCTCCGGATGTATCCCTGCACAAACAGCTGGTAGCAACTGCGTCATAGCCTCATAGAGTCGTACTCGAGTGGCAAACAACTCGACAGCAAGAGCGCGAACAGTGCGATCCAGAGCCTGAGTATACTGAATCAGAACTCGCTGATCGTAGCGACGAGGCTCGTACGGGGCACAGATAGCTGTGTAGTAACCAGTAGCAGCTCCAGCAGGGGCATACGGAATGTATCGATACTCAGAAGTATCCAAGCTAGCGCTGTGCTCTCCTCGGAGACGTGCTATAGCAGAGTAGGCGGCATCATGGACTGCCATCTCAATCGTCACGACGATACCATGGAAGAGGTACAGCTCAGTTTCCGAGTCATCCTACTGATCATAGATGCGAACATCAGCATAGTACTGCTCCTGGTTGAACTGGCGGTAAACCTCGTAGACCATGAACTCAGGGTACCAGCGGTAACCCAGTCTGGTCAAGAGAGCGATCAGAACAGCTGGAAACCCAGGGGCATCGCGAGCCCAAGTGCGAAGCACAAGCTGCGTCGCGGGACGTGGCGAAAATAGACGATCCATCTGAAACAAAGGAGTTCAGGGTTGTCACATGACGATGAGAATTATAACAAATCTCGGAAGGAAAAGTTAAACAAAACAATGGAAAGGAAAATGATTATCAGACTAATCAGATCAATGATAGGGAAATCGCACAGAAATCTAGCTCTCCGGGTGGACGGAATTTACGAGATCCTAAGTGTTGGTGTTAGTAAATTTTATTAAACCCGAATAGATGAGAGATCAGAGTCCCAGAGTAAAGACGAGGAATAAAAGATCCTAATACCACCCAGTTGGCGACATGGGCCCGTAAGCCACACAACCAAGTTAGTAAAACAGTTTTGGACCACTAGACTCAACTTCGGCCAAGGAATTGGAAAGGGGGATTCCTAGAGGCAGTAGGCTCTGATACCAACCTGTGACGACCCTAGCTTAATCATGCACTAACCATACACGCAAATGCACATGATCAAGCCGAAGGACTCACTTGAAGATATCACAACACAACTCTAAAACATAAATAAATTCATACAAGCTTTATATTACAAGCCAGGGCCTCGAGGGCTCGAATACATAGCTCGATGGCATACAAGTGTCAGCGGAAGCATCAGATATCTGGGTACAGATATATTACAGGAACAGAGATAAGCCTTTATGAAGGCGGGGCAAAATAAAATACTACGATCGAAAGGCGTAGGCCTCCTGCCTTGGACCCTCCGAATCCTACTCCTGGTCGTCTGTCGGCTCCTCGTAGTAGTACTCACCGGGAGGGTAGTAGTAGTAGCCGTAGTCGTCGACGGGGGCTGCTATCTCAAGGGCTCCGTCGTCTGGTGGCATCAAAAGGGTATGGGGAGAAAAAGAAAATAAGGCAAACGTGAGTACTCATCCGAAGTACTCAGCAAGCAAGGATCTACACTACACATGCATCATTATCAAAGAAGGCTGTATATGTGGACTGGGCTGCAGAAATGCCAGAATAGAGGGGGTAAGCCTAGTCCTATCAAAGACTAGCATCTTCATCGGTCTTGCAGAATTAGAAGAGTACAGATTAACATAATGTAAAGTAGTAGTATTATCATCAACCTCGGCCAGAGATTCTTCCTCGACTCCCTGCGAGAAAGCAATCCCAGAGCCATACTATCCATTTCATCTCAAGTTCTAGTTCTAGTTGTACCGATCGGGATACAACTCCGAGTGTCCGTTACCGTAGGACAGGCTATCGATAGATTAGTTCTTCCCTGCACGGGTGCACCAACTTACCCACCATGCTCGATTAACTCCGGTTGGACACACTTTTCTGGGTCATGCCCGGCCTCGGCCAAACGATACGCCGCAACCCGACCAAATACTTAACAGAGAGGTCAACACGCCGGACTAAGCTATGCCCCCAGGGGTCTTGGGCCATCGTCCCGGACGCTCCTGCACGTTGCGTACACCGCCGGCGAGCAGACCTAGCAACCCCTTAATACAAGCGCGGTTGCGTTACCAGTCCAACCCAGCGTGTGCCGCTCAGTTGCTGGAGTCTATTAAGCTTCGGCTGAAGTATACGACACAGAACGCCCATACTATGCCCATGTGATGGTTAGTGCTATCAGGCCAGAGGCCCCTCGGATCAAATATCCAAACCGTTAGTGTGTTGATAGTGCGGAAACGAGCAGAGACTCACGAAAGATGTGACCCCGTCGCCCCATCTCGAGGACTTGCGGCAAGGGCGAGGAATGCCTGGCCACGCCTCGTGTTCAACCCTCGGGCACCATCCAGGTCCACCCGATTCCACATCACTTCGCTAATAAGCTCGCGCGGGTACCCTTCAGGGCCGACCCGTCTTTAGTATCATGGTTCAGTGTTCAGTCACAGTAACCAAAGTATCTGTGTGTCTGACACCAAGGGGAACCCTGAGGAATCACCCTCGATGGAATTCCCTCTGATGTTACCGTCAAGGTGAACGGAGGAGGAATCACCCTCGAGGTCCACACTTGAGGAGTTGCGCGACGACGTCGTTATCGGGGGTGGTGTAAGAGGAATCACCCTCGCTTACCACGACCGAATAACTAACCTACAAGGTTATCATTAGGAGTGCTGACGAGGTATCACCCTCGGCACTCGATAGTAACCCAGCAGTGTCGGCAACTAAGGGGGATGTGACGTGCGGTGTCGGGGCCTGGTCTTCAATCCCGTTGCACGGGTCTTCTGATCATACGGCGGGGCAGTCGGGATAAGTGGGGTCTCTGATGGTCTCTACCCAACCTATTCTAAGCAGTTTAGGATAACAGGTAAGTATCAAAAATAGGTTACAAGTAAACAGGATATGCAGCAGATATAGGATACAGTAACAATAGTAACTTCTAATGCAAGCATAAGGGAGAAGAGAGTGGGCGATATCAGAATGCTCAAAAGGGGGGGGGGGGTGCTTGCCTGCAAGCTCTGGGGCAAGTGGCTGGTCGTCGGGGACGTAGTCGTTCTCCGGAGCGGCGTCTGCCTCAGGAGCTACGTCAACGTCGGGGTCTAATCGAGAGAGAAGAGGGGGAGGAAACAGGTAAATATAATGCAATCAAATGCAACACGGGGCATGCTATGCTACAATGCAGTGCAGGGTTGCCTAAAGATGCATCTAGGTCATTTTAGTTATTTTTAGGATTATCGTGGGATTTATTTCCCGGTGTGTGTGCACTATTCATCTATCGGAATCGGGCTCGGAGTTACAAGTTCTCCTACGTAGGAGGTTCCGACATGGAAACAGACGGCACGATCACACTCGTCTCGTCGTTCTGAGCAACTTTCATGTTTTAACTTTTTCGTTCTGAGCTACGGTTTAAAAGTTATTAATTTTCGAAGATTAATTGATTTTTCAGAATTATTTTTATTAACATAATTGAATTATGATGTCAGCATGAGGTAATGTTGACATCAGCAGGTCAACTGGTCGTCTGACCAGGTCAAACCTGACATGTGGGGTCCACATGTCAGTGACTGAGGCTAAACAGAATTGATTTAAACTAATCCAGAGATTTATTTAGCAGCTGGCCCCACATTTCATAGACTAATTAGCATATTTAGTTTATTTTTTATTTATAAATCATTTTAGTTAATTAACAGGGTGGTGGGGCCCGCGTGTCAGTGGCACTGGGTTGCCCAGTCAGCAGTTGACTGGGTCAACCCAGACAACTGGGCCCCCCGGACCCACTGGTCAGTGACCCAGGGGCGGGACCCACTAAGCCACGTCGGCGGCGGGCGCCGGAGCGATGCCGGCGACCAGAAAATGCGGCGGCGCGTCTCGGGCTTCACCGAAAAATAGCCACAGGCCATCATTTTGGACGCGGCTGGCCGCGTTCAATCGCGCACGAGACGACGCATCTCGCGGGGGCACTAGCACGGCCGGAGATGTTCTAAAACGATGGCGGCGAGCAGCAGGGCGGGCGCCAGAGTTCGGGCGGAGAAGAAAACGGCGAAGCAGTGCGCCCTAGCTCGAGCTAGTGGGCTAGTCGTGCTCTACGCGTGCAGACGAAGCTGTTGGACTCGCGCCCGTGACCAATTGGTCACCGGAGCCTCGTCGGCGATGAGGTCCGCGGCGACGGGTTCGGGCGCCGGTGAAACTAGAGCTAGGGGGCTCAAACGACGGCGGGGAGAGAAGGAGAAGAAGGCAGAGCTCACCTAGCAGGCTCACGGTGGCCCGGTGAAAGGTTAGTAGCAGCAGAGGGCTCGGGGTCGACGGGGATCGCCGGCGACCGAACCGGAAGGAGACGGCTGGCTCCGCTCGTTGTGGAGCTCTCCGGCTCCAACGAGGAGCACCAGACGACGCGGCTCTTCTCGGCGGAGCGCTACAGCATGATGGCTCGGCTCGGAGACGACGGGGACCACGAGGACGACGGCGCGCGGCGGCAGATGCGTTCGACCGGCGGATCTGAGAGGAAAAGGAGTGGCGGGGCGACCGAGGGAGAAGAGGGAAGAGTGACGGAGGGAGCCAGGGGGAGTGCTCGGCTCGCCCTTATCCTCTCCGCTTCCCTGTTTCGTCGGTGGGCGCCGGCGTGTCGCCGCGCGAGCGGCGCGCACGCGCGCGACCATGGCGCAGCTGACACGGGGAGGAGGGAGAAGGGAATGGGCCTGGTGGGCTGGGCCTCCTGGCACTGTGCACTTAGGCCTATGCACAGTGGCCTTTTCCTATTTCCCCTTTTCTGTTTTCTATTTTCTTTATTTATTTTCTGTTTTGAATTTGTTAGGCCACTTGTGCACTTTTGTAAAATATGAGACTAGGCCCAAATATTACAATGCAATATTCCTTGTCAGCAAAAACTGGTTTGGGTGAATTTGGATTTCATTTGAATTTGAAATGAATTTAATTAGGTTAAATAATTCTGTTTTGGTGCTGTTTCATGTGGTTTGAACCATTTAACTAGTTCCAATTCCATTGTTTATATTTTTATGAGTGCTTCTGGAATATTTACTATTTAGTGAACATTTTTGCAACAGTGTTTGACCAAATTTATTCTGCATTTTGAATTTGAGTTGATTTTCAGAATGGAGTTGAATTGCTTTGGTTAACCACTATGTTTAGGCACTGCAAATGATATGACTTGGCATTATTAGCAGTAGATCACAGTGACTAGTACACAGGGGTGTTACACGTGGCGAGCCACAAGGAGGAGGAGGAGAGCACCACGGGCAGCAAGAAACATACCCGGCCAGCGATTCTTCCTCTCGTCCGGATCGCCATGCTCGGTTCCACTTTTGTCATGTCCTCACCAAAATTGGGGTCATCAAGAAACATGGGCTTGGCACACTTTATAGATAACCACCAACTTTACACACAAAATTCAAGTACAAGAAAAAGGAAAGTAAAATAGCGCTTCTATAGCAATAACACCAACATGCCTTAATAAAAAATTAAAAAAGGTCAACAAGTGGCCGCAGATAAGTGGCTAGGCGGCGGAGCAAGACGGGGTCCTTCCGCACTCAATGCGTCCATTAGGGCATCTTCAATGGTTGTAAGATAGTTATTGGTAGACTTTGCCACATAGTTTGTACATGAACCAACACCCCTTGCACAAGCTTCAATGTAGAATGAGAGAGCACCTTATTTATTATCTCACATCCTATTGGGCAAACTAGATACGACCTATTGGAGTAGTTGTACGTTTAAGTGTTGGTTGATGACATGGCATATTTTACCAACAAGCTAACAAACAAACTGTTGGAGATGCCCTTATGCTGACTAATCGATCCCGACCCATTGTCTTGAGAGTGGGTAGCAGTGCTGCAAAAAAGCGTGTCATAGTAGGATGCGTTTGGTTGCCTGCATCAGGTCCAGCCAGGCCCACGCGAGATGAAAATGAGCCGTTTGGTAGCCTGCGTTCACTGTTTGGTCCGCATAGCACGAACCTCAAAGCACCTCTTAGCCAGGCCCGCCAGGAATGGCCGAATCGACCGTTTTCAACGAGCCAGGCTCGAGCGATGCAGGGGAGGGGAACGCCACGCCGCGCAGCTGCGGGCAGGGAGATGGCGGGAGCGATGGTGCATCTCTGAAAAAGCGGCGGGACAAATTCGAGTCACCGGCCGCCGATTCGGTCGCCCTATATATCCAGGGTGACCGCCGCGGCAAAACTCCCACCACCATTTCCCTCCTCTCGAACTTTCCCTCCGGCGCGGATCCACTTCGACAAGGAGGTAAGCGGCGCAACTACTCCGGTGACTGGTTGACTGCGGCGGCGGATCGACTCCTCCTCCTCTCCGACGTGCCAGGCACCTCCTCCGCGGCTCTTCCGATGGCATCTGTAAGTTCAATCACCACCTCCTCTCTACTAGTTCTAGCTAGATTTGTCCACGTGGTAGGGTTAGATCTTCTGATCTATTTGACTGTGATCTTGTACTAGCTACTTGTGATGAATTTGGAGCATGCTAGCACTACTGGCAAAGGGCTTGTAGGAGATCACAAATTAGTGGCGGGCAGGGCAGGGCACCCGCTACAGCTACTTTGGAAAGTTAGCTGTGGCGGGTGCCACGGTGCGCCCGCCACAAGTTGTGCAGAAGCAGTGGCGGGGGCTTTTGGATGCCCGCCACACATGCGGTCCCTTCGTACTTTTTTATAACTCACCTATGGCGGGCCAGCACGAGCATCCGCCACAGGTACGTGCTTTGCAGTGGCGGGCTGGCTCTACTGATCGCCACAAGTTGACCTTCCACGGGGGCCACTATTGACAGCATATTGTGGTGGCGGGTAGTTAAGCACGCCCGCCACAGGTAGCCCCGTCCACTATCAAACTTGGAGTTACCACCCGGCTGTCTTCACCCAAAACCATCCTTTTCTCTCCCAAAAATGCAAATTTCAAATCTCTTCGTTGCTCTCGCCTCCTACCCAGTTCCTCGTCGCCACCGCGCCCCTCCTCCGTGCCCGTGCCACGCTCGTCGCTGCGGCCGTTCTCCTACGCCGCGTCTGCGTGCCCTCATCGTTGCCGCCTATCCTCTGCAGCGCCCCGCGGCCTCTCGCCGGTGCGGCCCGGCCGAACCCTAGGTCGGACCCTCCTCTGCCGGGGCCCTCTTCTGCCGCAGCCCCCTCGTCGTCGGGACTCCTCCGCCGCCGCCCCTAGTCGCCGGGCCTCTCCTCTGTCCCGGCCACCTACACGCAATGGCTGCCTCCGCCAGCAGCCGGGCCAAGACACCGCCGCCACCAGCGGACTCCTCCACCTCCGAGGCTGGTACAAATCCCTCCTCCGCCTCCCGCTCAAGCAGTTCAGAGGTAAATTTGGACTCGTACCAATTCTATTGTCGCTGTAGAAATTAATTATGGATGATGATACATAAATGTTTTTATTCATAAATATAATCATCTCATAAAGTGTGAACATTTAATTGGATTTCTCCAACAATACAGGGCTACAAAAGAGTGCAAAATATATCATGAAACGTTGATTAATTTCGGTTTCGCGAGATTTCACACTCAATGTTTCATTTTTCAGCATAGGTCATGCCTAATTTTTCTGTCCATTCTTTTTAACTTAGTTTAATTATTCCATAACATGGACTTAGGCAATGAACGAAGGATGCCCCTTCTGTGGCGACAAGAGGCTAGGCGCATGTTACAAAATTCACCTAACTTGCAGTGAGATATGTGTCGACCTTCAGGACGACTTTATGGAGTGGGCGGTATGTTCCATTTAATGGCAGTGAGATATGTGTCGACCTTCAAGACGCCCACAATTGTCTAATTTATGTTTTTTTTATCATGCTCAGCGCATTCCTTGTTGGGAAAGGGAGGATTTCATGCGTGTGGCCAACCTGGCCATGGATAAGGAGTGGACCATTCAGTTCGACATGATGTTGTTTAAGAATGGCATTCCCTTAACCCTCACTTTAACCAACGCGGGAGGGAGAACGTATTTCCATGGTCAAAATTTGATTGCCATTGCCACAGAATTACGGATGCAAGCTCGGAGGCCGTTCTTACTTATCCTTCACAAATTTGAGGAGGGTCATTAGGGCGGCAACAAGATCTATCTGTGGTATGATGTCCCACAATTACCGTAGTACGTATCAGAGGATACCTGCGCCCACGGAAGCTACGAATACCGCCCTAGGCGAGATTAAAAATATGATTGGAGAGACGATGGACTTAGTTTCATGTTGTTATGATGGAGCTGAACTTAATTTCATCTTTTTATGTTATCTATATGATCTGTGTGAACTTAGTTTCGTATGCCTTTATGTGGTAAATAATCTTGTTTAATTTGCTTACATATGAGTCGGCATTTTTAGTGTTGGTAATGTGTGATCCCA